>OX465581.1:105354735-105991541 GCA_950022655.1 Alentia gelatinosa
TTACCACATCTTCATTTGTCTCGGTAATTAACAAATGAACGTAAATTATGCATGGCTGGGGAAACTAGCCGTTCAGTTATTATCACATCCATCGGTTATAGTCATATTCGCTGTCGTTGGTTGTAAGAGAGGAATAATCAGAATTACTTTGGATGGAGATTTCATTGTGATCTATTTATTGGTATAATAAATCATGTGAAACTACAAATTGCGCTCCCTATATTTTCTGATATGAGATAAAGGTTTACGTACATGAAACCATCATTATAATACTTCCACAATTTACCTAGGCAGTTTAGTGTTAACTCGATTACAATCTTTATTCACACTACGAAGTTGTCATTTAACTATAAAACGTATTTTTACCTTACGTTTTAAGGATTTGTCAATCACACTTAGTATGATACTGATTAACTCGTTTCTGTCTGAAAGTATATGAAGACCATCTGCCTCATAATAATTACAGAATCATTTAGCTGCGGGCAACCTGGAGGGGAAAACATAGCAAGTCATGACCTTTGGAGCTACAGCATTACCGGGGATAACACAAAAGCTCTCTCTACCAAGCCGCACAACTTGACATTTTGTGAGCACCTCGGTCAAGCACGCTCCATCAAACAGCTGGTTAAGAAGTGATCTAGTTTCAACTGTATGAGGCACAGGGTGAGGCTTGGTGACCTTACTGATGTGAATAGATAAATGATACCTTAAATGTTTCACAAAATCTCATTTAGAACGTCGGTAGCATATCATAAATCAACGACTACTTCAAGTCTCAATTAACTATAAGCTAAAAACGATGCCCACCGATTAGACACAATACATCACTGTAAAGTTATTTGCAAATCGAAACAGATGCACACGTTTATGCCTGACTGCTATTTCTGGCTATTTAGAGATGATTCTACATAGAGTTTGCTAAATATGCATCTAAATCTAAAATGTACATAAGGGAACCGTAATAAAGGCATATCACGTTGTGGCCTCAGGTTACCGTATGAGTCCACTAGTATCCTGGCTTTTTAAATATTATCCTCGTATCACTGTACATATTGTTCCCTTTGGGTATACATAGCTCATAGCCGACTTATCTTTACGCTGTATTTGCACTCCCCTGAGCTGTGTAAAGGGTCGTCAACCCTGACCTATACACCACGTTAACCACATGTTAGGAAAGCAAGTCAAACCCGTCAAAACCCCGCAATAACCAACTGCCCGGCCGACATGTCAGAAAACAACTACAGGCGATGTTTATATTGGTGAGGGAGTTTCCTGTGTATTGCCTCAATTGTGGAACAACGTCTAAATCTACTCCAGGATGTAGATCGGTTCCGGTTTATCATTTCCCAGATCGATTTTACACAGATACAATTTAGGTCTTCTTCATCATGCAGTATTGGGACTAAATAAAAAGAAAGAAAAAGGGGACATTGAGTGCTGCAGAAAACAAGGACTTACATCAAGCTAAGGGCCCATTGGGGAATAGTTTGCCTACTTAAATCGGTGCCAATATTGTTTCGGCTTGACTTTGCTGTGTGCACCAAGAATAGCGATGAAGCATATACTGAATATGAAAAAAAGTGGATTTCAACGGAAAAATGGAAAATTGACATCTCAGTCTAAGATATAAATACATCTAAATACCGGACCAACAAAGTTCAGAGGCTAGCAAATAACTTATCTGTAGCCTAAAGTGCCTTTAAGAATAATGTATTTCTCCCCGTAAACATACTCAAAACCAAGTTTTATTAGTATGTCAATATCTCGTTATTTGAACAATTGCCATAGATTGTAAAGGATTAATTTTGCCAAACAAGAAAAAGAATGGGCCCGCATGAATTACGGCCAACAAGTCCGTGTGGCTAAGGACCCAGTAAATTAGTACTTTAGGCTGTATGGGATTACATGTAAATGTGATCATTGTCTGATACCAGTGCCAAGCATCCCGAATCCATTATCCCACACAATACAGCACCTGTTATACACCATTAACAGTGCTATTGTTTGCGTGAGGAATTACGTTGCCACAGCAACCAGTGATATTAGCTGCCACTGTACTAATCCGTACTTGCCGGAGGTACGAGGGTTTGAATGGCCAGTAGAAGGAAGTGGCGTGCGTCGAAGGAAAGTAAGCAGTCTGGAGCTGTCAGCGCCCATTGTTTTCTGCAGGCTTAACCCAAGTGTTTTACATACCCTAGAGGCCTATTGCGAGTGGTTGCCACCGATAAGTATGCCGCTCACCTTACAGAACCCTGTTTTAGCTCGGCACAAACCAAACCTAGATGTACCCTTTTCCTATTCTGACATAGCCACATATCACTCCATAAGTGGTACAGTGTGTGTTAATTCAGTGTTCCCATCCACATACACGTATATCCGGATGGAACATTGTCAAAGGCACACCTGAGAAAATAAATCCATATTTCCCATTATGATTTTTATATTTGAGTCGTGATTTGCCCATTTTTCTTTCTATTTTTTTTCTATCTTTCAAGCTTGACATGTATCATGCATCGATCCCGACTTACTTGATTTCATTTGTCATTAATTAACAAATTAATTATTGTTGACATCAGGGTTTCTCTTATCACTGTGCACACCACACTTGCTCTACCCACAGTCACTATAGATATATATGGGGCAGTGCTTACTAGTATCTTGCAGCTTATTAGTTGTATGTCTTTGTTGAATATACTGCTCGGAACTGTTTGGTTCACCTCCGAGCTGCTCACCACAGTAACAGATGCGGTACTCTGTCTGCACACTGACTGAGCTAGTACTGTCTGGGTTGTCAATGAGGGGCCTAGCTGTGAGCATCTCCCTTGCAATGCTGCTCTACCAACACCTCCTGAGATGGGCTGTCTTCGAGCTGATAGATACTGATTAACAACACTGGGTGGATCTCTGAATGGGTTCTGGATGACTGCCAGCCTGCTATCTTCTGGGGAAGCACGAGTCGGGATGCTTGGCACTGGTGGGAAACTATGGTGCGGGCACATCAACGACTGCAAATCCGTCACCAGGCTTCGATAGCACCCGGAACTCTATACCCCTCCTGTCGACGGCGACAGGGTTAGCGCGGGATGGGATCAGGAGGGCAATTTGAAGCCACAGGAAAGCCTATCTATCTGACTAACAGCTATCCTTGATAAGCAGCAGACAGTCAAGATGCCATGACGTAGTGAAGTGACGTCACATGTGACATGCCTTAAGGAAACATTTGACATGCCTCGAGGCAACACGTGTAATACTTGTAGATGTAATCATAGGGACTCCTGTGTAAGGGGAACCTCATCGTTACGGCAGCTACCCATACATCTCGATGGAATGTACGCGTGTATATACTGAGAGAGTCCATCCTTACATTTTCCTAATGCCTAAGAAATAAGCAGGATGCTCAGGAAATGACACATAAGACTCCGCAATACAAGAATAATAAGCAATTGATAATTAAGGACATTCCCCTGTCTAGCCTTCATGTTACCTCCACTTATATCAAACAGAAGGATCCTCTTTCATGGCGAATCGGAACTCTATTTCTGTATAAGATTGCATAGGTCTGTATTGGGGACATTTACTTTAGTGAGTACAGAACAACTCCTTGTGTTCAAACGTCAAGTATACTGATGTCAGTTCTGCGCATAAACCCTTCGCTTTAACGGGGAAAGTGTAAACCAGACGCTTCCTTGCATACATGTACTTAGTAATTTCCTACCAGTGTGCTGAGTGTTATTTGCTTCTTGCGAAACACACATAAAATATGAAGCTTAACATTCTTTGCAAACATGCGTTAACAGACATCTACACTCTCAAACGTGGCAAATGGATCATCCGGAGCTCATTAGTTTTCTTGGATCTTATTGTAAGGAGTCTTGTGGGAGAAATATATGTGGCTGGGATATGGGTCGTCGGGAGCTTTACAAGTCAACACCAAACTACCCACAGAAAGTACCAACTTCTCCAAATGTGGTGTGCATTAGCGTCGTCGAGGTTAGATCATAGCTTGATTTAAACCATTCGAGGAGGCCGAGCGGTTATTTATAAACCATGAAGAACAGGGGACACACTGGTGCTTAGCCTGGGTGTATATCAACATCAAAGGCTAGATCGCTAAGAAACTGATTTAGTACAGATAAAGCACGCATAGGGGATTCGACATGCATATTAATAGAGGCTAACAATACAGTTCCTTTCAGGGATAATAAAGTAAAACTCCCTACATTTGAGAACGCGACATATATTGCTTAATTGTAGAGGCCTTCACAAATCTATGAATATATTCAATGCAGTACAACCGCTAAACTTTATGTGCGTTCTTCCGAATACAAAACAAATAATTTTACAAACAGGAAAGCTGCGGCGTCAAGACCATGAGAACTGTCATTGACATGTGCATTTATAATTTGGTGAGTGTGTATATTCACATATTTAAGTGCTTAGTTTATTGCTGCCTGTTATTTTCATTGAAACTGAATAGCGGATGTACGTATTTCGTCTCCCTCAAAGTAAACAGGTTCTCCTGATTGAAGGGACATGTCACACATGTATTAATTTTCTTGTTCTATGTAATAACACAGCATCAATATATTTTTGCCTTTCTGATAACAAAGTCATGTGCTATGATCACTTTCCAAACTGATATCAAAACACACCTAAAAAGACCCCCTTCGTGTTTTTAGGAATAAATATTCCAACTCGTATATTTTTTCCCGCTGCCCACCCTTTGTTTAGGTAGGGATAGTCACCTACCAGTCACGTGACTAAGAAACCTTCACTCTCCAAACACATGTTCTCTACCTCATTCCTTAGTACATGTAATACGAGTGGGCGTGAGAAAAGGTGAATTTATATTTTTTCTAAATCCTGGACGCCGTTGATGGAGTGAGCTCGTCAAATGACATTCTCATGTTCATGCGAGCAGGTCCGAGCAGCTCCGTTACAACAACAAATACCCACACCATGAAAACAAACCCGACTTCCCCGAGTCGGCCGGCAACAAAAGGTGGCGTCACATGGTCACATCCCGAGCTGCTCACAGAGGTGGGTAGAATAGCACACAGACTCAATGACAGGCCATTGGTTCTATGGCTTCTGTACAGTTTGCTATGCTAACATAGTTACAACAGTAGCGGTGTGTGATATACGAAAGCTAACCAGACCGCGTATGGGAAAGAGCGGGATTCACACATACATGTATTCTAGCTTTCACCATTCATGCATCTGATACACGAAATTATACTGGCTCTTTCATTCCACATCTGCCTTAAAAGCGGAGAAAGTCTTAACATAAGAGTTTATTTTCTTGATGAAGGTTTATGGTGAAAGATCTAGCTAGGTCTGATACGAAAGCTTGTGCAGTTGATGCCATTAACGATGGGAACTTCCCTTATCTCTTTCATGTGAACTGCGATATGAGTGATCCATAATGTGATATAACCTACTTCTACACCAGACTATCTTATAATATCAGCAAACGCAATCTTCCTACCATACTATGCAGGCCCCCAGACTCAACGTGGAAGGCATAGTCTTAATGTTTGATGTCAAGATTTTCGAGATAAAAACCAGTTGCTGCCAGAGCTGCTCAAGACAGGCGCTCATTCGACATGCTAGAGCACAGAGGGAACAACAGTTTGACCCTTGAATGCACCCTTGCCAAACTAAACAAATTCTCTCCCTGTTACGTAGCACGAGCACACACATCCTTTTCCCGTGTGTCACTGTGACAGACCAAACTAATTTTAACCTAAATTCAACTGAATCAGCAACATTGTTTAGATTATTAAACTGCAATTATGTCGTCTGCCAAAACATGATGGACCTTGAGGAATATAGAATTGTAAAAGGCTTGCTTTGGTTCTCTTCAAAGTTTAAAGGTTTAACTCTAGTACCTCAATATCCTAACCTAGCCGATGTATTATGATAAAAGGGTTAGGGCCCCTTATCAAACCAGGACAGAAACCCATGTGAAGAAGAATTTGTGAGGCACAACTCGTCCCTCTCTTTTGTGTCAATATCCATGAATTATTCAATACATCTTCATTTGTGTACGGCTAAAGGTCCGCTGCTCCATTTATTCTCATTTCCTTTTTTGCGTTATCCCCTTAGTCATTCTAGAGTTAAAAAACAGAGATAAACAGATTATTAATCTAAAGCCACTGGTGATGGATCCAATTTGTAGTAAACATTTTATTAAGACATTCATTAATGACACTTACGCATTTGAAGTTTGACTGGTCCATCTTATGTATCCAATACCATGTACACCAACGTGTTATGTTTTTTAATACAGTATTTTAAGACTTTTTTTCTGTTTTGGGAGGCGCATAGTGCCTTTCAAAATACACTGTCTAAGGTCAGTTCGGCTTGCTTGGGAAACCTGGTTTTTGTAGTCTGTAAAAACAGTCAAAGGGAACGTTAAAAGTCGCGACCGCAACATCTGCAACTCCCCTAACACAAGCAGACAAAAACACCACCCAGACCACAGGACTGTATGGGTATTTTAGTTGGCTCAATATGAAGAATAAAAACTATTCCAAACCAGATTCGCAGTGGTTGAAAAACTATACGCTCGTTATGTAGTTTATTCATCAACAAACAGAGCGAAGAGCTATCAAATTTATGGTTGTTCTAATGTATATAGACTCTAAACTGATGTCTTTATTTTTCAGCCTATGACTCTCTACACCAAATGATATTAGCATCACATGATGTTCTGTTCTTGCTCTACTTCATCATGGCTTGCATACCCCTCCCGACCCACCCTCCGAACACTATTTACACGCTAAAGTCACACATTCCTATAGCGAACGACAATATAACAAGGTATGGAAGTCAGAGTGTATAGATTATCTAACTTTACGAAACACGAAGCGACATAGCTTTGATGATTGCGCCCTAGAGCCTGCGGCAAAGGTTTTGCTGTAATACATAATCACAATATATACAAGTACAAAGCGTGGAGAACAACAGTGCACGGTGGCAACACCAGCTAGACCTGTCACCACCATATATTGAAAGTAACCCATTATTTGTATGCAGCCAGGCGTTAAAAGCGCTATACTTCAGTGGGCAATGTCAACTGTAATAATGGTGGGAGGGGGTAGTGTCGAGCGTGGGCGTGTCTGCGTCGAGATGGTGTGAAAGTGTGCAGTGAGAGTCTGTGAGTGGACGTTGCTACAAAGTAGACAGATGCAGCCAGGTACACATGGTCTGATAATTCGATTGTAAGTACGTAAATGTAGAACTGGACTAATTGTGTTATCATATAAGTGCACCTTAGGGACAAGGTCAGCATTGTACTTGCTCGGTTTGATGCATTATCAAATCTGGTAATGAAACAGAGCCGACGGCTGAGGTGTCAACGGACAAAGAGTGTAGAACTACTCTCTATGGGTAACCCAGGGAGTATATAGTCTCTATAATCGTTGTGTAAACATACCTTTAAGTTGAGTAAGTTGGAAACTTCTTTTGTCGGACGGTTATTCATATATGTATATTACTATGACAAACATCTATAATCAACTTTTAGTACCAGTAGTTTAAACAAGTAAAAGTAAACATATTGCGTTAACCTTTTTAACTAATGCACCAGTAATTAAGTATATATGATAGGAATATATGTTGTTTTGATGCAGGATGAATAATGTAAATATTGATGTTTTATATCTTCGGGTTTGGTGCTATAGAAGCAGCTATCTTTGTATTGTCATATCGATATGAATGTAGATCTATAACCTCATATCGTACAATGCAGGAGTATATATTATGCAGTCTGAATTGCCGTTGCATGTCTTTTTTTCTTGCCAGAGATTATACACTGACTGTCGCCCACGCTGCGTGATCCCATTGAGAGGAGTAATTACCATTCTATCTTATTAAAGGTATCCTGTATCACTGATCATCTGATAGGCAATGAATTAATGAAACATGATCATTAACCAAGGGGAAATAATTTATCTGATCTCACAATCACTGTGTCGCCTGTTGGTGCATTAGCATAAACCTGCACCTTCCCATGGGGTCAGGAGAGGGTGAGGAGCACTTAAGAACAGGATGAGGGTCTGGGGGGCCAGGTAATCTGGTAATTAAGAAGGAGAAAGGTGGTCTTGTCTTAGCAGGTTCATCTGGTGCAATAGGAAGCCTGACACGAAGGAAACTTGTTCCATCATTCGTGTCACGCATTTCGCGTGCTAGACACCCCAGTACGGGGTCATGTATCATGGTGGCGGTGGGGTGGTGTGGGTGGTCGGGGGTGATGATGAGCCAGTCATGGTGGTTTCACTAGGGGTACCGGCAGGGCATCATTATACATGAGGTGGGGGTAAAAGCGGGTGTGCGGGAAACAAAAGCCCACCACTCCCACACAACTGTGTCGTCTGAGTGCGAGCCATCATGATTGGTGCTGGAGACCGTGTGAAACGCTGACAAAAAAGGCTAGGGGTGGGTGTCGGCGGCCAGACACGCTGTCATGGCGTGGTCATTCTATACATTCAATACAGACTCACACCATCATTATGCACGCCATGGAACAAACTACAGACGATTTCCTCCAGCCACCTGTGTGGTAAAGGTCTTTAGCATAATTTGATCATGAAGAACGAATTTGACATCAGGTTTTCTTTTGCTCATCACTAATGACAGGACACACCTGCATGTTTAAAAAAATACATAAGAAACAGGTTTCAGTACAAATGACCCAGGTAAAGAACAAGAACCACCAGGTATTTTTTTGTAGTTTCTCAAAGCCAACGCTTTTACACTGAAGAATCAGTGTCTTTTTTGTGTAGACAGCAAATTTTCAGATATTCTTTTGAGTGCAGTCGATGGAATTCGTGCATAATTTTAGATTCATTTCATATCTATACATTGTCTGTCCATGTCTTCCTCACAGCACTGGTTCTGTTCATTCGTCGCTTCTTATTATACGATATCAAGTTTATCAAAGACTATACCTGAGGAAACAGGATTCAGATGCAGGTCATGTGGTGGTCATTCTCCTGTTAATTATAACGGAAGTCCAGGGCTCATCCCTCTCAAGGGATGCTACTTATAGGTGAGGAAAGTGCCACATGACCCAGTCCCGCGAGATCGTCCTAATTACCCCTACTCCTCATTAGGCCGTTGGCAGGACCGGGCACCACGGTAACCCTAGCACACACCACGAAGATATCCACGGACTGCATCTCTCGAGTGGGGACCAACCCTTTCATTTCCGTCGGCGCTGCCTTGAGAAGTGGGACCACATTCGGCCTAATTAAGTGGACACGTTACAGGGTGGTTATAGACTAGCCCTACTGCGCTCTGGACCCTCTATTCAACCAACGAGTATAGAGAAACTCTATATTCGTTGATTCAACTACTCTTTGATTCAAAGTAAGGAGGGTAAATGTTCTTGTACTCAGGGATATACATCATACAAAGTACGTTTTCGAACGGAGCAAGTGAAATCTTTCCTCCCAGGCACTTTTTTTGTATCGTTTGCTGTTGACGGCCCACATTGGATTCCCCGACATTTTAAACTTCATGACAGCTATCCTTCCTTCTCTACTTGTCTCTCCACTCCAGGCAAGACATCACGCGCAAGGATGTTATAAATTATCCACAGATGCCCCTTCCTTTCCTGTCCTACCTAATTATCTGTGTCCGGAGCCACCAGGTGTGTTGTAGATGGTCTCAGATTGAGACGAACTTGAAAATGATGGACATCAAACTTAAACAAGAACTTTCTTTTGATTTGGAAGGTGAATGAGGATACCTACATGTGTTCCCAAATAAATATGCCTGCATGCACTACCTGAATCATACACATACGGTATATTAGGACTCAAGACAGAGTCAGACATGATGATTACCAGGCCAGATTAGATAGGACAGATGAGCAGATTCCTGAAGACCAAAGCGCCAGATCCACACAAAAAGTGGCCGTCTTTCAACGCCTCATGCTGCGTTACCACAACCGATGCGGTCTACCGTCCAGTGATTTGGAAACTTGAACTGTAGTATTTTTCACCAGATGGATATTGCACAAAATCTAATAGGAAAGAAATATTTTAGATTAATGGTAAACATACTCACAATGTATTTTAAATCAACTCATACAAGGATATCTACGTGAGTGTATGACATCTTATCATCTTGTATTATCTATTTTTGAATAAGTCACGAGATGATAAGCATTCCTAATTATCGTAACGGTTTTTGCAACGAAGTCTGCCAATCTGTGTCTTTTTTTGTAGTCATTCAGTGTGAAAAAGACGGGGATGAGGCAGAGGATCTTCGAGACCATATCAGGTGCGCTTCAGGCAAACAAATACGTGTTCATGCAACCTACGAGCGGACACTGACGTCACTAATGAGGGAGTGGTGTTATCCTCATATATAATGGTCGCCTGTGGGGATAAGGGACCCAAATACAGTAAGAGTCCCAGCCATAACCTACATACCTGTATTTTCAGAAGGCAAAACCCTAAATCATGATGAAAACAAGTCTACGTAATACATACGGATTTGTTAGTATATGGCCGCACTAGTAGCGTAGATGAATTGCCCTATAAATAGGTGAAATTCTGGACAGATTATTGAGGAATATGGTTATCACTTCAGTAAGGATGTGTGTTATTGTTTACATATGTTTTACTTGGTCATAAACAAAATGCATCACCACTCCTTGGAGAAGGAACATACCATTTTCATGGCAGACCCCCACTACAATGACCACCCTGAAATTTAGGTGTTTACATTTGAACAATTTTGGTTAAAATCACATGATACTTCACATTGTGAACATAATGAATAGTCATGTTGTTCGTGTCTGGAGGGAGTAATATTATAGAGATGGTGACTGTTTCACGGAACTCGTGACCGTCACATTACTCATCAAATAGCTTGTAATTAAATACTGCTCATGTCTGGCATTGTTCACCTCTTTGTGCCACATACAAAGGGTCACAAACGCTCCACCATTAAAGTGACGTGTGTTTTAATTGAGATGAACACGGAACCGAGTTCACTCCACGAGAGCTCATTAGCCGCGCTACTTAACAATATCCGCGGTGACGTTAACAGAAAAAGGCGTCGTGGCATATGTTTCTTTCTGAAGATCGCTGTTGAAACTGGAGTATCAGTGAGAGTATCTCTAAACCCATTGTTAAACGAGGTAAACATTGAACTCCTACGATAATCCAGCATGGCACCCCTACTCCCATGTTCATACCTCGGGCTATGTGGGGGGACGATAGGGACACCTCGGGGTGGATAGGCGTCGGAGGTATCCACAAGGGCTGGGGTATGCTTCAGGGGGGCTAGGGGCCCCTGTGAAGTGTCAGGGCGTCACCTCGGACCATCTGTTCCTCTCACCATCTGCCACACTTCCCCTCTGACCATTGGCGTATCGCATGACCTGTGGTCAGACTGAGTTATGACTGAGTGGGCGGGGGACTGACATGGGGTACGGCGCGCAGACACAACCCCTGCCGAGTAGGGTGGACATGATCCGCACGATGATGATCCGTTATTGCCCCGTGTCAGTGTTGATCACCCCCTACACTGGATCAGAGTAGCGATACTTCCTGGGCGAGATGATATAGGCGATAGGAGGGGAGATAGACGGCGACCACTATGATAGCAATTCCATTCCCGGAGAAACACCATATATCATACACTTTTGATGTTTATGATATGAGAGATCTATCGGTATCTGAGTCTTATTTAGTTTATCATTATAATCACGAGTCATTATAATCACGAGTCCGTGCATAGGGTGATAAGTCACAATTCCCACGATACTTTAATATCATGCAATATTCAAGTCTGACCCACATATCATCGATCAATCATACGCCACAGGTTAGGGGACGTTCCACTCCGGCCCAGCACACAATCAATCGTACACACATCAAAGACCGAACAATATAGTGATTCTGAAAGTTGCTGCAGGCAGGGCCCGCTTGTAATAAAATATGTGTGGAATGTGAGCCTTGGGCCACTCTGGACGGACAGCGGGGACAATATGGTCATCCTGCGACAGTGTACGGCTTTGGAGGGTCATCTTGCTGTGTAAACACAGGCAGAGGTGGCATCGTTACTGTAAATCTCCCATGGGCCGCAGGCCTTGTGGAGATGGGGATAGTAATAACCAATAATAACGGCTTGACCCTCCGTCAGCCTGGGGCTACCCTGACTCACACACCCCTCCAACAACGCCTCGGGATGGGGGGTGGGGGTGGGGGTGGGGGTAGTGTTAAAGCCCCTCATTGCCCCCTCATTCCATCTTGGAGAGCCTGGGCGTCTCTCCTTCTCTGCCTAATTTAATCTATCTCTTATCGGATATTAACGAGTTATCCCTTGCCAAAATTCCTGATTGTGAACATCCTCCCCACATGCAAAGGTCCAGTCAGTTTAGCACATGCTAAGTGGATTATCAATAAAAGGGCTATATTGCCCTGTGTTTTACTGATGATCACTGCTATCTTCCGTTTTCTGGTAAATTCATATTTGGTATATCTAACTCAAAACTTAGATGGTCGCGGTTGATGTAAATGGGTCTGTTTATTTCCGGGGTGACACATGAATACGAGTCGTTCGCATGGCTCGTTACAAGGGAGTTGCTCTCATTGATACATATGCAATGTTTAGCCACTCCATCACACGCCGGACGTCTAGACTGATGATGGTAGTACCAGCAAGTAACCATCTGTGGTGAGCCAATACATTCCACTTCAAAATACCCCACCCACGTGGGGTGTTTATCCTACACCAGAACCCCTGGCCCAATCCAGTGTATCACCAACGTCCCGATTGCCCCCGTGGCACACATAGGAAAACCGACATATTCGCGTTTTCTACTTTTGATGAATAGATAGTATGGTGTTCCAAAGATCAAAGATGATACAGGTTATGAAAAAGTTAGTTAACTGCCACTGATATTGAAATAAAACACTTTACAGTTTCTGCCCTGCTGATTTCAATTATGTAACGCGTGTATAATGTACATTATATTTTATGTAGCCAACCATATACACGTATTTGCTTAGGGATGATCTAATATATTGATAATGAAAGAATCCAAGGAATCATGCAGTGTCGTGGGTGGAGATGGGTTAGTCTCTCACCACGTGCGGGGCAGCGGAGTTATGTGATGATTCCCAAATCGTATAAATAAATAAGTCCTAATATGTCTGATGTTGATTAACTCCTTCTCTGCCAACACACTGTACTATTGCTGACGATTGCATAAGGGCGTCATTCCTATGAGAAGGTTATCATGAGTGTCAGCACATCAGAATGTGAAGCTGTATTCCAGAAATTAAAGTAGTCCAGTGAAGCTCCCAGTAAGACTTGGAAAGGAATGCATGGTATATTTTTCAATGGTTTTCAAACAAGCTCTAATTCCATTCAATCCCCTGTTTCATAATTTCATTGAACATAGTCAGAGGAGCTTTGGTTACGGCTGGCTGCAAATAGCGAGCATCTCCTGTCCGTCTGTTGTCACTGATTGGTCCATCTGTTATGTTAATGAAGAAAGGCTATTGCGCAGATCATTTTTATCAGTGATAGGAACCAGAAGATGGCTGCCAAAGTGCCACCAGACAGTGCATTGCCCACGCGGTCAATAGCAGTAGGCGAAGTGAGCTGGCGTCAGCAGCATATTATATTACGGACTCGGTTTAATCTCTATCTACAGCTCAAAGAACTGGCAATCAATGTCTCCCTCTAACAGGCATGGACCAAAAGCAATCGGGGTTCGATACAACAGACACTCTTATTGCTATCGGTTATATTAGATGTTGACTTGAAAAGAATGATGTTGATATCTGACTTGCCTGTAGTCTATTGGTCGGATCGAATATGACAGGTAAAGCCTTTGTATGCATGTATTTAAAGTGATATATTGACGAGATATGGAATTTACAGATCCATTAAGTTGATTGATTTTTCGTACTTAAGAGGGTTTTAGGAAGTTGTGCATAAAAAGCATATAAAAGTAAATGAAAACTTCAGATATGGCTTCATGTTATAGATAACTCAGATAGCAACAAATTAGAAATGCTGCTAGAAATGCCACAACATCCATTCTGAACAACAATGTATTATACCATGCAGTACAATGCGTTCATCGAGCCTTGTTGCGTCGATACAGCTACAGGCAAATGCTTCTAAGCTACATCACATCGGCCTATAGGATGCCTGTCTAACCGTCCCACAGGAACCTCCTCACGAGAAACTACTGGAACTTTCCGGGAAGCTCTGGAGCGCTGTGTCTGAGCAAACACACTGAATATCACAACCAACCTGTCGTCTGCGCCACTCCCATGTCTGTTGCACGATAAGCCACACAATAAAACCTCAGATAACAAGAGGACCATTAACAACACAAGGACCAATGTTGAACATATTATTTCTGTTTCTGGACTCATCAGCAAAGGCTACACTATAGGCGGTGTCTATTTATCCTCACCGGGAATCTCCTCTGATTTACGGAGGAAACGACACAGGCGCACTACCTTTAGTCACGACAACCTGCCCGTTAGTAATGCGCCTGCGCCATAGTCACATGATGCGTGTGATGGGCGGGGGCTGGGACACTCGGCACTGAGACTTGTGTGAGCCGAGGAGGAATCTGCATCTACTATTACCCTGGACCGCCATACATGTCCGATTTGGCATTAGAAGCAGAGGGCATCGCCAGCACGCGCCTGGCTTCCACTTTGGCTCCTGCAGTGGCTTCAGATCAATCACACCAGACCACTTAGCCCGGCCACCGCCCGCGGGGGTGTTGGCCGTAAGCGGCCGGTGCAGACGGGAAGCACGATATTTGGTAGAGGGTTTACCAGGAATAAATCGAGTTAAAGACCCCTGCCCAAGTGATTTATAGGAATTTCTCCAGGAGACTGAATTGTCGTTGTTGGCAGTTGTACCTTATGTATTTGGACTTCCACACTACAAATAGAGCCTTCCAGATAAACAACGCCTATCACAGGCTGAGTTAGAATCTTTATACTACTTGCTGATATCTGTGCATATGAATTATGTCTAGAGTTCTATCTCCGGGCGTTAATCAAATACGATTTAAGATCAATCATACACGATTAAATTTCACAGTAATGTCAGCTGTAATTTTTCTGAAGTCAACATCAGATCACGAGTACCTTACAAGTATGAACATGTATGCAGATACGAACGACTGCAATCACTCAAACGAAGTATGGTCACGGTCTCTCATTCGTTTCTATGTTATTACAGAGTAGCTACTTCTCCCCCCCCCCTCCTCAGTGTAGCTGTTTCTGCCCACACCCCACCCCCACAAGCCTCACAAAAGCTCATATACATATCCACGTTGCCGGGGTGTGTGAATCGGGAATAAAGTCAGTGTATGCATGCACAAGGCCTTTGCGGAGAAATGCCAGACAGCCAAAACATCGTCCCAGTCGGATTCCTGATGTCTACACGAGCGGTCTACAAGATCAATAGGCAGTGTTTCCAGTTAAACCCCTTTCTACTAAGGACTTCTTCATGAGGACGATAAAAGCTCTAATAAAGAGCACGTAGCCGCTCCTAAAGGCGCTGGACCAGGCGGATCCTGCATTTCTTTCTATTTTTTCGCAGCTAATTGCGCCGCCACCATCTACATGTCAAGTCATGTGAAATGGTCTGTTTTTTCCATGTAAAGGATCAGAATGCTTTAGTGATCCACATCAAGGACGGTTGTGACTAAGAGACTGTCAAATACTGTAGACATATCGCCTTTAATTAGCCGTAAGTAGATAATGTTAGTAATACACAATATCTATAATTGTCAATTGTCACGTATTATACCAACGTTACACTGAAATGTATTCTTAGCCAGGAAGAACTTACTTTATCTTATTAACATTGACTTCCAACAGAAAATATACCTAGTTTTAAAACAATCATCCACAAAGCTAGGTTTGGTTGATTTAACCTTGGAAAGAAAGACCTTGTGAAAATACTAGATATAATCGCCAAATCCTTTGGCTATACGAGGCTTATTATTCTGAAACTTTACGAAAAAAGAGAAACAATTATTGATTTCAGGAATCTATTAAAATGAATACTATCACATAATATGCTTACTCAAATGTAGGGAGTATGTCGCGAAATACTAACCCACCCTACTTTGTCAAACCCTTCCTAACTGTAGGATTTTGCTCCAAGGACCCTCTGATCTACGGCTTTTGCGTCTGAATATTGAATGAGAATCAAATGCATGATGTCTGTCCCCGTAACAATCTATACGCCTACACCAGCGGTTCAACCGATCAATCACCTGCCTCTGCCTGGCTAGGTATCAGGTCTGCAGTGTGGGGTGGGTTGATGTGATGCCCCTACCCTATCTCTGGCATAGGTCCAGATGCATGCCTCTTCAGAACAGTTTACCCTCCTATCCTTTGATCCTCCAACCCACATGCCCTCCGAGAAAGCCACTGCCCCTCCTTTCGCGGCCAGCCTTGGCAAGTAGCCCAACGATCGTTTGATCTCATCATCTCTACCATATATGGATGGGGAAATCCGTTGAAATCAGGGGTGGGAAGGTTGTCGAGGAAGGGGTAGGGTGTTGGTTAGGGCCCCATAATATATTCATCTTTAACTTTTTATATTTTCGTAATGCCAGACACTACTGACTGCAGCTAGTGTTATGGCAACACCTACAGGTACATTACACAGGAGGTGTGCTGACCTTGGTATGCATTCTGTACAACGAGTAATGAACAGGCTTACGGAACGACACTATTTACTACAGGTAAGATTCCTGCTGACTATATAATGGAGCCCACTCAAATATCATACGAGATTGCACCTGTTATCAATACATAGGAATAACATGTGTTGGTTAAAATGTCTTCGATAATCAGTTAATGTAATTCTTTGCAAAATAAACAACTTTTAGTGGTTTTGCTAATCTGTAGATAGTACTTTACTGTTTGCAGATTGAGACTATTGCACTCAGTGAAAAACAGAGGTTAAGCTTATAAACCATAGGGGTTGCATGATGTTTGGTATAGTCTTGGCCGCGATCTAGTAATTCATCGAAACATTATTTTTCTTTTTTTTTTGGGGGGGGGGGGGGGGGATAAAATCATTACAAAATGAAAGATGAAATTTTACATATCGCCCTCTCTATCTAAAAAGGAAAACATCGAAGAAAATGTCATTGAAATTGGGACTAGTACTACAGACACACTTAGACACAAGTTGCGGCATCAATAAATAGAGACACAGGCAAAAATCTAACTCCCTACCACCCTGCGTCTAAGTCCGGGACACTTGTGAGTGATGCTTTAGTTCTCACGCCCGGAATGCATCTCATGGAGAATAAATTGTGGGAAGATCTGCCCGCAGCACTGTGTGCAGACAGGTGGGTAATTACGGGAATACCGCATCTCATAAAAGCCCTTGGCAGTGGGCGATTCTAAGAGCCATAGCACTAATAGCCTTGCGTCCTTTTTAGTATTATTTCGAGTCCTAATAATCCAAGTCAGTATTAAGATCCCCTTCTCACATCAACCATTAAATATTTAAAAAAGAAGCAATCGTTCTTTCTCAGGTCTTTTCCGTCTAGGTATTTCATTTTCGGTAATTTTAGACATAACTCACGCTATAGAGATGCATACATGTACCATAAATGTGTCCCTATAAACATATCAGGGTTATGCACCCCACGGAATCGTAGTTGTACTTGGTGAAGCATTCTGAGTAAATGTATGCGACTTGGATATTGCAATAAATACGGAAAAAACGCCAGAGGTTTTGGGGTTTGCCTAGAGCCCAAACAGGGTCTAGGAATAATGTCCTGAATTGGGACCATAGGGCGAAGCCCCCGGAAGCTTCTGCATTTTGGGTTACATCAGACGTATTCCTGGCCTCAGCTGTGCATTAAATGACTAGAATTATACAAGTATTGCTCATCACCTTTCAGGTTTCTATTTTGATCCCCCACCCTAAAAGACTTAAAAATCCGGTAAAATGCCATACCTGTGAGTACCCAAGGATCGCAGCAGACGTCCGTGACAACGACACGTGAGTCATACACACTGTGTGAAGGATTGACTGAAGGTGAGATGCTCTGTGCCCAGCCCTGTCTCATTATATGCCGGCTCAACACCCCCTGCATGTTCAAGCACACCTGCCAAGACCGGTTTGGAGTGAAGCAGGTCGAAATAAACAAATCTCCAGACACGAGCTGTTCATTCACGCTACGAGACATCTTCATACGAGCAGCTCTCTCAGTTGTTTGGTCTTTGTAACCAAGCGCATGGCTTGAAAGGAAACACTCGTTTTTTGTGTGTGAAGACAGTGACTAAAAGGAATACCATTGCTCCCTAAATTTTTCCAACAAGCTTAATGGGAATACCTTGTAGAGTATCATATTTTATCATATATATATATATTTCCTAATGCCGTCTGAGAAATCAGAATGGACCGTACACTACTAAAGGTGTATACTTCACATATAGTTGAGTATTTCTTAGTAGAATTAACCCCGTGGAATTACTAGCCGTATATTTTCTAAACGCCATACCTGATATGTTTTTCTACAGCACTGTACATTAACATGTAAAGTTACGATCTACAGATAAAGAAAATAACTTAACACGTATTTGTACAAGAGACATTGAAAAGAATATAACAAAGATTTAACAATAAAGTGTCTTAATATCTAGAAATGATCTGATTCTTATTGGTTTGGAGGTGGCTCAGACATTACTCATATATATTGTTCAATATGAGAATAGTATCTAATCGCCCTTATTCATTGCAAATTGGGCTCTCGGGTGGGTTTTGTCAGTTATAGGAACCCTTCTGAACCTGCCTGATCAGGTATCCACATGTCTATCGATCAGTTGAGAAGTCCGACAGAATATAACTTGAATGTTCTTCCCAACAAAGCCAAGGCTGATTTAAGAACAACTACCTTTCTTGCTACTTCATGCATCATTAATGTCAGAATCACCACTCCAGAAAGAGGATTTTGTCTGTGCAACGCTAGAACAACAAAAAGATCACATAGGTAGACTTCCTCGTCTTTAAGGCGTCATGCAATGGGGAGAAAAAGTCGTTTCCCCATACTGAACCACAGCTGCCGGCGTCGAGCAGAAGAGGATGCATACTATTTTCACTTCGGATATCTAATCGCCTAACGTCTGCATTGCGTACCTTTCCTTAAAATCTAATGATAGATGACTGGACAAACAACTCTAACATATTAATGCGTCTATAACGAGGGTACTTTACAGCAGGACACTCAATCACCGGCCCTGGGGCATCCTGGAGCAACTCAGCGTGGGAGAGGGCGCAGGTGGAGCAGCTCAGACCGACATGTGGTGCGGGCACAGGTAGGTTACATGAGCCAGCGGTGACCCGAAGCACACCTGGACAGCGTTGTGGAAGTCCACCCATCACTGCACTGGTGTCTGGAGGTCAGGGGGCATGACAGAGGCAAATTGTGGGGGCCCTGCGCTTTACAAAGACTTGTAGCGTGAAAGTAAAGGCGATCAGCACTTTGTTCCCCAGCAGGCTGCCAACCAAGACCGCTCAATAGTTATTTAATAAGCCTCCACATTACACCACACTAACTGGCTGGGAGTTTATATTTCACATGCCTGAATCACACATGGACTATCTCTGTACTGCCTACTGAAAGAGCTGTCATAGAGAATCTGTACTGCCCAATGATAATCTTTAAAGTCAGGTATGCTACCAATCCTTATTATGTAGATATCTTATGTTTTTATTTATTCGATAGTGCCACCACCCTGGCATTGGACGTTCTTCATCTGGTCGTCCAGTATATATTAAGATAAACCAATATTACCATTTTTTCAACATACACAGGCTCATGTTTCTGAATTGGGACCATCTTCCATTGAAGATAGGATTAATTGTAACTGAACATTAATGAAAGCATCGGGTTTCAGATGGGCAATGAGTTGCTGAAGGCGAGACGGAGAGCTGTTGACCGCTGGTGATCTTTGCTGTCAAGGATAAAGGACCACTCCTCCTGACGCAAGGTGGTGTCCTCTACGCGTGCGTGTTCTAATCTCACAAGGCACCTGGAGCTGACGTCAGCCTCAGACTGGAGAGCCGTGACGTCAGCCTGGTGGACATCACTACAGCTTGTAACCTCAGGCTTACGCCCCGTCCTCATCAAAGGTTTCCCCACCGAATACTTTGATTACCGTTTACGTTGATATTTTGAGATGCACTAGTTGGTGCCTCCTAGTGGATGACCTCGGAATCAGTGCAGGAATATTATTTGTCATGACACAGGTTACAATCTCATTGCCTTCTCTCAGGGTAAGGAGATGGGAAAACTAAGTTTTCAATATGGCTAGAAATATATCATGAGAGAAGAAGCACATCTGAGTGTAGACCTCCAAAAAAAGATCGCAGGTGCGAGTTTTCCCCTCCACGAGATTCTCACTCTCGTAGGTCTTCAGTCTCCAAACCTAGATCTGGTTCACTCTGTCTCTATGTGCAGGAGAAACTCCAAGCGGATGTTACCAGAATCATAGTTTTTTAGATATAGTAGGTAATAATACTGTATACACAAGAAGACTAGCATGTCAGCAAGTATATATATATATTTATATATATGTTATATATACTACATATCCTTACGTTTGAACCAATCCGTAAAATTACAATGAGATGATAAACTCCGCCGCATATTGAGATACTCATTAATAACGCCTGATTAAATGGCCACCGATTAGGTAGAACGTATATATGGTGAGCAGGGTCGCTAGTCTTCTTTGCATATGGATACATGAATATAGATCCATGACTACAACGATATCCACCAAGGTCATAGGTATGCGTGTTTACATTTGCAAACCTCTGACCGCCTATATTAAAAAGCCTATGCTTTTCTTTTTATAAAATGTCAATGGGACTTTGCAACTGAGATCATAGCAAAAACACAAAGATGATAAGTCTGAAGGGTTGGCCTGTAGTATATGAGAGATGAATCATTCTAAAGTCAGCTAGCCTCACACCTGTATGGCCTGATTACCCGTTTTGTCCTGGTTACTGGACATGGTCAAGGCGTAGTACACAAATAGCTGTGAATGGCCACAGAGCCTGCTTAAGGTCCAGTCACAGAGGGGGTCCATCTCTTGACGTCAGATCCGCTCTGTCCTGACAACGACCAGCCTCCATATAGTAGATAGATCTGTCCCAACGCCTTCCCTCTCCCCCATTCAAATAAGTCCACCTCACTGCCTGTACCCTGTCTTTGGCTTTTGTCACTGAAAGGATCTATTGTTGCCACCATAGTAAGACGACCCCGACTGACCGCTGGGGAATGATTGAGCCATCCTCCTTTACCTGGTACCCGCCGGGTAGACCTGTGTGGGGCACGTGCAGAAGTGAACCGAAATAGCTTCATGTAAATAGATGGCTGCAAAAGGAAGGCCACCTCGAAAATTCTAGAATACGACCAACACCAGACCAACCTCCGACAGCAATACGTGGCACAAAAGAGGGTGGTGATTAAATTAGGACTTTCTCTGTACTGTCCGGTCTTTGTCGTCTGCATAGCTGTCCTATTGTCCGAATCATCATGTCTGAGTATTTCGGCCGTGTTCAGGCCAATATCTGAGCGTTAAAACTCTGTCTTGTGGAATGTAGGTGGTCAAGGCATTCGAATTGAATGATCGAAAATATGTTAATGTCGCTTCGTGTTAAGCGAGTCGGGAAACTGTAGGAGCTGTAATTCCAAAATGCCCGCTCCCATCAAATATTTTTATTTTCCCAATTGATCCTACAAAGAGGAAAAGTTTTAAGTAATAGTTGACAGGATAAACAAACTTATTGAAAGTTAGCTGGTAAAACTAAATATATGAACAGTACAAGCTCCCGCGAGCAAACTATGGTTAACAACATTCCCGTTCTCTACACCACATCTAATTAGTCTGGGACATGACAATGAGGCTGTCCTCATCCGGTAATTGCTCATGGATATCATTAAGCAGACTGGCTGGCTCGAACCACTCTAAATTCGCCTGAGAAAAGAATGAACCGACTGCCAGTTGACCGTTGCAATGGGTCCCAAGGGGTGTGGTTTGTTGCCATGGTATCAGTGATCAATCACCTGACATTTTACGTGTGGTCATAAGAGAGGCAAGTCCCTCTATTTGCACTACAATTCTGTATTGTTTCAAGTCGACTCTGTCTAGATCTCGGTTTTATGTTTGGCTGCATAATACTAAGATGTGCTAAATGAGGTATATGCCTGCTTCATGTATGGAGAATTTACAGTTCAAATCAGGACATGATCCAATACTAATCTACAGACAAAACATACAACCCTCATAACATATGGTGTTTTGTAATAACAATCAAATTGGAAATCATAATCCTGAGGCAACATTGCAAGCAATGACTAATATCTAAATATAAGTGCTTGCATTGTAACTAATACTGCCTTCATTGAGTAATTTCATGATGTCGCATTAGGACATCTATTGTTAGGAGGTGCCATGGCCCTAAAGCAGAGCACTTCATACCTACAGCAACCTTGAAATGACAAACTTATTCCATTAATCTCTGTACATATTTTTAGATAGCCCTCTCCAGTGAACGTCCGGAGTGAGTGAAAGTGACCACTTCACGTCTAGTTTCTGACGAGTGGCGAAGTGACATTTGGAGTCCTTTTCACTTGTGATTACAGCAGATTAAAGTGGTCTTTCGGTTAGCTTGAGAGCTAAGTGTTTGGTGGGGTGATTCTAGGGTGAACTCTGCCAACTCGCTGGGCTCTCAGCCAAAGACAACTTCAAAAACAAGGCTGAATAAAACCCATGTTACTTTAATGTCTCTCTATACGACAATTTATGATCGACACAGAAGAAAAGGATGTACTAGTCAGTGGTATATATATACTTCCCACGCTGTACATGACCTGGTGTGGATGGTATAGTTTGTGTCAATAGTACTCTCACCTGTCTATACACAGTCTAAATTTAACACAACCAATGATGGCTGTCTGTAGTATGCTCAGTCTGGACTGCTGGCGCTGAGGGAGATTATTTATCAAAGCAAATACAGATGTGCAATATGGTGTCCATAATGGATTCGTACAACGGATGGACACCTTGTTTCCACAACTCGTTCCTATATCACCGACATTGCAAAACCGGATAAACTGGGATATACAAACATTAAATGTACAGCCGAAGTCACGTGATATACATGTACATGAAATATTGAATGCATGGCGTCAAACAAGGAGATGACCCTTCAAAAACTAACCATCGAGATATATAAAAATTCTTTGTTTATGATGTATCTATATTATTTACGGTACATACATGAACGTTTTAATTGGAAAATGGAATTCAACGAACTAGGATCATTTGCATTATAGCTATGCCAGAAACTGCACGGGGAGCGATGGAAATGCAAATAAGCAGATACGGGAAAGAGCAGTGTTAGACAGGCGTACTGTTCTGTGAACTGTGATCAGTACGTTATGCCATGCTAGGCCTATCACGTTCGACGGTTGCCTGTAGCAACCACAGTGGTAGAGGGACCACCAACTGCTAAGAGCTGTTCGGGCTGAGAATTTTGTAGGAGGAGGAGCCTGGGGCCAGGATGGAGAGGATCCAATTAGGAGTCGCTCTGAGCAGTTGCTGATTGCAGCTCTCTAGTAAGTGAGTTACTCACTAAGAGGGAGGAAAGGCAGGCCATAAGACAGGTTGCCGTGCACAAGATGCCCTTCTCTATCTGCGTGTATGTATTTGTAATACAGCCATGGAGAGCTTTCTGGTCGCGGTCGTATATATGGTGCAATACAGCTCACTTACAAATTCATCACATCTCAATCGTATAGTGGGATAATGGACAAGGGACCTCAGTATATTGAGCATAGAGAAGTACGAGAAAGGATATCCAACTGTAGAGTGTATAGCTTCAATGACATCAAAGTATAATGAAGAAGGAGAAATTTTGCATTGCCTGTGAACTGTCGTCCTTGGGACAATCTCATTATTAACGACCTACCGCCACTAGAGACTCAAATTCATGTATACACACACGCTGTGTACCTGAACGGTAATGGAAATGATGACGAGAACCCAGGGGGTGTTTGTTTTCCGCCTTTGGTCACGTCTAGTCGGTATTGGCATTGTATTAGTTCCACTTAACAGTCTAGGTTCCGGGAAATTAATAGTAAATACCCAGGGGTAAATACCCGAACATAACGACGCCACCAGTATTCGCAGCAGATTAATCAAAATCCCTGGAAATTCCCGACAATAATAGTAGTTATTGTTTCCATGTCAAATTGGAGAACTACAGGTCCTGTGAAGATGTAAAATAAACACACTTAGAACCGAATACCATTATAACGGGGTCTAAGGACGGACCTCACTCCAGTGCTGGAATAGTGTGAGAGTGGGCAGGGCTTTTACTTTCCTCCACGGTCCTACTAGTGACAATTAGTCTGTCGAGATTATATTATCGTTCAATAAGGCTGTAGTTGCGCAAGGTGTGGTATGCACGGGGACGGGTTGGTGGGGTTGGACCTGCTAGTTCAGTCGCATCGGCCAGCGATAGTCAGACCATTATATATACACATGGATGCGGACATTAATCAAGGTCGCCTTCTCGACTCTCACCCAGTGGTGGACGCGGGAGGCGACCAAGCGCGTGTGCATTCCCACACCGCAACACAATACCTTGGTTACCTGAGGAATTCCACTGTTCAACGTTGCTAAACATGAACGTCTATGACGTAGGGGCGTGAATGCAAGGCTTAGTATACAGGGTGCGTGCTGTGTGATGGCGTGCAGCGTGGTGGAGCCAGAGACTGCTGGACCGGACCGAAACAGGTGAATGCATGTGACGGAAAATTACATACATCTTAAGGGTTACCGCCTACGTTGTATCATTCAGGTCATGTTACGGGACCATAGAACGTCATGTATATAAATGATGAAGCGGGGTACTGGATGGTTTAAGTCAATTACTATACGTAATGTGTATCTTAAGGTATTATTCTTGTTTGATTATAATTCATCATTTGCATAGACCAGTTTAGTGTTAGGCAGTGGCGTTAATCTCGGGCAATTGGTTTTCACACAATTAAAACTCTATCCACAGTATCAGTAATGAACTCGTTAATCCTAAAATATGTTCATGTCAAACTCATCAACACTAAAAGCGGTGGCAAAATGACTGGCCTCTTCTATTTCCGTACTTGCATGAATCTGAAACAAAGCTTGATCCGAAGGGGGTTCCCCTCATTGAGCAATAACCCTGTCCATATCGAGGCTGAGCTGCTCCCTGCAACCCAATCACTGAGGGCGCGAGTCCTATCATATTGATCCCCTCCCACGGTTTATCCCACACCCAAGGCCGTTTACATGCTAATTCTTACGGCTCCTTAATCAAACATGTGACCATTTCACAGGCACCCTATGACTCACCTTATAGTCGTTTCTCGCACTCATTTTTTGCTTTAATCAGGATTGTTTATCTTTCCCTTTTTATTAGGTCGCAACTTTTCTTTAAGCTCTTATTCTGGCCACTCGTGTCTTTCCTGTGTATTTTCGAATCGGCTCCTGAGAGGATCTTATCTTTAATGGATATTAATTGTGCCGTTAAGTAGTGGGAAAAAGTATTGTTTGGGAACATGAGTAGAGGAGGATTATAGATAATATTCTTATTAAAATCTATAATTCCTTTGTTAGCCCCTCAATCTTAACTTTTTCTTTTCAATTGATGGGGCTGATGGGGTTGGATAATGTGACAGAATGAATGAGAAATTCAATGAATAGATCGAAATGAATACAGCATGTGCTCATAGCAGTTTCGCTGACATTAAAATCACTTGGCTGAAACCAATAAGGAGAATAATGCATTACACAAAAAAACGATATAGACATCTTTTAAGCATAAATTGTCTTGATTTCCTTTTCCGTTAAGTACGGAAAATAACAAAGATGATCGAATTCATTGGAACGCGGGTCGGATAATAATGGTTAAAAGCTGGGGTTGAACACTCACTTATTATCCAGAAGGGTTCCCTCTTAGACCTGCGTAGGCTGTTTCTAAAGGAGGCAGTCCTGGCCAGGTGAGCGATGCCGCAGCTGGCTGGAGCTTTGTCGTCCCCGGTGGTTAACGTCGCCATCTCCCGGTCCATCCTGGTTTCCTCCACGGTCTATGGCGTGTATACTCCACAGGTAACTGTCCACACCCTCAGATTTCTTGTCCACAAAAGAATGGATGCAAATTGATCAAATTTTCTTAAATTTTTGTTGATATTTTTTCCCCCCTGTGAGCTATGCTCTGTAAATACCTCTGATGAATAAGGTAAAAATTATGCCGGATTCGTTTTCTTTTCTTTTCCTACAGTGATGATGTGGTGCTGTTTTAGTGGTGGTGGTGGTGCGCTGCAGGCCCGGGGGTCCGCCGTTCTCCACTGGAGTTGTCAGTGGCGGCTGGCTGGCGCCGTCGGCGATGCAGTCGGAGGAGGACCCTGGACGGCCGGCTGGCGTCGTCCGCAGAAGGCGCTTTTTGCCCTGGAAGCCAGTGCGCGCATCGCGTTGTTCGCACAGCAGCCCTCCTTATTTCTCCCTGCAACTTTATTCTTAGGCGTTGCCAGAGTACAGCTCCCAGATTATCGGCACTGACGATGGATACAAGAGGCCTAGTTGGGCCCCTGCCCACTCCTGTTCTATTCTAACGTATGAAAAGCCGCCAGACACACAGACAAGCTGACTTGGTGGTTGTGGTAGCAGCCGCGACGGCGGTGGTTCTGATGGTGTTTCTGGAATATGGTACTAGAATGCCATGTTTATATCTGTCCACTGTGTATCTCAAAATCAATATCCCCGTGAATATCTCCGGGTAGGGTTATACAGTTCCACGGACACAGCACAGGGTTGATAATACAAATAAAAGCCTGACCAACTCCAGAGCGGATCCCTGTATCTTGAGGAGTCACACAGCAAGGGAGTCAACCTCCTGACAGGCCTGGAGCCTGCAGTTCCTCCAGCCGGTGTGCGTGCCTATGCAGCCAATGCTTAAACCCTGGAGCAGTGTGGGACTGCGCAGGTATGGGTGGACACAAAGCTACCTGGTCCGGCGGCGGCGGCGGTGGCAGCGTGAGCACGGCTCTGGTGGTAACTGCTATACTAGCTCGTGGCAGCCTATTCTCTATCCGCCCGCCGTCGACAACGTCAATATTGACAGCAGGGCTCGGGACAAACACGGCTGTGGTATATAACCGAACGAGTCGTACTGTAGGCAGGACTAAAATAACACCACGGCCGTCCGGTACGCGGCCCGAGTCACCACTGAGGTCAATCAGTATCCCTTATTAACAATACTCCCGGGTGTTGCCGATAACGAGCTCAGCGGGGACGTGGTGGGCGGGCAACCAGACGGGTGGGCGGAGATGGGGGTAAAATACCTCCCCAGTTTGATCCCCTTATGATCCAGGATCAAATTAGTAGCGCGGGTTAATTGCTAGCGGGCTAATGAAATTCTGGCGAGTTGCCAGGTTTGCCCGGGCCGGCCTGAAGGTGGGAGATCGTCAAATACAAGTTTCCGGAGTGCCTTGGACTCGATACCGGTCCCTGTGTCTGTGTGAGTGTGGCGTGCGCTGCTGACGTTTGGGGATCCACTCAAGATCTCAGAGCTGATCAAACACCGATAGTAATAAATGTCTCGCACTAAAATCAATACAATGCCTACTAGTTTAGACAATCAAACAGTTCATGTACAGAAACGGATTGTGACACAGGGCCAAATGAACGTATCCACAAATTATACACAATCACTTAGTGAATGAACACGTCTACTCCAAGAAGGTCTTTTTTCAATCAGGCAGTTCTCATTCTAAAAAGGAGGGGAATACTGTTTTTCCAATGGCGTGTTTTAGAGTGGGCTCTTTATGTAGAAGACTCGTGAGTTGGCTTGAGGAGTGCTGATCCTACAGGACAGACCCTTTAAGCCTCTGAGCGCACCACCGCAGCGGGGGACGCTGAGAATGTCAAGAACGTGCACCAGTGGCCGTTCGGTGATCAGCCCACACAATCCGGGGATCAGCTGACTGCCGCTCCTCCTCCAGGTACCCCTCCAGGCGGGCGGGCAGGTGTCTGGTCCAAGACACAGGTGTTCAAAGGTTTATCCCAAAGGGTGGGCGTCGTAGGTAGACAGAGGAGAATGGGTTTAGGGGGCGGGGACGGACTCGGTTAACTATGCTTTTACACCTATTTCGGACCACCCACTGATTTCCGTTATTCCTACTTGCATCAACGTATTGTTAGCCCCAAAGGTGTCGAGGGATATAATATCTCCAGTAATAGGGGATAATACTGCTGTTCCCACCTGAGAACAGAAGGGCCCAGTGGAGGGTCGGTAACGGCTAGCGTTGTGACGGCGACGGTCAATGGGTGGCGGGGAGGCGGGTGGTCCGTCCTCCCGAACACGCTCACACGCAGGTGGTAGGAAGATTACACGGTCACTGACCATACCACTGTGTGCTCACAGTGATTCAGTAATCCCAGCCCCTTGTAACTGAGTATCGGACACTCGGCAAACCTATTGACTCTGTCAGGTATATATATGAGAGTTGTTGACTTGTAGACTATCAGTGTCGGTGACACGAAGATAGCGTCAGCTGTCAGCAAGCATCCGTCAGTGTTTACAAACATAAAATCGGAATAAAGACTCCGAAGGAATTCAAACAGTCTGCTAATATGCGCTCCTGACCCCGGGGAGAAGCCGTTCAGGTAGTCAACAGGTGGGGGTGGGCGCCTTGTTCACCGATGCGTGCAGGTTTTGACAGCTGGTCCTCCACACTTCGTGTTATTATACTCGCACAACTCCCATAAGCACAGTCCAATTAGTGCACGTTGTCCTGGCGTGATGCCCACACTACGGCGCACTGGAAGAGTCCTCGTTGCTGACGTACCTGCCCGGGAGGAGTCAACCTCCACAGTGTGTCTCGCCGCCTCCTGTGTCTCATACTCCTCCGGTGGGTGCCCGGCGGTCGTTGTGGTTAGACGAGAGAGGGAGCCGTTAGCCCTGGCTAACACGCCAGTCTCCAGGTGGTGGTGGTGAAGTGGACGGTCAGCGTGGAATGGTGCTGCTCCCGCTGGAGTCGTCGGTACTGGAGGACGCTGACGTCCGTCTGTGGTGGTGGTGGACACTTCTCTATTATCGCCCGTTTTACGTCGCGTTCATGTCCCGTCGTCTCACGCCCCGCGTAAGTGATGCACGTCCTGCCCGCCGCCCGTCCCGCGTGAGTCTGCGGGCTCTGGGCTCTGCCCCTGGCTGGCTCTTGCTGGCGGAGGTGGCGCCAGTGGTGGTGGTGGCTGCGCGTGTGTAGTGGTTGGCGGCACGGGAGCTGTCCAACTGGGCTCGCGCCGTCACTGCCTGACTGACTGCCCGCCTACAACCCTTCCCTTCACCCACCACCCACATCACCCATCCACAACATCTCCCACCCACCTAACCCCATCCGACCCACCTACCAAAAACCATTAGCTTCCTCACAACAGCCTTTATTCCCTCCAACAACCCCCAACCCCCTACACACACACCCTCTCCGGCTGTCTGTCTGGCTGTCTACTCCCACCCCCATCTCACCACCCCCTCTTAACCCAACGTGATGAGTATGCTTCATTCCTTAACCCTACCCGGGCTGATTTTATACAGATTGCATGACAATACCCCGCCCCCGGAATAATCGATGGCACTTGATTCGGCCCCAGCAAGAGGCTGTTTATGCCAGTCGTTCCTTTTCAGTCTGTCCTACCCTTTACCGCCCTAAGATATCGTCAATAACACCAAGACAAGTGACTCACCCCGAGGTTTGCCTTCATCGGTACTAACATGCCGTACTCTCACATGGCTGGTTTGATATGGTAAATATACGAGAAACACATTTCACATGTGGGTGTGGTTGTGTACTACATAAATAGGGCCAGGTACGTTTTAGGAGCATTTATTTCTGCACATATTTAATCCATCCATATCATATTAATCCGACCATAAAAACTTCTCATAACTCAGTCAGAAATACATTCATCTACCGAAGGAGCAAGACTAGACTCATTAATTCATTACAATTAAGTTTTAGGCATCGCAAATTGTGCGTCACCACGAGTCATAAGATATATGTATGCGTACACCACATCGATTTATTATTATTATCGCCTGGACCTGGAAACGAGTAGTTCAACATGGTTGTTACTAATTGCTGAAAAGCGACTGAACGAACCTCCAGGATATGGTGGGTCATAGACTATAACAGAGCCAAGAACCACTAGTAAACCACACTTACGCGCCTAGCCTCAGTCAGTTATGTTCCTGTTGCGGGGTTTGATTACCAGGCATTATATCTTGCTATGGTAGGCCGTTTTCTTTTCCTGTCAGTTAGCGCTATCGTCTTGATTTGGATACGGAAAACAGCCTGTGGGGAGGAAAAGTTAAGGAAATCTCAGTCGCGGAGGGGGATCTTTTTATTTTTGCTGTTTCAGTACTGCTCTAGTGAATCCATAATATGATGATTTGCCGTGAGGCCATGTTATAATGACACCCCGGTATGTTTCACAATCATGCAAGTAGAAAAAGCGAACAATTTTTTTTAAGCAAATTATACTAAAATGTAGTATTGGAGAGGTGTGCACTAAGTATGGTCAATTATCGTTGATTTTCATCGGTGCAGTCCTTAGATGGAGACGCCCTCGGGCTAATCCGGACAATCCCACGAAAGTATAGGGAGTAGCATGCATTCTGATGTAATTAGAACAGGGGGACACCAGCTCTAATCTACTATGACCATATAGTCTCCGTCCTTTTGGTATATGATTTGTGCAGATTGTTCAGAGGCATTTGGTCAATTCATCATCCTAAGTTTATTCAATGCTTTGAAGTCGCCTTTCACTCCCAAATACACACATTGAAAGATGAATGCCGTTGCGCCATCTAACGTCATCTGCTCTCTTCCGCAGTTTTTGGCAGCACCATACGGCTTGCCATACCTGTGTGCCTTGCCAAGCCGTTACGGAAGAAGAAATAACAGGGCATGCATAAGAGGAGGGAAACATTATAAAAAGTGCTACGCAATTCCCAACAAAGAACTGAAAGGGGCTGCGAATGGGAAGGGGCCCATGGCTTCCGCGAGGCCAGGCGTTGTTGGCAAGAGTTGCACTTGTTATACCATAACAATGAGAACTCACACACGCAGTATAATACGGAGGGGCGGATATGTTTCTATATGTAACCTTGTCATGGTGCCCAAAATGACGCGTCATAGTATTCATGCTGTCCTCTGACGAGATCCGGATATGCAGACCGCCGTTATACGGCACTCGTGGTGACCTCTGAGTTTTTATTGAGACCATAAACTTATACAAAGTGTTACTATCGGCCCAACTATACAGCTACATGCGATCAATCTATTTTGATTACTACACTTTCAAGGTCATCAATAAGTTATGTCAGAGCTGTTACTTGTTTTGTCAGATATACCAGGATCTCGGGCTATTGTTTTCTTTACATAAAGGAGCAATATGCATTTTACGGGATCTTTCTTCTATCTCGGCAAAGTCTTTCAGTGGCCGGCGGCACCGACATAAAAATAACCGGAGCTGCTCTATACTCTAAGCCACACCCACCTTAAAAATGATTGATAGGTTTGGCTCATGGGTGGAGGATGGAGCTCTTTTACAGAGAGCTGCTCGCCAGATAGGACCATCTGTCACAGAGAAACAACGATCCCATGTCTCAAGACAATCTACGATATCTGTTTTACATATCCACTCTGCATAGTATAACAGAATTGTCCTCAAATATGACGAAATCTCAATGAAAAACTACATAATCAATTCTTTCCTAATACCACCTATTACAGAAAATGATCCTCAACTCCCCAGATATCCACGTTCCTACCAATACTAGATTATCACCCTGGAAGAAGAGAGCAATAAGGCTCAAGTTATGTTATTGGCCCCAAAACCACTTGGAGATTCAAATAGTTCGGTCGCGGCTGCCCTATATATATTTCCCATCATTTTAGATGCTGGTCATCAGCTAGGGCTATTTCTTAGCGCTGGAGTCTACATCTGTGTGATATGATTGTACCTTCCCTCCTCCCCACGGAAACCATGAGGGGCCCATGCAGCGTACATATACAATGATGTAAGATGTTAATGTTACTGGGGGACAGGAGGTAGGCTGTATTGACAGCTATAACCATAATGAGGAGAGACAGAATTAATATATAATGAGACGAAGTGTGAGAAACCCACAGTGCTGTATGGCAGACCGAGCAAGCACAAATCTCAGTGTCAGATATTGTAATTCTCTATTGACTGCCCTCAGGCGCCTTCTATTGGAATAAAGGCAAGTACCTGCACCTACATATGAGAGCGCTGCTTGACCTGAATCGTGGCCGATGTAACAACATGTTGTTATTCCTTTTGGTGCAGTCAACTTATATACCATTTTTCCCCAGCTTTTTATAAATATATCAATCAGTGACCTAGGCTCTTCAATAACTGAACCTCCTCATTATATGCACTCGCTGCTATGATACCCATGATATTTCAAGGATAAATTATTCATTCTGAAACGCTCACTTCATCTGTAATAACATGGTCTGCCTCTGGCGATCGCACTATATCTGCACCCTCCCAATCCGTTCTGCGGCGATCACAGCTGCACGATGAACGTGTCCTTGCCTCTCCTACGTCTCTGATCTCCTCTTAACCGCGGATTGAGGAACGCATCCTTCCGCTTTCCCGCACCAGTATCAGTTAACCCGTACGGGAGTGTGGGGAATACTACCGGCCCGAACTTGAGAGGGGCGTATGGCCAGGGCTTTGGCTGGACTGCTGAGATTCGCTGCAGAATGATCGTGGTTGCTGCCGATAGTGGGACGAAGGTTGTAGGACTGTGTCTAAAGTAAAATTCACACGGTGGGATTCATGTACCGCACAGAGTATTTGTCTATGACAAATCCTGTTGAGATTCTGTACTGGAACGCATTTTTCTTCCTGTCTGAATGGTAGGGTTCCATTTTCCCGAGACAAGTTTTTTCTCTGTAATTGTCGGTGACGATTACTCCTAACGAGGGACAAAATCTCAACTTTGATTTTATACATGTTTTAGATTAATAGGGGCATTTTGGTGAGACAAATGTACCGACTGCTCAGTCGTCGACTAAGTCCCCAACCTGGCCAATATGAAGCCAGGAACCAGGATCACATGCTTTTCACATCCCTCATCTTAAGGGTACTTGAGTCCCAAGGTGAGTGTTCACAGGGAATATTTCTGAGACTATGTACTATTTCTATCCTTACACGGGGTTCACATAATGGGATTCATATACCTCACAGGGTGTTTGTCTGAGACAAATCCTGCTGTGATTCTGTACTTGAACACAATCTCTTCATCTAAATTGTAAGGCTTCATTTCCCTAAGCCATGTTCTTTCCCCTGCAATTGTTGTTTTACTCCTAAAAGGGAACAGCATCTCCTGAGACTTTGAACCCTGTGAGATACATGAATCCCATCGTGTGAATTCCACTTTATATGTGAATCCAATTCGCCATTTCTCCTTGAGCAAAACCGAAAATAAGCACCTTGCCATGAAATTTGTGAACCAGAGAAGAATTGTCAGAGACTAGGGGAAAGGTGTGATGTACACCCGTCCCAGGTACTTTAGTTTCTACGTGTGAATCCTGCTTAACCATGGGGTCTGTCCGGTATGTCGTAGTGTTGCATAGACATCTGAGTATAGATATTTTTCTTTTGGGGTGTGTGACTAAAGATATGGTTATTCTTAGGACATGGCATGGCCTAGCTGATGTGTCTAGCAGAGGGGAAATGTAGGGACATCTATATAGTAGGAGTACAGATCTCAGGAAGGAGATAATGATACTGTTTTTGCCAAGGTTTCCTTAGAAGCAAGTGCTTTACAACTTTGTGTAGACGAATGTAGGAGGAAGTATAGGGTTGTACTACAATCCTAGGTGTTAGCGGATCATTAACAGGCTTAGACCACATGCACGGCTATGCGTTTGGACTGGGCATAAACATAGTTTACGCTGCATAGGTGGATGTTGCTGAGAAGGATTTGCGTATATAGGTGTAAACAGGGTTACTATGGAGTATGGATTAGGGGGTGGAAGTAAACGATCCAATGGAGGGAGTAGAAAATGCGCTGAGTGTGTCAGCTTGGATGGAGGGCTGAGGCGGGGCGCGTGGTCAAGGATTAGGTCAGAGCATCTGCCAGCCAGCCCATGAAATCGACAGTCTGGGTCCAAGGTTGGCATTAGGAGGAAGTCGATCGGCATTACAAGTTTCAAGTGGACTATGAAGGGGCCTTTAGCCTAGAATATAATAGCACCGCTTTGTCAATGTATATGTGGCAATGTCTAGTTGTGATTACACAACGGAACTGGATTTCGTCACATGAAGCATGTTCTGCAAGGCAAGCAGTATTTCATTTGCATTGGTAATAGTGGAATGCCTGTGGAAGGGATTGCAGCAGGTAATCGCACACACCTTGTCGTGGGCAGATAACATTCCACCAGTAATAAGACAAAGCAACTAGAAGCCATCTGTTCGGATTTTGGTGGATCATCTTCCACTCCGAAAATTTCCACAGAAAAATATAAATGTAAAAGAAAAAACAGCAACTCAGAACGGATCAAAACAATAAAAGATTATGATGACGACTTGCAAAGGGAAATCAAAATGAAATAGTAAAATAGAAAAAGAAGAAAAGATAACCAAGAATGCTTGTACAAAAGGGCTTCATGAGAATCTATAGATGCAGGGACATACTGATATGAACGTTTATCAATCAGCAGCTATTGTCTAATGGCCGATGGACATTCTAAAATAAAACAAATCAATTACCCTCTTTTTATATTCATGGTTACAGAGTGAGACAAGATCTTTCCGAATATATAGCTGTCCGACCACAGACCTTCTACATAGAAGACGGATATCGTATATTATTGATATAGAATACTGTTTTCCCAATAAGCAGTGAGCTCCGGGTGTGTCCGATCTAAGCACACTACATGTATTATATTACAGTAAAAAAGGAACAGGAAAATAAACTGCATGTAAACACATACATTTTATTTCCAAACAAAGTTTATCTAAAAGTGATGATGCAATGTGTTAGCGCAAATTTGACAGATGGAATGAAACTGTTTCCATTACAGATGCGGAGATACAGATAGACGACAGAGAAACGTGGAGTTAAGAAAACCGATCTATTGAAAGGCATCTATTGATAAGAAAGGAATAAAGGATAAATTCGTTATCAATAAGAGGAAATGAACAAATCCATGCCAGAGAGAATAATCAATTACCAGGTTTAATTCTGGAAACAACTAGTCTACAGACCAAGGCTTTATTTGCTGAGAAACTGCAAGACAATATACGATAATTCTGAAGTGCATCTAGAAAATTACACTTGAATAATACAACAAATCTCTCTCAAAACAGCTCATCATGTAGCCTTTTTTTTATTACTACAAACAAGAAAACTTATCAAGTCATTTCGGAAAGCAGGTCCTGAAACCGGGACAAATTCGCTGATAGCCCATCGCGATGCGTGGTAAAGCGGAAAATTAACACGGCTTGGCCTCAACACGTCGGGAGTAGTCTTCGGGAGACCGAGAATACGTTCGGCGAGCGACTGCTTGAGCTGCTCAATGAGCAGTTCATCGCAGCTGACTCATCACTCCCCTCAGGGCGGACGAGACGTGCTCCAGCCTCAGTGTATTTTTAACTGTCAAACAGTCTCCTAAATGTTGGAGGCTTTTACATAATCATCAGGGTGGTTCAAGTTCCTTTGGATTCTATATTGGCAATATGATCACCACCTGAATATTATGACTGCAATTTAAGCTATCCGCATTCATGAAGCTATCTATTGATAAACGAAGGTATGCTAATCTCAGTCATCTCATATAACCCTTAGTATTTTGATATCAACTATATAATAGTGCAATTTGTATGTATGATATCACATTAATATATACGTCTCCCAAAACCTACTGCACCAAACCAATTCCCCGGTGAATTTTACAGGCAGTCAATGTTGGTTCAATCATCTTTCTCGAGCTGGTAATATGCAAACTATGGCCAGAATTACGACTGTGGTCAGGCAGGATTCAGAAGGCTCTGCCCCACTCACACCACCCTGCCGTTTGTGAGCTGCTCGTGAGTTGCTCGTATCGTTGCTCGCATAGAGCATTGCGGGGTCGCTGGCAATACGACGCGCGTGTCTGGCTTGATATGATTCAGACTGGGTGAGCACACAGGACGCTATAATTAGACGCACGCACGTGGTCGGTGCAGTAATCACGCATTCCTTCACATAACACACCCACCCACCCCTGACCACTCTCTCATGCTGTTGATTCCACCTCTTCATATCCTTCGCTCTGCCGGCCTGATGGTGTCATCAGTGGGATAAGCAGACTGTAGACCTGATGAAAAAGCAGCTCAAAATACCCCATACACTCCTCGCTGAGGAACCTGCAGACGTTCTCATACTGAAAAAAGACTAATCCTAATGATATAAACCATACTCCGGAGGCAGTTTAGAACGAGAGCTGTGCTTACCACTGGGATATACATTACAACACGTTAATCATGTCAAATAACCAGGCTTGGTTCTACAAATTCAATATTCATAAAAAAGCAACACCTATAGGAATATCACTAATGTAATATTATTAAAAAATATGGTGATACATCCGACGAGATCCTTATATTACATATTCATCATAGAATAAATAGCATACGGGCAATAAGGGCTCAGAATTTCTTCTTTGATATCTTATGTTGTGGATTTATTGAATTTTGTGTCCTCTCACATGTAGGTGCAGCTCCTTGCCTTCTCTATTTAAATGTTAACGGACTACAAACTACAGCATAGAATTACATATATTATGAGATGAGATATTTCGGCATCCTTGCCCTATCAGTGAGTGCGATGAGTGTCAAGAATTTGAAAAAAAAAACCCTGATTTATTTTAATTCATTAGGAGATACTGAACCAAGGCCATCCAAATTATTATCTATATGCATCTGGAATAACAAATTGATTTTTAGACGCTCCAATTCAAAATATACATATACTTCCATATCTAGAATGTCTATTTCGCTAACACTAAAACAAAAATCATTATCCTGATATGGAATTAAAATTGAGATATGGCCTTAAATGTGGCATTTGGGGGAATTAGTCTCCAGGGCAAAGGCATCAGTTGATATTAGTCCTGACTTGTCTAAGGTGTTCGTGTTGGGCAGGTGTCACGATATCATATTATCCTAATCCGGTATGTCGTGTAATCATGAGAAGCCAGTCTGCCTTGTACAGAGTATGAGGAAGAGATTCTATCATAGGCTACCTGTAAATCCCATGTAATTTGATCATTTTTCCATCACCTACCTTCTCTGATTAGACGAAATCATCGGATGGTCTTGTCAATCTGTATCTCATTAGCAGTGTACATACGTAGTTTTTTTAGATTGCCATCATATTGACAACAATCTTGTCCAATGCAGTCGACAGGCTTATTTTAGACACGTCCTATTCAGCAGTGCACATAGGTAGCAAAAATGAGCACACGAAATCTCATATTTCCATCGTCCAATGTAAGGTTTTCCGGTATCTTTTTATTACCCATCATTACACAGTTTTGCAAGCAGATCAAATTTTCATTCTACAGAAAAAAAAATCTTTTTAGGTCTTGCTACGTTTGATAGTAATAGTTCACACACCACTGCCAAGCTCTAAGTTAAACAGAATTCCCGTGGCTTTAAGGTTAACAGATTTCTCGTGCATCAGGGCATGATTTACCTTTATCTGTATGTGTGATGACATTTAATCAACATTTCCATGAACGTCGCTTTTCTATGGCCGAGGCCCCGAGCTTGACTATCATATTTACAACATACCCCGCACAATCCTCACCATGCAGTGGATGTTTTAGTGTTTCAATGAAGACGTATAAAAATATCCATAGGTATATTGGCAATTATCTTATCAAAACATATTTTACCATAGTTTGGGCGGTGACAGTTGACTAGAGGAGATACAAAAACCAATATCCCTAAGTTATTCTGAGTTTGGAATTAAAACAATACTAAACTGCTGCACAACCTTCCAATTATACCATATAAGTGTGGAAAGGGGAAATCCAATGAGTAGCAGAGAAAGTCTACATATTTCTGTGCATGATTTCGTTCGAGCTTGGGCCCGTTCAAGTTGTTCAGGTTTCGAGGGTTTCGTATGACCAAATACTCTTTTTCCACCACTCCAAAAGGTGATACGAAACTTCCTGAAACTCTACGAGATCTATTTTAACATATCTGAGAGATTCATGCGGAATATTCTGGTTATTTTAGGGGTGACCCATATACTACAAATTTTTCCGGCAAGGCTAAAATTTCAAACTTTTCTACCAATATTTGACAATATTTATCGGATTTCGCCTATGTGCTCTGTTGTTGTTTTGACAGGTCAATTTCAACCCGCCGATAAGAATATGAAATGTCATTATCTCTGATTTATGTCACTGTGTAGACTAATTCCATACTGAAGAACACAATCCTGGTATTCATTTTCACTTCTAATCAAAGATTAACCCGTAATTCACTTTGTTAAATAACGCAGTTGCAGGAACTGGGGAAACGCCCGCGAGGGTATCCCGTGAAAAATGTCACACGTTTAGTCGTGCTTTGAATGGGAAATCCCCAAAATTGACAGTGGACAGGCTGACATGTATCGTATTGGTTCTTAAAATCTTGTGCTAGATTTGTAGACCAACTCGGCGGAAGCGCTCAAACTCGCCCGATGTTTCTCGGAGAGGCGGCACAGCATCGGACGATATTTTCCGAAATTGTAAAAAAACTCCCAGAAACTTTCTGATTAATCTTATTTGCGGGGAGCTAGAACTTCAATCTGTGCTGGTGATGCAGCTGTCTTAAAGAATAACCCACAGAAGCAAGTAACTCCTGACTGCGGTTACATATGACACTCTCTCAATGGAAACCTATAAATGAGTATGCACAACTATATATATATTGCTACATTTATGGTTTACCTCCAGTGTATCAAACATACTGAGACTGATACGACCAGAAGTACAGACACAGATGGATGGCGAATTATACCTGTCCTGACTAAAATTCTTTGGACGTCGGTGGAATGATTACGCCCGACTTGGGAGGCCCTGAACAAGAAACGAACGCGTCCTGTGATGGCAACAGGATGATAAAACATACAGAGAAGCTCTTAGTTTCAATATGGCCCTCATGAAGTCTGGTCAAAGTTAGCCTCTTCGCCGGTTTACTGGACATTAAAGCATTTGCCCCTCCAGAGGCCGCCACCAATGGAAAACGCTGGAAAGTTGGTGCGCTACAAAGGGACGCCCCCGGTCCAGTCACGTCGTCGCTAAAAGCCGTCTGCTGCAGTTCACAGAGAAGTGTCCAGCTGCATGGAGGAGCTGGGCTAAGTGATCATCAGATGAGGAGGGCGCGTGGTGCCAAAGGGATCTATGAAGGGGCACGAGGTCTGGGAAAGGGAAGGGGAACACGGCATGTTAGCATGCTCTTCTCTAGAATAGTCCCATCAAATCTCGATTTTTGCTGCGTTTAAAAACTAAATTTTACTGTAGTAAACTCTATACATGTACGATTATTGAAAAAGAAGTATCCACTGCAGGACACCTTGAGTGACTGTAGCCCTTACATGTACAGGTATACGGGTATATTCTGTAGATGGACCTATTACATAAAATGAACTTGAACTGAACCTGAAACAGTTATTGTTGATCACAATGATATGTACAGGAAGGTATTGATGAGAACACCTAGCCACTATTCGCCATCTGGTCTCCTACACCAGCATGACCAGACAAATGCATGCTGAGATCGTCATACAAATACGGTAACTGGTTATCTCTCTCTATACTAGCATTTCTAAACTTAGATTCAGCATTTTAGTTTTTTCCTCTTCCTTTCTTGATATTGGGAACTACTAACCATAATGTAAACCGTGAGTGGTGTAGAAATCGGGAGACCCATCTCTATACTCGTTGATCTGAGTGAGTAAGAGGTTTTAAATGGGGCCTTCATTACGTCACCAGCAACTATACTTTAGCGTTCGGCGTGGGAATACAATGGCTCAGTTCTCAGCAAGCTCAAGTGACTCTCCGTAAGAGCCAATCAGAGACTTGCTCTTGGTTATTTTCTGCGGCTAACCTTTGACTAGTCACCATGCGACCATTCTATGGCGGGTATAGCTGTGTACAACTACAAGATAATAGGTACACACGGTCAATACTACGACGTCAAATGGATAACCTGCCCTTCATCGAAATCCTAAATATACTTTTTATACAAATGCCTCTGAAGTAAAGGGTTTTTAGGTAAATATGTATATGAGTAATTGGGTGGTTGTGTCATTACCAGAATCATTATCATTTTCATATTTCACAGGTTTCTAGTAACATTACAGCATTTTATTAGTTTGAATAGCATGCAGTTTCCCTCCAAACTGGTGGTGCCTTCTGGCAGATGACTATGGAACTATAATAGTCTCTATGCCCTATAGGTTCCATATTGTAGTGTTTTCTGTTAAAGGGTATGGAGAAACAGGCTTTAGTTGTTCGAACGATTAACATGAATTTACATAATTAACTCCAGCTGATTCTAACCAGGAAATAGCGACTCTATCAAAGCCATAAGAATATTCTCTGAATTGATAATTAAACCCACTTTTGTTTTGTCGTCGGGTGTCTATCAGACAGTTATATTAGTTCTGGCATAGTGGTAGACGATGCCTCTCGAATTCTTACTAGGCTAACGCATCAAGCTCACGCATGTTTTAAAAACATGAAATTTTAAACAGTCTGACAAAGTCTAAGCGTACCGGAGACTAATCCTAACAAGAGGAGTCTCTTTTCCAGACAGATGACCCAATCTGATTCATCGCAGAGGAACCAACCCATTGAAGAGGACGAGATCCCGTGAATTATACGGGTAGAACAAAAGAACTCGAGCATTGTTGAACATTCTTAACAACCATAAATAATAATGGTTCCTCTACTTTTTAAAATGCTTTAGGAGACTGATGTGTTACCATTGAATAAGACCGATCCATACCAGCCTGGCACTACCCCTAATAGTCATGCTAGCCCCATTACCCCTGAGTCACTCACCAACGGGGGCGCACCCAGACCGCACAAATTGTGGTGGATGTATTGAAGGCTCACCTGAAAGAGAATGAATGACATGCATCAAGTTATTGTGTTCGCAAGTCCAATCACTGGAAAGCTCAACAAAAATTATCCGATTTTAATCTGGTCGGAAATTAATTTTAATCAATGGCATCAGAAACTACCACGTGTAATCAAAATCCATTTTTGCTCTAGAAAAACTCAAGTAATCAAAAATTATGACTGTTCGATAGGGTTTGAGAATGAACTATTGTGATGTAACACTTCAAAGTATCAACTTTGATTGATTGACGTTAACGTCTTCCGGAATTATGTAATTTCCCTTGCAATTAAAGGAAATATTAGTAAAAAAAACGACGAAATTTATATGTTGGCATCTGTTGTATCTATTCAACCTACTCACTAACATATGATACAAATTATAGTTATATTTTCTGATAATGTCTGAGGAATTTTGATAATACATTAACCTTTCCCAGTATATCTAGTTCTAAATTAACAAGAAGAAAATCAAAATCTAAGGTAGGTCTCCAGTGGCCCACTCACGGACATGTGACCTTCTTGAACCTTGCTCACCAGGAGGTAGCATTGTTTGGGGTCAAATAGGGTCGGACATGCCGTATCAGGTGGGGAGGAGGGGCACCAGCAACTATCACCAGGTGTCACACCTATCACACCTGCCTGCGATCAGGTAGCACAGCTGTTTTTAAGGTTTGTATATACTTGACCTCAAACATGCTCAGTAAAGTCAGAAATGTGTTTACTGTCAACTAACTCTTTGGTTCCACATTAGGGAATCATTTATTGTCACGCTATAAAGAAACCAACCGATATACAAGTGGATGGTATGTATAATGTCGCTCGGGACGGACACCTACAAAGACTTTTCTATAACGTGTCCTGTATGTAGCCCTATGTGGATGTGTCCGTTACACGGCGATGTTTACCTATTTATAACTGAAAATGACACTGTCAGCTGAACAGCATCCAGGATCAGTGAGATGGGATTATCTTTCACTACTAAGGGCTTTCCCACAGAGGTCTTGTTCTCTTGGGGTATCTGTCCTTTTGTTACCATGGTGACACGACCCAAGTGTGAGGTATGCGCTAAGTGAGATTGAAGTGGGTATTTCCTGGTGGTCTCCTCGTATCTAGAAAGCACATCTCATGTTACAGGTACAGGTCACGGCGGTTCCAATAAATATCTGTCTAGTGGCTGGAGAATATGTTAGGAATTTGTTTACTTAAATTTTGAAATTGATGCATTTTTTAAATCGAAAAAGATCATAATTGACTATAATATCACCATCTGATATAGGAAGCTATAATATAATTAATACATGAATATGTATGCATTTTCAATTAGGTTTGATCTTAGGACTCGTACTGATTTAGTATGTATGCTTGTTTACTATTTCTGCACATGTTCTTGTACTCTCTAGCATAGATGAGATTCGAAATTTCAGACGTAGCACAACGACACTAACACGCGCAGATGAATTTCACATACGCAACCATTAATCTAATTATGGGAAAGAATTGCTCTAAAAGGGTCGGTGCACTGTGAATCAATTTAATCGTACATCGGCAGAACTATTTTCAGTTTCATGGAGGGTGCATACCAATCCCTATAATGAGCTTGGATACAGTTTTATGATGAAGTAGAATAGAAGCCATTGAACCGTTGACCTTTACCGTATCATTGGCCTCCCCTAAGGTTTCATTTGCTCAGTTAGGATACTTCATATGGTTTCTGATGCCATTTGTCTTTTCTCATGAGACTCCCCCTGCAGGGCCTGCGAGGAAATTCGCCTTTAACGGACATGAAGCCTGACATGATTCTGGTGTTTGTCCTGGTCGATTGGCGGCGCTGTGAGTCGGGCCTAAGTCCCGATAGGAGGCTCTTAGATCAATAAACGAGGAAATGGAGCTCACAACGCCATCTCGTGTGACGGCCAGATAACACGGCGCTGTGTCAGATGGCTGCTGGCTCCTGCTCTCATCAGACTGTGGAGGGACAAGTCGTCATCCTCATGCAACCACCTGTTCGCAACATGATTCCAACCACGTGTATTTGTGTGAATCTCCTAGTGGCAAATATTCTTTTATTGATTCAGCAATTAGGTACCACGACTAAGATGATAATCTAGCGTTGACATCCATCAAGAACGTAATCTTATACCTCGGTCCTGTGAAATATTGCAGTGCGTTGCTCTATGTTTTGTGGCCATCCCAGGACGAGTGGTTGAATGTATTTAAAAGTTTAATCGCGTGTATCAATGTATATGTGTTTATAGTTAGATATAACGGTTCTCGCACTATATGTGAGGCATCGCTGGATATGTTGGCTGAAGTGGCCCAAGAGCAGGCAGCGTGTAGGCAAAGATCCAATGAGTGTCCATCGCATTCAGGCATACCAAACTTAAAAGGGGATGTGGTGAGAGAGGATTGGTGGAGGATGAGGGACACAGGAGATGAGGGAGGATGAAATGGCTGCTCGGTGATGCTTTATTAGTTAAAGTTAGTCAGAACTAGAACAGAGAGAGATCCCGAGCCGACACCGAGGAGGGAGCAGAGAACCTATAGATACAACCTGAAGCAACTTAATGGCAGGAACAAGACTGTGACAGACTGGTCTGTTAACGCTGCTGTTAGGGCTGCTACAAACTGTGGCTCTCTGTCTCCGTGCACTCTCTCTCTTGTTGTTCTGGTTAGTACTGGCCTCATTCATTCTGAGTAACCACTGCACATCTAGCCCACTGTTCTATATTGGCTGATCACCTCTTTCTCTTTTCATAATCGGTCATTTGAGCATCATTTCAAGAATTAGAATTTCTACCTCGCAGTTGTTTGTAGTTACGCCACGTCCTAGGGGATATAGCCATGGTAGAATCTCCTAATAAATTTGCTCCGAGACTTTGTTAAAAGTGGTGATTTCTTAAATGATCCGTCTAGCTACCTGAGAAATATCCGAAAGGGTTTGAAGATATTTTAACATACTTCAGCAGTAAAACTAATAATGAAACAGGGCTACACAAAGTGTATTCGTAAGGGAGACTAATACAATCTGAGTAATTGACAAAGTACAATGCTTTAGTATACTTTCTGGAGGCGAATTTAGCTTCTGGAGATGGCTAAAGTGGTGATCACGATTTCTTGGATGCGAATGGTGTGGGAAATAATCTCACTGTCGCAGATATTGAAGACATTTTGAAACTTAGAGGCAGACAACAAAATCTGTTGTGGGATGATTCATAAATCCGTTCAGGCGAATTCGAAAGTTCACACCCCTTTGCATTGAAATAGATTTAATTTCTTCGAGCCGGTTCAATGTGGAGGTCTACAGCATAGTCAATACCATACAGAACCTGAGAATCTAACTCATAATACCCTCATAATTGTGTCAACTTGCGTTTGCGCTTCAGGCAAATAGAATGTCCATTCCAATAAATATTTGTTGAGAACGTTTTTGACATTATTTCCATAGCATTTACTGTTAGTGTAACCCCCACTTCAATTACACCATGCAATTACCACGATTATACAGTTTTAAAGTAAACTGTCCCATGCCTTCATAACCTTATAAATGCTGCTACCTTAAAGAACTGATCATACGTGAAGCAACATATTATAGGGACGTATCCTAAATCTCCTGATCTCATTAAAAGACCTGAACCAAAAAGACATTATTTAATGGGGAAAAAACTGCACCTCTTCCATATATCAATTGGGACCGTTTATCCTCAATCAAGGTTGTCTGAATTAAAAGGGGATGTCTCCACTCTAGTCGTATCCATCTGCAATATATGGGTCGCAACATAGTTCAACATAAATCTAAAAATCCATATATAACAAAGAAAGTATTATAAGTCTCAAAACCAACAGGTCTATAAGCATTTCTAGTGATATACAAGTCAGCAGGAGGCATACCAACTATCATGGGCAAGTAATTGTTGGTGGCGACATCTGTCGGGTTCTCTTAGAACTATCCTGTTCAACACAGACTTTGGGAGTCTTTGATTGAAAAGAATATATCGGAGCAACACATCAGAAGTATTGTATAGGTCCTAAACCTAAAGAAATTCCCTACATGAATAATCAACTACTCACCTAGGTGACATTTACTAAATGAAACGTCAGTAAAAATAAAATACAATTAGTTTGGTTAACGTCAGTTAGTTTCGAATGGCTTTCCTATTTTATTATACATACATGTATACACACACATAGTTGCCCAACTACTTTGACACGTACACGTATCCTGAACTCTGTCGTTGGTTGTTGATCATATAGGAGGATATCGAATGGTAAAATTATTTGATGGCCTCAATATCTTTATTGGTTTGCTCTTGGAGGTTAGACATTTAGAAACAGATATGATACGAAGAACATGGTTAGATACGGAAAATGGATAAATACTGTTGTGTGGCTTTTGCTTTCATCCCCAGGAATGATGTCCGGATTTATTTATCTCTCTGAAGGAATTATAAATTACACGGCTTTCGGATGACGCAGTCGTACATAGATGTATCGTATAACTGATGGTACGTCCATTAATTTCTATCTATTTGACATTATTCTTGAAGTAGAGCCGGACCTTTTAAAGAAGAGCTAGAGAATTATATCAAAGCCATGCTGTCATCATCTGGATCAATTCTAGAACTGAAGACCTCGAATTAAGATTAAATTCTATTATTCATGAACACATTCAAGCATTCTCTTTACATTAATGAGAGTATATTACTAGCCCCCTAAACGGAATTTCGTCAGTAAATGAAGCGTTTCCCATTCAGATCAAGATTGCATCATGTATGTAATTTGGAAGCCTAGCCGAAGTTCTCGTCTCGGTTATATGAACATATGGTGGTGCCACCTAGCGGCTGTAGACGGAACCAGTTCATCTCACTTTCTGCATATGTCAACACCAGGTGGCATGTTTCCCTATAGTGGTCCGCTATGCTACCCACTTTTCCCAAGCGACTATTCAGGACGATAGACATGCCATGTATAAAACCAGTTCTTGAAAACGATTATGAAAAAGACCCATACCAATTGCTATTTGCTTAAGAAAGAAACGGTCAAAAGAAATGGTCAGATGTGACATTGTGTATGGTGATATGATACTGGGACTAAACATAAACAGGAATTGGATCGTTTGCAATTGTATCAAATTATTCTAAAAATTAGTTATATCAAATTATAGTGCTTTCTTGGATCAACTGTCTGTTTATATCAGTTTAGGAAAGCATACATTAACGAGTAACAATATGATATAAAACGGTAACTATGCTCAACCAACCAACGATCCCATGGAGTCGCGAGGAATTATCTTCAAGACAAATGTTTCTTTGAAATACTGACTTCGTGATTAGGCTCATTATGAAATAGGTATTGGCTAAGGCCAAAACGGTTCCAAGAGGCCTGGTGCTGTAACCCTGATATTACTCAAGGGATTCACTCGGGCCCAACTACTCTCTCTAACTGTAAGGGGTCTTGTGATTGACTCTAGTGTCTTCTCACTAATCAAACTCGTTTTACCCTCATAGATCAGCCAGTCAGGGTCTACGTGGCCCTTTAGTCTTATACCTTCTTCCCAGTGCAATCCCTAACTCCTGCAAGGTGGATGTTACCGAACAACGGTCAAGCATATATACATGTATCACCCTTAGTACCCGGTGGCTGTCGATGCCGGCACAGACTTAACCTGAAAAGCATCGGTGGCATTACAATAACATCTAGATATTCATGACCTGCCTTTTACTTACAAAAATCCAATCAATGCCCTTTCTGACATAACTTATAATGTAATCTATGAATTACAGTCACGGATGTTACACAATTAATTCACTATACTACTTCGATCATAAAGTTGATTATATTTTTTTCCATTTAGTTATTAGTCGCCTTAATTAAAGCTCGTCAAGCATAGATCTAATTAGTTTTGCACGCTACTAATCCTATCAGCGTGGCTCCTAAGGTATATTTTACATTACACAAAAGGCCTTCAGCAATGAGAATTGCTCTTTTTGTTTCACCATAATGAAGTAGGCCGTTGAGACTTATTTCGGAGGTAGTCATTACTGATAATTTGAATGAATCAGGAATCTCCCGTTATCTATAACAAAAACAAAAAACTTTTGCAATGAGTCCAATCAAAAGCTAAGGGCTATTTTTAAACAAAGAGGCTATTTTAAATGGAAGTATCCCCTTCATCACTCATCTTATCCCATCTAAACGAGAACAAAATACCATGATATAACAGAGAAGATAAAACACTTGTTCGTATGATAGTATGCCGTCAACATGCGGATATCGTAAGCATTTGGGAAAGCTTCCAAAATCATCAGAGAACACATACTCATTGGCACACTTTCCTAGTCCTAGTTTTCCCTTTTGGAAAAGCATACCACCATGTGCTTACATGCAATTAGGATGCAATTAGTCACCTACAGTGAACTCACCTGGAAAATGTTACTGCTAATCGTCTAGCGTATTATCACATACCTGTGCTAGGGGTGCAGTATACATATTGTTTGGGCGCACTGTCAGGCTGTGTATAAAACGGCGTTTCCCATATATTTCAGGTATAATAATATGGAAACATAAATACTGAGCTTGCAGTAATGGCTGTTCTCAGTCTTTCGTCCATAACTACGGCCCTTCGCCTATGGTGTCGGGCCGTAGTTATGGGATGAAAGACCTTGAACAGCAGTTACCACCAGCCCATATATATGTGAATTTATCTCACCCCTTGTACAAGTTTAGCCATAGGAATAACATTTATTCCTATACACCCATTTCCGAAACCTCTATAGTTACATACCGCTGCTGGGGGTGCAGTAATTATAAGTTATGTACCGAGGCTGAGGTTTTCGTCCCAGGCTGACGTTTTCGTCCCGGGTTGACGTTTTCGTCCCGGCCTGACAACGTGAAGTAAAGCGCAGCGGGACGAAAACTTAGCTATTGTAGTTACTCGATAAGGGTGACCATTTTTTCTGAGGCTATCGCAGGAAAAGAAATAATCATTTTTATCGATAATTAAAGGTATATAGGAATAGGGAAACCAAGTACCAGTAATCAAATGTCAAAGTTACTTGGTAAGGCTCGGAAAAATTACTGCCCGCGGCCAAGGCCTTGGGCAGTAAATTTTCCAAGCCTTACCTCGTAACTTTGAACTTTTGCTCACCGGAACATAGTTTCCCTCTAAACTCTACATCACTGAGGTAAAGTAAAAATACTACGCCATGGTCATGGCGTAGTGAATACGACATGACACCATAGGCAATTGACCAATCAGCGGTCAGAATTTCAGAGAGAGGAAAAGACATCAACATGGAGAATTAAACATCCCTCTGGATTTGTGAAGTAATTTGAATTATTCTGATATTGCAATGCTATTCTGTTCTCCATGAAAGGGGTGAGATAAATCCAGAACCACTCTAATCATAAAATAAACAATACTCCACTGGATTTGATGCACCGTAATCGTCAGTCGCCTTTGCCTAAATTGCGATTGAAGAGCATCCAAACTCGTGGAGTATTGTCTATTTATAAGATGCAGATATATGTATACATACATTCATAGAGTAGAACCCCGTCTAATGGACACTCCATGTAAGCGGACACCCTGCTTTAATGGACACCTTTCCTGGGAACGGCTGCCTCTATTAGATCTTTATTTTAACCCCGTGTAAGCGGATATTTCACGTAAGCAAAAACTTTGGCCGGAATGTTTTCCGCTTCCGCGGGGCTTTACAGTATATACATGGTTGTATGTATGTGTGTAGGTGCGTGCGTGGGTTTGTGTGATATGGCTGTATGGGCTTAGGTAAACGAAAAAAATGTTAGGAGATTCTTGCATACACAAGATCAATACATTGAGAAAAGGTCGTAATTTTGCATGTGCGGGCATGAGTAGTATAGGAATGACGGTTTTGCTACTGGCAAGTAAACTCTCATACGCAACAAATTTTACTCTGTACACGGTATAGGTCAAGGACACTCCGTTTCAGACGCGCTTCTATTAGGTGTAATATATAGAGACATGGTTATTGTGACTGAATGGAATCTATTCAAAGTTGTTTCGGTTGAAAATATTCACCTCGTTCTTCGGACTCCGTGAATATTTCCGACCAAAACAACATGGAACAGATGCAATTCAGTAACACTCACTATATCCACTTATTATCATAAACCTGGATAATAAATCGAAAACGCCATTTTACGACTAACTGAATAGCAGAATAATAGTGGCCACGTGGTACGGAGGGACATATGAATATTATTTCGTCACTCAGTGACGAACGGAATCCGTACTCCTGGCTCGTAAAAGTGAGTCATTCGTTCATGGGTATATAATAATATGGACTTAATGCGGGAAAATATCTTATGAAAGGTAAAAGGAATGGGGAAATAACACGTCTAATGAATTGCTTTCTTTTAGAGTGCAGTGGGTCTAACCACCCCGCCTGCCGCTTTGAGTGCTGCACGGGAAGGGCCTACACCGTTGTATGTGCGGGAGGCGCGCTCAATAGCTGCACATATTCACAGCGGGACGTCGCTGTGAACAACTCTTTTCTAAAAATAGAACTGTGGGCGTCCCAGGAATCGGTGCTTGTCACTCGTGTCCAGTGGGCATTACGCCTCGCCATGACCCATCACTCGTCACCATACCGTCGCCATATGCATAATATAAGAGGGTGCCGCCGCCCCCAATGCCCAACTGCTCACTGCCTGCCCCAGCATCCTATGCCCCCTCTGAAACGCCCTCCGCTTAGTAACCGTCCCCGATACCGCTCCCCACCTACTGCCCAGAGTATGCTCACCACGCGTTCATATCTTTTTACACTGAGCTCGCTGCCCACACCCTTGTGTGCTTTCAACGTGCTCTACTCGTTGGTGCTATTCACTGCTCCTGACAATTCGTTCCCCCTTGGAGATTGAGCAACGTTGAATGACACTATGGCAGTATTCCAAAGGAAATGATGCAAGTTACTAACATGTACTGAAGATGATAGTCTGTAGGTTTTCTTTAAAGGCATGCCCGTTATATTGCGGATTATGTGCCCAAGCTACTTACACACTATCCTTCCCCCATTGGCAGCTGCTTTTAACTATTGTTGCCGCTGATATCGCTGAGTGGTGAGAGATTGTATCAGGTTTTTTCCCCCTGAGTAACTGCAGACATGCTAAGCTTGTGCTCGCTGCTACTATGCTGCCGAATGTTCATTCCTTGCTCACCTGGACATTCCTCTTGCCCTTGGGTGTACCCTATTCATTCAACAATAAGGCGGGGGCAAAGGGTACGCGGGCACATATATTGGATAACAAATCGCATGGCCTTGATGACGATTGACACTCGTAAGAGAGAGAGAGTAGCTACAACTCTTAGGTTATTTTGAAGCGTGGCGTCTAATATATATGGAAAATTATGAGAGAGAATAAGATGTATTATTCTTTAACACCAACTGCTCAACATTCTCACCATTGACCCCCTCCTGTAAAGTGCTGATTCCACCAACACACAAGTCATAGCGAGATTAGTCACGATTTGTTTGTCTTGCTTAATATTGCTAGGTACTGAATAATCGCGTGCACATTTGCCGCAATATATCCTGAAGTGTTGTGGTGGTTAAGCACCAAAACACACACACGATATCACGACATAGGAGGTACGACATATCACGACATGGTAAGACACTACAAGACATACCAAGACATACAACAGCAAATCCATCGTGTTGGTGGAGCCAGCCATTTACACAGCTGTGTGGGGTTTTTGAAAACGGCTAAATTACCCTTTCATCCTGGGATCAGACACTCCTAAAAAGGTTAGAATGATGCTTTGTATATGTTATATATCAATCTCTGACTACGTACCTTCCACAAAAGCTTCATTCCAACAGATTTAGATGAATGGTTCAGATATTAGAGTCTACTGACAATTTTGTAAAATACTGCATGCTGTCCAACACCCCCTCAAATATTTGAAATTTAAAAAAAAACGTTATAAATGCAGATAATTCTACGTGATTTATATATATATATATATATATATATATATATATATATATATATATATATATATATATATATATATATATATATATATATATATATTCCCATAAAGATAAATGTTCTTTTAGTTTCCCTGTGAAAATGAGTTAGCTCTACCAGCTTAGCGTTAACTGAAGTCTACAATCTTCCGGCATTCCAGTCACTACTTTCCAACGTCGGTCAGCCTAACCCTGTCCCACGCACCATCAGTCCTGACAGCCCGGGGCCGTGCTAAACACGTCAGTGGTAACGGGAGCCGGGTTGGGTAAAGACAGAGAGAAGGGGTAGGTTGGTAGGGGGTGCTGGATAACTATTTTTATCAAGGATCACGCGTCAACATGACAGTCAACCTCGTGTAGGATACTACACTGATAACGGTGATTGCACCTCATGGCATAATGAACATGGATGATGCTTCATGCATGCTATTCTATCGAGGGACGGGTATGAGTATGTATTCTTAAAAGTATCTGACACATAGGGAAGCTATAAAAGAATGCGACACAAACTGTAGGAAGATAAATGGTGTTTTTAATAACATTTATGCCACTGTTGCATAGAAATAATATCTTTGGTCTATATTGGAAGATGCATCAGGAGAGACTGCATTGTAGAAAAAAAAATAAAAGGTGAAAAATGCGCCTGATCATTTAATACATGTAAAGTAACGTTGTATGGATGGTATTAGGCAGGAATGAAAAGATAGAAATTGCTGTACAGAAGAAATCAACTCCCTGGTGATGAAATAAGATGTACTGGACGAATTAGGTTTCGGTTCGGGTTAGAATTATACGACATGGTTTGGAATGTGTTCCTGATCCTGAACTAGGTTCTGTATGTACAGAAAGTGACGGGTTCCGGGATCTGGCTTTCTGCAGTTGTATTTCCTGGAAGCGGGACAATTATGGCTGCTGACACCCAGGCAGGCGGGCTGTCACCCAACCGGACATGGTGTCTCGGCGGGTAGCGAGGGCCCCGTGCCGATTCATATACGGCCACATACCTAAAAAGAGGACGTCTACTAAGAAGGTATAAATCCCCGCGGATCACTCAAAGATATGTTGTTTTTCTATTTCCATGTAATGTCTAGTTAAAGGAGAACATATAAGCGTTATTTTCTAGGTGAAGATCGTGGCATCGTATCCCCACTCCCCAACTGTTAAAAGATAGTACTCATGGTTCTCATCAAGTGCTATAGTTGTCACATAGACTATTACGCCATTGTTGTGATACTATGATTTATCTTAGCCTGGTATAAACGGCCATAGGCTTAACATTAGGAACTCAACAGGCTTGCGAGTACAGTAACTGATACTCAACATGTGATGAAAAGATATTATTGTACCCTTCAAACTCGATGGCGTACGAGGACACAGACCACGGCATCGGGATGTATGATCAATAATTTCACCGCGTATTTTTGACGTATGAAGACAGTTTCTGTATAATACGAGGCTATTGTAGTTTTCTAAATGTCTCTAAAAATATTTCGAATTATCATCAAGCAACCCAGGCGAAGGGTACATATACTACCGATATCTGGTACAACTGCTCGGATACTGCCGAGGACTCAAATAGCTTCATCTCATAAAGTAAATATCAATCCACATAGGATTAGCTTCGACATGGCCTCTACAACATACCCCTTTTCTCTCACGGGCGGCGTAGATGCAGACCGTGTGTCAACCGTCCAAAGACTATTAACAACTACTTAACCTTATTTACCTGAGTAATACATAACGAGGGGACAAAGACATATTTACCACCATCCCAGTCCCTCTAGCCTTTAAGCAGCCACAGGATCTTTGCTGGCACGTACCGTTCTAGTCGAAATTTGAACTGGGACTCGGCTAAGAGATCTATTGTGTCTTGCTCATTACTTGGGTCACCTGGTTTCCATGGTAACACTCAAGGGTCAAACACAAATGCTGACATGGGATGTAGGAGGGTATTAGTCTCATAATCATCGGATAGCTTTGCTGCTGCCTACTGCTGGCCCCAACACAGGTAGTACATGTATGTCTCTTATGGCATATACGTATTTATCTCACCCCTGGTTTCATGTCGACCCTTACGGAACAGGGTTCCGTATTTTGAAGAACGGAACCCTGCTCTGTATCGTATTTTTCCACATATATAGTGAAACAGTGCGTATTTACAGTATACGTCATGGGTATAAATAATGGATACGATTATTACGACTGATTACAAATGATCATTATCAAATGAACATTCAAGAAAGTTACTTCGGAGTACATGATAATTTGACATAATTTTGGATAGACTCTATCTTTCCGGAATCTCCACCCAAAGATTCTGGATGGTTATAATCTGCTTTGTAGACTCTATAATAGTTGGATAAAGAAATGGATTCTGCTAACCTGATATGTATTCCTGTATTTACCAGAACGTATCTAATATCACCGGGATATCTAATGAATTAAAAAGGTCAATTCAAGTGGACTTCATTGAAACTGTTATCGGTAAACAACCACAGAACAATCGAAATGATCAAACTTATGACGATCTCATGAAAATTATTCCTGAATTATTACATGAAAATCTACACGACGAGGGTAGTTATAGATACAAGATACAAGACCTTTACATTAGATTATTCACACTTATTGGTAAAATAACTCAAACCAATATTATTGACATCAAATGCTCATATGGTCTTCTTTGATAAAACAAGTTTTATGGGACTTTGTGGGGAAGGTAGCATACATAGTTCTAGAAACTTATGATGTCGACTATATCCTATTGTAATTATGCAGCACCTGCCTCGTCTGGCAGAAATAGGCCACAAATCCACCTATCTACTCTGAATACCAGGTTGGTATTGTGTTCATCAAGGTGGCAATAATGATAGACTTCCTTTTATTGTCTAAAGGAGTATTGGTTTTATATATAGCATTATGCTATCATTGTAAAATACATGATTTTTAGAGAATCATGATGATTATACAAAGACTTGTGACAGGCACTACAGTTTTGTTATTACTGATCTCTTTGAAGATCCTCACTAACGAATTTATCCTTAAAACTAAAAGAAATCAGCGTATTTAGCGTAGGCGCAGCTATGAAATGTAGCAGCGAAGTTAATCTTCACTGAATGTAAAACATGTAAACCAGGAATATAAATATTTGAATCTTTTTAGGAATCCAGGCGTGGCCGGGATATATACAACAAAGCACACGGGGAAAGTACCGAAGCCGCTGAGAGTTCAGACGGTTGAAATCAGGTAATGATATCTACAAATGCTTTCTGTTTTCCTGTCTTGATATCTTAAGTTGCTTGGCCTTGGGACTTTGGACAGGAGCAATACACGTAGTGGACATCGCGCATTAAGATACATATCATTTGTGTTTCGATTCAAAGTATTACGCAGTCTCACTGGGAAATTCCTGGACCATTTGATGTGGGTGTAGGTGTATCCCCCCTCAGTATAAAATAGTACCACCAAAGGCCGTTCAAACAAAAAGAGTAATTACATTGTCTCTTGGTCACGAAAATGTTATTTATGGCGATTGGCTGTATGTAGGAACGGTTTCATGTGTCCGCGCACAGCCATAAAACAGAAAGACTTGATTTGAGCATAATGTCTAATGCCATACAAGGAGTATATCGTTTAACTTAAGAATGTTCTAAAGCATTTGCACCTTTCCTAATTATATGAATACTAGAAAATTTGGGTCCACAGAGCAAGGGCCATTGTATTTGTGGGTGGTGGTTGTTGATGATGTATTTTGGTTTGGTTGATTTAACGTCCGATAATCATAATTAACTGTTATCAGCCTGCTATAGGCTGTAGTTGAGAAGTTAATCTTTTTTTCGAAATAGACAAAAGACTAGGTTGGTATATTTGAGAACAATCTCTTATAGGGCCACATCCTGTAATGCTATCCTCTCTGGTTTCTCTCTCTCTAAACTGAAGCCAGATCGGCAACAGCATCTGTTACAGCATCTGTTACAGCAGCTCCCGCAGACCCTGTTCCTTCCGGGGCACTAGAAATCGATACACTCTCCCTCCGAGAAATCGTTCAAGGGTTTCCTGTGTGAAGAATTCAGTGGCGATTACAGGTCTTTTTCTATAAATAGCCCAGATCTGCATGGTGTCGGCTGCTCAGTTCCCACTCTCCCTTTTGTGTGTTAGGAGTTTCTATCTACCATGCGTTTCATGCGATAACACCCGTTTAATAACCCCTGTGCATGGCCGCTACTAATGAAGGCTGAATCTATCCTCTTAATTGGCAACGGTTCTAATAACTTCCAGTAGCTTGAAATAGTACACACATTATTGGAACAGGGATGTCAGTTGGGGTCATAAATGGAAAACACATCGTAATTGGCTATGGAATGGGGCTGGGTGTGTGGGGGAGGTTTAAACCACTGTTAATTGGTGTGAATGAGGCTCGATTTATTCCCTCTTTGTTTTAAAAAGAAAGAAAGAAAGAAAGAAAGTAAATACTGAAGAAAGAAAGAAAGAAAGTAAATACTGAAAATGAAAACGAAGATTTCCTTGGAAAATAGGAAAACTGTCATCCCTGTTGGAATAAGACCACATTCTTTTACCAACATGGGCATTAATTCTACAGTCTATAGCGCAATATAGGCATATGGGACATACTAGAAGCACCCAGTGCATGGCTACGTACCCTTCACACCACATTTCTTCTGTGGGTCAATCACAGCAAATTAAGCTCAGGCCTGCTCAAAACTGACTCACTTGATGTGGTTTTGATCTCATTTAGAATCAGAGGTGGCGTTGGAAAGTTGAGATTAAAGCACTCAGTCCAACGGCCTACGATAGCAACCGTCTATCCCTCAAACATTTAGGTTTAATATACGCCCGCTCATTCCAAGGAACCACAAATATAGCGACGTCTACTGCATACAAATTATCCCACCTCGAAAATATCTTGAAAATCGATGTACATTAGCCAAAATTGACAGTAGGAGTGGTGGGAAGGGGAATACAAGCACAAATACGTGGTAGAAGGAGGCTACAATGAAGGCATTTCAAGAAAATGTTCGGGATATTTACTTCGTTAGAAGACATTCCGCTCCAGGAGAAAAGAATTATTCATTCTTAGCATATCGAAGTCTATAACCAGGATGCAGATTGTATCTGAACCAATACAGCAAAAGAATATTTGCAATTCAGACTGTAGTTTGTGTGGGACCGCTCTGGGCCGGATCCGAACATGTTGTTAAAAGTAAGTTCGGTGAGGAGATTAATGTTTGCGGACGCCAAAGGTGACAACCTATAATATGATGCCATCCATGGCCAGTAAACAAATTTGACACTGTGATAGTGATGGCAGCCGCCATGGCACCAAGGTTATGATATCCGAGCTTTCCTACACCGGCATCTCAAGATCCTGGAAGACTAATTGCCTCTGGGAATAAGCCGAGGAACGAAAAACTTATAGTTATACATGTATATGATGGAACATGGCTTCACTGATATTTTCCTTCCTATCAAAAATGGCACAGGTACTCTCAGTCACATTTACCTGTATGGGACATTTGTGGAATGTTGTGCCTTATGATTATTTTCATGTCTGTATATTCATAGTTCAACAACGCGGAAATTACATAATCAGCTCCTCCTCTGACTAAAATTGTCTCGCTAGTGTTGTTTGACGAAGGAAACGACGAATGTACTAGTGTGAGCTCACTATCATATGCCTCATACTGTACAATGAATGGTATGAATTACCACGACACAATATATCTCCCATATCTAGAACAGCACAATAAGCACGTGAGAGGCACATCAGCGCGCCACTGAGTAGTCCAGCTTTGGAGGTGATGCCCTTGGGGTATGGTATAATTATCTGTCATATCGCTTGATCATGTTCGGAACACAGCTATGATGGTATATGATGACACGATGGCCATTACTGAAGGGGTACGTTGAATCCACTAGGCTCCTCGTCTCGAGCGTTGATATGCTGTACAGGGTCGAATAGACTTTATTACCAGAACGGTATATAAGAATACATATATAGTTACCATTTCAGGTCTATAGTGTCTTCATTTCAATAATGGGTAAAATTGATTTAAGGATATACATAGAAACCATCATATTGAGTGATATTAGTTTTTAGTCCATTTATTTTGAAAAGCGATTCTCTGTTATTTTTACCGCAGATGTAAAATAATATTTTGTCCTGTAAATCCTAGTGCCCTTCGGATATATTCCAGTACATTTCCGCACTATATCCATATACTGTTTCAATCAGTGATCGCTAAACTGAACATACATGTACTTCTAGGATGAATCGCAAACAATTTATCAAACAAGATGATATGTCATATATATGCATTTTTCCACACTGAAAAAGTTACTTTACAGATCGGGTCAGTTTTGGAAACCTAATCGACTGCCAAGTTTGGTACGGTTGGAAAAGTTCATTTTACCCCCCCCCCCCCCCCCATTCCCCAGCCATTTTGATACTACAGTAGTCCTGGCCCAACATATATCAGGTAACAGGTGTTTACAAATTTCAGTGTGGTGGAACCAACTTGTTCCTATCTCTACTGATAGATGGACTTTGAAGCCTGCCCATTTTCACAAGGTGTGACCTAGTGTTCAAGATTGCCCCATACAAATCTGACGTCTGACACTGTCATATACCTCTGAGACTACACCAGACTGAAACGGACGACAGGGGGCTTCTGTGGCCAAAACAAGTCGAGACGCTTCCGTGGGAAAACTCCTGGGTGTCATCGGCTTCAGAACGAAACTCAGAGCTGGTTTCAATGTTAGTATGTAAGTCTAGATTCTTACATACATTCAGATGTATTCTTCCATGATTATGCAAACATGTGCACTTCCCAAGAACCAGGGGTCTTTTAAATAACTTATATCTGCGAAAAGAGAGCGCACAAGGAGACCTCGTCCGATGGTTAATAAATGATATTCAAGCTCGTTCACCTAAGATTGTTCTACCTGACCAAAGGTCGTCCATAATTGCTAAATAAAGTTTACCTGAACTGTCTCTGTGTCTCGTTGGCGCATAGAAAATGGTCTTCATGTACGAGCCTAGATCATTGAATATGCCCCAGTATAGTAAAGACCTAAAGTATGGTTGGGAAATTGTTCTCTCTGCAGAGAAACAAAGCCATAAGTACTGTTTACTGGTACACGTCTGTTACCGTTAATGTGATTTCTAACACGTAACTGTATCTACTTACCTCAGTTCTACCACACCTGACACTCGTTAACACTTACCTGAAAAAAATAAAAACAAACTATAAGTGACATTTGAAAACAATGTAGCTAACAACACGACAGTCTGAATGAGAGGTGTCATAAAACTGAGGTAAATATGTACATGCGTAAACTGCTCATAAGATTTTAGCTTTATTATAGCATCAATCAATTGCGCTGCGTGGCCATTAAAAGTTCAAGTGGATAGTAACCACCTACCGTATGTATCAGCTCAGCCTGATGAGATCTTTTCTTTCTCGTTCAGCAAGCATTTTACAATACAAAACAACACTAGTTCCATATATGGATTATGGAGATCTTTTATTTCATAACGCCTCGCCAAATCTTTTACAAAGAAATTGCAAACTACACAGAATCGATGTTTGCGAATCATAACAGGTTCTCGACGTACTACAAGTACGGACCTCATACACACTGTTTGTAATATACCTCGACTAGTTGAAAGACGAAAAAGCCATATTCTTGACTATGCATATAAGAAATCACTTCAACCAACAAATCTTAATGTACGACCTATTATTACTAGGATGCGTGGAGCCCCAGTACTTAAAGTCTTTACACCCAATTGTCATACATATACAACCAGCACGGAATATATGTGTGCCACATACTGGAATGCACTCCCATATCTTTTAAGACTCACCCCGACTCTTGTTGAGTTCAAGAGCCTCACAAAAAGGCTGATGATAGAAACTATAAATCAACCCATGATAAACCCCTGATGAGTAGCTCGCAAACCTAACTCTCCGTTGATAAACCCAATGGCAGACTGAGCTTAAAGGATGTTCGCAAATCTTGTATAACCTAGTTTGATTGTGGAAACCAAAGTGAAGGTTCACCTGACTCTTAACAATGTGATTTGATAAACTGGTCTTTAGACCCCACCTTGTAGTCCTCAGTAAAATATTTGGCCTATGAGGAAACCGATTGAAACCAGCGAGCAGTATCTCGCTGACGGTATTATCCCAGTATGTTGTTACAAGATGCAATATGGATTGGAAATGTAGCGTTTTACTGTATGAAAAATCGTAGCAATTAACCAAGTTATCAACAACAACAAAAAGAGTAAATGGGCTTTGGTCGATCCTTACAACTCGTGATCCAGAGGAATTGTTTTTCTATTCAATTGTCGATGAGATGCACCGACCCACATTCGCGTAATACCGATAGGAAATGGATAATACGAATTAGGAAATTTTACTTTCACTTCGGGAAAAATATGAAGTAACAAAAATTTAGAAAGTAGTTACTTGCCTCGCACCTGGAAGGTTATATTTTCCCTAAAGCCCATAAAGCCTATAAGACACCGACCCGACCACTGTGCCCGATTCTACCTTTGCCCGACGGATCCGTCGGGTCTGTGACAATCTGCATCAATCGGGTCGGTGTACGCACTTCACCGACCCGATTTTATTGCTTTTCCCGACGCGTCGGGCATTACTACCATGTCAGATATGACCGACTCTGCCCGACCTTAAGATTCCGGTGTACGCACTTTCACCGACTGTTACCGATTCTGAGCATGCCGTTTAAAAAGCGTTTCCATCTATCCCTCGGTCCGATTTACAGGTGTCTTATATCGATGTGTAGGGGAGAAACAAGCGATCATAGATCTGAAAACCGTTTTCTCATATATTAAATAGACCAGAAGTTATTAAACTTTTCATTATTGCCTATATGTACTTATTACCCGGCCCGGGGCCCAGCCGGGCCCGGCACCCGGCCGCTCTCTTTGATCTTAACCCGGGTAATTTACGAGGTCATAAAAGGAGGAGGTGTCATCGGGAAGAGTCTACATATCGGTGTCTATAGGTATAAGACACCGAAATTTTATTCCCGACTCTCACCGAGCCGATGGTCTGGTTGAATCGGGAACAAATTTCGGTGTGTTATAGGCTTAAGACAGCGACATTTTCCACAGATTCTCCCCGATCCGATCACCGATTATAATCGGGAACAAGAATGTCGCTGTCTCATACCCTTTGCCGATCACACATCTTCACTTTATGACCTTATACAGCGACCCGATTGAGATCAAAGAGAGCCGCCGGGAGCCGAGCTGGGGTGAGCCACGGGCCGCTGGTGTAGATTCATAGAAAATAATTCAAAGTTTGATAACTTTGGATCTAATTGAGATATTCAGAGACAGTTTTCAGATTCATTATCACCTATGTCTCCCCATCAAATCGGTATAAGACACTTGTAAATCGGACTAGGGGATAGGTAGCATCGATGTTCAAATGGCATTCTCAGAATCGGGAACAGTCGGTGAAGTGCGTACAGCGACACGATTATGGTCGGGCAGAGTCGGTCATTACCCCCACGCTAGTAATGCCCGACCCGATTAAAATCGGGTCTGTGAAGTGCGTACAGCGACCCGATTCTGACCGACCCGACGGAGTCGTCGGGCAAAGGTGTGATCGGGCACAATGGTCGGGTCGCTGTCTTATAGGCTTTATATGTTGGTTCTGATTCGGACCTAGATCTGCATACTATTGAATAATCGTGGTGAGCAGGTCTGTTTGTTTATTTGTGTAGTTTTACGACTCGGTAGGCTAGTTACGTCCTTTTGAAACTGACTCATTGGTTCAACCATCTGGTTCTTGAAAGGTATATTAACAGCAGGTCTGCATTCGACCACATTTTATGGGAGTTGAATTGACAAAATGGGGTGGATTCCTTGTCCGGACCCCGATCATGCGACATACTTCGCCTTCGGGAGCCAACAAATCATGTCACCAGGGACCTGTTTCACTAGTTTCGTGACATGTCTAGATGGCGTCTAGATGGTGTGTCCGGTTTCATAAGAGCTAGACATTAGACTTTGTTTTGTTCGTTCTTACTTGCACTGTTGGTGCCGCTTTTCATGTATGTCTAACACTTTTGTCACGAAACTAGTGGAACAGGTCCATGATGTGTAGATTTATCTAATTCTTATGTTTGGGGTCTCCTAAGAGCAGCTACTTGTGTTGTCACGAAACTAGACAACCCTAATGTCTGTATGGTGTCACAGACATATCACGAAACTAGTGAAACAGGTCCCAGATGTGCGTCTCTTTCACCAATAAGGCGAACCTCCGGGAGACTCAGTGGCGTAGGAGTCTGGCACGCCGTCCTCAGGGTTCAGGGGTTCGCGTCCAGCGATCATCACTCCGCTGATGGGTCTGTCAGCACACGGCATGAGGTCAGACGGTGCGGAGGGGTGCGGGATTGTATCGTGCGGGCGTCTGGCGGATTATCCGATCCCACTAATTAACTCAATCAGGGTCAGCACAGGGTCACGGCCCCGCACTGTCGGCGTGTAGTGGTGTGGTCACTGTCACAGACACATAATTTGTACTAATATGAGCTAAAAACGGAGCGAAATACCACGGCTTACATCAATTGTCTCGCCCATCTTTCGACATAAATATCTACCTCATTGTTTTGATAAAATTGGCTCTAAACGAGATAAAATTGCAGTATACTTCCAATCAATCTCCAATAGAAATATATATATAGTCAATATAAATTTGAACGCGACCATATTTTGAAGTACAATATAGAATTCCGCGTTGCAGCACCGGCATACCCTTCTTCTTGGACGTCCAGGTTACATTGCCTGAGCGACATGAAGCTTTAGAAGATCGCTTGCAAGACTAATTTGAGGCCCAAGAAAGGGAATTTTAACGTCAGATATTCAGGCCGTGCGCCCTGAGAGCTAGTGCTATTTATTCAACCCGTCATTTATTCAACACTAGACTCAGCAGCCTCTTTCCATATAGACACATCATCACGGCTATAAGACGTTGGTGTTTATACATGTACCGATACCTTTCTCCTAGAATGAGGACGTCCTTTCTATATAAATGTATTCTATATCAATCCAAATTTGATAGCCAAGGCAAATATCGCATCGGCTGTTTTGAAAAAAAAGCAAAAAGTCGTACGCTCGCTGTTAATTATAGGAGGCAGTCTTGTGTATTCACAATCTATATATTACTTAATATCGATATAGATGTATTAGGACAAACAGAGACATATCTGGATAAATACAAACTTGCCCTGCAGGCGGGACCTATCGGCGACACCTTAAATAAACGCATGGGACAGGGGAGGTCAAATTGGCCACACCCTTTTCAACATTAACGTAGTGCCGGGAGAGTGGGTGATGACTACTATTAATCAGGATCAAATGAAACTTCCTGTTAAGGGTGCTCTAAGTGGGTTTAATAGCTTATCACATGGCTACGTAGGTCCTCCTGTGACTTTTGTTATGAATACAAATTTCCCGGAGTAGACCGTAAAACGAGGCTAATCGCAGGGCAGCCTCTATGGACCATAAACTCTGATGAGGATACGGGTCATTTAAGCCAGCAATGTCACTGCATTAATCATGGTGCTAACTAAGCCCAATCCATGAGTCATGATCAATACGGGAAAAAAAAGAATAAAGTTCGTAAAACGTGAAATTATACAAACGCGGTGAATGTAGCTGTGGCTCCAATTTAACGGTCACAATGTGAACATACAATACCTACACAACATCAAGCCTAACAGCCCTTTGGACATCACATATTTAAAAAAAGATAGCAGCAAAACTATTGGCTGGAAATGTCTCGTGGAAAATGACTGGTTATCAGAATTAGTAATCATATATGAAATTGACATTTGAAAATATGATTTATTGTAGGATACGGGGTTATAATTTCTAGTATATTTAGGTGACCTTTCACATAAAATAATGTGTCACATTAATGCGAGGCCAGATTTAGTGGGAAGGATTGAATAGAGGACAACGGCCACAATGAGTAACCTATTATCGCCCATCACCATGGATCTTTACAGTCCCATCATTGCTCTCCGCCCCGATTCTACAACTTCCTCTGACGTGTTCAATGACAACCACACTCTGAACGAACTGTAAATTAGCATGAAGAAGTTTTCGTATTCATCAAATATATTTGCCAAGCTTTAGATGCCTCTATCAATTTGGTGATTTATTCGAGAGTCAAAAGGTCATTGTTAAATCCATGTAGATGTCTTATTTTGTTTAAGAGTTTTTGGGGCCCGAGAAGTTATATGGCGGGGACTACCAGACCTTAATGTCTTAACTGAATGAACAGGAGCCATTCAAAGAAGGCCGCGTCCACAGTCGGAAATTGGAGGAAATAAGAAGCGGGAAGAGTCCCTTTATTATACCCACTGAGCCCCGGCTAGATTTTGTTATCTTCTGTTGGTCCTGATTTCAAAAAGGAGAAATACTATCGAACCAACTGTTTAACAAGTCCCTCACCCAGTTTTTTTTCACGTGTGCCTGATGCCCCCACCGATCCACCCCATCTTGGGGGACATTAACGATAACCATTCATCCCGGTAAGTGAAGAACGGATGTGAGCGGAATAACAGTCATAAAGATGACCTTTGGGCACAGACTGGTGACCTTGGTCAGTAACAGTCTAGTTGTTATTTATACTGAGAAATGGACAGTTCGGACTGTTAAAAGTTAGCAGCGCGAAAGACTGCGCATGGCGAGAAACTCTTCGGCTCTTCTATTTAAACTACAATAATTACACATTTACTTATGTAAGTGAAGGCTCGTTTTTATTCCCCCATCTTGCTTTCAACATAAACATTTTCATTGAGAAAGAAATACATAAACCTGCCAGGAGGGTGAGTCCTGCATATTGTATAATCTCTTTGTCAGTTTCTCTTATCAATCTTTAATTAATGCATAAAACTTGAAAGAAACACTTCAAAAATCTTCTTAAATTCTACGACTATGTGAGGGATTGGTGACAGCCTTCATCCTGCTATACCATTTGCGACTACATTGAATGGGAATCCTCGTCCAGGATCGTGGTGAAGCAATGCAGGTTTGAGCTTGTTTCCTCTCAGTGTCTGGATCGACGAGGTGATTCAGAGACGCGCACGGCAGGCCCCCGGGTCATGATTCACGATCTGACCAGGTGAGGAGACCCGAACACCTGCCCTTTGCTCCCGGCCCCAGTGCACCCCCACACCCCCTCTGAGTCCTCAACCTATTCCCTCAGGGCTCCTCCTTCAATTAGCACCTTTACTCCTCACTTTTTGTACCCATTTACTAACGATTCCTCCAGCAAAGAAATGTGGCATTTTTAGTATCAGCATTACCGTGAGAAGGTGCATATTTCCGATGCACCTCTGGGTGCGCCCTATTCTATCATCAGTTACCCTTTACATTCTTTTCATGGTATCTCATCTATGCTTCAAGAGATTTGATTCTCTAACCTTACATTTGTTATTTTCATAATGACATTTGCGCACAATCTCCCCCTGCTTCTATCCCTTTCCGTGTCACCTAGTATGAAAATAATATTCCCTTAGTCATAGTGTGAGACAGGAGTGTCTACACTAGAAACACATTCTTGACGGTCTATAGGTAGCTGATGATAGAACAGGTTGGACCCCTGATACTATGTGGAGCTATGTAAGAACGGAGTACAGTATTTTCGCATTTTCCTTAGATCAACGAATCGTTTAAAACAGAAATACTACTTGCCAATAATCAAGACTACGGCATATATGAACAAAAAGGAGTGAAAGAAATGGTTCTTTTTTTAAACTGGAAGCCAATATCTATGGGGGAAATACTTCCTATCATTGTAATAGAACACTATCATATTTTAAAGATTTGAGTATTTGATGAACGACAATTTCCTTTAGTATGAAGGTGATTGCAAAGGGAAACAATGACGTTTACAAAAAATATATGTACCTATTGCATTCTAGGTTAAGCTAAATACAGTATCCTCTGGCAACAGACATGAACCGCCTTCTATAAATCAATATCATATGCTTCTGATAACAACAGTTTTATGAACATCACTGAACCTGCACTCCTTGTGGTCATTATCACATGTCCTAGAATGGATTGAGGGAGGTTTTATATAACCAGGGACAGGACATATGAGCGTATGACTAGGACCTGTTTTCAGGCCACTCTATAGGGCCATTTTTGTAACTGAATACCTTGGCACCAGCTGGTTCCACTTTACACGTTACAACAATGGCATGGTATATATTGCTGGCCTCTGAAGTTAATAATATGCACCTGATCCAGATTTCTATTTTGTACCTTGAGCGAATTGACGTCACCCACTAATATAAAGATCATCATGCATGCATATTACTTGTGTAAAATACCAGACCGTTATGCAATGAATTAGTCTTTCCATGAGATTATCCATACAGTGCACATCCCAGTTGTTAGGAAAACCTATGGAAACACATATACATGTACAAGCATTGCTATCAAATACGAAATTACTGCTTTATAATGAAATCTTTCACAAAAAGTCCTGTACCTATATTGAAAACGGCATCAGTGTATTGTCTACGTGGTCATTCCCCGTCAAATACAAAGGGGAAAAAACTCAATTGCTCAAATAAAGGCGCTTCGAATTTCACCACTCGAAATAGTATTTGCGTTCACTTTCAAATTGTGGTGACAGGTTCTTTCTGCTTTAATGGTCTGCCCTGGGATATGGGGTGTGCAGGGTTAAAGGTGAGTGTCGTTAACGGGGAGCTAGGGGTTAAAGGTGACTTCGTCGTTAGGGTGTGCTGTGTTGAAGGTGCATGTCGTTAGAGGTAACCAGGTTCGGTGCAGATCTCCATGACCAGGCGCCCTGACGCCCTGGGGCGTACCAACATCTCTCACCTGGCAGGCTTTCATGTCTAAGAGCAGCTCGCCCAACACACGGTGGAGCAGGTCATGGGGAATGAGGGTTGCAGACGACGGCTTAGAAAACCACAAGGGTGACAAAGAGTAGACCACATGACTATTTTCAAACGTTTCTTGAGACGGGACCGAGCAGCTCAAAGGAACGCACCAGGATGACCCCGTAAAGGACACGATTCAATTGAGCAATCTGTTTGTAAAATAAAACATTGTGGAAGAAACTGCAAAGCGGAAGGAGGTAATAGAATGGTGTAACAAGATGACTGAAATTTGCTTAGATATAAGACTGAAGTGCACTTATAACATGTGAGAGTAAACGAAATATCGTGTCAGGCAAGTATTGTAACGCAGCAATATTTGCTCACGACAGTCCAAAATCATGGAACAGCTCAGTTAACACAAAGAGCAGTTCACTGAGGGAACAGCGCGGCAGGTGGTAGAATCAGTTCCTTGCTGCTCCAAATTGCATCCTCCCGGAGGGCAAACGGTGAGTCGAAAGGCAGCACAGGAAGTGAGACAAAGGGCCTGAGGGGATGCTTTCCAGGCAGCTATGGCTGCAAGGATCTAAAAAGAATATATCACTTGGGTTGAAAAGAAATACGTTTTGTTCGTGATCAGATTCTGTTGAGGCATTTTCTGACCTCAACAAACAGAATGTTGTGTACAACCGTCTATACCGTTTGTAGATTGCTACACAATAGGAATTAGAGGCGGTTTGGGGATATTTGTCGTTCATGGTCATCTAAAATATGCATAGATCCTGTCTAATTAGGAAAGACAATTACACCAATCCTGTTTTGTACACCATGCCATAGTTCTCATTTCCTGCGAATAGAACACTAATGAGAGCCCCCATTGCAGGATCGGGATTTATGCACGACTTCATATTGCCCACTGATTAACATTAATCACCGTTAGCATAGAAAATAAAAATAGGTCAACAATTTCAAACGGCACTTATCATTTCAGGCTAATATGATCAAAATAGTGATTGTATAAAAAGGTCCAAACGTTCTACTTCTATGTCGGGTTTTCTTTCTTAGATTACGTTTTTTGTCGATGACGCTGAATGATCTGGAAGTCTATGTAGCAAGCCAATTAAAAAAGAAAATTAAAAGTAACTCATTTTCGAGGCAAGTAGACCACGTGGGGCCTCGTATAGCGAAGAGAGTCTGGTTGTGGTTTCCTTATCAGATGAGACAGAATCGGAACTCTTGTATAAAAAAAAATACAAATCAACTAGGAAGGGTCTTATTTGGAGATACAGGTATGTAGGTTTCCCAGAAAGGCATCAGCTGAGCACAGAGAATGAGTCAGTTCCGCTTTTTTATCAGTTGGTAGCAGCATCGACCAACGGGGAGTGAGTGCCCGTCGACCGGCTAACCTCTAAAGACAACAAAGGAGGCTCTCCGCCCTCCAGGCTCCAGTGCCCTGCACGCAGATGGTACTTAACTCTGAGAATAAAAACATCTCAGTGTCAGTAGATGACACTCCGGTTCTGCTTCCTCGTGTTTATATTCGTCGAGCGGCAGGCCATGGCAATCTATTAACCCTTCTCTTGTGTCACGTTTCTTTTCCCCATTCCTTTGAGTAGAAAAAGAAATCCCCCGCCAAAACCAAGTGTGAGAACTCCCAACAAAGATCCTCAGAGGAAGGAAATAGTTCTCAACCAGACACAAAAAGCTTAACATGGCACTAAGTTTAACAGATATGGATCAAGATGCAAACCAGCCAATGTACCGATCTAAAAGTCCCAATGACTCAATATCCACATAAAATATTGCACGTTTCTCTCATATGAAATTGGGTTGATGATCGTCTCTACCTAAAATATATAATATATAGAAATGTGCTTTTCTCTTCACATATTTCCTATACGTTAATGCTGGTTGTATTATTTCATGTTATGATGCTTTACAGAATATTACAGCCATTGATAATATGACTATCTTGGTAGGCAACAGTAGCACGTCAAACATACCCGGTCCTCAAAAACAAAAATTCCAAATGTTGACATACAAAGTCTAACTTTCTTAGGGATACGATATATGCACCTAGAGTATTTCCTGACAAATGCATAACCTAGTTGCTTACACGAATCAATATTTGAGGCCCAGATATTGGAATTCCTTTGCTTGGTGAAAGTATACTCGCACTGATCCCGTTCTCCACACACAATATGAACATTGTATCCACAGTTGCCGGGGTGCAAACTCGACATATAGGTAGGTCCCTGTGTGTGGTACCCGACAGTGTGTCGTTGTCAGCTGTCACTAATATCAACTGTCACTGTTGAAGCGCCATGTGGACCCCTCATGGTGCACATAGTCACCACTTGAATTCACTATCACCACCTACATCACCACCTCCACCATAACAACCACTAATTCATCCCAAACAGACTCTGCTAAGCATGTCATATTTGCTAAATATATGTACCTCTAGGGCAACCTTTGAAATGGATCAGTGGACCATGGGAATCAGTCCCTCCTTTAGATCGCTACGTCGTAAATACTCGACCGATATATCCAACAATATAATCGCCTTTAAACCAATAAGAGAGACAACAGAGGAGTAATGATCCCTGTGGACCTTAGTGTCATACAAGTATCAGAAACACGTATCCCAGTAAGGTTTGTGGGAAAACAGGAAACAACATTACGACTATATTTCGCGATATTTAGAAGAATATATTCATTCATTTTCCCGTGGAGAAGGAAAATAGAAAACCCAATATGGCCGGTATCACTGTAGGAAATCCTAAGCGAATAAACGTGGATATCATCGGACAGCTATATTAACCTCTTCACACCATATAAATATGGGGAGGGATATAAACCTATTGAAGGAATTTACAGTCTGCCACCCTAAATGGCATTTAGCTCATGCCGATCAGTCTTGATCTTCTCCAACAGCTGTGAGCGAGTGTACAATAAAAAAAGGTCCCCGTATAAAAGCCCACACCAGAAAGCGAGGCAATGCCAGATTCATTCCTCACAGATCGTGCTTCTTTGCACACTGTACTTTCACTAATGGTATGGTGAGATGCCCTTATTCAGTGGAGCTTCCTCTGGCATTTCAAGTAGTACAATATCTAAATGCATATGTCATGACCCTGTCCGCATTCATTGGTCTTTATTGGTATTAATACCTAACATTCAAATTGCGTATTTTGCTTTAAAGGTTACTGCTGTATCTTTATTGTTTCATGGAGGAAATAAGAGTGAAAACGACACTGCTGGACAAACATTGAATGCACTAACGAAGAGTCGTAAATGTTAGCCAACTTAGGAGCGTCCCATTAGTTAGGCTTTAAGTGAAGAGTCATGTCATGGCGACTTGTATTGCTTCCAGGGTTTCGTTAAATGAACTGGGCCTCATAACCCCAGCGGCCTTGACCTCTATGGTTTGACCTTCAGCGTTCACTGGGTCATCGGCCCTGGAGGGAGTTCCTGGAGTCAGCAGTACAGGCTGCTTGTTTTTCTAGTCGGGTGAATTTGTTCGGTTTCCGTCGGATTTTTGTCCTAATTCCAAGTAATGGTATGCATAAAACAATCTCAATTTTCACGGGTGCTGAATATTCCACAAATTATCGTGAACCCCTCTTCTATGATATGATTACAGATATCACCCCGTTATACACATTTACAGACTGGACGGACTATGGGCCGAAATGATTAAACATAAATAGATACACATAAATTGTCAGTTATAGATGGCCTAAAAGCGTCTGGCTATTTTACGAATGGGCTAGTCACAACGGCGACTCATCGGGTAAATACACTGAATTCTTGCATGAAAATATTCAGAAAACCTAGGGGTGATAGGAACGGGATCTTACGAAGTGACGCCTTTATCGACCTTTTTGTGGTAGAACTTTGGAACCTAGTCTCAGCAAGCTGGTGGAAATATACCTCCCCACTGCCCATAACACGATCTCTTCCCTAATCAAAGTATCATGTAACAAGAGACCAGTATGTGCTGACACACGTGTGCGCACTCAACTACTTTGAAGGAAAATGAGCTTTGAACAAAATAACACATCCATCCTACATGGCATGTCATATGCGACTCGTTTTACAAAGCACATAATTCTGCATTCATTTTCAGATCAAAACTTTGAATACCTGTCGCCAGGCGTCTCTTCCCTCTTCTGTCAAGGTGAAATTCAAGTACAGCCTTCGAGCATTAAAAGCAGGTAATTAGAAGCGACCAGCTGGACCCGATGTGGGAAATGAAGAAGAAGAAGAAGAAGAAGAAGGAACATTTTGAATTGAAAATATGTGGTCATTTCAATGAAGGAGGAAATATTCCTCATTCATCAAGCTGTGGCGAGGTATCGGCACAGAACCACGGACACTGGACCTGGGCGCCTACCATTCAGCCTTTGTGGACTTCAGGGTGCCGACTCTCAATGGTTGCGGTCGGCTGAGTCAGCCACCAGGTGTTTTCTGCCTCCTCCACCAGAGAATCATCACGTGACACATACAGACTGCCAGTAAAAGATGCTCCTGTGACAAAGGGTGACTGGGGTGGTGAGCGAAAAGAAAGATGGACGTGAAGCACAGTATGGATCAAGATATGGCTGCTCTTCTGCTGGAAGGGTATATATTTATCACATATAAATAATTATCCATTGGAACATCTCTGACTGTCACAATGACTGCTGGACTGTCCATGGCGGATATTTTGATAACAGTAACCCTTAGCCTGCTTCTGAAACACCCCGTTTGGGGGGGGGGGGCACTCTGCTTAAGGGGACGCACTCTGCTCAAGGGGACGATTTGTTCGGAAAGCAAATCTTTCCCTCTACTATTTCAACCCCGATCAAGGGGATACCCAGCTTAAAGGGACATCCTGCGTAAGGCGATACCCCACTCAAGGGATATTCATTTCGGTACAGAATGCTTCTTAACACCAGTTAAGGGGACTCTCTGGAGGAGCACCATATCAATGTGGGGACAACACTCCTAATTATCTTGATTACTTGTTTATGGTGTGTGTGAGGTGAGTAGACTAGTGTCTAGACAATCAGACATATGGAGGGTCCCCTTAAACAGGGTCTTAATGTACAGTAGAGCCCTGCGTAAGCGGTCACCCTCCGTTCCGGGCCAAAGTGTTCACTTATGCGGGGTGTCCGCTTAAGCAAGGTTGAAATATCTAATAGAGGGAACCGTTCCGAGCAAAGGTGTCTGTTGACGCGGGGTGTCCACTTACGCGAGGTGTCCTTTAGGCGGGGTTCTACTGTAGTTGCAATGTACTTCAGTGAAAGTTTTTATTGGGAGATTGGAAAAAACATAAAGCATTATTCCTATTCAAATGTCCTTCAACATCGCGAGGCAATTTGAAATGAGGTGTATCAATGGATACATATCAAAGGCTAGATACCTAGATCAGATAATCCCGTCGAATAAGAGGAATAATCGAACATGAAAACCGATACTTTGCCATGGTATCGTGATTCGGGGAAACATACACTACCCCTTGTGCTCTCTACCTTTTCATATTATTGCACATTATTGACATCATAATGATAGCCCGGAAATATTACTCTTCCGATGATTGACTTGACCTGTTATATATGCATACATGTGGATACAGCCGACAGGTGAAAACGGTCGAGGGACAGGAATAGAGCAGTAGGGCCTACTTCAATTTATCTCCTAAACGTGAGTCTCTTGGTGCGCCAAATAGTCGCTTTGGTGATGTCTCGCCAGCGTGATGGGAACTAATGACCATTTTAATTACAGGTTTTCAAAAAATGGATTTGCTGATTATTATGATAGTCTTATTTAATAGCGGCACTTGCCAGCCGGCTGGCTCAGCCTCAGTTAGTTGCCTAGTTAACTATCAAATGCCGCTTAGACTGGTGTAATGTACCCGACATCACGAACTGAGTGTCCGTTGGGAACTGAGTGTCCGGAGGAACTGCAATCGCTGCAGGGGGATACTTTACTCCTGTTAATCCATGTAATAGCTACACGAATTTTGCATTATATATAAGATATTAAAACAAATCGCTACAGTAGAACCTCGGACTGAACAATTTATGGGAGCAAATTTCTAGGTTTCTTCCGCAATGTACTGGTAATATATTTATGTCTCATCCGTTCACTAGTAGCACATATAAAGTAACAAAGGCATTTTCATAAGGTACATGTCGGAATAAATGTAATCTAAATGAAATATTAAACGTAATGAAAATGAGTAAGGTATTCCTTCTTAATCTACGTTGCCAATCCTTTGGCTCATATTGCAAGTTCGTTTTCAATCTAAACATGCCCTCTGTGTCGGGAAGGGAACACCGACTGTCGCCCATACTGAGTAGGCAATGGAAAAGCAGCAACCCACTGGACGGGAGCAACATGTTTTCATTGTGTTGTATACATAATATACAATTCCCCTCAATCATTGTAGGTATGATGATCGGAATTAATGATGGTTGGCATGGCATAGCTTCCTTGCTCCAATAAATCAAGTATATATATTCACAGCCTTCAATGACAATGCTGATATAAACGATGGATTCAGAAGCGCGATCACAGTGACTTTCCTCCTTTCAAAAATGGAAGAACAATAACATAAATTATACCCTAAGAGGGATGCATGGTCAGTCGGGCAGTGCATCAGGCAATAGAACAGTTCGTGATTTCTGAAGCAATTACAATGCATACAGCAAGTTCTATACTCCTCATGACCAATGGCCCAAACGTGAATATGTTTGTAAATCAGGAAGCTAGTAATACAGGCCCCCGTCTAATGTCATATCCGCTATGAAAGTCACCAAGGATATGGTGTTAGTATTGTGATTTCTATATTAAAAACGTGGATGCCACCATCCCCACTCAGGCCAGCTGTTCATGCCATTGGACACCCAAGTTGAACGGAGCATTTCATATTTTGCATTACGCCTGACTGTCTGAAATGCTCTTTTTATACAGGAATTCCTGTTTTTGTTGACTTGATGAGCGGGTGATAAAAAGAGAGATGGGAAAACGCTGCTGTCGAGCCACGAGGTGGATTATTAGACTTTTATTAGGATTGTCCAGACGGCATGTGGCAGGCCTGAACGTGCTTAATGAATTACCGCCATGAACAACGCGCAGTCTGGTAGTCTGGGGTGGTCAGAATAGCGAAGAGCAGGTGGGGCATTGTCAGAGGTGACAAGACGTCATCAGCGATAACAGTCATCTGTACAGGTTTATCTGTGGACTGCTATTTAGAGAATGAAATACGATGCAATGATATAGTCATAACACTAGAGATTGAGATTTTCCTTCCCTGACTGCCAGGCGATCCGGTGGTTATTGTCACGTAAAAAACAAAGGTATGGAAATAATAGTTAGGTGTGAATGATATGATACCTTTATAAATTGCTACTCTCAGAGTTAACCGTAGGTTACAGTGCATGGCAGTAGCAATTACTCCGAAAGACAGTGTGATGTTGGCGCCAGTCTCTTAAAGATAACGGTGGTCTTTGATCAGACATTCTTTTATTGGGATCAGTATACGCAATATATTATTGTGCTCTTCTACCGACCCAGTACATAGTTTCAGTGACAATTACTATCAGCAATACGTGACTGAGTCGAGACGTTTTCAGCTATACCCACTTACACTACGATGATTTTAGGGGGTCCACTTGTGTTGTAAACGACAGGAACTACACACTGCAGATACAATTATATTGGTGGAAATTGTTGAAACTGGTGAAACTGCTTGATAATATAATTGTGATTACACACATATATGTATTTGCAAGATGTTTAAACTCCCACTGGAGCAACACAGGAGTAGTTGTTAAAGGTATCATAGCGTTCTACAGGTAATTAACTGTTCAGCGTTATAGCTGATGCATCCATATTTATTCATACATGTATATACCTGCCAGTCACCAACCGTGCTCACATTGGCACATGTCTATTGGGAGGGCACTTTTCTCTCCATGCAGCCACACAATTGAAGACTGACGGCCGCCAACAACAGCCACAACACCATTATAACTACTAACCCTGGAGGACAACACAGTGCTATTGCCAGTCATCCCGCTGATCGATACCAGCGGCCTTGGGTGTCCTGCAGGGGCCCTCCATTAGGGGTCGCCTCTGGCCATGTGGAGGCTGATCACCAGGGAAAGGATGATGCATGTGAGGCCAGCGACCTGGAGACAAGCCACCAAATAGAGGGATTCTGATTGGTAACGGATCGCTTCGGTGTTTCCATACAACTGATGCCTGCTGCGAATGGTTACGCTGAGGGAGTCTCCATGCTAAGCAGAGGAGGGGCATGCCTGCAATATTTGGCGGCGTGAACTCAATCTATGAGAACACTTCATCCGGTGCTTCTGGATGAGCCTGCCCCCTATATACAAATGAATAGCTTACGTGTTGAACAACAAAAATCAATGGGCATGGGATATCTGACTGAGGCATATATATGATAAGGAGACTTGTTTTGTTTTGTTTGTTGCTTTAGTTAAACGTTCAATATGTTCTATTAGACTTACTTTGGATTGGTGGTGATCGAATGTTTGATACGCATTTAGCTAGAAATCTCATCCCTACACATTTCCCGAGGTGAAAGTTTCTTAAGTTCCCACGTCAAATAGACACGGTATAAGAACAATAGGCCTTTGATATTGCAGTAAATCTGCCACTACTGAGGGTGAAGGAGAAAGGTGGCTGCAAAGTGACTTGAACGCACAAAGTCTCAAAACCTTGGTCCTTGATAAAAAACCTAATTTATTGTACGGTAGTTATACATAATGATTTAATTTCACCGAAATGTTTGAGTGATTATTGTTGCGACGTTTAGTAGAGGAGCAAATGGCCTAAAAATGGGTAAAATTGACCCCCGAAAGTCTACTGGCTGAAACTTGCCATATTAGTCAATTATGACCTCAGGAATCTGAATCTGATACTCGTTTGTTCCAAAAAGTGTAGCATCATACTCGTTTCCATGGTAATAGAAGGAAAACAAAATTTAATACATACTGACACATAATACATACTTTTATAAGAAAAGGTGAATAAATGCATTTTTTCTGTTGGTAAAATTCATCATTCTTTGGCCCAAAGTGTACAGTATGGAAATATGCCCTTTTCTGTTTTCTTGGAAGAACTGTTGCCATGGTAACATTCCAATTTGTGGGGGAACCCCCATTTTTGGTTTTCTCATGGTTATTAAAGTTGGATAAAAAGAATAATTTTATGAATGACACATACAAATTGATAAATTTAGCAATAACACACAGCATTGATAGATACCACCATTTTTTGAAGCCATTCAATTGTTCCCATGGCAACCATAACAAGGTTTTTTCTATGACCAAAGCAGCCAGATAATGATACACTAACTGGACATTTGTATGGCAAATCTTCATGACATGGCAACTAGTAGAAGAGTATAGTCTCAAAAAGGCCATTAGAGAGTCTACTGAATGAAATGTGCCATGTTGGTCAATCATTACATGGGGAATATGATTCTGCCACTCTTTTGACCAAAAGAATGTAGCATCACTTTTGTTTCCATGACAACCTTAATGCATAATAATCTACTTAGAAACCACCAATTTCCTGCAAATATGAATAATAGATGTAAGAAATAGGAGCTAAACACCTACTCATGAGATTTCATTTTCATGATGTATACATTTGGGACATAATGTGGAGTTGTTCTTTTCATTCCCTTAGCATTTGATTGCCATGGCAACCAGTTTAGCACAAAACAGCCACTGCAGAAGCCAGCTCTGATTGTCATCAAAGCAAATTACTAGGTTTTTTAGCCATTGATGATAGAGACTTAATATAAGTATTTATCCTAGTACTTGGAGAGTCTACTGCATGAAATGTGCCATCTTGGTCAATCATTACATGGGGAATATGATTCTGCCACTCTTTTGACCAAAAGAATGTAGCATCACTTTTGTTTCCATGACAACCTTAATGCATAATAATCTACTTAGAAACGACAATTTCCTGCAAATAAGAATAATAGGTGTAAGAAATAGGAGCTAAACACCTACTCATGAGATTTCATTTTCATGATGTATACATTTGGGACATAATGTGGAGTTGTTCTTTTCATTCCCTTAGCATTTGATTGCCATGGCAACCAGTTTAGCACAAAACAGCCACTGCAGAAGCCAGCTCTGATTGTCATCAAAGCAAATTACTAGGTTGTTTAGCCATTGATGATAGAGACTTAATATAAGTATTTATCCTAGTACTTGGAGAGTCTACTGCATGAAATGTGCCATCTTGGTCAATCATTACATGGGGAATCTGATTCTGCCACTCTTTTGACCAAAAGAATGTAGCATCACTTCCATTTCCATGACAACCTAAATGCATAATAATCTACCTAGAAACCACCAATTTCTTACACATTTGAAGCGCAAGTCCCAGAAAAACAAGAAAACTCCTAGGGTTTCAAACTCATTAATTGTTTTTATATGTTAACATTTCGGACGTAGTGGGTAACTCTTGTTTCTATGTCTTTAGAATCTTGTTACCATGGCAACCAATGCAGGAAGAAAATAATCAGTGCAGTTACCCCCTTTGATTCTCACATAAACAAATTACTATAAGTTCTTGGGGGCATGCCAAGAATACTCCAGGTTTCTTTCCTCTGGCTCCCTCAAGACAAAGCTGGACACTTATCCTAGCTATTGTTACCAGCAAAACCTAGTTTTAGTTGATGCATATTTTGCCATATGGAACCCTGTTCCATACAGTATTTATACCTCCTGCTTGTATGTATCTGTCACATACTTGTGTCATACTCTACCTGTTACTATTCACTATAGCTAACATATAAAAAGGTTTAGAAGGTTTAGGTATGGATCAGAGCTGACCATTGCATGTCAGAATCTCAGACCATTGTGGGGCATGCCATGGAGGAAAAATGTGACACCACTTAGTTTCAATTCTTGGCTCACTTTTGCTGGTTTTCTCTCCCCATATTGTGAAGGTTATATGGCCTTGTTGTTGGTGCCCATAGTGCCCTTGAGCCCTGATACCTTTCCCAGGATGTCACAGTTTTAGTGTTGCACCTGCTACTCCTCAGCAAGTAAGGCAGGTCAGCAAGGAGGAGGAGAGGTAGCCAGAGGAGAGGTAGCCTGAAGGGCAGGATAAGGAGACCACCTCTGAACTAGAGGAGCAAGAAGGGGAGGAGACATGGGAGGGAGAGACCCTAAAGTGTCCTTCTGAGTAGAAAAGTCAACCAAAGGGGCCTTGCATCACTCATCCTGCCTAAGAGGGCCATAGAGGAAATATATTAGAGATCATATTAGAAAGAAAACACAGGGGATACCTGAATGTTTTGCTGCAATGCTGCCTCCGTTTAATCCACTTCTCGATGCCTCTCTAAGAAAGGAATATTCTGTCTTTGAGCCTTTAAGACACTAGTATGTCTGTCCTGAGAAAGCTTTGCTCCCCTCATAACTCTGAAAGAAGGGGCCTTATCATTATTGCCTCTCCTGTTAGTAGCTCCATATCTCCCTGTGCCCAATACAGGAGAAATGGGAGGTAACTCTCTGGCTTGATAATGGTGCATTTCATATGTTATGGGGCTAGCATTGGTAGAAAACAGTCCAGGACTGGCCCCAGAAATTAGCAAAACACTAGATGAAGGTTGGGAGACGTCATAATGGAGGGGAGAGTGGGTTTCAGTGACTTATATTGCTAGCATATGCCCTGATGGTCAGACTGTATTGGGCGTCCTATTCTTCTATGCATGAGAATAACCACGGAACAGCAGAGGCCAGAACAGAATGGAGGGTGCCAGAATAGTGGCGGATGTCAGTGGTTTAGACAATTAGAATACAAATGGTGGAATCAGCAGGAACCTTCTGGCTTCTCTGTCTAGTCAGGATATCATCAAATAAGTAAGGACATTTATAAGTATGCGTATAGAAATTAAAGTAATACAGTGTTTCCACCTGCCACTTCCGGCCCGCAATTCTGTCTTTTGGCACCACTACTGACTATTTGCCATTTTTAGGGTACATAATTGTCAGGTGGAAATGGGGATAACATGTTACAGATCATCTTTATCTCCACATTATGCAATATGGCACCAGCTGACAATTATTTGCCTCCCCGATAAATTGAAAGCAGTTATGTACATATAATTGGTTTGTGGCAAGCTTTTTACATTAACCATCTCTGCACAGTGTATCCATTGGAAGCACACATTCAGCTGCAATGTCAGGAGTGTTAATCATCAGGCTAGTAAACATGTATCAGCATCAGTATTTTCTGTTACTTTCAATACAAAGGTCGGAAAACCATCTGTCAGGTGGAAAGAGTTTGTTAATTATGATTAAATCTCAAGTGACACCACCCAATGACTGGTTTTTAATGAATACATAATTTGTGATCATTTAGTTGTCAGGTGGAAATGCATAAGTTGATCAAAATGAATAATAACATTAAGGATGACATGCTATACCATGTGATTGAGTAACAGAATGATCTCGACACATCCTGCTCCCAGCTGTGTACATTGACACTAATAGCCATTAATGAGAGAGTGGCTCTGCCATAGATTTCCATCAATAAAGGGTTAATAAGAGGACTTTGAAGCACTGAGGACAAAAGCACTGACATGGTGGCAGTGCCTCAGGGCCCCATAGCTCCACTTTTTAAGGTATCGCTAGCTATAATTGTATCACAATTTTATTTTACGATAACTTTAACGATCTGACTAAAAATCGTTGGTCCCATGATATTGTATCGTATCCCTATATTCATGCAGTATTGCTAATTTGTATGATGCGATGGCTATACAACAATTCAGGGGTACATATGGAATGAGACAGGGGAAGATACATCCAGGGATGGCCGGGTGATACCTTGAGGCATCATTTACAAAATATTCGTTTTTGTGAATAAAATTGGAAATATTTGCTCAATCAACCTGAAATGTTCACAGTTTGTATGTTTAACATCATATTTGATATTTTTAGGTGAAATAAAGCATAGCATTTAGTATCATATGAGATGTCATGTGATGTTAAGATAAAAGTATCACAATTAGGGTTATATGTCCGGCCTCTAGCGTTATTCACTGGCACTAGTATCTGGCTCCATACCTGTACTACTATGGTGAGTACTCAGTGAAATAGGGTTTAATACAGATGGTACAATAGTTAAAACTGATCTGACACCTGGTTATGTGGATCGCTATCTCCTATAGGTAGATGAACAATGGGCAGGGGTGGTAGTGCCACCATGGATCATTATTGAGAATATCAGACAAGGCCATTTCTAACCAAAGTAATGCAATATGCAGACATCTGCCCTGATGTGAGGGTCTGCATAAAAAGTATCGCTGAAAGGCATATTTTAGGTGGTGATGCAATTCCAACTCAATCCACTAATTTTCTGGAGCAACATTTACGCCCTTGGATCACTATTCTATAATCTGCAAAGGCATCGTAAAAATGGAGCAATTCCCCTCCCCTGGGGATTCTGGTGGGCATACACCAGAAAGTGTATGGTGCCAGATGACACCATATAGAGGGTAACATAACACCATGTGGTGCCTTTTTTCTCCTTTGTTAGGGTATGCATCACCCATTCTGACATTCTGATTTGCCATGGTAAACTCTGATCCTAGACACGCCCCACTCAACCTTTTGTGGATATGTTACCCTCTAGTTCTGTTGATGACTGTCATTTCAAGACTATACAGACTACATATTCTTAATTTGGCACCTTGCTTATGCCTTTCCTGCCAGGTACCTGCAGCATCAGGACAGGTAGCAGTGTCAGTATAAATGCCCACTGGGCCAAGTTCTTAAAGGCCAACACATTTCATAGCATCATGTAATACATGATCCTTGATATTATGTTTCTTTTTGTCTAAAATTCCAAAATATATCATACCTACATTCTAAGGAAATTTCACCTTTCTTGATCCATCATAAACTAAATTGTTTCATAAAACAAGTATTCCATGAATAATAATAACTCAAGGCATCACCCAGTCATGCATGGTGATGCCTCAATGCATCATCCAGCCACGCTTGATCTCTCTAGTCATCACCCAGTGTGACTTGGTAATTCTTTGTGTCATGTGTTTACATTGCCTAAACTATAAATCATGCACAACTGGATCATGTCACAGATATTTTGATGACATCTTACTCTTGTATAAAATGCATCATATAGACCATGTACCAAATAGTGTTATATGCTAAATGTCATATCTTCATTAATTTCAAGGTATTTAGATCCAATATGAGAGCCCAAATATTGCATTCTGGGATTGCAGATGCATCCCATTGGATTCTGCATACTAAAATGTCCAAGAATAAATACTTACTTTATGTCTCTATCTTTAATGGCTAAAAGATTATAGCAGTTTGTTTAGATAACAAAGACAGTTGGTTCCTGTAATGGATGCTCTCTGCTGCATTGGTTGCCATGACAACCAAATTCTTAGGGAATATCGATGACCAATGATATCCTAAATGTATACAAAAAAAGCTCATGAAACCTCATGAAAAGATGTTTTATGGCTATTTTTCAGACACTTACTATTCATGGTAATTTCTGAGTAAATCACTATACAACCATGTTGTCATGGAAACGAAAGTGATGCTACATTCTTTTGGTCAAAATAGTGGCAGAATCATATTCCCCATGTAATGATTGACCAAGATGGCACATTTCATGCAGTAGACTCTCCAAGTACTAGGATAAATACTTACATTAAGTCCTATCATCAATGGCTAAAAAACCTAGTAATTTGCTTTGATGACATTCAGAGCTGGCTTCTGCAGTGGCTGTTTTGTGCCAAACTGGTTGCCATGGCAATCAAATTCTAAGGGAATGAAAAGAACAACTCCACATTATGTCCCAAATGTATACATCATGAAAATGAAATCTCATGAGTAGGTGTTTAGCTCCTATTTCTTACACCTATTATTTTTATTTGCAGGAAATTGTCGTTTCTAAGTAGATTATTATGCATTAAGGTTGTCATGGAAACAAAAGTGATGCTACATTCTTTTGGTCAAAAGAGTGGCAGAATCCTATTCCCCATGTAATGATTGACCAAGATGGCACATTTCATGCAGTAGACTCTCCAAGTACTAGGATAAATACTTATATTAAGTCTCTATCATCAATGGCTAAAAAACCTAGTAATTTGCTTTGATGACAATCAGAGCTGGCTTCTGCAGCGGCTGTTTTGTGCCAAACTGGTTGCCATGGCAATCAAGTGCTAAGGGAATGAAAAGAACAACTCCACATTATGTCCCAAATGTATACATCATGAAAATGAAATCTCATGAGTAGGTGTTTAGCTCCTATTTCTTACATCTATTATTCATATTTGCAGGAAATTGGTGGTTTCTAAGTAGATTATTATGCATTAAGGTTGTCATGGAAACAAAAGTGATGCTACATTCTTTTGGTCAAAAGAGTGGCAGAATCATATTCCCCATGTAATGATTGACCAACATGGCACATTTCATTCAGTAGACTCTCTAATGGCCTTTTTGAGACTATACTCTTCTACTAGTTGCCATGTCATGCAGATTTGCCATACAAATGTCCAGTTAGTGTATCATTATCTGGCTGCTTTGGTCATAGAAAAAACCTTGTTATGGTTGCCATGGGAACAATTGAATGGCTTCAAAAAATGGTGGTATCTATCAATGCTGTGTGTTATTGCTAAATTTATCAATTTGTATGTGTCATTCATAAAATTATTCTTTTTATCCAACTTCAATAACCATGAGAAATCCAAAAATGGGGGTTCCCCCACAAATTGGAATGTTACCATGGCAACAGTTCTTCCAAGAAAACAGAAAAGGGCATATTTCCATACTGTACACTTTTGGCCAAAGAATGATAAATTTTACCTACAGAAAAAATGCATTTATTCACCTTTTCTTATAAAAGTATGTATTATGTGTCAGTATGTATTAAATTTTGTTTTCCTTCTATTACCATGGAAACGAGTATGATGCTACACTTTTTGGAACAAACGAGTATCAGATTCAGATTCCTGAGGTCATAATTGACTAATATGGCAAGTTTCAGCCAGTAGACTTTCGGGGGTCAATTTTACCCATTTTTAGGCCATTTGCTCCTCTACTAGTTAGACAAGAATATAAGCATTAAAGTAAAATTTGTAATTTTAAAGTAAAAGCAATCATGTAACTTCCGAGATTTCAGAGAGGATATATCTACACATGTGTGTTGGAAAAAATCTGATTTGGGTTTACTTTAAGTCTATCCTCTTGCTAATTCCATGGACTCCATTCTTGGTACACATGAAAACGTCATATCATTTTTCAAGTTTTCTGGTCTTCTTGTAAGTTTGTTTTAATATAGTCACTATTTTGTTCAGATAACCAATGTTTTCTGCATTGTGCACACGTTCGATGATTAGTAGTCTCCTTTGTGACTACCTGAGGAAAGCCACTGCGTCTTACAGGACACAACAATAACTACCTTTCGGTCCATTCATGCTTTAAGGTCACTATCCACGAACAAAATACGTCCTTCGTGACAGCTGATGAAAGGCTTCGTCCATGGGGTGCCTGCATGATTTACTTCTCTATGAATGAGCGCCTGATTTGACTTCTTCATACAATCTCACTGCCTAACCAACTGGCCTATTTAAAATTTGTAATTTTGTTCAGCTGGTCATTATCCCTACGACCGTTTATCGTTTATGGATGCCATAAAGTTGGAAAAATAGATCAAACAACGTTCTTTTGTATGTCTTGTATGTAACCAAAGACTGCTGAAACCCACAGTTTTTCAGAGGGACTGTGAACGAGGATTTTATAAATAGATGGCCAATACTCCTATTAGTGCCTCATCACTCTGATAATACATGTATGTATCCAAGGGTATATATATTGCTGTAAATCACATTGATGAGGTAATAAAGGAAACCTGATGAACCAGCCCCATTAGCGCTCCTCTATACCTGGATGTTGGACGAGATACTCTCTTTTCTGAAATCTCGTCTATTCAACGTCCATTTGATAGCATATTATTTGCTGCTAATCATGTAGACAGATTGACAGATGTATTCAGATACAGACCGGTAAATAGAGGAAAAATCCCTCCCGCCCGGTACCTCTCCATCCTCCCTGTAGGCTACTCCTGCAACCCCCCCCCCCCCCCCCCACCTCCCTCCCCTCCCCCTTTCTACTTCGGCCCCGGCCCAGGGTGACCCAGTCTCTGCCGTCGGGCGCGGGTCCATTCAGCCCCCGTCAGGCGTTGTCTCTATTGCCGGCCTCCCGCGTCAGCTGTTTGGATCAATATGCCCTTGCCGCACTGCTGGTGATGGCCGGGTGGCGGCGGCTGGTAAGACGGCGAGGTGCGGGTTATGGGGCGCCAAGGGTCTATGTATTCTTCCGATTCGTTTCTGTATTGTATCCTCAGCGAGGCAGGGCTGTGTCTGCCATCTTGAAGGTCAGATCATATAAAATGGCTCAAACACTGTAAATGATGGCATTGCTGATGTGCAAGATCAGTAAGGGTATAGCTGGAAACCCTTTGCTCTGTACGAGGCCACCATGACTATTCTGTAATACTCAGCAAAGAGCCATAACGGAAACGAAAAGCCCTTGCATGGAACCTTTCACCTTCACAATGACATAGCTTGGTGCTTGCAGATATAAAGAGTATCTATTGTCCCCTTCGGTCAACAGAAAACCTCGATAACGAGAGATGTTAAATCCCGAAATATCTACTCAGGCTCATGTTAGCTTCACTACATGCCATAGAAATATTTAAATACCATCTACCTAATGTTCTTTCCCATGAGAGATTTAAAGGAATATCAAAATGTAATTCTATCGATTTCAACTACATAATGACTGTATTATATTGCCATACATAAAGTAAATGATTTTTTATATAACTGCCCAGATATATAAATGAACTCTATGTGTCACATAGGTAAAATGATCCGATGTGCAGTAAACACGTTGCCCGGTTTTATTTTTCAACCGAATCACGTAGGTGTGGGCAAGCTTTAAGCACCCCATAGTAGTAAAGGAATGGTGGAGGTGCCCTTACGCAAGTCAACTCTATGCTGCAGCTGCAGGAGGAGGGGACAACGGCGGATGGGAATTGGGAGGAGGCAAGCAATGAGCGATGGCCTGGGAGGGTAGAGAGGGGGGCAATGGGTGGGCGTTGGTTGGGACTCGACGGGTAGGATGGGGATCAAGTGAATGATGGGTGTATGGGAAGGAACGGCACTGGGCAGAGGAAATCAGTGGGCGCTGAGAGGGTGAGAGTCGAGACGGTAGGCTATAGAGATCGGGGGTAGTCGGCATCGGGAAGGGACAGCGAAGGATTGGCGAGAGGTGGGCGTATAAGGTGTGGGAGGTGCACGTGATATTTTTTATGAGGAGTGGATTGTTTGTGATTGGTGCAATTGGACTTGAGGGTAGGGTGATGGTGGTGGAGGGTGGGTACAATATAGCCCTCAGGTCTCCTCTCTAATGCCATAAATCCCGTTTAGCTCTCGGGACCACCCGTATCCCCTCATCATGCAGCTTTAGGTCGCCCGGGACCGCCCACCCCTGTCTGCCAAATGATCAGTGCTCAGACCGAGATCCATGTCACGTCCTGAACCGGCAATGATACACAAACACCATCGACCGGGTTCGGCGATACCGGTACAGTTGTGGGTTACAGGGGACATGCCAGTTCCCGCGAACCCATGTCGTTGGGATGTATCGTCTGCTTGCTCGTGACGAGGAATGGGAAATGATAAAGGGCGGATGAGCTATGTGATGGGAATGGGCAGTATAGCTGTTTGGTTTTCAGGGCTTTTGATGGAGGTCGGCTGTATCATATATATCTGGGTAACGGCCTGTGTAGGCGTTATGCTGATGGTTTATATACTACAGTAATAGTGCAGTTACTGGCGTCTCAGTCGATCAGCGGGTGTGGAATCTCAAGGGGGTTGAACCAATAATGTATAGGCCTATTGGAGGTGCGATGTTGGTGGTTTCTGAAGGGGAAATGGACGACGTTATGGAAGGTGTGTAGTGTTCAAGTGATGCATGAGGGGCACTTATGTACACTTTGTGTGCTGTGTATGGGTGCATTGCACAGATTGTTTGAGGACTGCGAACGGTAAACAGATCGGGTATGGCTAGAATGTAGGAGTAGCGCGCCAGCAATACTAAACATGTTCGTCTAATAATTAATGCATGGACAGCGAGAGGGTCGGATGCGAATAGGATAATGATCCATGGCGTACAACAGTAGCATTATACAATGCTAGACAAGACCTAATAGGTGAGGTGTGTTTCAAAATACCCAAATAATACTAAAGAGCAGGGACATTGGCATAGGAAATTCTGCCTTCGAACAAAGACTGGACTGGATGAAACATTACCTATATGCAAATACATATATTGCATAGTATTTCAAAATGATGTGGCAAGGGTTACATTGAATGAAGCAAATGTGGCACACCGAAAACTTCCTCAGGACCTCTGAAAAAGGACTTCAGGCAGATTTATAAGGTGTAGTCAGGAATGACCTCTCACTGGAGTATGGCCCTTAAATAGAGGTGTTGCGACTCTGAGGCCCAGGTTTATATCTTTAGGGGTTAAAATCAATTGTAAGAACGACAGCACTTAGGCGTGAGGGATAGTGTGAGGGTGACACGGCCCCTTGCCAACAGCCGAGGTACACCTATACGTGGCTCGTGCATAGAAACCTGCGTGTCCTAGGGGCAGGGAGCAGGGGACAAATCAATAAAATGTCAATTAACTCCGGCAACCTCGCTCTATGGCGTTGTTATCATTTGCGTGAATAATGCACCAAGCCAGAATTTCGTCCGAGACCAAGCAAAAAAATAAGCACAAACCAGAAACCATGTTTGTCTCCAAGCAGGACGGGATTGCCTTACCCATGAGGCTATGGGTATCAAGAATACTAGGGCATTATAGAATCACGCCCCGGCACCAGAAGCAGTAGCAGCAGTAACAGCAATCGGACCAGCCTTGCACGAGCTACTCCCGAGCAGCCCATGATGCTGCAGCTGAGCTGCTCCAGCAACAAGCTGCTCGAGGCAATCATGGCTCAGTGGTTGTGCTGCTCGTACGTCAGGACACACGACGGGGCTGGCACTATCCTCATGCCCCTCCTTCTACTCATCCTCCATGGTCCTGCTGTGTTTATAAATAGATGTGATAGCTGCTGAAGCTACATGTAACAACGGTGTGTAAGGGTGTTTATAGCCCGCTGCAATGCATTAATTGCAAGCCGGGAGGGGATTACAAATGAGTTACTCTGTGTGATAAAACAAGCCAGGAGCCACGAAAGTATATCTAGACCAGGGGCTTTCATTGTAGACCTAACATCGGACAAAGATGTATGGTTAAAGCTTCCCACTATTAGTATACATGAGAAGAACGTCATCATGAGTGTTCCCAATTTGTTTGTGATATGATGAGATTTGCTTTATCTTTTTCGTGATGACGACATTATCCAAGATATACAGCAGTCAGCACTCCCTGATAATAAATCCCAGCTACTTCGGTGCTAAACCGGGATTAGAAGCTGTGAGAAGAAGGACCCTGGGCACCTAAAGCGTGAGAAAGCAGGGGCCACCCAGCTGATACGCCGGCCTTGTCTACGGCAGGGCTGGTTGCAGAGGGGCTCATACCACTGCATATTAAAGTAGCAGTAGTGACTAGCACCAAATATGGTCATGGGAAGCTGAGGGTTGCTGAAGGGACTCCGCAGCCAGCCCAGCCCAGCTTAGCCCGGCCAAGCTAACCGGGTGGGCGGCAGGGTACGAGGGGGTGGGGGAGAGGACAACAGAGGCTGGCTGGATGAAGGGCACATAGTTAGATGACATGCAAGTGAAGGGATGTGTGAGCGTTTCATATTTTTTTCATTATGCCGTGCAGAATCTGTGAGGCGGAAGACCTCACCTGGCCAGGGATTAGGGTTAATCGCGTCCCCCACCACCCATACCTGATGTGGCGCTGGCATGATGGCGCCGTTACGTTTATGGGGTGGGGGTGAGGGACTGGGCATGACTCACACCTGTGGTAATTATCACTCAGTCCTGCACCCTACTGAAGCAGACATGCACCATGATTATTTTACATTAATCCATATATGGCGACGACAGTTTCCAAGCCAATGGCATCTCTTATTGCCTTATGCATTCGAGAACTAAACAATTAATATAACCGCTATGGAGTTTTTGAATTAAATTCACGCAAGATACTATATTTGCAACCCATGGCGACTCTTAGTCATTTACATTGTTGTTCCCATTGTTATGGGTGGATTCCTAAGAGATTACAATGTAGCTCTATGGACTCTCCTGCGCAACCTGATAACCAGGTAGAATACATACACAATAATGACTGGTTTAGTGTACGAGTGGTCGTAATCTCGGAGTAGTTGACGCGTAGTAATATCCGAGCGATTAACGAGGACATTAGGTCGTCAACTACTACCAGAATCTCCGGGTAGCTGTTTCCAGGTGCCCTATACATTTCCTATGGAGACTCCATAATCGGTGGGTACTAAATGTTGTACAATACCGCGGTTCATGTACTTTATTACTGCGCATACATAATTCCTTGTCATCAAGAGCTTTCTTTGTCTGAGGAAAAAAGACAGGGCACAGAGGATTAGCTCACTCTGCTCCAAAGCAGACTCACTGACCCTCGACCTCCAGGTAGAATACTAGAGAAAGAAAGCAACATGGGAAACGGTAGGGGACGGAAGGGGAGAGGGGAGGAGGTGCGGATGGGCGAGCAACGGGGGGTGGGAGTTCTCTTGAGGTTATCCATCATTTACTTGCCGTCAACGTCAGGTCAGTGTTGCTAATGGTGCAGAGTGTATGATTTACTCAGCCTTGTGAGTCTGTGAAGGAGAGAATTCCAGGTCGTGGTCAGGAAAACCCCCTTCATGAATAATAGAGCAGTTTCATTCACATCGCTATACATGATCAAATAGCTTCCACTGGGTTCCCATTACGCTTTTGTGAGTTTCGAATTATATCGTCATATCATGGGGTTAATTCATATGTCCTGTTTTATGTTCTCATCAATACGATCTGCACAGTATATTTTTCAAAATATTCTATATTCCTCTGCTACCCTTTCAATATATATGCACATTATCATTTTACATAATTCATTAAATGGGAATTAAGAGTATTTGGTCACATAAAAAGGAATAAAGTGCACAAATGTCGATGAATGACATTTCGCATAACTCAAGCCCTGTGATATAAAGGAAATTATAAGTATTTCAAATTACACATTGTCCAATGATAAGTGTAGCTGTATGCCGATTTGCGTTATAATAAAAGCTTCTGGAAACGAAAGCTGCCATGAAACCACTGTGGTTTGGAACCACAGCAAGCTACTAATATGGTACTGAGCATTCATTTTTGCATATCTGATAGCAGAATGGTGTCATGCGATGCTCTACGCGAAATTGCCACCTCGTCGAGCGACCATCCTCAGTAGAGTTGGTAGTTTTCTTTGACCCATTTCTTTTTCCCTTTCGCCTTTCCCTGAGTATTGACTGTCAATGAACCCGGGCGGGTGAAGGGTGTCCACGGGGAGCATTCGTTTTACACGCTCTGGGAGCGGATGCCTAGGTGCTGACAGGGAGCGGTCTGTAATCACTGGTGGGGAATGTTTCTAGATCCGGCCACCGATCATCAGCCCAACAACCAGCACGGCCGTTCCCCTTAACAGCGGGAAACTGTCATTATCTCAGGAATGAATCGGTGTATGGTGTTCTACTGTGCTGCTGTGCATAAATATATCTAGCCACCACTGATATAGGACGTGTGAAGTATTTTGTAATGATATTCTCACTCTTCAATATTTGTCACAGGATACTACCAATTATAATCCTATGAAATTCGAAAATATTTAATGTGTTTATATTGCACAATATGCACGAAAATGAGCCTAATTGAAGGTTCCAAGCGGTTGCTGGTTAAAGGGACCCGCTCCTCAAACAGGCAGATTCGAGGGCACAGGCACGCATGTTTTGCAGTGATTTGGGTGTGCAGCAATATGAGCCGAGATGTGATTCGGTACCCTACTCTCCCCCCTCATGCCCCGGCCCCGAGCCTAGAGAGCTCCTCCTCTGAACCTGTGACGGCCTTGATGGCGGCCCTGATGGGCGCAGCCGGTCGTGTAACTCTGCCTTCACGGTCAATTTACCGATGAACCAAAGCAATATTATGAGAAGTAAATGCACCGCGGAACTCCACTGCTACAACGAGGAGGAGAATGCGCAATCCTTGATTCCTGCACACGTTCCCTCACACCATCAATGTCTGCGGCGCCCTTTCAATATGGGAGAGGAGAAAATAACGCATCGCCACCTCTGCTAAGAATTTAAGCATCCTTGAGACGCTCGATGCTAAGTCGTTAATTAAGGCCTGTGTATTTTTTCCTTTCAATCCGGTGTGCAATTGGCTAGGTTTTGATATTGATTACTGTGCCCTAAAATCTCCAACAATAGTTAAAAGCCTCTGCCATTTTGTTCATAAAAGACCTCGGACCAATTCAAATTATAATGGTTATAGTGAGTTATTCGATTGCCACTTTTAGGCATTCTGATTTAGACCAAATGATGCTAATGTTATACCGTACGAAGACAGTTCTACTCATCAAGCATGCATCGCTCGCACAACTCTAAAAGTCAAGACGACACTATGCCAACATATTCATTTTGACGGTCATTCTATGTATGCATGTGAAAAAAGAATTTGGCTCCGTCTGGATATCCTTGCAGTAAGAGCACTGCCAAATACTTTGTACCACAGGCCCTCTAGGGCGCCTCTAAAGGTAGACAACTGCGGTGGTGGTGTCTGCCAGTACAATTCCGAGGACCAAATTCTCTAGGTTTCTGGTAAAATATGCTAATCGACACTCTCTTGTGTGACGATCCTGGCAGTAACGTATTTGATCAAAAGACACCAAATATGATATTATTGTGTGGGGGGCCATACTTAAAGTACGTACGCATATCTTCTGAAAATGTCACCCCCCCTTCTAAATTGTCAGCAATATATTAAAGAAGGGACCCGCCCTCACTGCGTACGTACTTTATGGATGACTTCTTGTACTTTCTGCTACAGGCACCTCAATATCTTTTTCAAGCTTCTAAGAAGCATAATTATGAAATGCATACTAACAAGTTCGGTTTTTGGCCCTGCCAAGAACCGAGCATGATGATGATGATGGATATGACCTGTAGCATGTCCATTACTCAAACGCCAGACATTACCTATGTTATTCCTGTTACGCAAATGCCATGGTTAATGGTACCATCTGCCTCCGTATTTTCAAGCCGTGTCCTATACTACTCCTTATTATGATTCAATATTCAAATGCAAAGCCATCAAAAGACTAATTACATCTAAAGAAAATATTTTTAAATAATCATTAAGTAATGAATTCTTGACATGTACCTCTTTTAATGAATCCCCTGCAAGTTACCTATGCTCTATATATGATGCGTTAATAGGGATTTAACATTGAGTAGTATAAATATTATGATATAACGGGAGGAGGTAAGAAGGCTATGTATCGTCTTTTCCCATTTTGCAGTGTGACACATATTACCTTCACACTTGTTTGGTCGTCAGTATTGAAAGGGTTGCCAGACCCCGGGGCGTTACGTCCTCTCTGCCAACTTTTACTGAGCCCTTTACTATACATGTCATCGTATACTATTTGGTGCCTGAACACTCCTGAACATTTTCCATACTGTCGAACCACCATCCTTCTAGCATAAAACATATCTCTCCTTTGTATTTTTGTTTCCTTTTTGTCCCTTGCCAAAACGAATTTAAAGATAATTGACATCCTGTATAGCATCCGGTAGACAACTTGTTTAGATGCATTTTTTGTTCATCTTGCAGTACCACAGGAGAAGAGCTGAAGTCAAAACAATCCGCCTAACTCCAATACAATGAAGGCCTGGGTTCATGTGAATCTTTTCAAAGCAGAGGGGAGATAAATAGTCTTGTTAGGTCGACGAGGCGCATTACTAACTCTGCTCACGAAATAATTTGATAAATTACTGCATAACTCCGGTATTGCCTAATAATATCGATAACTACCCCCCCCCCCTTTTTTAAACTAACTTAACCCTTATTCCATAAAGCTGATATCAGAGATTATATAAAGCAAATCTATGGTGAGGTGTATTTGGAAGGACGACAGTTGGACAGCCAGCTCACCAAACAGACTACTGCATTTACATCTTCTTGAAAGGTGTTAACTTCTGGTACAATGAATAATCTAATGACAAAATTCCCCAGATTCCTCTGACTAGGGTCGTCACCATCGTAATAGTGCTATCGGGGCTATTCTTTCATAAATTATGGTCAAAGTAATCAATGAAATAAGGACATTGGGCAATGATCGGAGAACGCAGTTAAGTACTCGAGGGAAACTATGTTCCGGTGGGAATAAGTCAAAGTTACGAGGTAATTTTTCCAAGCCTTACCCAGTAACTTTGACTTATTTCCACTGGTACGTGGTTTCCCTATTCCTATATACCTTCAATTGTCGGCTAATATCGATAAAAACCGAATGTCTCTGAACGTCAACCTGGGCAGTAAACGTCAACCTGGGCAGCAACTTCAACCTGGGCAGTAAACAAAAGTTATTCCACCCCCAGCAGCGTTAAGTAATCATAGATTGTTCACACATAGGTATATAGGAATAGGTTTTATATTGAAAGTATGCAACTACGTTCTCAATTAGGTTGTCTGCAGCTGAGCGATAATAGCAGAGGATTCACAGTGAGAAAGACACTTCTATCTTTCACCACGAGGTATGAGCTACTCAGCCACTACTATGAGAATAATAAGAGAGCGTGCATGTATACCGATCTGCACCAATGGTCTCTGCGCCAGGAATATTTAATAATTGGTCATAATTAATAACTCCAGGACAGCTACCTCTTGTCTATTCCCGGCAGGTGGCAAGGCAGATTCTAGCGTTGAGGAGTTATGATCGACCACTCATGGTACTTTCCATTCCAGGCATTGTTTAGATGGAAGACTGCACGGTCAATAGACCAGGGCATATTTTTATAACGGGTCCTACTAAATGAGTACTTTATTTTCATCCTTGTGTGCCGTTATTTGACCATATATGAGTATCACATGAGCACACAACACATTGATGTCTGTCCCTCATTATTAGAAAATATGTTTTCCACTTCCATCAGACGGAAGTAATGTCATATATGCTATGTAAGTGGATTGGACCAAGGGAGAGACAGTTTATGAGCTTGCGTAGAATATAAACGGGTTGGCAACTCGGCCCCCGAAGTATCCTGGCACGAGCTACTGCCAAGCCTATTAGTATTATCTAATAGGCCGATAAACCTTTTTATCTGGCCGTTTTCCCCATGAATTAGCGCCACAAATAAGTCTACTCTCCCCGCCCCTTTCTGAAAATAAACCAGATGAAGATGGAAAAACAATAAAACCAAAACGAGTGAGAAGGCAATGGCACTACCTCAGTGGCATTAACGAAAATTGTCGTCATAGAAACAGGGTCACCTGACCCCGTGGAAGCGGTGAAGGGTCATGAACTGAGAGAAGAGCAAACGGAAGGGATACAAGGTAGTATGAATACATATCCCGACTTATCTAAGGTGTCTCAAATTGCAAAAAGAATTGATATGCGTTCCTGCATAAGTAATCAGTGTATGACATTGGATACAAATTAATGAACCAATTACAGATCAGTACTTACAATAGGTTATTACAGTGAGTTGTGGGTTTTACTATTTGCCAGTTGCACTGGTCAGTTCTATTGAAGTGAGCGATATGGTGTAAAAGTAGGTGGTGTGACTTCCTTGTGGTCTCCTAAATCTGCGCCTTACCTTCTCGTGAAAAGACCCGGCTGTCACGAACTGTAAATGCCCTTACCTGCAAAAAACACAAAGAGGAACATGTTATTATGTAGTTCACTGAATCGTGTATTAAACTACTGAAAGACGTAGCTGCGTATGACTGCATTTAGTTATGTCAGTCTCCATAAATATTCTCCCTTCGCCTGCAACCAGACCGATCATTGCAAACGTTTACATAGTGAATGTAGCCATACACAAGACAAGAAGGAAACGTTGGTTGCTTGAGGAATACACAACAACAGATCTAGAAGTGATAACATGTTGTTGCCCTTGGGTGATTTCGCGAAATGATGCAGCTTATTATAATGTGTCTTATTTCAATATCATTTGGGACGAGCTGAGAATGGAGGCGTATATTCAATTAGTAAGGTATGAAGGATAAAAGTAACAAACATCTTTTAGGCAACTTTAGATCTTTTGTGGATCTGATTTCCTGATTATTAATGTTTCGAATTGATAAAAGAAATACCGTCGATATAAAGCTGCATGTACACTGCCGAAATGTCTTCAGAATATATATGTATCCTGGTATGCATACACAAATTTGCTATGAACCTTCACGGCTATGAACATACCAGTTTTCTAAAAACTCTCTCTGGTACCCTGTGGCAATAACTAATTATTCGCCTATTTTCCTTCTTGGATTGTATCAACTGAACGCCCCTCCTTGGCCGTCTCGTTTTTGACAGTTATCCAGCTTTCATTCTGCTCGTTCTTGCCTTCGGTATTACTGGGAGTGTTGATGGGCCCAAGGTGTGGAGGCCCCAGGGGCCTGGCAATACAGGAGGCAATAACAAGAATCACACGCCCACGCAATTGTCTCCAGCCTTCTGCCGCCCTTTCCCCCCGGAGAGGTCCTGGCTCCAGGCGGGTACTACCGTGAACGTAGGCGTCTGTATATAGGACACTCCGCATTTCAGGGCGCTGGCACTCAAGGAGGATGGGGTGGAGGAGGGACAAAGTTGGATGGATGGAGGGAGGGGGGTGGGGGGGGGGGTGGGAAGGAGAAGCAGCAATAGATCACTTCACGCTATCTCTAATTCCCGATGCAGTATCTCCGATTACTCAAGCCCTCTCATCCATACGGGGATAGGGGTTAAGTTAACGTTCAGCAATGAATCAAACGCTGGTAGCAACGCAATTCCTTGGAGACCAGGAGAGCAAGTCCACCCCCCACCCCTCACACACCCTTTCCTCCCTGATGGTCTGCGATGGGAAGGAGATTTCACTAGAGCTTTGCACAGCACACGACGCAAATCTAGCACTTGATATAGCCGAGTAGTTCATTATCGCGAGGTGAGAAAAAAGTAGGCAAGCAGAGGTGCCTCTGGGTAGATGCCAGAAGGCGGTACTATATTTTCATAGGGGTTAAAACCGTGCCGAATACCCTCTCCACCTTGGCGCCTCAACACCCAACGCGCGGCTATATCAACAAGGCCAAGCTAGCAGTCGGTAAACACCTTTCTATACTGTGAGCAACTCAGAGCGGCTCAGGAACAGTTCATTCACTGAGGCCTTTTAACCACAGCCTCCTTTTATGAATCTCATATTTCGTACCATATGCTAAGTGGCATTCGTACAAAACTAAAAAGTAACAATTACTAGCTCATTACACTGTAATTTCAATATGTAAAGATGGTGACGGTTAGACACTAGAAGCTGTGGTTGCAGAATATTGTAACCTGGCTATCAGGAGAGTAGCGAGCTGCTCACTATGAAAAACTACTCTCACACACCTGGACACGCACAGAACAGTTGAGATTGATACCTGAGAGGCATGTGGATGACTACTGTACAGGTGTACCTCCAGGTCTACTGCGGAGGTTATATACTACCTCTATAATCCCAAACTAGACCAGTGCGTATATATATATATGTATGTGCCTCAAACTCCAGTTATCCTTCCCGTGATATTTCCGGAGCACTGGAGGGAATATGCTATTTCTATCTATTGAAAAACAAAAGGTATGTCAAAGTCAGCTATAGGCAGGTGAGGGCTAGAGAAACCCTTATTGAAATCTCTACATCCTAGTTTCATACATGCATTATATGTACATCCGCTGATGCTAAAGTAGTATGGGTATGAACTAAAACTGAGCACATAAGCCAATGGTAGGGATTCAACCTTTGGACAAGATTGGCATGCTACTCACATGAAATACCTTTTCTGCTGAGACAAAAAAACAACAATTCAATGGCAAGAGACAAGTTATAAAATGATTACCACTTTTGGATTGCCTTATCTAAACACCCAAACACCTGTTATAATGTGCATGCATCTTAAGTATAATAGGTAATATCATGTACCATATGTTACACTGTTATGCTATCTTTAATAGCATGGTCATTGCAGATTTGCATATCAGTGGTTATGGGAACTGAAATAGGATTATTCACATTTCGTATGCACCTCATGCCAATGGTCAGTAATTCCCGTACAGCTACTGCTTGCATTCCCTCCTACCCTTGGACTCCATTGGTATTGTTTAGCTCTCAATTGAGAGCTCCCAGGCGCAGGGGGCACTTCGTAATGAATAGCCTGGTGCAAAGCCTGATGATCAATACAAACGGGATGATTTGCAAACGAATCGCCATGTTCAATCAGCCAAAATGACCACCGGGCCTTTTACCGGGGATGACACATCCTGGCCTTGGGCTGCTGACCTTGTTGGACCTCGACCAGCTGACCTTGAGGTGACCTTCGTATAACCTTGATCCCCATGAATCATCACCTGGAGACGGTGCAGATGACATTATCCTGGTGATGTAAGCGTCTGATGGGCACTCCCCCTCGGAACTAGCTGCAGGGATCCAATATTTATGACAGCATCAACATTGATTGATTCTGTTACAGGCTGCATGTCATGCGATTGAAGGGTCATAGTCTACTCCCTCCTCCTGTGCCAGAGTCTAATTTGTTAGGCCAGAGAAGCATGCGAATGATTAGAATAAGGCCCGATACATCAATGATGATGCCAAACCCTTCAGTTGGGCGTAATATAAAGAGACATATGCTATATATTTGACTCTGATAAGATTGTGCTTGATATGCCCACTATACTCATTCATAGATTTCTGAGGCAAAATTTCTCACAAAACACACAGTACTCGTTTCAAGTTTATCTATAGACCTATATGCTACAGACAAATATATAACGTAATATTTTCTCTTGAATTCATCGTCCGACTTGAGCTTATGTGTATTATATTTCAAAAACACAAAAGGAGATACGTGCCATTAACAATATCATATATACATGTAGCTTGCATTGAATTCAGGAACATTACAGGATGCGACCACCAGGGTTTAGCGCCAAGGTTACGCGACACCCTAATGCACACGCTGGCTGATTACAACACTTCACCGGGCCAGATTGCGAAAAGACCGGAACCGACCATCGCGGCCGCCGGTATCCGCCTTACAACCTCCGTGGACGGATCCTGAAGCCCGACCAATGCCATCAGCACGGACAGGCCTCGAACCATCGCCCTCAGTGTACACACACCAATCGGCAGGACGCCAGACCCCTGACCTTGCCTTATCATTACTGTGTAGGACCAATGTCACCCAAGGTGCGACATTGGCCAAGCATCCTAATGTACTTTATCAATCTAATTTCCAAATTGCACTATTTGGCATGAAGGCCATACTTGTGACATCACCCAGGATTATAAGCTTGATGCTATATTTCATTTACAACTAAATCTTTGTTAGATTTTACTACAATTTTTTATGCCATAGTCTACTAAACCTATGGTAATAATGTCCTTATCCTATAACCCTCATTGTGTACATTTGAAATCCTGTCGGTGTTTGATCGAGATGGAAGCAATAAACACACATATTTTTTCAAAAAGATCATAGTTCACACTCATGACCGTTAAGAAAGAACATATATACTGAGAATACTCTCTGCGTTTTATGTTTATAACTATTTCCTCCTCAATGTTTTGTGGATTAACCTGATCTATTTATTCAATTGTAGACTGGGTATTCCAACAGAGCTTTCAGCAGAAGATAAGATAGACTGAGCGGATGTTCATTCATACATTCATCTTTTTTCTTATTTATTTTCCTTATGTTATTTTCATCTTAACCTGACTGCTACTTCAGAAGCAGTTAAGTGGGACGTGAGGCGGGGACGGGAAATGAGGAACACAGCGTGAGAGGCAGATGTCGGAATATAAAACTTCCTACACAATACTGACCGCAAATTCCACCTTGACCACAAAGGTCATTCGGGTCGTCTGGGAGCAAAAAGCAATAGTCTTAGGATGACATGTGGTATAGACTTTCGTCGTCAGCTTTGTGGGAACTAGTCTGAGAAAATGGCAATATGCTTTGAAGTAAGCCCTCATTGTATAGGACAGATATAGATACAATATGCAAAACTAGACACAGACAGCGGCCTTGTGTGAACCTCTATTTGATTCCAGATATGAATCAGTCAGTAATTCCTAAAATAACAAAAACATCCCATACATTTGTTGGATAGAGAATACACATATTGAAACTGATATCTGCCTTTTGATTCTCTAGAAGTAACAGATAACCCAATATTTCAATATGGGGGAGTCGTGATCCACACATTTCGTTCTCTATGAAATGAAATATATAATATATAACAATTGCTAGGCGTTATTCATTAATAAATACCTTGCAATACTCGCAAACAACTTGTGTATCTTTAGCTATATGTATTCAACGGTATATCTGACTCACATCAATTTCTAAAGTCTAAAGGGGTGTGGTTATCGGCTACCTGCTGTTCCCATAAATAAGATCGAAGGTGAATGTGGGAAGCGCACAGAAATAGCACACCTACAAATGAAGTAATTCTTTGAGCTCGTCATTGAGAAGATCCGTACGCTGGTTGGCTCTGATAGTGGCCATTCAGTAGTTGACCTGTTAATCCGGCTCAGACGTCTCCAACACGCCTCAGGATGAGGATCACCCGGTAAACCCGCTTTACAGGTCGCGCGGGGGTCATCCAGTGACCTCTGCAGGGTCAGGTGAGCTGACCATGCACCGCTGTGTCTATATGACCAACACGGACGAAGTGAAGATCTATAGGTCCTGCGCGGAAAAAAATGTTTACATGTCTCCACAGTAGCATGGTAATAACTAAGAGTCAAGGCTCATCAAGTAAGAATAGACTGCATGTAAATTCGTGAGTTTTCTTACGGCGTATTACTTTGATCTCTGGTGATTAACTAACTATCAAATGACTCTTTTGACTGAATACTCATTATATATATCCTCAAAATGCTTTATTGCTCTATACTATCCGGGTAATTCACCAACCCAATACATAGAACCATGTCTGTTTTCTGTATTAGTGTATGGGATTTATCAAGGGGTCTCCTAGAAGACTCGATATATACTTAAACAAATAACCTACAATCTTAAATTTCTAAATACCCCCCGAATGATTGATCCAGTTTATGGTATAGATGCTGTCTTTTTATTTAGATGAAAGACGAGCCTGTTTAAATGGATCCTGGCGGACCTACGTCGTGCATAAATCAACATATGCTCAGGGTAGCTGTGCTCATGGCTGCAGTGTCAGGGATGCTGCCTTACCAGCAGCATATAAAGCATGTTAAACCAATCCACTCCATAGCAGGTGCGCACTGAATACCAATGCTGATCACAACGGTTTATACTAGACCCAGCGGGCTATAATTCATCTACACCAGACGTTCACAACTAAAACAGATTATGATGGAGAAATAAAGCTCGTATATATACTGTTACAGAGGCCGAAATATAAGCATGGACAAAATCTCTTACGTACATGATTTGTCTAAAGGAACCTCTTGAAAACAGTTGGTAATCATATGTAAAGATGAATATCAGAGACAACGAACAGCATAGAATACAAAGTTATTGTATGGGAGGACAGTTCAGAAGGAAAAGTAACGTGGCTATCTCATAGAGCTCTGCCACGGCCGTCGGTATATAACATTACCTCAGTCAATATTGACCTTGGCCATCAGGCCATCACCTCATTGTTGTCATAGTACATACATTTACTATATGTGGAAAAGTAACTGGGGATATACGTATTTACGTATGTTTACAAATGCCAGATCCGTGTGCTACAAAGCTACGCGGTAGTAACCTGACGTTCCTATTCTTCCCCTTTGCATCTCGGTAATGGAGGGGGCTACTGAGATAAGCCTGTGAACATTTGACAGCTTCTTTGCATGGATTAAAGCAGTAGGGGCGATACATCAGCTATGGGGATGGCAGTGTTAATACTAGCCCGAGGGTTGTCCGGGGGCGTCCAAGCGGCACAGAGACGGGGCACTCCTGATCCATTCTGCCGTGAGGGTCGCCTTTGTATTGGACTGAGAAGAGAGGATCTAACCGCGTTTTATGTCCCTCTCCCGCTGATGGATTCGCCACTTAATGAGCAGTGATGCAGACCCAGGCTTAGAAAGTGATCACACATTCTTTTGTGTGTACTGTCATGGTCAGTCCTGATAGTATAATAGCTTACGTTATTCGATCGCCGCCGATGCCAAAGAGAGCGTCAACAGAGGAAAAGTACATGTAGACAATCGGGGACCTGTGGTTATGACATGGTGTGATATGTTAGCGTTATGAAATATATTTCATACCTGGGATTTAGTATATAATTGTGAAAACGTATCTATAGCCAATATCAAAGGTCTACGGACATTCATACCTTGTTTCCTGTCATGATTTCCGGGATATTATCATACTTTTCACACTGGGTGATCTTAAACGCGTGCTTATTTCCTCGACCTTTAAAACTATACTAACACTTCCTAAAAACTACTTATAGGCCACAAACTATCATGTCACATCTCTCAGTATCACACGATACCGAATATCGAATGGAATAATTTCTATACAAACGGAGTCATATATATGTATACATCATAGATAGTGATGGGGTGTCTGTGCTTACTCAACATTACTGTTTCAATCTCTATACTCGACCTATTAGCTTCATGCAGGACGTTCGGCTAGACGCAATCATCTGTGGGACGGTTAGATTGTATGCCGTCTCTCGAGCTGAAACAAGACCCCTTCCTAAATAAACCCATGGTGGGGCATTTCCGCCGCCAAGAATGCCATTTTGGGACTGGCCTGTGGGGTCAAATGAGCCGAGCGGGCAAGGGGAGATGTGGCGCGGCGTCAGGACAGCGGGATCCAGAGGTAATTGAAGGTTGATCCCCCTGCCACACCACCTCCTTCGCGATCTGAGAGCATCCCAGCACGCATTACTGCGTGCTCTCACACTTTGTTGGCGATACTGGTACAGCAAGAGCACAGCCCCGCCCACAACCCCAAGAAGGATATATATTGTAATTTGTGTTCAAACTTTATCGTCCTAGGAGCCACATACATGCTACCCCCTTTATTGAAATGCTATACAGAATAATAAAGAATAAAAAACAAGAATTAAGAAAAAAAAAATCGGTACCTCAGCCACATCATTGTGAAAATTTAAACGGGACATGAAACAGACACAGATAACCTCATGGAACTATTTGTCCTTCCGCATGCATGCAGACGGCAACCAACGATTACACTGAATACACATATAATCTATTGGCTAAGGTCCATTTTAGAGGTGGACCTCACCTCGGCGTCCATACGATATCTTTCTACACGATTCTTTATCTCCAGAATCTTCTCTATTCTATTCTGCCGAATGCAAAATTGTAACATTTGGGATAAATTAGTTTTAGTATAAAAAGAAATAGTGTTTTCAATCAGAATTACATCTCTGGCCCCTAGACTGATATTCACAAGTTAGTTTCAAAGACAGATATCAAAACAACACAAATATGAATTAACTATGAAACTGTAAGACTACAAACGAAAGGATAGTTGCGTTTGTCAATATCCCCCAGTCGTCTCTGGTGTTCTTATTACTGCCTATTCATGAGATTCCGCTTCTAGCCTCAGCTGTGCAATAGTGGTGTCCTTGGTAGACAGACCGCTGCACTGACCGGTGGTGTCAGGTGATTCGTCAACCAGCCTGGAGACGCTGTTGGAAACGGCCGAGGCCTGAACTCAAAAGGACTACAAGGAGGCTGGGGCATGGCAGACGGCGGTGTGGTGGGCATGGGGTGTGCGTGTGGGTGGGGCGGAGGCCAAAAGAAAGATAACGCTGTATAGCAAGGAGATCAAATGTGGCATGGGGAAAATATGTTGACAATGATTGCCTGCATACTACCAACGACTTTTACCCGTCATATCTAAGCACTGTGTGGAAAAGTAGATCGGTCTCAATCAATGGCCTCTGATTCATAATACATATATCCGTCTTCTTTCTGATGATGAACTTTACACACATGGGGCGAGCTAATCATACACCAGCACCGAACCTGACACAATAAGACTAAGATAAGCAGTGTCCACACGGGTAAATGAATGCACTCTGAGGGCAGGAGGATGGTGCAATAGCATGAGACCGTGTGCGTTGACCTGGCGTGTAACGCTGCCCTAAGTGGCTCGCTATTGACCGAGTGTAAACGGCCCTTAGGCACGTCCCTCGGGCGGCGCCAAGAACCTGGAGAGGACCGCGCAGACGGCCGCTGATGGCGCCTCCAAGCGGGACACCGCCCATGAATCTTCAATGGCCTCATAATGTACAGAATGTCACCTAGACACCAATCCGCCATGATGCTACTTGGGATCGTTAAAAGGGTTTCCTAGATTCGTTGCATGGATATTCTGTTTTTTTTATAAAGGTATAATCTCCATTTCCGGTGATAATGGCCGGTTGTTGTTAAATTTCAGACCACAAGAGTTTTAGGTGATAGCGTTAGAGTTGCCGATTTACTTGATATTATGCTACAGACGGAACGTATTTGCTCCATTTTTTTCTGTTTGCTTTAGCGTTTGAGGACTGAGCTCAATCCTGCGCTGATAAAGACACCCAGTGGGGGATACCCTGAGGGAATAGCCTTTGAAGATGCAGTCACATTATGAAAGGTATGAAAGATAAAAGGCTGGTCTCACGAATTCAGCCTAACAGTGTGCGTCGTTAGCCCATTTAGTTCCAACAGCACAGAAAAATATCTGCAAGCACTGCGGTAATCTAATACCTCCAGTGTTACCCTTAAGCCATACCACCATGTTCCTGCCCTTGATGAATAAATACCACCGCATATTGTCCATGATCTAGATTTTAAACTAGCCTACGTAACCGGCATTCCCTATCACGTGAATTCTGGTCAGTTGACCATATAATGCCCACATTATGTTAACCACTAACCCTCTGACCCGATGCTATAATCGTGGGGTGTGCGAGGGTTAAACACTAGCCTAAGACCACCTGCAGCCTGAGCCATCACCTCCTAAGGGGGTGCCTGATGTGCGCAGGCACGGACAAAACACATCATTCCCTTGCCACGAGGGTTGGCAAAGACGGGTGGCGTTGGTGTGTGTGGGAAGAAACATGCCTGGGGATCCACCTGGTAACCGGGTCGCCTCACAGCTGGGATCCAACCTACGCCTTGATCCTCCGGGCTAAACACTGATTACTTAAGTGGTATAACCCGGCAGGCGTTGTGCCAGCTTTTCCCGTTAAAACATGCCTGTCGACTACAGCCAAGTCAGCAGTTTTCTGTCCGATCTCACAGACAGTATAAGACCTAGCGGAGGTGAAAGGAATTGTCGTGAATCGTTCGTTCTACACCGCGCACAAAAATGTAATCTCTATAAACAGGGATATCAGTTGGGGTTTTCTTGTGGAGTTTTCCTGCCTCAGAGAGACTGAGAAAAAAAGGAAAACACATCAATGTTGGACATGGAATAGGGCTGAGGGTGTGTGGAGAGGTCCAAACCAGCCATACTGGTGACATTGAGGTTCAATTTGTACTATCTTTGTATTGTCCAAGACAAAAAAATTATGAACTAGAAATGAAAAGGAGGATTTACATGGACAGCTGAGAAAATACCATCCCTGTACCCTTCAAAAGCTGTCCTGTGATACAACGATGTTATTCGCGTCCCATGTTTTTGGTAGCAGTACATCCTAGACGAATATATTGTCCTAAGGGCATTATAAAGACTGTGAACGGATGGCTCTTATAGCAGTTACTCAGAGAATGCTAGTCTGCTTTCACCATATTACAGCACAGCATAGGAGCCCTTTATATGGTAGACAGCTGCGTTATCAGAAGGCAAATTATGCCCTCATATATTCCTCTCATTAACATTCTTGTGGGTGGAACCTATACCCCTGGTGGCACTGATCGGGGAAAAGAGAGTGGCGGTCGGCAGTGATGGTTGCACAATAGGGCTATCGAGCAATATTTCACTGGCGCTGCCTGTATGGATTAGCCTTAAATCCAAGGGTTCTATCTGGAGGCGTACGAGGGGGTGGGTGATTGGTGTGCCTCCGTTGGGGTGTGGCTTCTGAGTATATTACCAGTAAGTAGTATAGGCCGCGGTTACTTGTCCCAGGCACCGAACACAAACATGAGACAACAGCATGAAATATGAGATTGGCTTAGTAGTCGCTATGACCCACGCCACGTCCGCACAAAAACATAAGAACAGCTGCTATATTTTCAGTATATATATCTTTAATGAAAAATATCCACTGTTGTAAATGCGTTTGAACAGCATTCTTTGAGCTGATATACCTCAATCCATACCTTTCCTGTATAATCCATTATGGTTGGATTTGGAATATGAGTGCATCAGGGGATCCGCCATCGTAAGTCAATAATATGAAAATTAAAAGGTCATTTATCAGAATACGAGAGAATCTTCTCACGAGACTATTCTTGTGAGTAAAGCTTCCTAAATTAGTCTGCGAGTCTGATTGTCACAATGATATTGATTCACAGTGTCACCACAAACACAATGCAATCATTGGGAATCATCTCATATATAAATATATATGTAAATATATATATATATTCAGAAACCCGTATCCAGATGAAACCAGTATATTGCAGCACCAGTTGTATTCATAGTTATCAACAAGATAACCAAAATACTCCTTGCTGTATATTCCCAAAAATAATATAAGCTAACCAGCAATGATACTCACATTGAATCTCTACTTCTTATAAGCACATCCCGCCCTATACACGTGTAGAAGGCCCACTAGTTTTGTCATGCGGGTAACTACACCGCCACTTCTGCTCATGAAAAACACCACGATATTGATTTCTAAAGGGACGCTTTGAACCAAAGTGCCTTTTCTTTTGCCCCTACCCTGCTCAATCCTGGTACTGCCATGTATTGGATGTGTAAAGTTCTGCTCACCCTGATATATAATGAAAAGGAGCCACATAAAATGATGTTTTGTGTTGCGCTCTCACCTAAATGCATTTCTTTTCGTTACATATTCAATTGATTTTATTGTAATGATTTTATAGAACCTTTCGCTAGATAGAGTTATGGAATCAACCGAGAGTTGTTTGCAAAGTACACAACGACTATAAGGTCTACTGGTTAGTATGGGTGAGATGTAACATTCAATTCTTCTCAGGTCCATCTAGTATCCTTCTTTTTTTAAACTACAATAAATTCTAGCCAAGAAAAACACAAAGACATGAGATTAGTGCAAGACTAATATTGAAACACAAAGCGGCCCGTCTGTATCCATCCCGCATGGTCCTACACGTGTGTGAGGGTAGGAGAGTGCTCCGGGAGTGGGTGACGGCGGGCTCAGGGTGAGCTCTTCCGAACAGCTCGCTAATCGATAACTGCCTGCGGGAAACAATCACACTCCCACGTGTGTCAGGCCCGCCTGCGATCGACCCCGCCTGCATCCCCACGTCTCACGTCACGACACGCAATGACACCAGTCAGCAGGGCAAAGTTTGCAACTTGGCAGACTACGCTGTCTGTTGAAAACCGATCCATGAGCTCTTTGTTGATCAATAAGGCAGTGATTGAATCGTTCACTATTGGTTCTGGATTAGTTACGTTGATTGGCAGTTTGCCAACTGCATTGGGGTAGTGTATTTGGCAATCAAGTATAATTTCTGTGTAGACATACCGATCCGGAGGATGTTAACTCTTCTGAGAAAACCGTCCTAAATAACGGATGTTCAATGCTGAATGCTGAAATTTATTTCATTCATCAGCAATCATTCAGCATTTGGCAATACTTCAAATAATGTATCAGGGCAAATCTATGGAGTTCGAATGTAGGCTTCACCGGCGGCTTGGTCTCCGATGAATATTTCAGATGCCCAATGCAGACAAAGCACATGCTACTCTTTAGCATACGGCATCGAAACTGAAAATCCTTTGTAAATGTGAATGGTCTATCCATGAGAAAAAAAAATTTAAACTCCTATCTGTAATTCTGAGTGCACGATGTGGTGGTTTCGGTTCTATTCATTGAGACGGGAATGACTTATCTGTTCTAAACATCCTGACAACATCCTGACAACCTATCAACGATCCAAAACGGCTTTCCAGGGCTAGGTCCTGAACAGGAACATGTGATCGAATTTGTCATGGAGAGGACTGTCAAATGAGTTGTGATTTCAGGATACGGGAATTTGGGAAATAAATGAGATAGTAGGGTAGTACCCCCATTAGATGAATCGAATAGTTTGTTGAGTTGCCCATGGTGTCGATGGGGAAAACCCCCTTCGTTATTATTTGGAAAGATCCGCGTGATGAATTTCTTTTACATTTTTGCCATTCTTTCCTGGTTCTCAGTAAAATGCCATGATACGACTAGTTTTTGCCCCGTAGACCCCGTAGGAACATTGTTCGTATCTATCGTATAGCTGAAAATATACAATTCAGCACATACAAATCCCTTTGCAATTAGTTATAGCTATGTTTTTTTGTTTTTTTTTATGTGAGATGCATCACCATGATGTGGTACACAGCCATGCATGCCCCGCTGCTTCAGAACTGGTTTGCCATTGTACCACTTGGGTCTGCACACAATAAAGCCGCGTCCATTACCTACGGGGAATAGGCTACAAGGCTGGTATTTGATGATCAGAATGTTCTCACGAGCTCAGGGCTACCGCTGATGACAGGAGGCAAGGGAACGTCTTACCACCCCTGGGAAATCACGTGGGCCTTTGGCAGTCCGCTCCAATGAGGACTTCTGTGTGTTTGAGAGCTAAATTTGGAATATGTTCTCATCAAGTGACGCCAGTGTGCCATGAGGCACCACCAATGAGCAGTCAGGGGAGCTGGTTAGGTTGTAGCGGTACTGGGGACTTGGCTGATTGTTGTATACTATCACCACCTGCTTCTGTTTGATGGCGGCAGTCCAGCATTAAAAGCATTTGACCACTGCTACATGCATTCATTTGATAAAGTACAAGTATTTATGAGACAGATGAGCTACAACTTAATAGTTTTATTTCTTTTGGTCAACCTCAGGAATATTATAATATTATATAATTTAGTAACTAGGCTGGGCATATATATAGCTGAACTATAATGATTTTTCTTTTTTTTAAATAAATTTATTTATCGACTATTTCTTTCACCTATTCGGTGTTTTACAAAGTAACAGTCGCACGACTATGTTACAGATGGATCAAGTACAGAAATGATGATGATATTGTAGTAGCGTTATACAGAGAATGCATAGGTCTTACCATTAGTATGAGGATGCTCGATAGAGGATTTAACGTGCTATTAATAAAGGTAACAACGTCCCCGATTAGGACTCAGGCTACTGATATATATATACATGTATATGAATTATGAGGGTAGGCGACAAACTGTGAACCCTTCGCTGTTTCGCAATTAACCAGGATATTTCAGACCGCAAATACAAATAGGTTCTGTATCTCTCCTAATATATGACCAACCAGGATACTTCAGACAGCAAATACACATAGGTTCTGTATTCCTTCTCATATATGAGCAATACATACACATGGACATCAGCAATATGACGCAGCTCTTGTCCTGCGGCTACCACTACTGTGCCCCCGCAGATACCTTTATCCCTCAGATCACTCCTAGTATTAACTCGCACTGTCAGAGGTTATGCAAGACTGCTGATGTTGAATAATTCATGGAAGTGTAACTGTTCTTGTAACATTTGACCTCGTCACCAATGAACCCTCTCGCCCACTTCGCCCTGCGCATCAGGTTGGCTTGGTAATTAACTATGGCTGCGCCTACTGACACGTTAATGACCCATGAGGCATGCCATGATGACATGGAGTAGCCCAGACAATGACCACCCGCCGCCACTGATCCCGTGCCACTCACCACCGCAGAACGCTGTACGCTTAGACAGTGATGTCATGTGGTTGACGGTAAATGTTTATCTTTCTACAAGTGCATACATACTACCAGTCCATTCTATTGGACTTCCCCTATCTTATTTATAGCATTCTAATTCGTATAGCCATTATAAACAGCCTTGATGTGACTGTTATAATCAATCGTCAATTCAGTTGATGATGAAAAAAGTCAATGGAGCCTTTCTCTTTATGTAAACCAGTTCTATTCGTCATTTGGACATATCAAACATAACCAACATAAACATGACTTGACATTTGGCCATTCACCTATTTCACTGCTTGTGCAAACTGCATGTGCTAAAATAGTATTATCCACGCATCGACGTAGCCATGACAGCTTGATATGAATGTTAAATTGAGCATCGACGTGAACATAACGGTCATAGTTCCACTGCGTGCCACATGCTATAACAGGTCGCGCTGGCATTTCTCTCAAATTAGAGTCACTGTTGTAGCCTGACATGCAAAGATTTGGTGGGACATTCATTGTTGAACGACAGCGCCCTGATGAAACGTGGAGTACATCTAACGGGACTACACACCTTTTGTATACTGCCTACGAGGCGAGTACGACTGCTGGGGTGCTATGCACGAACAGTTGATGCCCTGATTACTATTGAGAGCATTCATGTGGGATTAACCCCTGTCCTACCAGCCCATGCAGGTGACTTGTCGTCTCAATAAACGACACAAGGGTAGCTTGATTCAGGTGTATAAAATGTGTAGGATTCTACGGCAGAACACGAAAGTGACCGAGGACTTTCGCCAAATGCCATGAAGTGTGAGGCGCTGCGATTATTAATATGACCCTTATTGAAATAAAGAGAGTTTTCTAAGAGCGTTGAATGAGATGGATGGGAAGAGCATGTCTCTTGGGCCTCATAATCAAACTCCATTGAATAGATCTGCCATAAATCAGTATTCTGTGTGGAAGTCGGACTTTTAACTCTTACACTTACATTATATTACGAAATATCAGAGAAGACAACCCCAGCGAATTACAGAGTGATTGTGATGCCTGATGATCAATGCATCATATCTTACTCAAATACTTAGATATTACTGTAGGAATACATTATTGTCGTCGTACAATAATCAAAATCTGAGCATTAATACATGCATATACGAGCAAGCCCCTCTGATATACATCAATTTGGAGTTTCGCATATATATATATATACCTCATTTAAATTCCACATTAGGCAAGATAGTCAAGTCAATTCTCCGTTCTATAGTGCTGTGTACTACCAGACTGGGTATATGCCAAGATCTGTGGCTATATCTGCAGGTCCATCTTATGATGTGTCATTATACAATGTAAGCCCCATCGCACCTCTCCTCCGGGGACAGAACACTGCATATAAACAAAGAAACCTCGCGCCATGTACTGCATGGCAAAATGCCTTAAAGCAGGGAGGCACGATATCGTACTCCATCTAGGAATGCTTTGAAGCATAATAACATGTTCCTCCCTCGAATATATCAGAAACAATGTAACATCTTTCAACTGTTGCATACCGAGTCGTAGCGGTGTGACTAAAGGGTTAATAAGGAAAGGGTTAAAATACCACGGCCTTTGGTGCTGTTCTCATGCGGCAGATGTGACGCTCTATCATGGAAGTCACTCCTCCATCACGTTAACATACACCCTGCATGGAGAGCGTGCCTTTCAACAACACCTCTGAATAATTGGATTAGAATTTGACACACACTAAAATTTTGTCAACATGTACCACACACAGCTCCATTACCATGTACGTTAAATAGACTACTCTCTGTGTGCTTGTTATGTACATGCCAAAATGGATATTCAATTATTTTCTCCACACACGATATCTTGAATATCCATCTGGATTCAAATATTTACCTATATACCTATCCTCGTTCAAATGCTTCAAATGAATATGCCTGAAAAACTTTATTTCTCCTTGGTGTAAACTGGAAAAGTAAAACGGTTTTGACGAGTAAGAAAATAGAAGCATATCATACACCGCCTATATAGTTTATATCCCTAACCGGTTTCTAGAAGACGAAAATGTGATCCATGAGGATAATGTGAGCATGCTATAAAAACCTGCGGTAGAAAAAGAAACAGTGAAAATGCTATCCTCCCTGAGAGGTGAGGAGATCTATACACGTTTATTTTATATGCAACGAGTCAGATTCTGTATCTACAGCTGATGTCTCCTGTAAAAACCTAGCAGCAGAAGGTAGGCAGGTTTTTCTTCGAGATTACTTACAGGCTGCACTCAGAGTGGGAGATTAGGCTGATGTATGCAGCACACTGCACCTCAAAGGCTGGGTGCCTCGCCCCAGGGTTGAGGGGGGTCGTTGGGGTGACTGGTATGTGTTTCTTGTCACGAGAGGTACACACCAAAATAAACTCAGAAAAAAATATATGTCCGAGAAGTTTATATGAAGGTATTTGTACAGCTAGGCCTGTGTGATCCGTCACTATCGAGTGCACCCGTTTCTTCTGTGAATTTGACACAAAATACTGGATTTATTCCATATCATTGCGCAGGGACACAATATATAGTCAGTCGATTTCTTAAAATAGAATTATTTAATCTATTTAGGAACAAGCAGGAAAGTCTCAGTATATAAGCAGATAGATTGTTGAGGCCTATTAAAAGGTATGTCTGTATATGATTCATATGATAGTTACGAACACTAAATTCTAATTACTTGGGTTATAATGAAATCGAGGTGAGTACTGCCATTATTCTAATGAAGGTTAAAACCATGTACTGTAGCCATCTTTGTTGATTATGTTTTACACGCAATCCGCACACCTATGACTCACCTTATCATGACATGCTAACATAAAAAGAGAGAAAAAAAGATCTCTTTGTAACTGAGAAGCGCCACATGAACCCACAAGGGTTTCACCATGTATTCAGGCTACAAAAGGGGTCGGGGTGATGGCAGTGCAGCAGCCCGTGGTGCTAGTGGGCATCAGGAGAGCTTGGGAAAAGAGGCGGAGCCGGTCGATTCTATTTCACCTCGTTAATAATAAGACTCAATAGAGGATTAACAGTGATAACAGCAGGTTTTCGAGCCGTTACTACATAAGACGTTCGTCTCTTTAGTAATACCAGTGATGTTCCTATAGGTGTGTCTAATATTGATCCTTTTAAAGCGGTTTCAGGAACTTATAGCAGAAGAATTGGTTTGAAACTTACAATTTTCTTGTCTGAGTAACAGGATATCTCTTCAATAGACCTTTTTTACAGGCCGGTGTCGCACCTTATCTTCTTGGTTGCGCAATGCCTTTAGCCAAACAAGGTCCAGGCAACGTATTCTTTAGCATTGGATGACGGGCTATAGGAGCCTAATATGTTTATAATACCCGTTTATATTATTTCCAGAGAAGGTGCAGCGACTGCATCGTTTTCTATGGTATTCCAGTTCCTATTGCTCTTAACTTTACCTTTAGCAAGTGTATATGAAACAATAATAACATGAGGCATTATACTGACATAATGATTTACATGAAACAATAGCAATGTCCGACCATGTCTTCTTATCAAAATTGAAATAAACATTAGCCCTTAGCTCTGGACGGACGTTTCATGCCTCGCTTATTCATAGTGGATACGAATAAACAGAATGTGAATTTTGATACACATTGAAATACATGTAGTGGGAGACTCATATAGCATGGTGATATAAGCACCTTTTTTCAAATAAAATGTTTGCATGGTGATCATGTGGAACGCGATATTCAAAAATATCTGGAATATACATGTAGCACGAGAAAGTCAGAATATAAATTGTCTGACAAACTATGTAAACATATGCGTGACATGTCAGTCACGATAGACTATCATGTGGTATCATGATAGTACCGAGGCTGATTTAAGAACGTCGGTGTTACAGTGGGCAGCTCAGCATTCCCTGTTTAGATGGTTACAGATTCGTGTATTGGCCGTTAAAGGACGACGTCAGTGGGCAAACTATCCTAGGTTTTTTTTTGTAAATGGGAGATATAAAAGTCTGATATAGTTTGACGCGGCCTGGGATGTGACTCCGTTAACCATCTCTGATGGGGTCACATGCCTGTGATAAAAGCTGTTGTGGACGTTTGGCAGGACATCAGGATGTCGTGACGTAAAAATACTCGGCTCAGGTACAGCACAAGGCCCTGCCAACGACCGCTCATTATTCTCTGCTCGCTCACCACACCTGGCGCTTCTGGTATTTCTTTATTTGAGCATGACCGAGGGGGAAAAAAGGGTCAGCCTATCCGGGGTGTTTTGTTCACATCGTCCAAACTTTAAACTTTGCCAAGCCAGGTGCCGTGTTTGCACGTACAACCAGATCAACAATCCTCGCTATGTGGAAGTTATTGCGGATCCGTGTTGTCAAATAAAGCCGACACTGGCCTGAGGTATTGCAAGTATTCACCCAGTTTATGTGGTACAGTATTATCCTATTTGTTTTAAAACTTTTCATGCATGTAGAATAGCAATTACAAATTCCAACTAACGACCACATCCAAAATGTTTTACCTAAGCAGCAGCATTGGAGGCATCACGATATTCAATAATTTTATAACAAGGGGACTATTTTACTGTTATCCGATATTGCACCGTTGTTTTAACCGTTGCAGAACCGTTAAGTGAAGAGCTGAGATATACCAACAAGTATAGAGAAAGGATACTCCATGGCAAACTGAAGGACCATCAAATTCCTTTGATTGAAGATATGGAAGCAACTATCTGCCCTACCTGATCTCACTTCAGAGTACTCAGGGAAAAATCACAAACACAAAAACAATATATACCACGTGAAAATTGTGAAGGGCATCGTAGCACTTGCAGATACTGGCTGATAAGAACCGTAGATAAATTCGTCACATATGGGTAACACTTTTTAACAAAGGTGACTGCCTGGCTGGGTGCGTGGGTGTTTATTGAGGGATATCGTGTTGCCCATACGATAGGCCTGGGCCCTGGAGGCGTGGAGGCGGTGGCCCTGTGAGTAAACCCCGCCCGCTCCCACCTGGCGAGGTGCAGGATGAAAAGAGTCATTTATCAGCATCGCAGACCTATCCAATTGCAATGCTGCCAGGCGTCGACCCGGCTGTCAATACCCATGCGCTTAGAGAGATGGGTTATCATAAGGGCGCGGTGATTATAACGGTTGGTTCCCCATATAAGTTTCAAAACATCAATGAGTTATCACTTCATCGTCATTATTTTCTACCTTGTAGATTAACAGCTCTTATTCAAGTATTGAAGGACGTTTTGAAATGGAAATCTCTCATCACTTCTACTGGTGTTTGAAATATAATAGGGTTGGGTGGTACCCGAAATAAAGTACTAATATTACTGACAGTACGAAAAAGATGGCATTAGATTTGGGGTCGCATTTGATCCATGAATGATGGCCTAGCCTTACTGCGACGATTACCGTGCAAAAGACAGTTGAAAGTCATTCATAAAGGATATACATTTAGATGTATGTTCTTTCATGGGTTTTTTTTGTATCGGACATCTTTTCTATTCTTCCTTCGAAAAAAATGGATAATCAATGCAACAACGATGGTTATGTGGACAGGCGGCTCTGTAAACTACTCGAGATTGACTTGCTAGCGTTCATGTATTACGGAGCGTCAACCATTCGTGGTTTACGGCCGCCTGTCCACAAAACCATCGTTTATTGTCTATTGATTCTTTACAAAGGCAAGACTATTGTGTTGATAAAAAACGATGTGGTTCAATGGGGCATCCTTACAGATAATACAGGAAGAGTAAGATCAAACTTATTTAATTTACACGAGTATAAATTTTCTCTACAAACTATGTTTATAACGCTCGGTTGAGGGCGTTCATATCTAGAGTTGCTATGTTTGAAAGTCTACCCTGCACTTCCCAGCTCCCCTGCCAAGCATGTGTTCTGTGCGCTCATAAAAAATATTGGCGAGGGAAAAACCATGACCCTTTCTTTTGGGTCCTGTGCAAGTCTGGTGTATAATACTTACATGTGCCAAGAGTCCTGATGACTAGTGCTACTACTATGAACCTGTAATAACACCACCCACTCAGCGACCAGTCCCCCTATATTTTATTCATACAGGACTGCATCTAACACATTGATGCACTCATTGGTGATGCGGATAATGGGAAAATGTGCAAAGCCACCGAGGGTAGAAAAGTATCAGGTGACAGGAAAGATATTACTCAGATAGAATATCTGCCATGACATATAAATTTCTAATCTACCACGGCTTCAGTCCCAGTGCGAGAATAGTCTCGCTTGTATATAATGACTCCCTAGGTGCAAATATCTGATTCCCGACTATATCTCTCTACTATTTAGAAAATTGACATGAGCCATTGATAAAACTTATACCTGGTTATAACCAAATGTCAACAGATTCGACCTAGATCTAGTTTGTCTATATTTCCATCCCATTTTCCCAACAAAGATCTGACTGTTCCTTTGGTATGAGATGGAGTTGTTGACTGTGGCGGCGGACAAACATTTATCGATTCCGGCCGACTGAAGCTAGCCACAGCCCCACCGGAGAGGGCGGGAGGAGGGGGGTTACAGACTTTCTTGCTAACCTGCTGGGACTAAAAGGATTCTAAAACCAACGTAGACTTCTGATTCTGTCCACAGCGCCTGTCCGGATCATGCCTCACACGATCGCCTGACAAGAAACCACTCTCGCGGAACACTCAGCCAGCACGATCTGCAGCCATTTATGTTGCATGTGCTTAATTACAATGTCGTCTGTTGTAAATGTGTGTGAGTGAGTGAGTGAGTGAGTGAGTGAGTGAGTGAGTGAGTGAGTGAGTGAGTGAGTGAGTGAGTGAGTGAGTGAGTGAGGGAGGGAGGGAGGGAGGGAGGGAGGGAGGGAGGGAGGGAGGGAGGGAGGGAGGGAGGGAGGGAGGGAGGGAGGGAGGGAGGGAGGGAGGGAGGGAGGGAGGGAGGGAGGGAGGGAGGGAGGGAGGGAGGGAGGGAGGGAGGGAGGGAGGGAGGGAGGGAGGGAGGGAGGGAGGGAGGGAGGGTACGTGATGCAGGATGGGAAAGAGCTCAAACAACGGGAATGATGATAAGACTATAGAGTTCATCTTTTCTTGTTTTGTATGGCAATTGCTTCCTTGTCACTCCCAGTGGTATCTTGCCAGAGCCCAAGATTTTAATGTCCGTCTTTCGTGCAGAGACCAGATATTGGTCTGAATTACGAGATATCAAATGGAAAATTTAGCGCAAATCGTGAAATCTTCCAATCTTTGAATTGAATACATCCGCATGAGCATAACTTGCACTGACCATCTATACCACAGCCATGTTCTTCCCCTCTTCCCTCTTTCATAACTGAACAAGAAACTGGTCCGTAAAGTACCGCAACCTGTTAACCCTTGAACGCCCGTAAACCCCGTGACTCGGCGCCCTCCACCCGCACGCCCACTCACGGGCTGCGGGCACTGGGAGAAGCCCAATCCGGTGCGTGAGTGAAGGAGACGATTGTCCGCTGATTGACGGCGACCTGGGGACTCGTCCAGGGCAGGGTAGCCGTGCCTGCGAGGCTGGACATGGAACGACTGCAGTTGACAGCTCACGTGAGGCTATATTGAAGCAAAGGTATGTTCGTGGTAGCTGTGCAGGAATGACCTGTGTACTGTCTTGGCCATGCAGCATGTTTCTCCACCAGCACGTATGTGGTTTATGTTGTGCGTTTCACGAATGTGTATATGATTCTCTCAGCATCCTATTGCAAACTCATATTTATTATTTTGCATTGAAACATTAGTAGACCTTGTTAGTATATGCTTATAAATTAGCATTCTTCCACACACAATTCTCTGTCTGTTTACACATAAATGGAATAAAGTGGGATTCACACGGTGGGATTCATGTACCTCACAGGGTTCAAAATCTCATGAGATTCTGTTCCCTTTTAGGGGTAAATGTCAACAATTGTAGGGGGGGGGGGGGGGGACATGGCTCAGGGAAATGGAACCCTACAATTTAGACGAAGAAATTGTGATCGAGTACATGAATTCCATCGTGTGAATCCCACTTAATATGAGCATATGTATATAAACATCTACCCACGGTCATCTTGTAAGACTGTCTTACATAAAGACGGATCACCTTAAACAACGAGAACATCACAAGCACCATAAGATCACATCTTCCATCACTCCTTCTTATAACCTCCCCCCCCCCCCCCCCCGGGCCATATACGCGTATATATCTTATAATGTGGAGACAATAGGGATATTGTGTGTATTTTTTCTTAATATATCCGTATGGTAATGCTTTGATGTCACTTTCAGAGACCTGCCAATTTTACAGCAGACCGCATCTATACATGGAGGAATTATAACAAATATTATCTCAAATATAATGATTGATTGTGTTTAACAATAAATGCTCACACGTGTTTGTTTGTTCGTGGTTTAACGTCCCAGGGCATTTGTTGTCGCGATCTAGAATCGACTGAACCGCCTCCGTCTCTACACTACTATTTAACTTCCCCGGGGACCCTGAGGGTATATAGGGACCATAAAGGTCGCTCATACATTCTATCCTCACAGTCTTATCATTTCTGTTGATACAGTCTAAATGTCAAAGGAATATGGTCCCTACACCATAGAACAGTGAGTTAATCAATCTTTTTCAGTTGACGCATATCAGTAGGCAAGTCCTTTTACGGAAATGTCTTTCTGTTGAGAACAAAGGATAACACATGTCCTTGTAAAGGATAGCAACTTCTATATGTGTACCCATCGTAACTATCCGACATAAAGTTATTAGATCGACATTATGCGTATCCACTGGAGGAATGCCGCTTGTGGGGCGAGGTGACGAGCCGGGTGCTGGCGGCGGTCAGGGTACATCACTCTGCTCCCCGGGGATCCACCAGTACAAGGGATATATGGATGATGGCCGGGCCAAGGGGTAGCATTACTTGGGTCTGTCCTATTATAGCCATCATCACCCGATTGGGGCAGGCACATCTACTGTCCATCAGGCTGACAAAAGGCTAGCCTAGTTTCACATGCGCCGATACGCGATGCTTTATGACCACGAAGACCACGATTGTGCTAATTACAATTGCGATTTATCATATCCTTTCTGGGAAGGAAAAATACGCAGTTTGTTGTTTTATTGGGTGATGGATGAGTTGAGTGTTCTAAAAAAACCAAGCAGTGTCAGAGTGACCAAGGGAATTTTGATGAAAACTATAGACATATAATACGGGGATATATGTAGCCATAAAAACATGTAATACGGGGGGGGGGGGGGGGGGGAGTATGTTGCCATAAAAAACCCAGACCAAACTGATTTGATGCGAGGCACTCAGAAAGATAAGAATGAAGTCATAATACAATTATATATCTGAGGAAAGATATTTCTGTTAACATACCGAATATTATTATATACCTGTGGTAGTATATCCTACACATACGGCCCGCTCCTACCCATGTCATATTTATATCCGTACGCCACCTAGGTGACGTACGGGGTATGTATGTGGCGTACATGGCATGTACGGCGGGGAAATCCAAAAACTCCCCCAGAAGCAAGGTTAAAAATTGGAAATTTTAAGGTATATAATAATAGAGAAACAGGCTGACTGTCTCCGTACAGATAAAATACTTGGTAAAATCGGCGATTAGATGAACCTCTGCCTTCGGCATCGGTTCATCTGATCGCCGATTTTACCGCGTATTTTATCCGTACGGAGACAGTAAGCCTGTTTCTCTATAATATTTTCTTTGTTCAGCCATTTACATCCGGTACCGTTTTGGTTCCCCCCACTTTTTGGCTATTGCAAGGATATTGGGATTTGCCTATAATCCTACAAGAGGTATATATACATATAATTAACCATTTTGTTGCTAACAATTTATCCAATTCATCAATTACTCTAGTTCCACCATGAGCAATATCCCCATCGACCTAAACGGCTAAGCATGTTTTATTCGATATAACAGGAATGTCTTTTTAAAAAAACAACAAATATAATGATCGCGAAACAAATTGCATTTATTTGAATTGGTTGTGGCCTGAAACAACCGTGCAGCATTGATGGTTAAACCCGAAATGACATGGAAGCTTGAATCATCTGTAATCATCACATCATACTCAGCAGTACTTGGCAGATAATACGAGGATCATATTGTGTTATTACATGAACACCACGCAGCACTCTGTGAACCGGTGCCCCGGTACACCCAGTGTGACACTTTTACCATTATTCATTCAGAACCATGCGCTTCGAGTATTATTTTTTCTATGAAATCAGTGGGGTTGTTAGCGGGGCTAGTGGTGGGAGATGTGTATTGTGCAAAATACAGATTTCCACACACTTTTGATTATCAGTAATGCAATTTGATGTTTGATAATGATACCGCATAAGTGAAAGTATCTACTACTAGGCCTAATATACAAGGTGTGGCTCACTGCACAGATAATGAACAGATTTATTCCCAAGGTCTGGCTACTCAACATGTTACTCAAATCGGACTCACCATTAAGAGTTTCTTTTTTAGGAGTGTGTGTGGGCGGGGGGGGGGGGGGGGGGTTGAACAGCATCATGTGTTATATATTGTCAACTTTTGAATGAATATTTACTTCAGAAATATTAAAAGACAATGAAAAGTTATTTGTGTACGATTTTCCTGTTCTGAAGTATAAAATACCCCGTAAATTTGATACTTGTCTTGATTTCTGACCGGAGACTATTTTTACTTAATTGTGGCTTATAAGCATCTAACCTACATAACGGTAACTAGTATTATTGCACTGAAATAATACATACTGTTGCAATCTTTACCACAGTTATTAGCAATACCAAACATTAGTGGGCTCTACGTTATCTATCTAGGAGGCCGATCAACACAGCATTAACAGATTTAACTGGTTGATTAAAATTATAAATAATAAAAGTACACTAATCTAATGTCATGCACGTTAGATTGTTCAGATCACATATAATCATAGATTATGTCACGCACTGTGGAACTCTTTCTGGACATAAATGTTTTAACATCAATGGTCGAATAAGCGATGCAGCAGTCAATGGTAAAAAATATTGTACGTTCATTCAGGGTTTCATGTAAATGATAGTCCGGCGATGTCGTCTTTTTTCCCATTAATAACATTCAGTGGTTTAATTCAAGTCCTATTACTAGTATTAGATATGCCAGAGCCCATACTTAGGCCTAATCTTACATTATCTCAGCCTGAACACTGAACACTCAGAACAGTTAGTTTTTTTAGAACACTGATTACACACATATACACACGCATAGTACCTCATAAGACAAACAGAGTCAGTTGTGCATATCAAAGAACCTTCATCATAATGACAGGCGGCAGACAAGTACACGGCCAGCTCGGTAAATTGTCCCCGCCCACCTCTCCCTCTCACCGGCCAGCCGCAGCCTTCTAAGACGGTGGCGCGGGACCTCCATCCCCGGGAACCCGGCCGACCGACTCCCGTTGAGATGCCCCCGATTTCAAGCCTGCCAATATAAAACTCCAGCATGTCTTACCTTTCATTTGAAGATCGAATTCATAGGTGTTCTCCCGGTCCTTCTTCGATTTCCTATCCAGCGCCATGTTGGCTGCTAGTCCCAGTACAATCCCAGGTCAATTTTACATCAGATGCCACCGCCTCCTTACTGCCTCCTGTACAGTGAACGGATACCGTCTGCCACTCAGAAATATGGCGGGCTCTGAACAGCACGTCGTGCGCCTGAGTCACGTGATATTCAATAATACACATGCTTCCATGACGTAGGCGAACATGGGGCTACACATAGCATACTGACGTCAGATTTAAATGTCCAAACTCGTGTGCTTGTTGTTATGAACGAACCAATGGGGGGTGAGTTTATAAACAAACCAACCAATGGGGCAGCGGCTTCTTGCAGAGCATGGCAGGGCACGAGTGCTAAGTTCGCCCAGACGTGTCATCGGTTATTTCAGATTGTTTTTATCTGGAATAGGATTCATTGTGGATATAGCGTCAATGTTTAGTTGGTGAATTTTCCTCTCATCCTACCAATACATCAAGATTTGACTGAAAAGTTCGACGTGAAAGGTGACTAATCAACGTTTTCTGGAAGCTTCACGGCGGAAGCTGAGTCAGCTGTGAGCAAAGACTTCACCGAAGTGCCCGTTTCAACAGGTCCTGTCTCACTCAGGAACAAACGTGTTTTCACATTATAAGCTTCTAAGGAGGAATTACAGACACTGGATATAATGTCGAACAGGAAGAACTTGCATCCAACTTTTCGACGGAAGCATGTAGTTCAGCTAGACTGTAAATATTGCTCTAATATGGTCTGTGCCAGGGGCATGAAAGCCATTCTCCTTGCCGATACTGCAGTTGAACTGTATTCTACGGATTTGCCACCCACAGAGTAAGTTAGTCATTCGGGAACAATGCAAAACAACAGTAGATGTGCATGGAGAAATACAGTTTTCAGTATGGAATAAGTTATGACCTAAAATCCTCTCCGTTTTGATTTAATCGTGACTAGTGTTGGCGCATCTATCACAAACAATGGCCTCAAATGAAACCACTCTACAAAGGGGGCGTGGCCGTAACATCTACCGACAATTAATATCACTAGATCTAGATCTATATCGCATTTATATACGACAATCAAATAATATAGAAACAGTAAGAGTATATACGAAAGTTGCCGTTGTTCACTCTCAAACACTTTTATGTTTTACATCCGCATCACAAAACACTTAACACATGGGGTGATGAAGCTTTCATTACATGTATTCGGATGTTATTCTCGCCTTTTTACCGAGGAGTACGTGATTTAGATCACAATTACCCCAAAACTAAATCAACACTAAACCTAGATATTCTATAATGATAAGATACAATAGCCTCCGTAAAGTAAAGACATTTGGAAATTTGGTCCTTAACTCGCTAGGGGTTACATATTATTAATATTTCCCTTTTACTTTTCCAACATGCAAGTGAACTAGGTTAGGTGACACTAATTGGATACCTCTATAAAATTATTCGGGTAGTTACATTTTATTTTCCAAAGGTGTTTTTCAATGTCTGTAAACGTATTTCTGTAATCAACTATTTGCAGTTAATTCCAAGATATAACTTGACATATAGCAATATAATGGTTTTATGTCTGGTTTTATTTGTGTAATATTCTTTTTAAATAGATTCACGTGGTGATGAGCACCTCATACATAAGTGATTAAATGATAAAAAAAACTTTTCTCGTTCATCCTGGAGAGATAATCAAGCAGGGTGGTTTCTTTCAACCACAAGCGATGCCTTTCGATCTTCCATACACATGTGTTACACAATTCTTTCAAAACCCTTGTTCCTTACAGTCTAAGTTATTTTATAATTGCGACCCTGTCTCTTCTCTTATGAATTATCTCACCCAGTAATTAGTAATGCGCTTAATGTAATACCAATTTTGATTCTATATTGATGGATATTTTTTCATTGTATCTTTTACTCATAAATTTAACAGGGTTCAGTGGCAAAATTTATTTTTAAAAGTGATTTCTTTAGAAATAAAGCATGATTATTTATCCTTTTTACTCAGAGTAGATAGTATCATCTGATTGATAATATCCCGTGAACATGAATGGTGTGGCTATGATTACCAGCATGCAGCGTGAAAACATATTTTGATTGAACTGAAAGACATATATAATTGATAGCACACTTGATTTATTTAGGTCTGTAGACCTTGTGTACGACGCATATGGAACGGCAAAATGCAAGTGTAAAATAAAGGACGTCGCCTGTCTAGGATGGTAAGTTAATATTTCTTTCTGAGTATTATTGTAGACATGTTGTTATTAATTTTGTATATAAAGCAGCTATATTTCTTTTGTCTTAGTACAGTGCATATGTTATCCAGATATGGTGTAGCATAGATTCAAAAAATGAAAAAGTAAATCTTAACTAGTCGTTCTTCTTACAAAGAGTAAACCAAGGCATTGCTGCAATTTTTAAAATTTTTTTTTTTACTCCGTTTTAATTTTTTCCAGTATAAAAGGAAGGGTGAAGGTAATGATCTTATACAGAATTCTGTGGAGATTTCAAACTGATAGACCAATTCAAAACAGTTGACAGGAACCAAATACTGAAATAGGACGGAACAGGGACAATCGATTTAGATAAATGATAATATTTTTCAGATAACAAATTTAACCATAAATATTCTCTAGGCTCTATTATGACATTTCGTTTAAGAGAGTAGTTACTGCCCTCCAAAAGTTTCTGGTTTAGAATATTAGTCTAGATTTTAGTATATACTTTGACCTATCCCACTTTCACCAACTAGCATTAAACGCTCTGTGGATAATTGATGCATTTGATCCATTTATTGTAATACTGTGTTGACGTGTCTAATGACCGCTAGGTCTATCACTAGAGTGGGCAGCTCTTCTATATAGGGTGTGTCATGTGACCTAATTAAATCAATGATTTTTCAACATTTGGTAACTATCCTCAGGCTGCGCTTTTGAATATGACGGGGAAATAAGCTGCAGGTATTAAGTTACCCACTGCAAAGATATTGAAACAGCCCCCCCCCCCCCCCCCTCCAGTTTGGGTGGGAGAACAGAAACATGCACCCGTTTTCATTGACAGATAGCAGCTTTTCACAATTTATAGATAACTTCTCATTGTGTAAAACAAAGAAAAAAATATTCAAACCTCATTCATGCTAAAAACAATGGTTTGAACCGCCCACGGACGATCAGCCACACACTCTGACTGACACCTCTGTGTTTTCTACGTTTTCCTATTCTGTCCGAGGCAGTAATTTCCACATACAAAATATTTCCTTTTTTTCCTGACCCCAAGTGACATCTCTCGTTCATGGTGGAAACAATTGCTATCCTTCTCATACAAACCTCTAGTAGACAGACTGAAGAGTAGGAGATTTATTTCATGCCAGTAGTGGTTTGAGGCCCTGGCTGTCGATGGAATATGAATAAGAAGACACGCTTTCTTACAACTTCAAGCTGCGTTTGTGGGTGGGGGGGGGGGGGGGGGTAAGTTTATTTGTGAGACTGGTCACTTTATACCAGGAAATTAAAGTGAATACTTTTTTGACATGGCGAGGCTAGGTCAGGTATATTTCTACAATTTTGGTATGGTCGTCACTAACAGTACATTTAGATCCATGGGGGTGTTAATGTACTTGCATTGGATCGAGTTAAATTATAGAGGGTCCCATAGGTCTTTGATCTTTGGTGTGTACGCACAGCATATATATAGTCCACAAGGTAAATGTGCACGTCTTCACGATCTTTGCGATGAGCGGGGTTGAAGTGACGGCCAACTTCACATTCCCTGTCTTTTTTTTCTCGATTTTCTAAAAAGAAAAGAGGGACCTAAATAAACTTTCAATTCCCTTTTGCCCACACACACCTAAAAAAAAAAGAAAATGAAGATGTGTTGGTGTTAAGAACTTAATTTTTGTCAGGAGTGGATATATAGAATGTAGCTTCCCCGCGTCATTTTCTTTTGTTCTATAGTCACTGTAGATAAAGGATCAGAATTTTTAACCTTTATATTGGTGGTTAGACATCAGATAATTGGAAAAAGTGTAGAGATCTAACAATCGAAATAAGTAACACCGTTTTATCTAGATATGTCATATAAACTCACGATAGTATGGATCATAGATAGATAGGAATGTGAAATATCGTTTCTATGGTATTTATGTTATACATATTTATATGACTTGTTTATACTTCCAGTGGCAATGTTGTCGGGTATACGGTAGTGCGGCCTTGTAGTCTTTGCCTTGAGTCCTGTAATAATGGGCACCTATGGATGTTCCACAGTCACGCAATTACAGGCCATGATCGACTTGACAAAACAGGTATGGATATAATGAACTTTTTAAACGAGTATTCGTGTCTGTTAATGTGATCTTTCAAATATATAATAATGCATTAAGACATTGTCTTGGTCCATAGAGATAATCAACAACTTTTATGGAACAACATTACCATGGTTGTACTGCAGACAAGATGAGATGGAGTTGACGTTATTTACAGAACAAGACCGTGAGTCCGACGTATCCATAAATAATGTCAACCTAGCTGAGTCTTGTCTGATGTGCAACCACTTTAAGTTGTTCTCTATTCATTGTACCCCAAATTAATATCTCACTATAAATTGGCACAGAAACCATGTCAAAGTGATATATCAGCGTGTGCCATACCACAGTTTATCTCACCCTAATATTTTTCTCCATAGGCTTAACACTAGGAACTCGTACTCCACAGCCATGAAGTTTGTGAACCCAATACTCAATGGCTAATTGGGTGATTCATTTTATCAATAAATAATGTCTTACAGGGTGAGATAAACTCAGAAACCCACTCGATGAATATAACTTGGTCCGCACTCCACCTCGTTTGACTGCAGAGTAATTCACTCAGCTCCGCTTCATGAATTACTCTGCAGTAAAACTTGGTGGAGTATGGACCAAGCTATTTTCATCTCATGGGTCTCCTTCTAAGTATGGCACAGGATTTCGTACACAACATGTATATGGTATAGGGAGTAGCAGTACATAACTATTATTCCTATATACCCATTATTGAACTAACTAGAGTTACATACCGCTGCTGGGGGGTGCATTAAAAATAAGTTATGTATTGAGGTTGACGTTTTCGTCCTGCTCTCATGTTTTCGTCCCGCTCTGACGTTTCCGTCCCGCTCTGATCACATGATACAATACAGCAGCGGGACGAAACATCAACTGTTGTGGTTATTCAATAAGGGTGGCCATTTGCTTCGGAAGTGTTTCAGGTAAAGAATTAAGCATTTTTATCAATATTTGAAGGTATATAGGAATAGGGAAACCAAGTACCGGTAAGCAAAAGTCAAAGTTACTCGGTAAGCCTTACCTCGTAACGTTGAACTTTTGCTCACCGGAACATAGTTTCCCTCTAAAATGTTTAAGGAAATGACCAATCAACCGCGTATCAGACATCAATTTCCTCAGTTTCTTCCACCATAGGTATATTTTCTATTGCTATCACAGGATTGAAGTCGTAATGTAATACAATTCTCTGTTTTAAATCCACAGGATCTCATATTTTGTTATGGGGCCAACTCGTAGATGGAGACGAGGGATTGGACGAGCGATCAACAGAAGACCAATGGGTAGACGAGTGTTGCAGGTGATAAACTTCTGCCCAGCTCTGCCCTTGAAATCATGTGAATATCACAGGCTACTCGGAATCACCCATGTATTATCAATGCGTTTCAAAGCTAGTCTCTGTCATTGCATCAAGCAGTGATCAGGAATTCATCACAGTGTGAGGAGGATCTCTGCCAACGTTTAAGTCACCGTGCATGTATATATGCCTTCGTAACTTGCAGAATGTGAACTCTTTCTTCATATGCAATAGATTCATTGCCCGTAGGACGTCAGACCTGTGGTTGTAACTGGTCTCCCATATTGTTATTACAAAGTGGTGCAGTGCTGGGTGAGTAGTGACTTATGATTATGCACTGCGGTATCTTCCATCATCAATGGATATTTTCTTCCCTCGAGTAAAATGGATTTATCAGATGATGGTTTTGTATGAGTTTGGAATACAGTCAAGTACTTTGTGATACTGCTAATGCTGTCAACTCGTCTATGAGCACAGTTACGGTAGACAGACTATAGATGTGCTGACAACATGATCTGCTAGCGGGTTTACCACGATCGTTCGTATATTCCTCAAATCAGGGATCATGTCTAAAGATATCGACGAGACTGGTGACAGTCTAGATGACTGTTTCATCTCAGACAAACGGAATGCCAAACCTTTAACAGTCATTTACTGAAAGTACACTGTTCGTAGTGTGTCTTTATCATGTCCATTTATCTGTACTCTACATGCATTATAAATGTATTCCCCATCTCTCGACAGGCCTGGGTTGCCATACCATTCACTCTACGGGCCTTTCATCACAGTAGTCTCTTTTTTTCTGTGCATTCTTAGTAGAGCTGTTAATGGCGCAATTATTTAGTGAGAGCTATACCTCAAGTGATCGTCAACAAACGTTGCCAAACTAGTTCTGTATTAAAGGCCAGTTTTTCCTTTTGGTCACTTCATGTACTAATTCAGTATGCCGTATAATCCTGCAATATTCATGATACACGATAGTAACTTCGCACTTTTAAACAACTGGGGTTCCTATTGAGAACATACCTTTCTCATATCCTATACAACTTGAGTGTTTTGTGTAGTATGGATAAAGTTGTACAAATATTGAGACCCAGACAAGACGATCACCAGTGTGGCTATGACTTATGTATGATAATACCTTATTTGAAGGAAGCTGAACACTCAACAAAAATGACTGAAAATAATCTTCGCCAAATTACATTCCTCATCATGATTGAAAGACTGCTTTGTAGTGACGTATTTAATTTTAAAAAAAAGATATGTAAATTTGAAACGGCGCCCCATGGGGAGTTATTTCACTCACCTTTCTCGTTTCCAGGTGCAGGCGGGTGCTGGAAACCCTTATAGAGACATGAAATATAACTTCAGAATATATCATGGTAAAAGCATATTAGCATATACTATTTATAGCAGGTTTAACCTTTCCTAAACTTAATTTCCCTTTTGAACAGATTGATACTGTCTACCATTGAAAACCGGAATAAGTTGAGTGACTATTTCGTGTGTGTATTATTTTCCAGAGTACGTTATATTGAAGTCACGTATGAATATAATGTTCACAGCTGGGCTGTGTAAGTTTTGGTTGTGAGGAAATGCGGATGTTTTTTCAGGTTTGCTCATTAATTTCTCATATAATGCAGAAAAATTTAACATGATTGGGTTCGCAGTAATAAGAGCCCTTATCCCACGAAAGAGAAATGTGAATTTAAAAGGGAAAAAAGCTGCCATCACCGATTGTAATTCCAAGAGAGTATGAATTTATTGTCTTTCCCGCTTGAGAACAATGATGATATAGCATGTAAATACAGGTATCATTGGCGTTTGTATTATGAGAAAACTGGTACCAGTTCTACAGGTTGTAGAAGGTGTCATTGATTCAAGTCCCAGCGCTCATTATATGTTGTGCACGTTAATGCGTAGATGTATAAAAAGATCTGATGATTTTGTCGTCGTCACCCTCATTGTCACAAATCCATTACGCCGGACTGCTTCCCTGTATGCTACTAGTTGTGCATGGAAGTGTCGCTCATTCCATTCTTACATCCCGTGAAAGATTGCCTCCATCTAACCAGTGTGACTCTTCGTTATGTTGTTGGTACATTGTGCAGCGCTCAAACAAATGCCAGTGGCCGTAATCTGGAGCTCTTTTTGGCACCGGTTTCTTGCCACAGTTTTGTATTTGTCTTATACTCAGTTCAGGAAACTACCCTCAAAGACCCACGTTTTTGGCGCTCCTTGCTCTTTCTCTCGATTAATTTCTCTCCCTCCCCTCTTTTTTTCAGTTTCTCTCTATCCAACTCTTTCAAAGGCCGTTGTTATTGTTGTTGCCAAATGAAAAGTAACAAGCTATCAATAGATTACCTAAGATTCCTACAGGTTATTTACTTCATTCGCCTGTACATTAATAATTTCATGCCAAAATAAAGTTGGGTTTATTCTCACTTGTTCGTGCGGGGAGCTGGGAACTGCTCTGAGGTTAAAAAAAAAAAAAGCAGCGACGGACAAACGGAGTATATTTGATGGGATAATGAGAACCTCTTCATTGAGCTGCTCATAGAGAGAGTACCTAAGGTACTTTGATGTTATTTACTTGTTTACTTGTATTTATGTCTAACAACATGTTTCAGCTTGTTACAAAAAAAAGCTCAAGTAATTGTTGCAAGTGAAGTGGAACAGATTTGAGAAATGTCCAACCTTGATCAATCTGAATTGATTTCATACTCGTTTCATGTTAGAGGTAAAAAAAACACACTAGTCTCTGATGTTTGTTTTGTGTTCTATTTATAGATGTTCTTGATTTACTAAGGTGTGGACGCTGATTTATTTATGATTGTGTTTGTTGTGTGGAAGCGTGCTTTGCTTACCTTGTCTACTTTAATGTAGCTGTTTGTGTGTTTACTTTATGAAGGATAAGTGTATAATAGGATATGTCATGCAGGAAAATGGACATGAACGTATTTACCTGGGCGTGGAGGTTGTGAATGCTCCAGTGGACCAATTTGAAATTTAGTGGATGATATTTGAATAAAGCTATAAACAACAACAAGAACAACAACAAGAAATAACGTTTATTTATTTATTTGTCTTTCGTGTTATATTAAGAAATATACGTGCTAGCTCTGAATGACAAAGATGTAGCTATCCCATTGGTCTATACGGTCGTAGCTTTATCATAAAGTAATGAATGTCACATTTGAATAATCGAAGCTGTTTCGTTAAAACTGAATTTCCATAATATGTACATTTGCAGTGAAAGAGTTTCGTGTTATTGTGCTAATTTTCTAGGTCTGAGGGATAGGATAATATCAAGTGATGTCACGAGTTTGAGTCTGAGTTTATTTATGCCACACATTTTGTTGGCTCCATAATTTCATGAGTCAAAGACGAGTAACATTACGGAGTCAACAAAATGAGTGGCATGAATAAGCTCAAACTCAAACGAGTGGCGTCTAGATTTTATCCTACCCCGTTTCCATATTTTTTTCAGTATCAGAAATTAGTGGCATAAACAACACTTTATGTCACACCTGTGACATAAAAAAAATCCTGTGTTAAGCCTATGGCGTTTTTTTTTTTAGGGGTAGGATAAATCCAGTTACAATTTTGGAAACGGTATGTTATGCCCTTGGGTATAGTTTGAGGGTGGCCGCCCTCCCCTTCGGTTCGGGGCAGTAGTGTGTTCGCACACCATAGTGTCGTAGAACAATCACTGACCCGATTCTATTATCCACCGTATACAAAGCCCCCATTGAAAATGTATGGGGACTCAGTAAACCACGACCCATTGCATAAAACGTGTCAAATACCATATCTGTGTATACAAATTCAAACCTGTTGTATATGGCTTCAAAACCATGGTATGCAGGGAAAATAATTCCTTTTGCTATAGAGCAAAGAAATAGTCCCTATTGTTATACCCTTTAATATGGCAATTCATTGGTTGAATTTAGTCGAAAACATGGATAAAAGATACAACAAACAAATGGTTTTGTGGCGGGCGGTTCTGTAAACCACTCGAGGTTGACGTCGTAATACACTTGTTAGCGCTCGTTGTTTACGGCCGCCTGTCCACAAAACCATCGATTATTATCTATAGATTCAGGTCTGACTTCCATATAAATATTTGCCAGTGATGGTATCCTTGTACGCTGTATTCCCTTATGGAGCAAAAACATAGGTATTTACATAATGCGAAGGATAAGTGCCTGCTTTCAGACCTCTTAATGAGTAGAAATTGCATTGGAAAAAAAAACCAACATGCAGACGCCTTTATAATTACATGTACAACATGTAGTTGGTAAATTCCTGGGTAAGGCTGTCTGAAGTTTGTGTCCGACACGTTCGCTGTTGGTAATGATTCTCTGGAACCTGTATGATTACAAGCAATTACTAAATATATAACAGGTTTTGTTAGACAACGATCTGTGAATAATTCGGTCATAAATCTTTTGTTTTAATAAGTGATTATAACTTGTGAAGTCGCATATTCCGAGTACCGTTTAATAGCCCGACGCGAGGCGGTGAATAGGCCAGCAGCTGGCGAGGTATGGGGCCTATTTTCGGCTATGTGGAACCAGGCCTTTAAAGCTGAAAAATCCTGGTAGGCTGTTATTCTAGAAATCCCCCTTTCCGGAAGGTGTTCCATTTCTAATCATCTCTTTATATTCCCAAAAGACCGTGGCAAAAATCACATGCAATTTGTTGCAGTTAATTTAGAATTCCATAGATATCAGCTGCATAGCGCTGGATAAATAGCTTTTACCAATGGCAACATTTAAGAGCAGTGTAGATCTGATATATTGAACCAAACTGTGATGCTTCCTTACCGTTTCACTAAAGAAGACTAGGCCAGATCGGTTTAGAGGGAATATCTTATCAAGATTAAATATTTCATTTCAATTAAAATCACACATTTGATGCTCTCCTCGTTGGACAGTTCTCTCTGCGCATAGAGCATGTCACTATGACAAAGGTAAATTTTCTCAGAAATTTCAATTTTCCTTGACAATTCCAAAATTCTGTGAGAATTCACTAACATTGAAAAATTCATGATTTTCCCCTTAGTATGGCAGCACCGTCACACACCTTCTTACCTCTGACGCCTTATAAATATACTATACCACATTTACACATTACAAGGCTACTACAAACAACAAAAGGGCATGGCTGGATATCGGCCAGGTCTAATGACTGTTATTATAAATACTAAGTAAGCTTGGTGACACGGGATATAGATAATCATTATCACACTAAAAAGTATACTATCCTCAGTTAGACGTTAAGAGTGACCTACCTTTGTCACACCAGAGCGATTAACATTGACCAATTATATCCATAATCTTTGGAAAAGCACACCTTCCAGTAGGTATGTCTTGCCCCTACTTCAATAATAGCTAATTAGAATAATATCATTTACTAATAACCTAAAATCTAAGCAGAAACAATGTAATCAATGCATAGAGATGATTCCTACCATGTAAGTCGACATGCCCACTCTCCACTCACAAAGGATATTATTTGATAACTAGTATGAGGGTGGCCTAATTATATTTCAGTCGTGTATCGTCGTACACGTGAAGGTGACCGTGGCAACTCCTATCAGTTAATTGAGAGTGTCTACATTCTTTCTATCTTGCTGGTGGTATCCCCTGGAGGTTGTGATAACTACTAAATATACCGCTTGTCAAGCTCCTTAAGCCTCCCAGAGAGCCCAATAACACAGTCGCCAGAAATGGAACTTTTTTCGACAAAATACTCAATCATCAGTAATCTGCTGGTATGCGTCATTTTCTTTCAATTAGAGAAATTTCTAACAACTGAAACAGCCCTGCCTCGGAGTAGAATTCCCTAATATTTCGTGTTAGTCTGTGGCGTCTCGTTTGTAGAGGCCATAGGTTTCCAAACTGTGAACTAAAACAAGCAAAACTTACTCGAAAACCTTGGGAAGCTTATTATACATGTACTAGACACCTGTGCCTTAAAATACTCCAAATACCAACCTCTGCTGTCCAAGTGGTAGTTGAGCCGTACCACCATACTGTGCCGGTATGGTGCCATACCACCATACTTTGAAACCTCAATCTCGTGAAATATGTTAATAAATCATAAATAATCAATATTTGAACACAAAAAGTAGACAGAAAATTGATAAATAATATTATGAGACTAATATTTGCAAAGAAAAGAATTTATTAAGAGTTTGATTTTATTTACGAAATTGCGGCTATGAATATTGCGGTACACATTCATAGCAGAAAGTGACTTCGGCCCACCCAGGTGACTTTGTTTATCACTTCAACATCAACATATTTTGGTGAGTTTTTAAGTATTTACATGTATTTAGAGGTGTATAGTACAAGTGAAACTTGTTAACCTAATTGGGACAGCATATCATACCTTGTTACTATCAGTAAAATTATCGCATTCGCTCTGCGAGCCCATGCTATAATTTTACCGATAGTAACACGGTACGATAAGCCGTCCCAATTAGGTTAACTAGTTTCCCTTAAGTACCAATAATGAAGAATTCTCAATAGAATATTTTGATATAATATTGAAGAACATGCAGGCCCTGGGGACAATTCTTAAAATGTTCCAGTGATAAATAACTTCATGAATATTTTGGTGTCAATAATATTGCGTAGATGACATGGACTATACAGAACTAAATGACGAATCAATTTCAATGCTATTATCAATTCAATCAAAGAAAGTCTTTACTACGGAGAACAGGTTGTTGGTACTTGTTTTAAAGAAAATGTGGAGTATTATTTATGAAATCACCTATAGAATCTTGTATGAATTAAACCTTACTAACAATCAGATAATAGACATCAAAACTCTAAAGTGACAGAATAAGTACTTCTGTGAACTATTTATTATCATTCACAAAGAAAATATACAGACACTATGCATACTGTACACTTTCTTCCTGTTCTGCTGACTTCAAATCTGTGTCAACTGAAGCCATTAAATTGAGAGCCTTATATGAAAATCTAAATTATTTTAGATTTATCGTCTAAATTATGCATGATAACTGATAACTCGAAATAGGATGAATATCAATCAGATCTTATATCACGTAACCAACTTCGTCATACCGAAGTAAAAATAAATCCCTACTCGCATAATCATGCATCTGCAACTTCAATGGTCATATTCGATACATTTTTAGTAGCTATTCAAGTTATAAAATTCATACAGCTGCATATATTAAACTTAGAATGCATTATTGCTTTCCGATTAATATAAAAGAAATTCTCAAATACTAGGATTCCATATTAAGTTATTTAATGAGAGTTTTAATGAGAAATTTCTTCCAATCCGACATTTCTTGTAAAAGAAATGACCACTCAAACGATATCCTATCCCACTTATTAAATCAGAAAGTCCCGAAGGCAAGTTCCCAGAGTATTTACATGCCCAAATAAGGCTGTTTCCCAAGTAAATATATCATTGCAATGCTTTACAATTAATAATGTATAACATGTTACCCTTCTCTCAACACATTCAGTTTTCCATCTTTAATAGTTTATATATTTTTCAGTCAATGACATTGGTAATTGCTCTTCCCCAATCGCCGAATTGGATACTTTCCTTGCACTTTGTCGCATCCAGAAGCCATTAATCAAATTCCGTTACCGACAGAGGAAATGTTGGTTTCATTAACGAGAACAGCCACCATAGAGCTTAACGTGTACTGCATAAGGCTTCGGACTAGAAAATTCCGTCGGGCTAGCAAAAACCGAGAATAGATCTTTCTGTGTGACGACCTTCTGAATATAACTTCTGCAGGTGGTGCGTGAGACTCCTGATCCATTAAAATCCGCGCCAAGTAAAGAGTCCGTCAGTTTGCTGATAGAGAGGACGACACTGCACCTCACAGACCGGTACAGATTAAAGAAGAAACAAGTTTGGTCACAGTCGTCGTTCTCCACGAGTTTGATGCGAAGTGATATGAACGAGGCGACAGCCGAGTGAATATCACGTAGCATTCAAACGAGTTGAAGAATATCTTCTTTGACCTAAACGAGTTGCTTTCTGTGTTTATCTCAACCCTGTACACACTAAAAGAATGGACAACACACAGAGTATAGACCATAGAGAACGGACTGCAATACTTGCAGGGGCATGGAGAACGAGTTCCCAATGTTAAGCCTATGGACATTTATTCCAGGGGTGAGATAAACAGAGTGAACCCTCCCCGTGCACCGTCACTATCTCTGTGGTAGCTGGGTCTAGTTGGCCGCCGTGGAGGACTGCTGGACATGTAGCAGGCGCTTCACCGTGTCGACGATGTTGTGCAGCTGTGGCATGGCGTTTTCTTCCAACGTCTTGGCATACGGCATGGGTACGTCGGCTCCAGACACGCGAACCACAGGGGCGTCCAGGTAATTAAAAGCAGGACCTGGAACGAGATGCGGCCATTCAGAGTGAAGCAGAATAGCCGCGGCATTGTTCAAGTCCTGACTGGTCAATTTTCAATTAAAAAAAACCCTTTCAAATGACCAATCTGGGCCTACGATAAAATAATACGTTTATTCATATACGAATTTTCAGAGTACCTTAGAGTGAATCATTTTTTGTGTAAAAGAACTTGAGAGATAGATGTCTCTTAGTAATAAGATAAATTGATACCAAATTCTATGAAAAGAGGCAAAAGCCTTGAAAGTAACAATTCCCCCAGGTTAGACTTTTTTAAATTTTTTTATTTTCGTTATTTACCCTGTAAGAACTTCGGCTAGCCGCCGGTATGAACTGTTCTTACAGCAACAATTACAACACAAGAAGTCGGCTGGATTATCACTCCATATCTCAAGTCCCATCCAAATTCACTACAATTGGGTTCGGAGTAAGCGTTACCATTCAGTGACCTCATATAACTTAATAATTACAAATGTTGTAGTATCTATGATAGATAAAGACATAAAAAAATTACAAATCTCTTGGCTTGGGGAAGCACCTCAGATGATACATAGATAACATAAATCAATGACTCTTTTTCAAAGCCAGGTGTTACGATACAAATAGCCTAAGAATAATAACGCCTCCTAGTTCTTGTAGGGTCTACACTGGTTGTGTACAGTTTCAATGAGGTTCACTTACTCTCGATGATGCGGGCGCAGACCTCAGCGCCGACGCCGAACTGTGGCCATCCTCCCTCTACAGTGACCAGATGGTTGGTCTTCATCACCGACTTAATAATGGCCTCGTCATCCAATGGTCGAATAGACCTCATGTTGAGCACCTGTGAAAAGAAGAAGGCTATTTCATGATTGGCTACATTTGGAATAGTTCTGCTTTATCATGCACTGAATCATGTTCGCGTCCTTGTTTCATTGTGATATATTGCATATTTAGCACCTGATTTTAGTCATATACCATTGGCTGGTGTTAAGAAAGAGATTGACGAGTGTTTGGTCTGTGTCCCCGTTCACCATTGAGTTTGGATCGTACAGGAATATTATAAACGAGGCGATAGCAGAGTGAATATTCCGAAGCACTCCAAACAAGATGGTGAACGGAGTCTCAGACCAAACACAAATCTGTTTCTGATTGTATCTTAGTCTGGAAATATCTATCTGGTTATCGCCCATTGAGTATGAGTTACCGTACTCGCAGGTCTGTTGAGTACCAGTTCCTAATGTTCAGCCTATGGACCTTTATACCAGGCTAAGATAAAACACAATATCCCCCTACAAAAGAACAAACTAATACCTGTTGATCATCAATATAGGGTGCTTGAGTAGGTTGCTTTTAGAGTGCATAGATCAATTACTTGGATTTATCTAAATATGCTTGTTAATCGTAGTGCCCTACACAGTTGACTCTCATAGCCATTAGAATGTTACATTTTTCGTCAATATCTAGGGCAACATTATTACACAGTATCCTAATCTCCGTAACGCTCATACCAGATTCTTAATCATTTACTCGTGGAGACAAGTCATTGCCTTAGGGAGGAACTATCGAGTTTCACCTTGAAATTTCATTACCTTTGTAATTATGTATCACGTAAAAATAGAAATCTGCTGTGTTGAGGAGAGGTATCCTATTTTACCTCTATTAAGTTAAAGCTCCTGGTCGTAACAGCTGGGTGTGATATAACGATCATTCTATGAACAAACTATGAAGTACATATAATGGGTACCCGCATCTGATGGGACATTACTTTCTTCACCTTGATAAGGGACATTTACCTCTAAAATCATATAATGTTATCTAAAATATATCCCCACAGATAGTTGCCTTATCTTCTACGGTAATAGTTAAAATGACATTACCTCACATTCAATACCAACAGAGGCAAGTTCCTTGGCTGCTTCCAGACAAAGACCCACAGGCCGAGAGTGACTGACGAGTGTAACGTGTTTTCCTGAAAAGCATTGACGTTAGAATTTCTTTTTAAAAAATTACAAAACGGTTTATGTATCAATAAGGTTTAATATCCAACATCAAAATGTCTGAAAAAACAATCATGGTTGATTTGTGGCTCCCAACATTTAAAAAAAAAATTGTTTAGGTTTCGTGTTTCTCATTTTTACACTGTACATACTGAGCGGCGATAATGCGGTAGATGCAATAACCTGAAGTGTCGCCTCACGGGAGACGAAATATACAGTGATGAATAAGTCTGATGTACTTTAACAGGACGACTACAAAAAAAGATGTGGAAATGAACTCCATATATATCTATACACATACCTCAGGTCAAAAAATGTAATCACCACATGTTATGTCATCAACCAATTCTCGATATGATAAGTTAATATTACCGAGGGCTGACAATTATGCTTTACTACTTTACACCATTGGAAGTCAAAGTAAAAACGTAAATTATTTTGACATCTTATCAAATATCTCTGTGAATTCTGCGATATTGTATATATAAATAATGGAAACAATATCTATGCTTAATAATATTTATACCTCGATAAAATGTGACCCACCTTCACGCTCTATTTTAGCCTTTCCAAATGGAATGGTGAAGTCTGGAGAAAGGGCCTCATCTGACATATCGAACGCTACGCCATACATGAGTTCATTCTCGAGACACACGACTGAAAGATACAGAATACATTATAAGTCAATGATATATCAAGGGTTAAGTTCAATTATAAATCTATTTTCAATCGCAAAGATTGGATAAATCTCAGCAGTACAACGTAATTACATATTAACGTCAGAAACTCCATGTAAGGACCTGGAAGTCGGCTGATGGGCACTACATACAAATTTCCTGACAATATATAACAATCACCCATAGTAATCCATGTTGAGGCAATTGTTTGTTTGTTGGTTGGTTTGATTTAACGTCCAGTTAACCACTGCAGGTTCTCACCAGACTTTCTCAAGGTTCTTTTACACCACAAGGGTTGTGATCGAATCTATGAAATGAATTTAGGTAGAAACCTCATCCCTACACATTTACCGAGGTAAGAGTTCTTTTACTTCCCACGCCACATACACATGGTATGAGAAGGATTGGCCTTTAATATAGCAATAAATACACAAAAACCAGCCAAGCTCAATAGGAAGCCAGAATAAACTATTCAGTCTCAAAGAAGACATACTGAAGTGATCTAATCACATACCGGCAGTCACTAGGTATGATCGAACATCTTTAAATACAACACACAAAACAAGCCGAAAAGGGAGTAAAACACAGCGCAATCAGCTCAGATTTAACCAACGTAAGCGCGAATCTGCAGACTAATTTGATATCCCCACTTGGTAGGGACAGCGCGTACTCACCGGGGTCGTTGTCGCGGATGGCTGCCTTGAGGAGACCGCGGGCGTCCTCTGAGCTGTACGGGGACACCACCTTCAGGCCCGGGCAGTGGCCGTACCAGGCGGCGAAGCACTGAGAGTGTTGGGCCGCGACCCCCATGGCAGCCCCGTTAGGTCCACGGAAAACGATGGGTACAGTCACCTACGTAGAGGAATTGTTGTAAAGTGAGCGCAAAGCGACAATTTTGAGAAATGAGAATAAATGCTATTGCATCTCGATTTATTCAGAATCAAGTGATACAAATTACGTATATATGTAATGTAAAAAGATGGTAAAAAGTAACGGTAATCCCCTTTTTAGAAAACAATTTTGGCAGAGCGAGAAGTGTATTTACCATGTTCATATTATCATTTATGGAAAACAATTCAATACAAAGTTAGGTGATTCTTAAAAGTTTGAGAAAAATACAACACAGCAAACTAAAAGAAACTGTTTTTAAATAAATCATTATGGATACATGTAAATATAATCTATTCTGCGTTATCTTTCGTTGCGTTCAAATATTGGCAATTCAAAACTTACACTATGAATTAATCATTGTTGTATACTTACAGACCCAGCTGACATGTAATGGGATTTGGCCGCAGAGTTGATAACTTGATCGATTGCTTGCATGGAAAAGTTGAAGGTCATGAATTCACAGATTGGACGAAGGCCAGCCTGAAAAGAGTAGGTCGAAAATGAGAAGTACAGCACAAATTCAAATATATCAGAATAAAAATCTTCACACTACAATGAAAAAAGATGGGACTCTTTAAGATTAATTATCGCTAGCTCAAAAAACAGTTACGCTCATGTTAGCGAGTTTATTAGAAGTAAAACCTTAAATACTTGAAATTTTTACTGATGTCAGTTATTTACATACCATGGCAGCTCCTGTGGCGATTCCAGCGAAACCCATCTGCAAAACAGATATGAATAGTTGATCATACTTCAAGCGTTATGAAAACTTTACTCGTAACAAAAGACACTTCAGAAAGATCTGATACTTTCTGATTCTTTACACACAAAAATGTCCAGAATGCGGGAGAAACTAGGAAACAGGACACTCCTCCTTCCTGGCAAGTCATTTCACACACGAAAGGCCAACTGACATTCACGTAGGTAAACCAAAAATTATATTTAACCGACCGAGAAGACTACACATATATAATATCTTAGCCGAACGATTAAGGCCGTGACGTGTCCATGTAGGTCGACGTTTGGATGAGTAGATCTATGAGTTAAAGTGGCGTAAACTTACCTCTGTAATAGGAGTATCGATGACGCGCTTGTCTCCGTATTTTCGCCACAAACCCTTGCTGACCTACAATATTTCATCATTCAATCAATATTCGATTTTCACATAAAGTTTATGTTAAAGAAGTCAAACTTCGAAATAAACATTTAGCTGAAAAACACAAGATTATTTCATGTCCTGATCACAACTCAGGACTCATTTGGTTCTCGTGTATCATCGATCAAATAGATGTCAAGCTGCAGTAGTCCAGTTTCACTCAGCCTTGAAAATGAAATCCCAATAGTAAATATAAATGGTCTTCAAGTCAAAAACATTGACAATAACTCAATATTTAGGAGAAGAAATATGAATTAGACCAGTATAACAGACTGACCATTTCGACATGGGCATGAAATCCTCTCAGGGCTATGCTTCGAAATTTCCTGCTAGTTTCTGACTAAACCATATTTAAAACTTGAAGATTAGTCTTACCTTGTAGGCACCATCGTATTGGGCGACCTCCTCTCCAAGCAGCAGGACCTTCTCGTTCCGCGACATCTCCTCGTCAATGGCACCGTTGAGCGCATCGCGAACAGTAAGCTGGAGAATGGGAGGAGTTTGAATGAATAAAAAAGAATTGAGTCTCCTATGTTTAATGTAGAAAGAAGTGGGACCCGCATAAATCAGTAGGCCCCTATAAATAGCAAAATACATCCAACTCATGTCTAACATCACAGGATATTACTTATATAGCATGTCCTGACCAAACGCCTTGTTCCGTACAAACCGTAAATTATTATCTCGTTTTGTACCTTGTATGGCATGGTATGTCGTTATACATTTACTATATACCCGAAATCAATAAAAATCATTAACTTAATTTAGATGATCGATACGTGGCTAGGTGTGTATTCTTATGCAGCTACCACTTGAATGAGCTTGATTGTCTGTTATCGGCTACGTCATCGGAACCATTCGATTGTGATGACCATAGTGACAGCAGCGTAATCGTGGCGATTTGCTTAGTGTCAGTTGTTGACGAAAAGGTTTGTAGGTAACAAATTGGGTTTGTCAGGTGTTGTCAGGTTAAGGGTATGACAACAACAGTGGTTTCATCCATGGGAATCCTCAGGCTGCACTGATGTTGGTAGATTAAGCAGATGTGTTCATCTGAGTAATCTAGACTCCAAAAAAGCAGCCCTGTCAACATGCTGTGACAGGTTAATAAACTTGACTTGCATTACTGTGTGGAATGGGGTAAGGCAGGTTTATTGCATTGAAAACCACAGAGGTTCTCACTTTATTAATGTTTACTAACGAAAAGAGGTTGTAGACATTAGTGAATATTGGTTAGTTTAATATAATAATAACCGAACGGTCTTTGTGCGATCTCGTAGATCTAACGAACAGATGACAATAAGAGACTACTCGATTGTTATGTGGATTACAAACATTTTTGATGTGGCTAAATCAATTGAGTAGTCTGGATAATCCTGTTTGAATTTAATGGTGATTTGGGTTCATTACATTCAGCCCCAGTGGGGCATTTGTGTGGAGTCTCTGAATCCAGTTGAACTCCAACAGGTCTTTTAAATATTTTGCTTTCTCACTATCTGGGTGACCATCGACAAAATCTATGATGTGAATGGTTACATCGTCAAGGCCTCTATGATCTGTTGAGTTGAAGTGTTTGGCCACTTCACTATCTGGGTCATTTTTCGTGATTTTGTGAAAATGAGCAGCGAAGCCAATTTTCAGTTCACACTTGGTTTGGCCTACATATTGGACACCACACCTTTTACAGGTGATGCAGTAGATAAGGTTCGAGCTGGAGCAGCAGGCGTTATATCTACTCATGTACGTCATTGATGCACTTTTTAATAAGTTTTTTGTTTTGACAGTTGCAGCAGCCTGTCATCTGCAATTTCGGCAGTTTGCTGGAGAAAACACCAAATAAAACAATCTTTGCATAACATACCCTCTTCCCCTGCTCTTCAACTATGTGCCATTTTGGTTTGGTTTGGTGTCTCTAATTTGGATATTTACTGAGATATTTCCAGAGATGTACAGTGGATTAAACATTGGTTTCAATGGCATGAAAAGTTGCTAAACCCTTCTTGCGTACCAGAGTGCACTGCACCGCTTTCGGGAAAATAAAACGGCAGAGCAATAAATCGGAGTAGTGCAGTGTTCCTTTTTGGGCCGGACATATCCGTTACTATGTTGCGTGATATCGTCGCTGCTCCTGAGAATATAGATACAGGTAGAATCTTTCTAATTTTATGGTAGACAGCTTCCTGAGGCAAAATGCATTACAATGGCAGTAATCTCCTACCTTTGTATTAGTTCTAAATAATAGAACAGCCAATGTTTGTAAAATCCATGTCAATGCATTCTGCAGTTGGGAGAATTTACAAGAAGTTGGTATCAAATGCCCATCTATGATCCAACACAGGGGTTTGTCAGGAACCATCAAATATGGCCGACATGAGTTAGAAGTGGTGAAATGAGTTGTACCAAAAGGCTCTAAAAAGTGACACAAAAGAACAAAACAGGAGTTTCTACCATAAAAAAGGATTTATTTTACATTTTTTTAAGATAAAGGACCATGAACATGCACTGACATTGACAGGATTACTTAGAACCAAGGAATGCCTTTCTTTACTATGGGAAAAAAACACATGTGGGTCACTCAATGGAAAAACGTACAATTGCAGCATAAAAACAGAAAAAAAAAAATTCCTATTTGTTGGACAAATCCTATTCCATGTTAAAATACATATATTTACCCATAAGAAAAATGTAATTATACTCATTTCCCATCAATGGTTCAGTTTTGGAACAACTTTGAAAAATACCTTAATTTTTCAGGGAACGTTCGGTTTGAGACTGTGTTATTCTTTAGAATTGTTCAATACAGAAGTGAATATAGATTTCCATGCCCAAACAAATGCTCTTAGTGTAGCCAAGTATATTACCTAACACCATGGAAAATATAAATTCTCTCATGTGAGTATAAATACTGATTTATCACCATAGAGTAAATACAATTAGGCTTAATTTAAGCAAAATTTGGAGTTAAGCATTTAAGCATTTAGGAACATTCGGTATAAAAAAAAAGTATAAAATCTGATGCACAATACTGGGAACTGAATGGAGGAGTCAGTTTTCGTAGCAGGAAGCCAATTTTTCAGGGTTTATTCTAACCATTCTTGACTTCCCATGGAATAAATTGCAGTTAGTTAACTTATAGAGAAAGATATGATGATATTTTTTATACAGCTATAAATTCCACATACCAAACGTTCCATACTGAAAAGTGTTTTTAAAATAAGGCTCTAGGAACCCAGTAAATAACTTGAAACAGCTTAAATTTGTACATATTATAACCTAAAATATCTGTATAGATTAAATTGACTTATTTGGTTGGTATTAAGTGATTTAGGTAAGTTGTTGATATATTTCATAAGATTCTTTTAATATATTGTTAAATTTACATGTTTTTCAGGATTCAATGACTCAAAAGCTGAAGGTGTGGGAAAGAAACCCCTAATAATATGCATTTTCTGTTACATTAGAATGTTCTCTGTCCATAAATACTAAATGAAACTCTGTCAGATGGGCTTCTGTAGAATGTAGAGAAACTGCCCAAAGTACGTTTTTTCTGTACAATGACCCATGTACCGGTACTCTGACTGTCCGCTAGACAGTCAAAGTTTCTCACATTAACTACTACCTTACCCCCCTTACCCAACCTATAAGTTATAAAATTCTCGGGAGCGGAGCCTACGTCACTAAGATACACTGCGTTGCTCGATTGTCTCACTCTGCAGTTTATTTTCCCGAAAGCGGTGCAGTGCACTCCCACACGCATGAAGGGTTAAACAACTTTTCACCCCATTGAAACCAATGTTAAATTCACTGTTTGTCTCTTGTAAAATCTCAGCAAATATCCAACATAGGGAAATCAAACAAAAAATGCCATGTAGCTGGAAAGCAGGGGAAGAGGACAGATGGATTTCTTTTTATCAAATTGTTATACAAAGATTGTTTTATTTGGTGTTTTCTCCAGCAAACTGCCGAAATTGCAGATGACAGGCTGCTGCACTTGTCAAAACGAAAACTCATTCAAAAGTGCATAAATCTTCAAATTCAAAAATTCACACTTCTCTGCCATAAAGTTTATTCATATGACTTGTCAGAAGAACATCAAACTATCTTTAATTAAGCATATTAATCATGTATGGTGAGTTCAAACATCGATTTGCGTTACGCCGGTCGAGCGATAATACCAGAAAGCTAGGGTGGTTGAACCTGGCAATACCCTTTGCCCCTAGCGGTCGTGAAACAAACTAAACGTTCCGCTCCCGAGAATACTTATAATAAAATAAGTTATAGGGGGTATGGTGGTAGGTCAACATTATTTCGTATGTAGCCGCCAAGATAAGGCCGCCAAGATAAAGTCCTGTCATGCTCTATCACCAGTCAAATTATGCAAATAAGACGCGTAAAACCAAAACATGTCGATGCAATGTCAAGCCTACATGAAAATAATAAAAACAAAACAAAACCATTCAAGACGAGAGAGTTGTTGTACACCGACCTGCTTTGCAGCGAGTGCCCTTGAGGTGCTGAGACTCCGGCACTGAAGGCTTTGCTTCAGTGTGGTCTGAAAACATAAACAGATGAATCGTATTTTACTGAGACCTGTATTACGTAGACCTTAAACTGAAATGGGCAAGCGGGAATACCCTGTAATGTGTATTTTGATTCGGTTTTACCTGGAGACCCTTTTTGAGAAGTGTTGCAGCCATGTTGACGAGACGATACGCTGTTGTCCTTCACCTTGGCGGCTGATTATCCACACTGCACTGCTTAACTTCTTTAGTACGTCCCGTTGTCGCCAGGGCAAGGGCACTCAGTAAGGACGGACTGGGGCGAGCACTGCAGTGTTACATATGTGGCACCCTCTATGAAAGAATGTAAGATTTCAGATTATACGAAACTACTTACTATTGGAGATATAGAAATAGGTAGTTTCGTATAATTTGAAAGTCAATAATCTTTCATAGAGGGCGCCACTTTTGTTTTGTTTTGCCACCAGAGGGCTTGCGCCGTCAGCCTATCACTACCCCTCGAGGGCGCAGGCAGATAGTCACGGACACTGGAACGCCACCTTGGAACCAAATAGCATTTTTTTCCACAGGCTGGCTTCACAGCTTTGTCTCACCCCAGTATTTTTCTACGGAGAATTAACATTTGCAACTCCTACTCCACGGCCGTTAAGTTAGTGCTCAATGGCTCAATGGTTACTTGGGTGATTTATTCTATCAGGCAGGGATCGAGTGTTCATTAGGCCTAATTATGGCCCGTGGGGGGGGGGGGGGGGGGGGCACAGTTTTGGGTAGGCCCTACACCGATCGGTCAAAAGAAAGTTGGCCCCCATGGAATTACCAAAAAAAGCCCCCCCCCCCCCCCCCTCCTTGGAATCCCCCCCCCCCCCCCAAAAAAAAGTTGCCCCCATAAAACCTTCTGGTTTAACAGGACCATTCATTACAGGTGTGTACGGTTACGGGTTTTGATTCTGCACCTCAGGGCTGGGCTGACTATAGTTCCTCCCTGGCTAGCACTATGACAGTTGACATTGAGATCTGTTGTTTGACATATGTCTCTTCTATTTTCTGCCATAGATTTTCATGCCCTTTTGAAAGATATAGGACGTGGCTCACTTCACTTCTCAATTACCTTTGCTGACACCCAACCTGTCATTGTCTTCATCCTCACATTTTCACTGGGTAGTAGCTTTGGTCTTTCATGAAAAAAAAATCATTATCTTATCATAATAGCTCTTAGCCTTCTGGGCCTTACATTCTAATGCATCTGATAATTTTACTGTAACAGGCTTTGGTCTGAGCTGACTTACAGTGGTTGGTACAGTGGATCGTAACCTTCTAACTTGTGATAACTGGGCTGGGGAACCCAGACCTTGTACAGGGGTGTTTCTCCACTCTAGAACAGCAAGGTTTACATCAGTCTTAAAGTGTTTCGCTTTCTTCAGAATGTGCTACACTATTCACACATATCAATTACTTCGGCTGTCATACCTGGCCAAAAGAAAATGTCTTTAGCCCTACTAGTACTTTTATCTACATAGAGGTAACTTCTATGGATTTGTTTCAACATGCTCTTACGCATTGAGGTTGGTACGACCAATCTATTGCATCTTAGAACAAGACCTTCAGAAACATAGTGTTCATCTGGGACATTCCAAAATGGTCTGACCTCTGACGGTACTGAGTCTTTGCAATCAGGCCAACTCTGGTTGGTGTATTTCTGAACTATTTGCAAGACTAGATCTTGACCAGTTTCTCTTTGGAATTCAGTTAACCTGATATCACTGATAGGCAAGTTCCTGACAGAGTGTACTTGGTACTCATCAAGATCACTTGACTCAGATAGTGGTTGGGATGCCCTGCTCAGGGTATCGGCAATGATAAGGTCCTTGCCTTTTCGCCAGACAACTTTGAAGGAATACTTTTGAATCCTTAACATCATGCGCTGGATGCCTGGTGGCACAGAATGGATTGGCTTTTTGTAAAGAGCTTCTAGCAGCTTGTGGTCAGTTTCGATCATTATGTCTGTTCAACCATAGATGTAGTCATGGAATTTAGTACAACCCCATGTCATCTCTTTTTCTATTTGCCTGTAGTTCTTTTCTGTTCAAGCAATGTGACGCAAACGCTCCTCTAGTGAGTAATAACGCAAGACAGGTATCGACGCAACACACTGTTTGAGTAATTTGAATGCATCTTGCTGGAGTTTGTCCGAGTGCCATGCAACATCTGAATTTGGAAGGAGATGCAATGGGGCTGCCTTCTGTGACAGGTTTGGAATGAATTTTCCAACGTACGTAATCATATGCAACCAACGGGTAACATTGTCAACATTCTGCGGGTTTGGAAAGTCACAGATTGCACTGACTTTGGCAGGGTCTACCTGGACTCCTGCATTGGAAAAGCTGTGATCTTGATATGTAACAGAACTAACTGCAATCCTACATTTCATGAGGTTGAGTCCTAACCTGTTCATGAGTGAGCGATCAAAGACATTAATATGCTATCATGCTCAGCGAGATCTTTACCTGCGATCAGGATGTCATCACATACAATTTCAACACCATTGATATCGGCAAACATATTCGTAATCAAACGCTCCCAAACCTCAGAGGCAGATGAGATATCAAAAGAACTTATAACGGCCAAAAGGCGAGTTAAATGTCAATAGTCTAGACGTGGCCTCAGACACACATATTTGGTAAAACGCTTGGCCTATGTACAACACTGTGAACACTTTCTTGCCAACTAGGCAAGCTGCAACATCTTCAACTGTACGCATTGGGTAGTGCTCTCGCTGAATACACTCGTTTAGTTACCTTGGGTCAATAAATAAACGCAAGTCACCTGATTTTTTCTCAACTATTTCAAGAAAGTTCACCCATTCTATTGCATCTGTAATTGGTTCGATAATCTCCTGATCACACAATTTATCTAGAGATACCTTTAACCTTTTCAGGAGTGGATGTGGGACCCTACGTAGTGGGTTGATAACAGGTACAGCATCAGGTTTCATTTTCATATGATACACTACATTTTTTATGCATCCAAGACCATTGAACACTTAACTTGACACATACAACAAGATTCATTTCTTCACAGGAACTCAAACCTAGAACTGGTTTTTGTCTGTTGACAATAATGAATTCAGCAGGAAAATACCTGCCTTTAAGTTCAACCAGCAGTGAGACTCGGCCCTGTGGCTTGTTTGTTTGACCAAAATACCCTACCAGTTCCATTTTTGGTGGAAACAGCTATACACTGCTGTAGTACTTATCATACATTTTAAAGGATACTTTGGTACCTTCAATGAGCAATGGAACTCTCCATTCCCCTCTCTTGGAACATGGTTGCTGATTGTTTCTGCTAAGACCACTCCTGCAGCCACGGCCCTTGTTTACATCGCTGTCTCTGGTGTGTGCAGAACCTTGTGAGTTGCTATGCCCATGACCACAGCTTGAACCACGACCCTTCCATGCCCTCGTCTGCTCACAGCATCAATGCTGGCTGCATTTGTCATTCTTGGCACATATTTCGTAGGTTGAAATTATCTTAAATGCCTTGTCTAGGGTGAGGTCATCCTCATCATACAGTTTATCTTTGAGTTTTTCATCAGGTAACAAGCTCCTTACTAACTGATCACATAAGTACTTTTCTTCTTCTTTACTGAAGTTACATGTCTCTGCTAACTTTCTTAAGCCACTAACATACTTAACAGCTGACTCTCCTGACTGTTGTGTCCTAGCAAAAGCCCTGTCTCTTTTTATGAGATTTGCTTTGGGATACAGTGTTCTTCAAATTTCTCTTTAACAGTTTCTATTTTCAACTTGTCAGAAGGGTCATCAAACTGCAGCAAATAATACACGGAACACCCCCTTGGCCCAATGACATTCAACAAACACATAACCTGCCTCTTTTCAGGCTTTTTGTCTAGGCCTGAGGGACACATCAAAATATCAAACTCTGTGCTAAATTTTCTCCAACCCTGAGCAACATTGCCCTGAAAATCTAGTTCCTTAGGTGGCTTGAAACTGCTAGAAGCCATGCTTTCTGTGACACAACACTTGGCACCATACGAGGAAAACATACAACCTGTAATTGTGAGACAACTAAAACTTTGGCTTGTAAGTATGACACTACAACTGACATTAAAACCTCAATCCAAAGCAAAAACCATTACTGACACTTGGACTTTGATGAAACATGTGCACTGACACTTACTTATGTGCTGTCAAAACATCCCAAACATGCACAAGGACACCTGACATTTATCTCAAGTTGACAATATCAAGGCACATACTTGTTGTTGTAGCAAACATAGTGAAAACTTCACAAAGAGAGTTAACATGACTCCTGTTGACAGTGGATTGTCTGTGGATCATTACGATGGCACGACACTATACATGTGCTTTGGTGACACTTCACATAAATCACTGATTGAAGCAAGTACATGCATTTTGTTCCACAAACTTATGCTTCACAACTTACTTGACAACAGTACACATTGTTTTTTGGTCATGACTCCCAAATCATGCCTGAAATTGCTTCTGAAACCATGCTCATGATAATTGACTGATGGCAAGCGCATCGTTGACGTTAACGGTAGGAGTTTATAGCAACTGCTTTATTGACATCGGTACCAAGTCTATAGGCAAGTAGACCTGGTACCAGGCAAGTAGAACTGTACTATTGTAACATACACCACGGCCATAAAGGTAGTGTACCCAATACTCAATGGCTCAATGGGTGACTTTTTTTACTCTATAACGTTAGAGCCTATATAGGTGAGATAAAATCAGAAACCCACTCAATGACAATAACTTGGTCTGTACTCCACCTGGTTGGACCACAAAGTAATTCACTCAGCTTCGCACTGTGAATTACTTGTGGCTCTTGAGTCTCCAGGCCTATATAGAGCGGATGATCCACCAGGCCAGAGCAGATATTGTGGTGGAATTGCTCAGTCTCCAGGCGTAGGTCCGGTTCTATGTGCGGGAGACACTCCCAGCGGATCCGACAGAGTTCTAGTTCTTGAAATATGATAGGTAATAAAGCGTGTTGATTATGCCAGATCTCTCACCCACACAGAGACAAAGTGAACCAGACAGGTCTATTCCAGGGTCTCAAGACTGAAGGGCCACCAGAGTGAGATTCTCATGTAGTGTTGAACTCAAATCAGCTATTCTTTTTTGTAATTCGCTACACAGATGAACTTCTATTCTTATGATTCATTCCTTGCCATACTCAAAACATAATTTAGAACTGTGGTTTTCTGATCTCCTTTCCTTGAGAGAATGCAATGAGATCACACTCTTTCGCTGGTGTCAATCAAATACAGTTCTGAACACTGATGATAAGTTCACAAGTTCATGCAACTGTGTCATGGCAAATGATATGCATTTGTCCGCTTACCCCTGTCTGCGCTGAACTATGACTTAGGGGTTGGTATGGTTAAACCATGCTCATGTCCACGAATTCTCACTCTCAGACCAAGTTGGTTTATATTATACTGGGTTCTGAGAGCAGAAATACTTATTTTTGTGTTTCGCGGTGGCTTGCAGTGCCGCCTGGTGTAAAGATATGGAAATAAAAGGCATGTGGTATCCAGTTTGAAACTAACTATGCTGTTCATCAGATTTGCTACATCCATACACCAAATAGTGATAAAAGAACCCAGGCCAGTCAAGAAGTCCCGTAAATGATGTGTTTGTGATGAGTCACCCCATGTGCCACTGTTGACAGTAGAACCCCTCAGGTTGTGTGTTTGCATGTTTGTACAGAATTATAGACTATAGTGGAATACTGTGTGCTATTGCAAAGAACAGTGGTGAACACCTGGTGTATTTTTTCCATTTCTCAAAATAGCTGTAGATTGCTAAAAGGAGACCTGGTGTGGAAATCTATAGACAGTGGACCTGTACATTGACATTTTTTTTGTTTTCTTTGTGTAAGGTTATAGTTTTTCAAATGGCAACTGCAGATAAAAATTGTTTTGGTTCCTTTGCTGATAAAGTTGAGGACTTTTAGGACAATAGATAGAGGCTGGAGGCCCATATAGCCTACAATGATATTCCAGATGCCAAAAAAGTGCACTGTTTAGTGTTTCAAATAGGCCCTTCCACCTACAAGCTATTCAAAGACCTCTGTTCGCCTGAAAAGCCCAGGGATATATGCAATTTGAGGACTTATGTGATCTTCTCCAGACCCACTTCAAATCTACCCCTATAGCACAAATTTTGGACTGCTTGTCAAGGAAAGAGTGAGAATGTTTCCTCATATGTGGCTAGGCTAAGGTCTTTGGCTGGAACCTTTTTTACCGAAGCACTTCGAGACAAACTTGTAATTGGTCTAAAAAATAAAAGCAGGAAAATCTTCTGGCAACCAGTGAACTTACCTTTGATGCTTCAAAAATTAAAATGCCTGGCTGATGAGTTAGCACTGTCAGCCAGGTACAACATGGAAAATGGTGGTGAGACAAACCGTGTCAACTATCGGCAGAGAAAAGGGCAGCGAAACGGGTGGCATGATGGCCGACGTGATGGGCAGTGCCAAGAGCAGTGTGACAGACAGCACAATATGCAGTGTGATGGGCAGCAGGGGTATGACAGGGGTCTCCATCAGCTACAGGCCTACATAGTTACAGTGGAGACCCTTTGCCTGTGCTCGGGAGAATCGTTGTTCCCATCAGTATTCAGGGTTCTGATATTGTAGAGGCTTCCCTGGTAGTAGTAAAGAGTAACAGACCTTGTCTTCTGGGTAGGGATCTCATAAGAAGATAAATGAAATTATAGAAAGTGATGGCTATAAACTAATTAATTAAAAATATCTCTAGACACTTGCTAGGATCAATAGGACAACAGGGCTGTTTGGACCTCATAGATCCAGCTAATCATGACAGACCATTTTAACCCAATCATGCAAGGTGATGACTGGGAGCATCAACTTGGGCTGGGTGATGCCTTGCTCATTTGTTTGGGTGGTCTAATTTCCAGTCAGACTTGAGGCATCATTTACAAATTAATTGTTTTCTGAAATAAAATTGGAAACATCCACCCAAAATACAAGAAACCTTCACAGAATGTAGGTATAACATCATAATGAATACTTTTAGGTGAAATAAACACAATTTTAAGGATCATGTGCCATCTCATATGATGAAATTGGCCTCTTGTACCTGGCCCCTGGCATTATTCACCAATATAAGAACACCACTGTGTGCTTGTTTCACTGCTGTGTTTAGGGTTGATATTATAAATTCTATTTGTTTGTTCAATGTATGATGAATTTGTTATCATAGATAAGGATTTTTTGTTCCTAGGAAAATAAATTTGCTTATGATTCAACTAATTTGATATTAAAGACTTCCACATGCATGGAAGTCTTAAATAGAAGTGCATGGTTTAAAGCCATAGCCAAAGTGTATCAGTCACACAAAATAAAAAATAGACACAGTAGCTGATAAATACTGCCTTTTATCTGCAGTTTCTGAAGGATTCAATGAGCAGAGGGGTGCAATATAAGACATAGCTAGTGTACTATGAGGGGTAAGGCCAGTCCACAATTTAAGTTGAGACTGCTTATACTGCAACTGGAAATAGATGCACTGGTTATCATTTCTGCTTTACAAGAATCATTGGCAATAACATACACACTATGCATGTGAGATACCAGTGCATCTTAGGGATGTACTTTTATAGAGAAGTCTGATCCAGACAGACAAGCTGCATTCTTTCAAGGAAAGTCTGTTGTTTAAAGATCAACCATGGTTACTCTGTTTTTTTGCAATAGATCTAGCAAAACAGCAACCCAATGAGATTGCAAGAGCTGGTTGTCGGGCAGTAGAACTAAAGGTCTGTCTGTCCTTAGGAAGGCTAGGCTAGCTGATGAATTTCATACTCAACAAAAATATTTCTACAGATCATAAACAGCTGGGAAAAGAGAAAACATTCAAATAATATTAGGAAATATGCTGACTCTGATACTATAAATCAGCTTAGGAATCCCTTCTATAGGGAATCAAATGATCATATAATACTGCACAGCTAGAGAGATAAATCATGGATAAATCAGAAGCAGAAGCTGTATACAGTCTTGAAGGGTGAGGAAAAACAGGATGATGGGTATGTAGAAGTAAGGCCTGAGGATTGGACCAAATCCAGCCTGGACACTAAAGCTTTGCCTGATGACATGCAAAGTAAAAGTTGAAGTGATCTCTAACTTTCACACACAGCTTTGTCTTTCAGAAGGCCAACTGTGAATGCAACTCTAGATTGTATATTGTTTTTCAAAAGTAAAAAATAGGCTTGGGCACGTTGAGATCTGGTGACAAGGCAGAGCTTATTATTGGTGGTACATCTCTTTATGCACTGCTGACTGGCCCAGCAGTTATATTTCAAACTTATTTCAGCAATATCTTTGTGCCATGTTCAACTGCAACTTAAATATATTGACAGGCTTGATGCTGTTTGAGTTGTCAACACCGATTATAGCTTATTGGGTAAAAGTCAAAAGCGACAAGTTCACAGACTCCTATACGATTTGCGACCTAATCGTTCAACCCCTATCGGTAGATGGGCATTGGGGTTTATACACACAGTGGAGATACCTGTGGGCGACATTCCCACCTGTCTCAGTGGTCGGCCATTGTTACCGTCTTGCCCAACCTACCTTCACACAAATGTTTTCTATCGGTTTTCATCGGGTTTCTTGGTCAAGTTGGCATCTCGACTAAGATATTGTCGTGCTTGTAAAAGCGGGCTCCCACTATCGCAATTTGTGCCTTCGACACACTACGATAGCCTTACGACAAACGTTCCGATGAAAAAATGCATTTTTTGTCGGAAGAAAAGGGCCTATCGTGGAAGTGGGTTTTGTGTTCCGATGAATACTACGACACACTCCGACACACTCCGACAGTGCAACGATAGAAATGCTGTGTCGTAGGCCCTCCGATAAAATCGAACATGTTCGATTTGTCGGCGTGTGTCGGTGTGTGTCGGAAGCATTCTGTATTATGTGTAGGCTATGCACGCCCCCCCCCCCTGGTTTTCCCTCGCAAAATAGCAATTGCCCCAGGAGCGTCCCTAGACAATTGCTCAGTCACCGCATTTCGGTCGATTCCACCTGTGGCATATATATATATATATATATATATATATATATATATATATATATATATATATATATATATATATATAACCGCTTATAAGCTGACCCCCCCCCCCACACACACACATACACACTTTGGGTTCCTGGCCCCCATCCCCCCTCCCCCAGAATTTTCGTTTCCGTTTCAGTTAATTGTATATACCAATATATGGTTTTAATTGTTTGCATACCTCTTCAATCATGGCCGGTGTCGTAACCGTGGTCTTCTTTTCAACCCGTTCCGACACACTGCGACACACTGCGACACACTCCGACAAAGCCCTCCCGATAGCTCTACGATTGGAAAATTTCTTATCGTAGCCCAATCGGAGCACTAATCGTAGTGTGTCGGGATAGTGGGAGCCCGCTTTTACACTAAGCCCTACAATCCGACAGGTTCAAAATGCGTCAAATCATCGATGAAAAAGACCCAGAAGTTAAGAGCACTGGGGAAAAAGAAAGAAAACAAGAGGTAGGCACCCCAGATACGCTTCGTGAAGAAATGCATGGAGTGTACCACGATATGGTGACCAGAATGCTTCATTTGGATGAATCGATCGATAGTTTGGTTCAACAAGTTTCCCCTATCCATATCCCTAACCCTATCCCTATCCCTCCCTATCCCTAACCCTATCCCAAACCCTAACCCTATCCATATCCCTATCCATTCTTCAAATTGTCTTAAGAGCAAAATATTCCTTACTCTGATAACACGCTCATTTTCAATTAATTTTTCGTTGTTCTTTTCTAATTAGAAGGAGCTTACAATATTTATCAAGGAGGTCTCACATTCCAAAACACAGGAAATAGCATATAAGTCTTCTATCATTTGTGTGGTTGCAATTAGAGTCCTAAATGAAGAATGTCCAGATTTATGGAAATTTTGGCCGAAAATCCATGATGGCCACTCCCCACATGTTTGTTTATGGTGAAATGATTGATAAATCAATCATTTCATATCTTTATGTTCATCTTACACACATTTGAGGTGATTCATATAGGTTTGTTCTTGGATATAACCATTCTGAAAAGTGTTATAGTGCTCTGTGATGGCCAATTTTCAAAATGGCTCCCGGGACTTATCTGCAATACCTGTGCATCTAAAAAAATGTCTTTTGGGCTCCCTTAACCATGTAGCAAAACTAATGCTTATTTCATTAAATGCACAATACTGCATAAATTTGAGCTATATCTGCCCCACTATTACTACAATAAAACCCTGTGTAAGCCGCCACCCTACATTCCGGGTAAAGGTGCTCGCCTATGCAGAGTGTCCGCTTACGCTGGGTTTTCAAGTTTCCTCTGGGCCAATGTATATGCAAGTGTTATATACCGATATGTAGGGGAGACAGTGGGGTTGGTAGATCTGAAATCTATTTTTCAATATCTTAACTGGATTCTAAGTTATTAAATTTGAATTCAAAAATTATTTTCTATGAATATACTCACACATACTCATAGAAAAACACAGATTTTTAGTAGGGTATCCATAAGAGGTGTCCGCTTACATGGGGTTTTAGGCTTTTTCATACCGAAATAACTTTCCGCTTACGGCGAGTGTCCACTTAGGCGAGGTACCTACTTACGCTGGGTTAAATTAAACATCTAATAGGAGACAAAAATTTCAATCTGAGCAAAAGTGGCCACTTACACGGGGTTTCTGCTTACGTGGGGTATCCGTTAGGCGTGGTTCTTTCTTTATCTATCACTAGTTGTTTATTCTTATCCTCCAGTTGTTTATCCTTATCGTTCATCTCTTATGAACTCATACATGCACTGCACTGGATTTTGACAATTTATAACAGTGGTTCTACCGCCCCCCTCCTCTGGTGCTATCTTACAATCTCCCGGTGGATGGTGGTGGAATGGTAATCACTCAGTGCCCTATACGTCGGGCCCTGAATCGGACCAGGTTCTCATTACATGGCGGACGTACATTAATCAGAGTCGGCTTTCGAAGCCAATAGACGTTATCAGCGTCTGATTATTTGTGTTTCCTATCAGCCGCTGATGTAAACAGATTCATGGGGGTCCATCCAGCCTGCTTCAGGGTGCCAAGATGCAGACTTGGAACCACAGTAACAGGCACCAAGACTCATCAGAAGCTTCTAGTCACCCTTTGTTCCAAAGCGGTTGTGACTCATGGAATAGAGGGAAACTATGTTCCGGTGAGAGAAAGTCAACATTACGAGGTCAGGACCTCGGAAAAATTACTGCCCAAGGGGTCAGCCGCGTGCAGTAATTTTTCCGGTCCTCACAAAGTAACTTTGACTTACTCTTACTGGTACTTGGTTTCCCTATTCATATATACCTTCAAACATCGATAAAAATTGTTATGTCTTTACCTGCAATAGCCCAAGAAAAATGGCCACCCTTATCGAGTAACTGCAACAGCTCTGTTTTCGTGCCGGTGCTCTTTATATCACGTGGTCAACCCGGGACGAAAACGTCAGCCCAGCACGAAAACGTCAGCCTGGGACGAAAACGTCGCCTCGCTTCATAACTCATAATTACTGCACCCCCAGCAGCGGTATGTAAGTTTGGTTTGGGTTTATAGGAATGATCATTTTGCAATGTGAAGTGCTACCCTGTTACCCTCATCTATAAGTTTGCCCATACTGGATCTTACTTCACATCATAACAACGCAGCACCTAACCATTTCAAGTCATCTTATGACATATGTATGATGAGTGACATTATCCTCCTCCCACCTCAACCCCTTAGAACTTGCACCTCGGTCCGTCCATTCGCTATTAAATGTCCATCCACGTGGCGCGAGGTTACACATCAGCCATGGACTGTAAGCCGGGAGTCGGGGCTAGGGAAGGGGGTCCCCAGGAGGTGATGCTGTAGCCTCACGCACATTTGCTCGGGCGTCCTACATTAAGCTGTGTTAGGAGTAACTCCGATGGGCTCAGTGCTAACGTGCATTACGCTGCGGTGATGGAGTCCTAATGGCCATGGGGTCTTGATTACCGCCATGTTGACCCTATGCACATCCATAAATTGGCCCCAACGGTAGGGTAGTACTAGCCCCTTCAAGTCCACCAGGCACCGTGACTGAATTTGGTCCAACATCATTGGAATCACCGAGCAGTAGCCATGGGTCACATGACATTATGAGGTGCTTGATATTCAACATGCTGGAAAATCATTAGTTATAAAGATGGGAACATATATAACGATACAGAGAAAGAGACGCATATATGTATCAAATCACAAGAGAGAGAGAGAGAGAGAGAGAGAGAGAGAGAGAGAGAGAGAGAGAGAGAGAGAGAGAGAGAGAGAGAGAGAGAGAGAGAGAGAGAGAGACTAAGGAAGATAGGGGGAGGGACACAGGGACAGAAAAACAGAGATATATACCAGAAGAAAATAAAGTTGGGACTTACAGGTTATGACAAGGTATTGTAGATGATAGGTTATCAGAAGCAGGGCTGGAAATTGTAGATAATTGCAGGTCTGGTCATGGCATTTCACAGCAGATGGGGCACAAGTACAGCACAGTAGGGCCATCTGGTATATTGTTATTAGAGCGTGCCTGCACGCGCTAAATACATCATCTAGAGTTTAGAGGGGTCCATATAGACTTTCATGGTACTGCATACATACTATCACTTCACTATCTGTGTGCTATTCACTGTGATAATGAAAACAGAGCAGTGAGCCAGTGTCACAATCTCTTAGAGGCGTGCTCAGCTGGCCATGACCAATCACTCAAGACTAAAAATACCTCAAGACCCACTGGTGTTAGATCCTAGATAGGCATTTGCAGAAATGGCAAGTTGACTGGGTGCAAGTGGGTTACAGAAAACTATCCATAGGCTGAGTTTAACTCAAACCTGCATATATAATTGCACGCTCATTCATCAATGATGAACATACTATTTGATCCTAGTCCTATTGACAATACGTTGGAGATAACCTTTCTTGCTTGACTAATCATTAGTGAAACACAAGTTTCAACTATATGTGTGTATTGACGTGGCGTAACGATTTGAGAAATCCAGCTTTTCCTACCATAGACCGCTATCGGATCCGTTGGAACCGAAAAAATTACATCACAAGTTTCAACTATATCTTGAATCATTCCTGGGAGGCTCGAGTCGTCCCCAAATGTCATTCTATTCTCGATATCGTTTGGAAAATATTCAGGGTCAATCAGGCTTACAGTGAACGGGTGTCAGCCGTTTTAGCAGATTCACGTTGGATCTCTGTCGATTGAAAGGACAGAAGAGGAGTGGGTCTTGGCACCTGGGACATTGTGACTTTGAACCATTCGGGACGAGTTAGATACAATGGCTGTTCCAAAGGGAGCATTTTCAACAGGTGGAAGTTAAGACTTGTGGTTTGGTAAATCGCAGTTTGTACAAATAGTGTAAACGGGACATTTCTTGTTACTTGTAACTCAACACTTAAACATGAAGTACTATAGGCCTGAACGTCTTTGAACCATGGACACTAACCCCACTCATTGGAATTTCGACTTCGGGAATATGTAAGTGAAGACATCCAATGAACGTTATTGTTATATCAATGGTATTAATTCTGCGGATTATACATAGTGTACTTTCAGATTTGTAAACTGGCTGCTGCAATGCTGTTGGTTTACGTCAAGCTTGAATGGGTTGAATTGTTCCACAAATTATATTTGGATACAATACCTCAGGTAATAATCATCTGGGGGTTTTCCGAAAACGGTGAAGCCCCACACCACCACAGGAAAGGCATAAGTTTACACTGTCTGGGAATAAATCTGTCCACATTGTCTGGGGACTTCGTGTGTATGGTGAAGTTGTCTTTGTGATATCATGTTGGACCAATGTAGGGTTTTATGAAATACAATATCCTGTAATAGGAATATAGTCAGAAGAAGAATTAAATAATCTCCGGAGTGTATTTTTTAAGGAGGACACTGTTTTCCCTTTCCTTCCAGAATGCTCCTTATTCATTTTGGAAGGCTCTTAAGATATATAGGGTTCTGACTGTTAGTCAATAAACATGTGAATATCTTTGGAAAATACAACCCGGGTATCAATAATAAGGACAAATTAACTTATTTCATCTTGTTCCACGCCCAAAACATCCATACCCAGATAAAAAAAACCATTTCTACTGAAATAATAAAGATGGTATTTTACATCTAAGTGATCTAAAACATAATCGAAAGGACTACAAGTCTGAAGCTTAATGTGGAGCGCAAATTCGAATTCTTGGAAATATTGTAGATAATTAATGTGTGTAAACTTTTCCTTGATTTTTATTGGTTGATGTATAAGTCATCTTCTAATTCTTATTCGGTTTATATGGCTTATCCGTTATGCGGTATTTAGGGAATACTAGGATAGTGTACCAAGATGTAGGATCAGAACAAGTTAGTTTATCCAACCCGTACTAACCTCGCCGATAAACGAGTTCTTGTAGGAAATCTTGATACATCATATTAACACACCTTTTATCATATACCTATTATTATTGAAATAATATATAAATTTTACCATAATAGCCTGTAACAAACATGTAGAGATGTGTCAGTATTGTACGCTTTGAACTCACTGGCCCAGAGGAAGATGCATCGGAAGCAGTTACTTGGATGACGTCAGTTTATCAAAATGGCCGACTTTAAATATCTCTTGTTATAAGCAACATTACTTATATAAACAATACACACCCAAATACAGTCACGGCGACGTCTTATCTGCATCAAAGATATAGCTCAAGGTTTAGTGCAATTCAACTGTCTATGCCAAAATAAGTCTAGAAAAAGCTGTTACGTCTTAAATAAGGTAACTAAACTTTAATTTCTCCCATTGTCCCATTAAGTTTCGCCTCTCCCATTCACAAATTGGTTACACACAGAATACGTTCACACTAATTAACATATCAGGTTCACAGAGGATGCAAGTATGTTCGTATTTCATTCATAACCTCACTTTTTGGACACAGACACTGTCAGATGGTTGAACTGCCTTCATGAAAATCAGCAATATATTCATTGAAGTATTCTAGCCCCCCCCCCCCCCCCCCCCACCAACCTCTCGGCCATTTCAGCTCATCAGTCTTTGCCCCCAATATGAATATATCATTGACTCTTCTGTCCTTGTTTTCTTGTGCACAATGATATTTCTCTTTCTTTAGAGAGTTTATAAACCCAACTGATCATTGGTATAGGCTAATATGATTGTCATGGAATATATATGTCATATATCATAACATAGACTATATGGATATGAAATCGGATACACCGGCATCTTTATCTGAGCCTGTATTTCCAAGGATTACTTTTTTCTTAGACACTCAGATCTTAATTTGCTACTTTCAATGACCATCACAGGATCCCTCTCCATAATTCCTTCGCTTTTGGACATTCAGTAAAGAAATGTTGAATAATATCTATTTCCTTACAGTATCCATAAACAGGTGAGTCTATTATCTTCCTCTTGTGAAGATATACGATTGTTGATATGACCTTGTTGACCATCTTACAGTGCATGGACTGTAATTGCGTTTCTCTGGGTGCTTTTAATATATTAGAGAATTCTTTTTCCCACTCATTAGTATCTGCTGGTGAGATCTTGAAATACTTTCACCAATAGAAAGGTTCTGTGTGGAGTTTTTACCCGATAAGAATTTAGTACATTAGAAGTAATAGGAGTTTGACGGTAATGTGGGACAGAAGAGGTCCCAGTAACCATGCATGCCCCGCTCACGTGGCTGCACCGGTCGCGTGCACGCACCGGTGACGTGGGCATGCGCATTTTCAAACTTGACTCCCTACCTTCGGCCATTCGCTCCCGGACCGCCAGTCAATTCACCACCCACCCACCCTACAAGAACATTCTTTTATCTCACTATTATATACTCTATTATGTAGGGCTATTTCAATAGGTTGTGATAATTACTCCTCACTCATAATTAATCTTAAATTCGCCTCGTTTTTCTACAGCAAAAAAGTAATTCACATAAATAAAAAATTCAAATCATATCTGCATAGCAAACTCTTCAGTGTTAGTCATTGCACAGGCATTATCTCTTACCCCCCACAGAAGGAAACGAACGGTAGGCTGGGAATAAAAAAATTATTAATATAAACATTGTAATATGATATAGTAAGATGGTAGATATTGATAAAAAGGGTAAAACATTGTGATAAAAAGGGGGTGAATATATGTTATAAATAGATGATTTTTGGGATGGTGGGTGGGAAATAAAAGTTGTGTGCGTCATGGGTGACGGTGCGTGGTGAAGTGAGGTGGTAGTAGGTATGTGGTTGTGATGTGTGAAGGTAGGTGTCAGGCTAATAGGTAGTTCAAATTCCCCCCGTGAGGTGGAGACAATGAGCCCCCCTCTCCCAATACTTGGAGATGGAATAGATAAGATTTTCAATGTACAAGTAGGTAATCGTAAGAACAAAAAGTCTACCCATCACTAAAACCTAGGAACAAAGTACATCTTCGACAATGACGAATGAGCTTGGAATTATAGATAAACAAGAATTAAAATGTTTGGTTTATGGTCAGTCTATGGGTTATTTTCTGTAACCCACTTGCATCCAGTCAATTTGTCATTTTTGCAACTGCCTGAGACCCAAATATATCAAGCACCCTTGGGTCAATGATGTATTTTGGTCTCTAGTATTTGGTCATGGTCAGTTGGGCAAGCCTCTAAGACACTGAGACACTGGCACTCTGCTTCTTTCCCAATGTTACAGTGTTAGCACACAGATGGTGAAGGGTCAGGTGTTTTTTTTGCAGCAAGCTCAAAGTCTATATGGCCACTCTAACCTTTGGCCAGAGTATATGAGAACAGGAGTGTGTGTTCCACGCCAAAAGGAAACTTTTTAGAACATTTTTGCCACATGATTTGAGAAACTTACCATGGTCACTGATGATATCAAACAATTGAAATTATTTTTTCATTCATCAAATTTTGTATATATGTATTGACTATGCCTTCATGCTGCTGTAGTCATGGGAATGCCTAGAGGCATCATGCTGCTGTAGTCATGGGAATACCTGGAGGCATCATGCTATTGTAGCCATGGGGATACCTGGAGGCATCATGCTGCTGCAGTCATGGAAATGCCTAGAGGCATCATGCTGCTGTAGCCATGGGAATGTCTGGAGGCATCAAGCTGCTGTAGCCATGGGGATACCGGGAGGCATCATGGTGCAGTTGAAAGGTTAACATATCTGATTACTTGACCTAATTTTGTAATATTCCCAAATTGATATACGGCATATAGCCTATGATCCATGGGTGCCGCCATGATGCCCCCCGAGTAGGTGTTCTTCACTAAATGAGGTGAAAAAGTAGCTGTTCTTCACTAATGGAGGTGCAAAAGAAGTGAGTGATAATTGGGAAATGTCACTTTTCTTGCCTTGCTCACATATGTAAATAAAGTGTTCCATGTGAAAAACATCATGTCCTGGGTTTTAGCATTATATCTTCAGGAACTGTTCTGGGATCGGTGTAGAGTCAAAGGAACCTTGGTAAAACATTGAGAGGCAGCGAAATTTTGTAAGAACAAAGAGCCAGAATACAGGTTTTGTCCCCCGACCACCTAGTGACTGCTTCATGAACTAACAATGGCTCTGTCCCCTATACTTTGGACAGTACTGAACTGAATCTCGGATTTGCCGTTTCTCGATGACCATCACCTTTGTCTTACTATGATGCTATGACATGAGAACGAGAAAGCAAATTTCATTCGTAATGTGCACCCATAGAAAGCAAGGATTGTTCGTATCAATCGATTTCCCGAGAATTCCATTCGTCGGTGTAACTTGCAGGACGTTACTAATTGACACAAAAGGCAGAGGGCACTCTCTTATGTAAAAGGTTACCATCTTTAACCATAGACCAGTCTCTTGGAATGCCTTTCCGTATGGTGAACATCACCACCCACTGAAACATGAGTCTTGGTTGGGTCCCGGAAACGGAAATGCAACCATTGTGAGCGGGACAGTCCGCCTGATGGCGCTGCATGCGGTTGGCAAGGCGACGCGGCGCGGGAGGATGAAGATGACACAGGCGATAGTGAGCGCAGCTCCCACCAGAGGGCGAGAGTGGGATGTAGGGGCTTAGGTCCCAGCGTGTCCGCGGGACACGACTATTGACGCTGGTGGCGTCAAGCAGACGGTACTGTCAGAGCAGGAAGGGGCGAGAGGAGCGCCTGTGTAATTACATTTAGGTATGCTCGAGTAGACGGACAATGCAGAATTCTGTCCATTGCCTTGTTCGCCCGAGGAATAACGAGGGGTACGAGCGTCAGCCAGCAGCCACTACCATCAAGTTCATTGACTATTCCAATCGTGTACACGGAGGTTGGGTGGCTCTGCTCTTAGACTCCAATATGTCTTACAATGAATATCACAGTTACATAAACGAGACGTTAGGTCATCGCTGATGAATGCAATTGACTGCTTCATGCATAACATATGCATACGTTGTATGTGTAAAGACCCGTGAGATGCTTCGTTTGTCGCAGATATGTGCAATATTTGCACATTTTTGAAACTATAGTTTTCATATCTTATTTTTCAAGTGAATCATAGAAGTAGATCCAAGTATTTTGCGCAACCTGATTTGCAAGATTTATGCAGGGGGATCTTTATGTTGTGGACTAGATAGCAATATTTATTTTGGAATATATATAGGCCACAATAAATTCAAATCATGATGTATTAGTTAAAGCGAACATCAGAAATGTCGTAAAGAGATTTCTTCCCTACCACGAACATCAGAAATTTCGGCACGAAGATGCCAATGAAAGAATGCTGTGCTATATACTGAACCGTTGCGGGTTACGTAATGACGGTATTAGAACCCTAAGTTAATGTCCATAGTGAGGAGAGCATATTGCTTATTGATCTAACCATAATCACCAGAGATGTCCACGTCGTTGGAGGGTATTTCATTTCCTACTTGATGAAGGCTAGTTCAATACCTCTATAATTAAATATCATATGTGATGTGCCGCTCCCTATATTAAGAACCGATATACATATTGCTCCTGCTGGCTTTCCGTTCTATTTCTCTCTACCTGAGTCTTAGTTCTGTTAACACTGTCCAATCGCGTTGTATGTACATAGTCACAGTGCAGCACAGAGAATACAATTACATGTATTTGAAAGCCAACGAAGTTATCGAGAAATTACTTTCTTATGTACATTTTTGAGGTCATAACAAGTATTTATGAGGCAATTCTCTTTAGTATACAGTATGATATGCTCAAAGACATGTACTATACATACAATCATGACAATACCATGATGGTTAAAGAAAACCTCCCAAACAAGCCACGCCAACAGGTACGTAAATTTATGCTGATTTAGATATTCATCTACTTTGAATCAAAAACCATCTACTTCAGTACTCGCCACTAGATTATATTTGAGAATCTACTATAGAATAAAAAAAGGTGGAAGAAAACCCAGATACTTTGTCATAACGACTGTCATCTAGACATTCATTTTTATTCACAAACCACTTTCGACAATCTTTCTCTACATTAATCTTTCTTTCCTTAATATGTTAAGACAAGCATCTTTCACACAAAAAGCGTTAAATAACATTAAGACCAATATGCAATACTGATTGTAGAGAAGTTTGTGCGGATGCTGATGTTTAAACCAACACTCGCATTCAGAAATTATAACATTTTATAGGTAAAACAGAAGTGTATCGTTACGTTAACTCAGGACTGTGTCCTGTATGTTATGAGGATGTGTGTAACTTCAGTGTATTGCAGTGTGCATGCAATACGTTGTAAGTGTGCTGGATTAGCTGTAACACATGAGTAACAAACAGGTGACAAAATGTTAACATCAAACCATGCTTTATGTCATCATCTCCCAATTATTGTTCTATTTATTCAAACAACATTATCATTGGCTATCCTTCTAGAGTGGTCGGTGAGGTGATATCCGTAGGAAAATATATCCGTGGTGCGAACGTTAATCACACCAGTATGCTGTGATCGTAAATGCCAAGGTCAATATTAGGAAATGGCATCGGAGTGAAACTGAAAAACATCTCAAACGCCCAGGGTTCTATTAGCAAACACAGAGGGGAAATCATGATAATGTTTGGGAGAACGAAACAAAGAGAATGTGGCAACGGAGTAGACAGGGCTTAGACTAGAGGCACAGGACTCCGTAAAAGTGAAATCCTCAAATGAACGAAAACACATAGATTAAAAGAGAAATCTCGTCGAATTATAAATGAGAAGGTATGCCGTTATGCTAGGCGTGAGCACCAATGATTTAGTCAGAGACAGACGTTATTTTACATTGGATAAATTTTATACTTCAGAATATCAATTTACGTTGAAATGTAATACAACATAGTGTAATACATATTGATGTGTCACAAATTTACATTATGACATAGTTAGAGTATGAACAAGGTAAGATAAAGTTGGGTAATTCTTTTGAATATTTCAAAATAAATTATACAGACAGTATAAAACGGTGTTTAAGTTAAAAAGATAGGTAAAACGAGTCGTATTACAAATTCCTAGGTAATACGAGTTGTATTACAAATTTATCAATTATAGACACCCAGAATTAAACAAAGTCCTTGTAGGGTGGGTAGGTGGTAACTTTTAACGTATTTCAGTCTCTGTGAAGCGGGAACGACTGCGTCGTTATGTGTGCGCACCCGGTCATGAGACGCCAACTCGACAGGTTGGGTTTGCAAATATATATTTAAATGACAGGATATATTTCTTAATTTTACGCTCGAATCCGAAGATTTTGAATATATCAAATATTATTAAAAGAAAATGTCACAAAATTGCATATGATTGTTTAGATATGGCATGAGTCGCTTCGTAAAATGATATCACGAAGCAGAGCTGAGGTATAGGCCCTACCTATAGTGGAAGACAAAGTATGCTTTGTAAACAATCATATGGAATTGAGTGATGTTTAGATTTTATCCTACCCGGTCACATTTCTATAGCTACATATGTCATGCATAGCATATAAACATTTTATGGCATAACTGTGGCATTCAGTCACACCATGTTAAGTCTAGATGGTGATTTGTATGAGGGGTAGGATAAATATACGTATATGTTTTTGGATTTAAAAAAAATTGGCTTGGGTCGCTTTATTCTTTTACTGGATTGTACAAGTGTTCATCCATCGATGATAATATATTTTTTTAGCAATTGACTGATATCCCTTTCTGTGTGTAGACATTATTGTTCACAACATTTTAATCAATTATAATTTGTTTTTGTTTATTGACTTCTGGATGAATGAATTGCAACAAGATATCCATCATATTGTTTCTACAAGATATTAAAGGAAGAACAGTTAATAACAAGTATCATATACGAAACAAGTATCATATACCAAACAAGAAAGAGTTATAGACATTATTGTTGCTTGTTTTTCCTGGATATTTAGATCCTTCACCTGATAGAATACAGTATGAACATACTTGTTAGATAACTACTTCATTTCAGGTGTGTATAAAAGAGGTAGTTTACATCTTTGTTTGCCTCAAAACCATGGATATGGCATGGGAGGCTAATTCTTACTCAATTACGTTTTCCACAAAGTTGAAGGCTAATGACCCTGTTGTTAATCCACTTATTTCATTTTATTAGATTTTATAATAAAAGGCTCTGTATGTTTACTCATTTGATGAGATATGTCACAGATGCTAGGACACTAGTTGTAAGGCTTTATATAGTCTGTTCATCCTCTTGGTCGCCTCGCCTCCTCTTGATGCAGACCGGATATGCTTGCACAAAAGCATAACAAAAGCGATCAGGGTTGCGGAGTTGGCTCAGTGGTAAAGAGCACTGGACTTTGTTGATTGGAGTCCCACTGCAGCCACTTTTCTGCTTCACCCCCAGCAGTGGTAGATTTAGAACTCTATCAAAAGCCAATCCTTCTCATACCATGTCTATGTGGTGTGGGAAGTAAAATAACTCTCACCTCGGTAAATATGTAGGGGTGGAATTTCTACCTACATTCATCTCATAGATTCGGTCAAACCCAAAGTAAGTCTAATTGAACAAATTGGACGTTAAACTACCCAAACCAACAAATAAATAATTGCACACTCAAGGAACCTCCCCGTAGGACTTTGGTGGATACAACTTCCCGAAATACGTAGCAAACTGACTGGAGCAAGTATCAAGGGTCAGTACACTTTATATTTGTGTCGGCATGCATCGACAAGTGCGGCCTTGAAAGCCAAAGTTCCGATAACTGAGATTCTTAAGTCAGATAGTTGGGTAAAAGAGACAATGTTCCCGATGTTTTCACCCAGGACGATTACGAAGACGGACAGGGTTACACATTTTGTTACGAGTATTCCTGTTTCTGTTTGAACGCTTAAACAAGAAAAAAGAGTTTGATTGTTGGATTCATGAGTTTTCATTGACTTCACATATGTAACTCTATAGTGCTCTATCGATGGTGAATTATCTAATTTTGAGATATTGGAGAGGCTAGTATTGGATTAATAAAGTAATATTTACATTTAAATTGGTAAGGAAATTCATTAAGAGATGAGTTGAAGTAGCGCTGACACCACCGTGACCTCTGAAGACCAAACGATTGAAAATTAAACAATTAAAATGAAGTTTATCTATAATCAACCCACGAAACCCCGAGGTGACAGGGTTTCTATGCCCTCCCCATCACTAATTCAGTGCCGTACCCAACCCAGATTTGGGCTGGTAAAATGTCCTTGAGCGAAGTTAAAATCCAGGTGTAGACCACCTATGATGAGCTTCTAAGCCCAGACATTCCGTGACCTCAAAGTTTCTTTGGTTTTTTAACTTTTTCTTATTTAGTATACACTGTCGTCCATGGACGTTCTTCCCAGCGATGGCGATTATTTGGTTGAATATAATTAAACTTCCTTTCAATCATATCAATTTCAGTTATCATTGTATGAAAGTTGATCTAATATACTGGGGCTGCCATAGCCATTAGGGAACCATGCTCTGTCCAATATCGTCTACTTTGATAATGCCGACTGTTTCATTGATCCCGCCACATTCCTCCCTCAGGGCTCCGTATTCCGTTGCAGAGACTTGCTGTTAAACAACCCAGTTTTACATGCTCCAGGTACCTTTTCTCGTAGCGCCAAGACTCAGCCCAGCTATTCCCAAGGCCAAATGGTTTATAACAACCGCCACCAGTCCACAGCCAATCTAATACAGCCGTTCGCTGCGTGGCGCTGTCGAGTGGGACGTCTCCACAAGACTGGTTCACCGTCAGCATTTTAGTTTTCTATTGACACCTATTAGCGCCAAACGCCTCCTATTCCCACCCACTCGTCCTGGCCGCCACACGCTGCCTTGTGTGGGGTACTTGAGGCAGCTGAGGGTCTGGTTTGATGCTGGTACGTGGGGAAGAGCCACACACGCTGATATGAGCCAATCTTGTCGTTCACCATTAAAGATGGATGTGTGCCCTTAACGTGGCAGTCATACATTGGACTTGTGGTTCATAGGCACTTTACCTGTCTACCCTCTCATGTCTGTCTCCAAGACAGGCGGCACTGTCACTGTAGTCCGAGAGGCTCTGACTGTGAAGCGGTGCAGACAGTCAGAGAGCGGTCCCATAGAGTTCTATGTTAACAAGTCGACCAACAGCAGCCGTTTTCCTTATAAATATAGGTTGAATCTTTCTGATTTTGTAATAGATAGTTACCTGAGGCAAAATGCAGTAAAATGACAGTAATTTCCTACCTTTGCATTAGTTCTAAGTAATAGAACAGCCAGTGTTTGTAAAATTCATGTCAATGCATTCTGCAGGAGCCAAAAATAACAAAAAAAATTGGTTTCAAAACTGCAGGTAATTCTTCACAGGGTATTGCCAGGAACCAGCTTATCAAATATGGCCGACATGAGTTGGAACTGTTTAAATGTGGTTAAATGAGTTGTACAAAACGGCTCCCGAAAGTAACACAAAGGAACAAAACAGGACTTTTATCATCAAAAAAGAATTATTATACATTTCTGAAGGTAAGGGAGCATAAACATTTACTGACATTGACAGTATCACAGAGAACCAAGGACCTGATATTTTGTACTATGGAAAGAAGCGGTTGTGCTCTCTGACTGTCCGCTAGGCAGTCGAAGTCTCTCGGACTATGTCACTGTCACCCACCCCGCAACCACTACCTTCACCACACTCTCCCAGCAGAGATCCTGCGCTCTACTACATATGGCCGCTTATATCTCTGCCTTAACCTGCCTGTTTGGTCCAAGATCTGGCCCATACACCAGTTCTTGAAATATCTAGATTCATAGCGCTTTTGGGAGTAGTTTTTGGTTTACTTGTACATAGAGATGCACATATTTATATATACACTCATTTCTGTTATTTTTTATGTTAAATCAGACATAGTCATAGGGATTATTTTCTTCAGTGGAAAGCACCTCATGTCTGGCAAGGTTTGTTTTTTCAACGTGTCACACATGCTCACTTGAAGGGGCAGCCTAATCAAATGTGGATTTCACACTATAAAGTGGTTTAAAGCTGAAAGAAAAAAACTTTGTTGGGTTGTCTCTGAAGCTCATTTAACAATTCCTATATTTCCAACTCATAACAAATGGATCGTTTGAGTTTCATAACTTTTGACAGATGCCTTGTTTTGAATCCGAAATGTTGGCTGTTTCTCACTGCCGTTAGAGATTACCGCTAGTGCCGCGAAAGATCCGCTGGGAAAGTGCCTTCACCACAGCTAGCCACCACCACTTTACCCACCACCACCTCCACCACCACCTCCTTTAAGACAGCCACCGCCACTACCCCCATCTCCAGCACCAATATGGTCAAAACCCGACGATCACAATAAAATGTTCCAGCTCTCATATGTCATATTATTTTGCAGCCCATACTGGGTTTTTAGCGTGATGTCGTGTACGTATCGTCGTAGGGGCGTCAATCGATGCCTGTAGAGAATTCCATGTTATGCAGTTTGATGTATGCCGCATGCTGTTGGTCTGCTATTTGTACACTTCAGGTAGGCTGGTGGGAGTTGACAGGTGGACTACTATTGTGTACACCATGTAAACAGGCATCAGTACTATCGGATGAATGTCCGCACTGCATGTTACATGTATGTTATGCAGTATTAGCAAAATTTGAATGGAGGAACTTTTGATATTCTTTTGAGTATGAATGAACCAAAACGGATCTCTGGGGGAAATTCACCAATACGAACATACCGAGTCTGACATATAATAAACACCAAGGAGATGTGAAGCGGGCCGCGATCATTATAATTATGGGGCGTGCGGGAGTCAAACTTGACTGAGACTCTGTCCATACGAGGAAGGGAAGATAGGGACCAGGCGATGACGCTGTCCTCCCTGCTGTGTGACAGTTATATATACATTCTGTCTCAGCTCGTGGTCCCCTGCATGTAAGCATGCTCATATCGTGATCTGCTCTTTATCCTGTCCTGAAAGGCATCTCTTTTTTATAAAGGATTCGTTAGCTCCTCAGTCACGGGGACATCAACGCAACAGTTACATGGCAGGCCAAGGTATGTCCCATGAGAGACAGAAGGAGAAGGACAGAGTAGTGGATTCAGGAGGTGTGAATCAGGCGATTCAAAGATGGAATCGGGGATTTAGGAAGGACCTGACCTAGGGAGAGCAGGATTTGAAGCAAATCTGCCATATATTACATTATTAAGCCTATAAGACACCGAAATTTTTTCCCCATTCATCCCGACCAATGCCTCCCCTACAAACCGATATATGGCACTTGAAATTAGGACTGGGGGATAGGTAGTCTCGCTATTTAAACTGTCTGCTCAGAATCGGGAACAGTCTGTGAAGTGCGTACATCGAAATCTTAAGGTCGGTGAGAGTCGGTCATATCTGACATGGTAGTAATGCCCGACTCGTCGGGAAAAGCAATAACATCGGGTCGGCGAAGTGCATACACCGACCCGATTGATGCAGATTGGCACAGACCCGACGGATCCGTCGGGCACAGGTAGAATCGGGCACAGCCGTCGGGTCAGTGTCTTATAGGCTTTAGGCAATTCTGTGGCAAACGTATTGTCTTTTCACTTTGTTTCCAATAGATTCCGCGTTAAGTCACCATTTGCGAGGATCCAACGGTAGAGGGGTGGGTGGACATTAGTGTAGGATGGACATTAGGGATGGGTGGATGTCAGTAAAGGGTAGATGTCAGTGATGGACTCCTGGAAGTGGTGCACAGAGGTCAGCGATGATTTGGCATCAGTGATAGGAAGGCATCAATAAAGGTTGGACATCAGGAATGGTTAGATACCAATAATGTATTATGGGAATTCTTTCATGTGACAAATCGGACCCCGATTTCTTCGATTTCTTTTTAATAAGATACCAATAATGAGTGGACATCAATGATGGGTAGCATCAGTGAAAGGAAGATATCAGTAATTAGTGAGAATCATTAGCGAGGATTTCAGTGATGGGCATGCACCAAGGCTTTAAGGGCTGGGAAGATGAGCATATATATGAATATATAGCTCGGTTATGGGCATGTGCCAGTGATGGATAGCCATTAGACATATGGGCAAACGTCAGTGAACAGCAGGTGTCAGCAATAGGAAGTGTGAGAGACCAAGTGTTTAAGTAGAACTCATCTTTCAACTCTAATATTCATTTTTTCATTCAATTTATTTACCGACAGTATACACGTTCACCAGCATCCTGATGATCTTCCACGTGTGTGTTACATTTAACAATACAGACATGTACAGAACATACATTTGCAATATTTGCAGCTATAGTACATCACATTTATTCATAGGGGCCATCCATAAAGTAAACACGCAGATTTTCCGAAATTTTTGACCCCCCACCCCCCTTCCCGATTTTGTACGCAATAGAACAAAGAAGGAGCATACGCAAAATTTCCGAAATTTTTTAACCCCCCACCCCCCTCAGTGCGCACGTACTTTATGGATGGCCCCATACCAACTGCTACATTACAAAAGTGTCAAGTATAAAATTATCATATACTCGAAATTTGGTCTTTTGACCAGCCTCCGTTCTCTGGATTTACATCCATGATTATACTCTAGCTATTTCATGGATTTCTCCTTTTACCCTGTTTTCGAATCTGTCCCCTGATAGAGTTCTCTATGTATCTTGATGTAACTGATTCATGTAACTATCTTCTGCAGGGACAAATCTCCTTTGCACTACATGACAGTGGACCCATGTCAGCTATTGGTTCATTCCCATTGCTTCATTAATTCTAGGATCCTAGGAATAACTGTTCCCTTTCAACACAAGCAAATCGGTAATTAACCATATGGGATGACTTCACCCAATGCCTTTTCAGAATCTTAGTTCCGTCCTAATAAGGGGAAAGCAAGCAGAACATAGAGTGTATGACCATCGACGGGAATAAGTCGCAATGAGGGAGTTTTTTGCTAAGGTTTTTATTTACCCTAGAGGACGGGTTAGGCAGAAAATGCCCATCTTTAAACCTTTAAGTATGAACATCTTGAGAGGCGCGCAGGAGCATGGGGTGAAGAGTGTAGAAGGCGGTGCAGGGCCGCAGCACAGCTTGAGAGTGAATTCAGAAAGGGCGAGGTGTGTTAGTTCAGGTAGGAAGAGGACAAGCAGGGCGAAGGGTAGCCCCGGAGAGTATTGCTGCACGCAGGGATCAGAGGGCATGGCCTGTAGGGCTATAAGGATACGAGCAGGGCGCAGAAAGGACACGAGGACCATGGAGGAGATACTGGAGGTGATGGTGGCACGCAGGGAATGGCATGCAGTCCGGGATGCGATTAGGGCAGAGGTGGCGCCGAAGTGGGTCCAGGAGGGGCGGGGTCTCAGACGACTGGAAGGGAGGGGCGAGGGCAGGGACGGCCCACGGAGGCTCATTTAGCAGGTGTTGGTGTTCAGGTCGTGTGTCCTGGTCCCATTGGGAAAAGGGACGCCAACGTCCGTCACCAAAGCCCGAGCTGCACGCGACCCGCCTTGTCTGAGTGGGAGGGTGGGCTGAGCAGCTCGCAGATACAGGAGAAGCCGGTGAGGACGGCAGAGCATCCAGAAGCAGTCGTCGCCTGTGTAGCCGACACCAGCACCCCCGTCCCTAGAGGCGCCGTCCAGCGTCCAATGTTTGGAGTAGGGGCGAGCCTAACATTGCTGAGCACGGGATTTAGTAGTTACAAGGTGGTGCGGTGGAGAGTGCGACTACATACCAAGGATAGAGACAGCTTGTTGAGTGTCGGTCAGAGTATACTGGAACCGAAGGGGCTATGACTCAGCAGAAGGTACTGGTGGGACACTGGTGGAGCGTCGGGAGACTGGCGGACCGGACAGGAAAGGGACAGAGGACGCGTGTATAAGCGTATCCCAGCTGCCGCGAGTTGCTCACTGCCCGCTGAGTCGCTCGCTGCCTGCTGCTGGTGATGGTGAGGCGCCTCCGTCGCGGCGCGCGTCAAGCAAGTAGTGGTGACGGATTCCAAGCGCAGAGGGGCGGGCAAGCACAACTACCAGCACCGCCGCTGCTGGGAAGCGGCCGCGACTCGGGTCTCACCATTGAACAAATCCCTCATCTCATGCGTTGGAGTGGTGTCAACTAGAGACAATTGCCTTGCATGAACGAAATCAATCTCTGTCATTTCTACTCCTTTTTTGTGTGGAATTTCAGTAGAATCTAAGCAGCTGTTGTCCCATTGCACTCTAGAATTGGTTCACACTACCACTGCCGCCACCACTACCACCACTCGCGCTACCGACACAGGCGTCACACCACCGTGGTATGCGCTGGAGGTGTAGCCTGGGACTCACTGGAGGAGGACCAGACAGCGTCAATGCCTGGAGGAGAAGCGTGGACGCCTGCATGCCGGCGACACGGAAGAGAGTAACCAGCAGTATTGGATTCATCCCCTGCTGGGGCAGGTAATCATAACGGGACGCCTTCTGTGTTCTCTCGCCTGGGCACTGACAGGGTGTGTGGGAAACCGTTCTTCTGTCCTTCTCCTTCCCCCGCGCGGCAGGGGATATAGCCCTGGTTGGACGCGTACACACGCATGCACGTACTCCCCAGTCATTAACCGGAGCGAGCGCGTGGGAACAACCCCCGGTGCAGGTCCCATTTCCAAACACTGACTACCACTCCTCCGATTGCTGCCACCAACGCCGCTACCGCCGCCTCCGCCGCTGCACGTTGGACTCGTGGCTGTAGGAGGGGCGTACCAACACCACCTACCAACACCACGACTGCCGCTACTCACCCTGGATCCCAGCCTCTATGTTCAACTACCTCGCCCCCACCCCCTGCCCCCTTCGAAAATAACTCTGCCGGAGGAGTGATAGGCGCGCCCTGGAGTAGCCAGAGGAGCGGTTGGAGGCAGGGCAGGGTTAGTCCATAGGCTGGAGGTGTTCGTCGTTTCGCCTGAAGGCGGTGAGCAGTACTGTTTAGCGGGTGCGTTACGTCCCCCAGCACCCCCTACTGCAGCCCCCTGGCTACCTGTCCAGTGACAGCCCTCACCTCCAGCGTCAGACACGCTGGAGCATCGGAGAGACGCACTACCAGGGCGTGGGTCCCTTTCATGCCATACCGCCGGGTCTGGAGCCGTGGTGGAAATATATATGTGCATGCATATATATTTTCCCCTTGTGTGTGTGTTTTGTAGGAGACGATAGAGAGCGAGAGAGGTGAAGCTAAGGAACCAAAGTGTGGACAGAGAACGCATGCAATACAAGCCGCGTCCGCAGGAGTGAGTTGGTGTGTGTGACCGACCAATGTATGCACACTACCTGCTGAGAACGAGTGGATCCAACCGGACCGACTTGACCCAATCAAGGCCAGCCCAGAGACTGTGACTACCGGAGGATATGAGCTTTGTGCCCTCCTGTGTCCTGTAAGAAGGAGTTGTGTGGAGGAGCAGGAGGCACTACGGCCTCCAGGTAGCTAGCCAGCCCCCTCCGGCCGTCAGCTAGGCAGGCCACGTGGGGAGGTGACTGCTACATACGCACTGGGTCGTGGTCACGGAGGATTTACTGTGGCCATGGAGTCTGTCCTAACTGGTAAGTGATATAGTCTTTTGTATTTTGTCTTTTTTACAATCTAGCTGCTTTGAAACTCCATGATTCATATTTGTTTACATTTTGATAAGATAGCAAAACAACAGGAACATACATATAAGCAACAACCCTTTAATCACAAGTAGCTTGCTTGTATATTTCTGGTACTGCATGGGAGATTAAGTGCGTTAGCGATCAAATGTATCATCTTAAGCTTCTGCTATACTAGAAAGCCCAATATCTATTTTATCAATCACCCCCTAATATAAATTCGTAACAAAAATAAGGCACAAAAACAATAGAGTATATCGATTTTATTGTCATGGCAGGTAGTTTCTGCGTGGTTATCAATGAAGATTAAGAAAAATAGTGGAGCGCAACAGGGCATGGGTAAACAGGTACAGAGGGTTATGTAGTACAGCTATCTGAAGGTGCTGTCACACCAGTCAAGGCGCAGTGGATTTATTGGGGGTATGGGGGTCTGGCTTGAGCGCCATTACCCTCTAATTATCCGCGTTTGTTTCTGGCTGCGGCTGAGGGCGCTCTGGTCTTTGTTGTGGTGTGTGAGTATGTACTGGAGGTGGTGCACGAAGGCCGGCGACATGGAGGACGAGTTGTGTGTGTATTTTCGTGGTGGTCTGGGGATGAAGGGGCGTTATGCAATCGATAAATAAGTCAAGGGTCTGGTAAATAGACAAGAGTTACATGTGGGCCTCAAGCCTGCAGTCCGAGTAGAGACAAACAGGAGAGATCTGATTATATATACAGGCACGAGAACGAGTCAGAGACAGGCTAAGAACGAGGCAGAGAGCAGACACACAAACAATGAAAGAGACAGAGCGAGAGAGAGAGAGAGAGAGAGAGAGAGAGAAAGATTGAGAGAGAGGGAGAGAGGCAGAGAGCGAGACGGAGAGATAGTTAAACAGTGAGATCATACGGGAGAGAGAGAGAGAGAGAGATTGTGAAGGAGATAAAGAGAGCGAGAGAGAAAGACAGAAATGGGGAGCAAATGAGAAATAGGAATAGGGATAGATGGAAAAGAGCGTAATAGAAAACAGCGAGGTGATACAGAGACAGGAGGGGAGAGGCATCCAAAAACAAGGGAGACGAGATCGACAGGTAAAAAGAGATAGGCATGTGTATAGCAAGTAACCCAGAGAGGGAGGTTGGGGGAGAAAGAGACAAAGAGGAAAGGGAAAACTGTAAAGTAAACAGCACTCAAGAGGGTAATGGAGGAAAATAATAGATTGCAGAACAATGCCGAGGCAGATGTAGGGGTGTGTTTCCGGGGAATATCGGTAATGATATTGGATGTGAACTGGAGACCCAGTCGCGCACATGGCGCGGGTTGTCCTCGATCTCTGGTTACCGTGGCCGCGTGCCTCGAGGGGGGGAGGGTGAGGGGCATCGTGCAGGCGGGTGGGGGTGTGGTGCGCTCGGCACTGATCCCATGTTAACCTCCGCCGCGTCAGCACCACCGGCTCCACTTCAGGGCGCACGGCGGGCGAGCTGTTCGCGGGCAGAGGATGAGAGAGGGGCTGTCCCTGCTCGGAAAGTGGTGAAAAGTCAGGCGAGGCCTGGAGGAAATGGGAGCAGAGGTTAGCAAAGAGGGCAAGGTACACTTATTGCAGCTTCAAGTCTATTGTGTACGTTTGCCTCAGATTTCTCCCTGCGCCCCTCTCGCAGCCCAGGGCAGTCCCTTACCATACCCTCCTTATCTCCCTATTTCCCTCCCGTCTTCGAGTTCCTGTCGATGCCTCCAGCTCCTCCATCTCCGTACGGCTTCAAGCACAGGAATTCGAAGTGCGACGGCGTCGGCTGTGAGGGATCTATTTCTGGGCAGCCTAGAATCCCGGACATGAGGGCTGGGTAGATTATAGAGGCAAGCCTGCGAGAGAAGCGGGAGTAACAGGTCCCGTGGTGTTCAAGCTGGCATGGGTGTTGGGCCACAGGGTCAGGTATATTCGTGATGTATTTGTCCTCTTGCCTCTCCTGTGTGTCTTGGGCCCTGGAGGGAGTCTACAGGACGAGAGGATATGCATGGTAGGCGGGAATAATAGCAGAAGGGCACGGGGTGGGGTGGTGGTCACGAAGGCGCTACGACTGGCGTTGTGATTGTGCAGACCATTTGCCCTGTGCATGTGGTCAGGACAAAGCTCGATTCATATTACACCTCCTCTTCATCTACCTACTCTCCACAGTTGTGTCCCCATTGCCTAGTTGTGTCATTGTTTCTTCTGCTTGATTCAATTTTCTTTTCTTCCCCCGGTTTTTTCTCCATAAGTTTGAATTAGGAATCCCTACTCCACGGTCGTGAAGATTGTCTACCCAATACTCAATGGCTGATTTAGTTATTTATGTTATATATATTTATATTTATATACGGTTTGAGGGATAATTACCATCTCTCTCTGTGTAGAATTCTTCAATTGGTCCGTCCATCTAAACGAATACTAGATACTTCAATGAGAATTACATGAAAGGTAACTGGTATCAGAGTACTGTTGGAGCAGTAGCAACTAGGTTCAGTGTATGTTCACGTAAAATGTATTCAACCGCCAGTATACAGTACTGTAACTTTGATATACTACACACTATTCATCCATACGGAAAATGCGCTCGGCATAAAGTCGCCGCTGGGAGGGGGGCGTGGTTGCGGGATGCGGATTGATCAATCAACTATATTCTTCTGGGCTCATTTCACATCTCTGGCTGGAAATTTGACTCTAAATGTTGTAAGGAATCAGACAGTTAATAGGATTAACGGCAAAAATAGACTCTGCTGCTACCTACATGACACGTGCGAAACTGGATAGAATGTGATTATTCTAGAGAGAGAAAGAGAGAGAGACAGACAGACAGACAGAGACAGAGACAGAGACAGAGACAGAGACAGAGACAGAGACAGACAGAGAGAGAAAGAGACAGAGAGATGTTAGGTAATAATGTGTCCAGAATTTAGTCACATTATCTGTATTCTCTTTGGACTATGCCACTAGCGCTGATTAGCCCATTCACGAATTGTACGTAATCATATAGAACGTCCTGACCATGCTGTACAAGCTACAAAAAGAGATGATAATTTACTGTTCGTACGGAACGAGGCGTTTACGTCGAGTTCCGTACAAACCGTACAAATCCGTACAACCACATACCCGAAATTAAGAAAAATTTATATTTCCATTTGGCTTAGGCCCGGCGTCCACCTACTGCGATAGGATCGTATACCTCCCGATATGGCACCGATACAAAATGTCAAAATCGGTGCCATATCGGGAAGGTGCAAAATCGTAGACGTATGTCTAGACAAGCCAATCCACCATGCATTGTATGGATTTTTATCGGTGTCTAATCGCAGAAACGTGGTCAACTGCCCCGATATTAGGTAACCTTCCGACGCGATGTTGATTTTTTTATCGGGAGGCGCATCGTAGACCATATCGGAGCCATATCGTAGTAGGTGGACGCCGGGCCTTAACACCCAATATTTTAATGAACGTTTACGGAAGTGTTCCGTATTTTGCGGTACGGAACAGTGTTCCATACGGTATTTTTTTTACGTTATATGGCAAAACGGTGCGTATTTACAGTATATGGGTATTTAGTAAGAAACACAACAAACATCTGAAGTATGGCTACCGAGAGGCTACCTTTCACAGAAAACATTAGGGGGCAACATTAACCATTTAGACTAGCGGCCTCATTGTTATTAGAAGATTCTGAAACTCCCCACCTCTTTACCGAGAATCACCACAGGTTGGCTACGTAGAACTCCCGAGTAAACACTAAACGATCAGTTTCTCTTATTTACCGACAACCACTCCAACATTGTTCCCAGCCGGGCCCTGCAGCTCTCAAGCCCTACTCTCACCTGAACAGGCTAAGTATAGACGTGAGGAGGCGGGGGCGGGCGGCCCAACACTTGCGAGCTACTCATTAAAAAGCGCCCGCATTCGCCTTCTGCTCACCGACAGAGTACGTTCCTGCGGGTCACGGATCCTCCCACGTCGCCGACCACGGCGCCGTGTGGGATACCACTGGAGAAGTGCGCTTACGTGTGATGCAATGTTTATACCGTGTGTACATCGGAGCTCTCTCCTCGTGGAACGCTCTGACGGGGAATTCTGTATAATGGTCCACAGGACACTCCTCCACCTCATCCGCAAAGTCTAGAAATCAAACAAAGGATCATACGACAAATATTAACATATATATATATATATATATATATATATATATATATATATATATATATATATATATATGCGTATCAATATTGTCAAAGAGGTTAATGCCAAACAGGTCAATTTCATATGGCCTGTATATCAGATGGGATAAGGAAACTGAATAAACCTACCGTTAATTTAGGTTCACAACATCAATTATAGTTGAGCCCCGCGTAAGTACATCAGCACAAGTAATTAATGCAAAGTTCTACGGCATATCTCCACATTCCCATATTTCGTAATCAATTTTCAAATGTTTCAATGTTAGTACACTACTATATAACTGTGAGCGAGCATATCAACATTATATGGAAATATACTCATGGTACAGTAGTATTTTATAATTGCTAATATCATATCCGCAGGGCTTGATACGTTCCTAATTAGGTGTTTCTTAACGCATACGCACAGCCCATTGTTTCTACGACTATCATTTACTCGGTTTTCGTAATATAATGGATGCATGCGGAGGGTATTTCTTGTCCGGCTAGTAAATTATATGTATGTAGAAAAGATGGAAATAATAGTTATCAACGTATAATCATGCACCTAACTTCCTCAGATAGCCTTGGTCTTGACGTTGGGGATGTATTTCATCTTTTTAATTCATGATGTATATATATTACATTTATTAGATTCCTGAGGTATGATGGTGATTAGTCTTCTGGAAATACGTACATGGAAAGATAAACCTAGCTGATGAAGTTTCCATCTCCGGGTCTACCTCAGCTGTCTACAAGCTGTACGTAATGTTTTCTCGCTGTGGAGACGTTCCTTGTATACGAGAAACTGTTCTTGGAATCGGCAACGAGGTGTATTCTTAGATTCTCGGATTAGAGACATCTAGGTTGGACTCTCACAGTCTTCCTATAGGCTCCAAGTAATCATAAAACTATATATATATATATATATATATATATATATATATATATATATATATATATATATATATATATATATATGTACCTGCACAGGTACTTGTCAAATCAATAATATTACGCAGTCTTGAGATATTAACTGATCATATATAAAATATAGACAAATGCGTACCATGTGGCGTAACAATCACCTTTGTGGGTATACCAATCATGTTTTTAGATAATATCTCTTAATAATACAGACACAATTCAGTCGGTTATAGGATGATAAATACATGCACGAAGACACAGTGTTGCTTAGTTCTAGAGGGGCGTATCTATGCTGTGGCGGATGTCGAATATCCTAATTCACATTTATCACTTGAATGCTTCGCCCTATTATCAAATGTCACAGTTCAGCCTATAGGCCAGGTTAGGTTAGGAGGGGCAGAGTATAGGAGCTCCTCAAAGAAATCTTTTGCTAAAACGATAGCAATACATTTCAGAACTAGTGAAACGGTTGCGATCTACAAGAAAGTGAAACATTATCGCATGTCAATATCAACTCTAAAGGGATGTAAATTAATAAGGTCCATGGCATCAACGCAGGTTTATGATTCTATAATCTTAATTCAATAAAGCCTGCCAGGCAACCTCCCGATAGACCATTCCCTTGGTCCCGATGGCCAACCCCGCACGCAAACGGCACCCTCCGCTACCCCTCTCCCTTCCCCTACCACCTTTACTGCCGGGCCTGTTCGGAGGAGGTGATAAATATGCATTAGACAATCCATCATGACAAACTAGTCTACTCATGGAGTCTATTTGTGAGTGAATCTGTCTACGCACGTGCCAGTGAAGGCATGCTGGGCGGAGAGAGACAAGGACAAACGTCCCTATTGCCGACTAGAGCGACAGGTGAGGCGGGGATTAGGATAAACACAGGGCGTGAGGTGGGATGGCGGCGATAGGGTCGTTGTCAGAGACTCTGAGAGAGGCTTCTATTCTCAGATCCTCATAGTTATCTTCTCGTACCATGCAGGCGGAACTGTGCATATTTTTGTGGGGGTGCATACACGCTCACATTGTTTTGAATTCTGATTTCCGGACTGAAAGGTGGCCGTTCTAACGGACGGGTGATGGGAAAACAACACTGCCTAGAAAATCTGGCCAGATATTGATTAGCTGATTTAGGTTTTGGCTATTGATTCCAATAGTTTTGATCAGACTGACCCCCTACCTTGCAAATGATACTGAAAAGGAAACCAACTAGTTTTGGTCAAAGTCGTCGTTCTCCACGAGTTTGATGCGGTGTCATATGAACGAGGCGACAGCCGAGTGAATATCACGTAGCATTCAAACGAGTTCGAGAATGACTTCTTTGACCAAAACGAGTTGCTTTCTGTATTTATCTCACCCCTATACACACTAAAAGAATGGGCAACAAAGAGGATATAGACCATGGAGAACGGACTGCAATACTTGAAGGGGCATGGAGAACGAGTTCCCAATGTTAATCCTATGGACGTTTATTCCAGGGGTGAGATAAATACATATACATATGTACACACATACACGCATTCGTATACAGGTCTATTCACGTACATGTACATACATGGTGTGCATAGATAGATACATGTATGCGCACAGACATATATGTAGATTCAGACGCACATACACACTACACGTAGATACATACAAAAACACAGATACATATACAAATATACATGCGTATACTGGACATGTTTGCGGTCTTCATAGACTCACAAACATTGTCCTGATGTGTGTGGTCTGATCAGACCTTGCCAGCAAAAGTGGAATACAAATACCACCTGACATCCTAGGTACCCGTCCCTCCCCTTCACCGGGGCGGCCGTGTGCACCCTCACCTGGACCATTCACTGGGTTGCACTTACCCAGGGGTCACAGTGAGCATATAGCTCTATGGGAAACCCCGGTAAAGCCCGTGGGTGCTGGCGGTGGATAAGGGAGGTAATATCCAAAGTATCCTCTGCTAAGATACTAGGGTACTCCTCTGGAGGAGCTTAGGAAAGACGATGTCGTTAGTGTTCTCACTGTGAACGTTTGCCGTGTGCACACGCCCCACAGTCAATGTTGTCCTATATAAATATTGATTCCGACGAGGGCTTCTACTCAGAATTACACTAATTACGGCTTATTGGAAGCCGCACGTCTCATCTGAAAGATTTGAAATGCGGTCTGTTGGAAGTGCAAGCATAGTTCTTTTCTTTTTCATTTATTTACAATTGTGAACAACTCAAGACCCAGCGAAATCAATACTAGAGACGGCGCAGGAGATAAGTGGAATTTTACTGTAATTACAAGAGTCAATACTCATTAAATGCCCCTATGTGGATGCCTTTGTCCGGTAAACAGGGTGCGGCAAACGGTCTAAGTGGCATGGTAGAATGGTGAGACCTCCCACAAATATTTCCTCAAATTCCTTGCTTGCATTCAGTCCTCCATGACCCCTCACCCTCCTAATTTACTAGATGGCCGCTGGGCAGGATAGCCTCCAGGCTGACCTATGCTACATGTCTGTGCCTCAGGGGCCTCCAGTATACTTGGCCTCCACGGTTCCACACTGGAAGATCCCGGATTTGCCGCCTTTCCTAAGCAAACATTCGAGTCCTCCAGGCAGAGTGTTTACCTCTAAAGCTGTGTGTTACAGGGCCGCCTCCCCGTGTCATGCTTACCTTGCCGGTGCTAAGAGGGCAGAGGAGGAGGGTGGGATGGGGTGGACGTTTATTAGATCCCAATAAGTGGTACCTGTCTGTATCGGTTAGTCCAGTTTACTGATTACCTCACCTAACACAGGCAGGTGTGACTTGGTCCAGTACCGTGCTACCAGCAGTCATGTATATAAGTAGGTTGTAAGGGTGTACAAAAAGGCAGCTCTGTATTATAGCCAGTATTATACATACATTAAGATCCCGTCTAAGAGCCCACTGGCGCATTTTGCTGCATTTACCAACGGACATGCATGAGCAGGCAGATTATCAGACAGATATTTCGAGTTTGATATCGTTGGTAGGCATAAAAGGTTATATGGTCCCGAGAAACTCCTTCATAAAGCTATTTCCATTGGCCGACGAAAATGCCATCGATTAATTGAGTTTTTCTAAAAGGCCGTTTCTATTTGCCGATAATTCGGCACCGATCTACAGTCAGGAACCACCGATATATTTTGTTTTATACCGACACCAGATCGGGGAGTGAAAACGAGACCTGCAGAGAATGATCACAGATTAATTTGGCATAGATCATTTAACAAGGCCACCATCGACAGGCTTTTACCCATATAATCTGTGCGTATCTGGAAAATACAGTAGAAACAGTGCATACCATGCACCCTCACTGATAAATGGATACCGACATATACGCTGGCACCACCGACAGACCCTTAAGGTAACTAAATAAATCTCCGTCGTTTTAGTCAGCCAATGTAAACGAGGTTTAAAAGTCTGTCCGTGGTGCCACCGACTGCACGTCGGTATCAAATACTCGGTGAGGGTTATGTGAATGCTTTGTTTCTACTGCATTTTATATGTCCATACCGATTTAAATTTCCCCATAAAACATTGAGCCTTACCGATGAAACCAACGCGTTTTGATCAAATGTTCTGATTCTACTGCACAAAATCTGATGCAGTCTCTTCAAGAACTGTTGGGAAATAGCCATTGGCCAACCTTGCGGTTATGACCTAAAGACACCTCTAATTCCTGACACTGAGAACGGATATCAACTTCCCACTTTCTCTGAATTACTTACACGAATCGCTGCACCTGATTCATTTCGCCTGAGTCTAATCTTATTCAGAGGAAACATTGCACCCTCAAGGCAACCTGATGGAAATTAATCTTTTTCTCTGAGGGTATTAATGCCAACACTGGGACTATTGATGTGTTAGAGAAACTGGAACATGTGTTGAGGATTCAGAGCTCCTGCTCCTTAATCAATCAACAAGTAGACCCTTCCCTTTTACCCCTAAGGCGATGCACCAATTCTGGAATTAGCGATTGATAGAAGTTGCCATGGTTACGGGGATAATCGCGTCAATATTGCATTTCATTTCCCAAGTGACCTACTTCTATGATTTTTAATAAGGAATGTAAATTATTGCCAGCGGTCAGATAGGATGTGCTGGGGACTGCGTTTGCATGTATGGTTTGCGTTGGTAGCAAAAGTACACTCACGATAAAGGGAACCATAGTGGTACTGTATGAAAGTCTCACTGATTTGAGCCACTCCAGAGGGCAAGGCTAGTTGTTTATTTGCTCTGTCATAACCTGCCAGGAAACAGCATTAGGGGTCAGGGTGAACTATCCCTCCCTTGGACCACTAGAGGCTCGGCCTGCTGTTCACATCCGCGCTTATCCCACTTACATAGGTTATGGACATTGTATACTTAATTACTGGAGTACGTGTGCCAATCATAAGCTCCTTTCCATACCAAAACCTTGATTTGTTGCAGTCCAAGTGTGTTATATAACAGAGAATATCGTCAACAGGGTTGACATTCCCACGGAATTCTTTATTCAGGTGATTTATCCTCGAGACCAGCACGGGCTCGAGCACAAGTAATCTCATAAAAAACGGATTAGTCAATTGACTTTCCAATGTTTCCACATGATTTAGACACCAAGTAGAGAAAATGCAAATAGCCTCCTCAAGGGTTAAAGCCTTAAAATTTGACCATGGTTGTGGGTATGACAACAAGCCTTTGTAAGACTTCACAGGGACTTCTTTTACAAACGCTATGTTTTACCTGAAGTGTATTTGCACATATTGAGAAAATAGATAGCTTCAAGTAAGAGGTGTAAGACTCATAATGAAACAATAACCTGGTGGTTCAGTGGTCGGCATGTAGTAGATGTTTCAGTCTCAGCGCCCGTACCGGACAGCTTGTAGGATGGGTGGCGCCCTCATTTTGAGACTCCAGATATAATATCCCTACCCAGTGAGTTACTGTGGTTATGGCCAGCGAAAATGAATATCCGTCAAATGATTGGTATAAAGTCCAATGCACATCTACCGATTTCGGAACATTGATGTACCTTTTTCACCCCCCCCCCTCCTCCCTTGAGATGTTCTTTTGTCGCCGACGAGTTGTCGGTCGATGTTCCTAAATCGCTCGCCAATAGTTTATCAACATGTTGATAAATCCAGTCGGCGACAACGAAACAATGGACGGGATGCGTAATTTGGCTGCGACCGATTACTGTACAATTTGGGAGCTAACCCTTCAATCCAGAATCGTTTGGTGTGAATTAAACATAAAGAAGTTGGCAGTGTTATAAAGGTGGAGGTTCCACGTCCAGGAAGTCAAATTGATAGCAAGGCAAACTTTGGCGGCGGAAATGGGTCAGTTCCATCTGTAAAACCCATCCCAAATCAAACTTGTTCTCTAACCATCCATCACGAACAGAAATATGATAGATCGGAGAGAAGGGAAACGTAATTAAAATAATGGTTCTAGCTGGTACAGTGTCCGCTTTCTAATAGCAGTGGGGATGCAGGGCTTTGCGGGTTTGGCGATGGGAGAAATGTAATATGAGGAGTATATGGCAGAAAACACAAATCAAGGTAGGAACCCCATCCGCTCCGCACGAGGAATGGCGCTTTCTGAATTCCATACATATGTGATCCACGCCAGCGACGAGGCGATCGATATGGGTTAGAGACTTATTTGCCATATGTTAGTGGGCCTCTCGTTGAGTATAAATACTCTCTTTTGTCTTCTCCAATATGGTATCTATTTCACAGGTGATACCAAAAAGAGATCAATGAGATTGATGGTATCATCCACAGTTTACGATTGGAAGATATCCACAGACGGCGTAATTGTGACTTACCTGAACCTTAAGTGTTTTGTTATCTATCAGAGAAGTTGTGCTGAAAGCTGAAAGATTACGAGCTTAATTGTTACCTAGATTAAGGTCATGACAGACGCTAAATTGCAAAGCAATTTAAAGGAACAAAAAACAACACAATAAAACCAATAAATTGCTGACATCTGAAGTCGATGATAGAATATATAATTGACTGACAATCTAGTCCACCCAGAACCGTTCCCTGCTTCGCAGCGTAGTGACTTGGGACCGGACTACAGTCTATTGACACTTTAACGACTTTCGACCACAGGTGATATCCGATGTTAGCAAATAATAACAAACTTTATGGAACATTCAATATATCTGCCTGAATTGTGTATCACACTCTTGTTATCAATATGTCATATGTCCATATGTCCTCTCAACGTTGTACTTTTCTTAAAACAACAGGTGAAAGGCAAACAAACATGGCATCATTTCGATCCCATATCCGCTATACAAGTTGTTCATTAACGATGAGGTATATAACGTAAAAAAATAAGCTACTCTTAAAACAGATAACTTCCTACACCCAGGTAGTGTACATATACAATACAGTGCGATAGTTAAACCATTAATCTACCACCATATGGCCATTCCCACGAACAAATGTAGCACTACTGTCTCAAGAACAAACAGCAATGCAGACCACTGGTGGACAATCTATGCTGTTACGGTAACCACTTCCGTAATGCACCCACGGCTATATACAAACAGCAAATGCTCGGAGTAACTCAGACAGACACAACAAACGAGCCAACTATAGAACAGGAATGAAAGCCCGATGACCGGGCACAGGAAGTGTCCGGTCCGACTGGTCATACCTACATTTATACTGTAGCCGCAGAGAAATACCTACCGGCTAGTTGATGGAAGTAGTTTGATAACGCTCCGCCAGACGTCACCTCGAATCTATGATTTGGTTTTCAGAGTAGAGGCAGCTTCTAGGCAGCATCCTGCATTTGCATTGTGAAGCGTATACAGTTTGTATAGAGGTAAATGCAATAGAGTATGTATGTATATACACACACATATATATATATATATATATATATATATATACATACATACATACATACATACATACATACATACATACATACATACATACATACATACATACATACATACATACATACATACATACACACATACATGCATACACAAAAATACACACATACATACATGCACTATTTGTATTGCTCTATATATAGCTATTCATAGTACTATTTTCGACTACGTTCATTTAGCCCATAGGGTGGCCTAAAAAACCCACCTGTCTCTCCCTGAATATTATCAAAGTCATACATTCATCCGTAAAAATCAATGTTCTACTTGAAATGTTAACCACCTTGGAGAACCTGGCTGAATGTGACGGGCCGATACCTGCATGGACAGATGTGTTGAGGTAAGCTCCATGGGTGAGCCAGCCAAGAAAAACCCGAGGGTTATGTTTAGATGATGCGGGCATGGATTTGGGCTGACACCAAGGTAACGCACTGTGAACAGCAAAGAGAACAGCACAGGGAACAGCTAATGGAACAAGGCTCAAGCCTTGAACCTGAGTATGTGGCCTATAGAAAAGACTGTTGGGTTCCGGTGAAGAGTAAGTACATGTATCTGTACACCATGCACTGGGACGGTGACTGGCATTGTATAGTCAGAATACGCACTGATATCTAGGCTGGTGTACATCGTTTGACATATTCATATATATATATATACCTATGTGCGAACAACCTATGATTACTTAACGCTGCTGGGGGTGGAATAACATTTGTTTACTGCCCAGGCTGAAGTTACTGCCCAGGTTGACGTTCACTGCCCAGGTTGACGTTTACGGCCCAGGTTGACGTTCAGAGACATTCGGTTTTTATCGATATTAGCCGATAATTGAAGGTATATAGGAATAGGGAAACCACATTCCAGTGGGAATAAGTCAAAGTTACTCGGTAAGGCTTGGAAAAGTTACTGCCCAAGGTTACGCCTTGGGCAGTAACTTTTCCAAGCCTTACCGAGTAACTTTGACTTATTATCACCGGGACATAGTTTCCCTCTATTCCATACTGGCAAATCTTGCTATACAGATGTACATAAAGTCCTCTAGATTCCTGCGTATTGAATAAATAAAACTTATTGAACTTTGTGTACAATTCCTGTATAATGATTGTGTTTATCCTGTCAAACTACGATCTACCACACCTGGCCTGTCCACGGTATATAAACCCCAGTCTCTTAATAAAAGCATCTACAGTAATCTAAGAAGAGCGTTAAAAAAATACTATGGTCTACAAAAAGGGGGCTTTATGTGATAAATGGTAGAAGGTCTTTTCGGAAGTCAAACAAAGATAACAGAGATGAAACCAATTCTCTCTGCTCTGACAAAGGGTTGAGTCGGGCTGGGAGTAGTGTCCACAGTCTCTATGTGAATGCTATTTTGTGTAGGTTATGTTTCTCGCTCATGTACTCCGGAAAAGCCAATGCATTCAACTCATGTGTTATATCCATAATCATTTAGGACGCAAATTATACTTTCTAACATGTGATGGATTATCAAGAGCTTTCAGATGACTGTGAAAGCCTATATGGAAGTAAATGCATAGATATGTTTTTTCCCTCCTTTTCGCATGCTTTGTGTAATGAAAAACTTATCCAAAAGTATCATATGAATGTTTTTTTTATGACAGGTAAGAATTTTTATAGCTATAACAATGAGAATTTAACAGGCGAATTGAACTTTTTTAACATGAAAGAACTTAAAACTTTCTGAGGACGTACATTGGCCAAGATAAAGGTAAATGTGATGAATGATGTCTGAAAATTGGTTGGAAACAGTGAGGCAGATTCAATTTGAAGTCTACCTGAGCTTTGAGGATCAAGCTGCTTACATGGGGGAAGAACGCCTTATGGTGACTGTACTATGTCCACTATACCTGAATAAAAAAAACAAAAAAAAAACAAAAAAACATGTCACTACAATGAACAGGATGCTTGAGTGTCCAGTAGTAGCTCGTTCATAAAAACATGATATCCGTTTGACCATTATCATATAGCGCCTCATATAGAATGGAGTAAAAAGTGGGTTGGTGAAAAGGAGAAAGCTAGACCAACGATAAAGGAATGGTGAGGGTTTTAAAATGAATGAAAGTTGCCTTGCTAGTCACATAGAGGGGCACGAGAGTAGTGTAGGTATTAGTATATTTGGCGTGGGAAGTGGTTTTAAGAGGCTAATACCCGAAGAGACGCTATGCAGCCAAGAGAAACTCAAATATTTCGGTATGTTGTTTGTATTGAGTAATTCATGATAAGGTACTCTGTAAACCAACTAACGCCCCTAAAAGCATTTGACACCAACACCTTTAATATATATGTAGATGTATGTAAATTATATGGAGTTGTTACTTACGACGTAAAATATTCAATAGATCACATATATTATCTTCAGAATAATAATCTGTGAACGTTTTGGATGCAGGACCATTCACCAAGCAAGCGTTCTGTTTTCAATAGTACAGTGATTCGAAATTCTATCTAGATATATTCACAAGAATTGAATAGTCGACTCAACGAATTTTACCATTTATATAAAAATCAAGATTTACAACAAATCTCTTTTGAAAAATTAAAAATACAGCTATTCTTTCGCAGATAAATTGAATGGGCCCATAGAATAACACAATGCACCTTCGGAGAAAGGGGGACGGGCCAATTTCCATGGCATTACCATTTCTCTAGGTATCAAAGTGATCTTTAATCCCCTTTGATCGTAAGTGAATGAATGATACTAATCCCCCATATGCATCTTTAGAAATTATCACGGTTCAACATGTGAGTGGGCCATGCTGCTGTGGCTTATTTGGGTGTTATATATATATATATATATATATATATATATATATATATATATATATATATATATATATATATATATGTGTAATATATAAATATGGAGTTTTATTAGGTGGATTGAACTGAACTTCAACACTCGTGATTGTTCCCTGTGATACAATCGCTAACACGGACTGAACATATATCATCTTAGGCGTGACTATGAACATAGCGAAGTCCAGGAAATGAAAAGTTCGCCTACTTATGGTTTGCTAGGTAATGCTCACCACTCTCTTTCGGTTTACCTTTGAGTAGAAACAGATTTACTGACAGGTAGACGAGCATATAGTCGCATTGAAGTTGACCTAACTCGCATTCCAACTGCAACAAGCACGACACATAACCAAGTAAAAGCTTACAGCATAAGGGCCACCTACACGACATTAAGTAGCGTCTACATTTGAGTAAGAGCAATGTTAAAGTTCTAGAGTAGGCTATGGGAAATGAGACCCCAGTTGTCGAATCCTTCTGGTCAGCTTACTTTGTGGGCATTCGGTACAGTGTTTGTTCTATCATGTATAAGCTTATTTTAATAGAAACTCTGCAGCCAATATTCAGGACCAAGGACAAAAGCTCACCGAGTATATACACAATATTAACTGGTTTTAGAAATAAGCGGCCGTAATCGCCTCGCGAATGCGAGAATGTTACGTAGTCTAGTCCAGGGAGATTACGACCACTCTTATTTTGGAACCGCTTATATTGTATTTATCATGCAGCTTTACAAATTTTGATGATCAAATAAAAGAGAAAATCATCGCTGATCATTTCACGCATATTTTGTACACAAGGAACTTTCCCTCCTCACGTAATCCCCATTGTGTGCACGGCGGAGATTACAAACATCCGGAATGCCCGCCCAGGAAACTACACAGTCCATCTAGGCTTAGTACAGACACTCTGTAATCGGTGCATAATAAACCATTGTACTGCCTGATAAATGTAGTTATAGGTGGATATGTCATTACTTATAAGTGCTGATGTCGCGCATTTAAAAAACATTAACATATATGTATGCATATATGTATATATACATATATACATATATTCATATATATATATACATATATTCATATATATATATATATATATATATATATATATATATATATATATATATATAAGCAAATATATCTAAATCTATGAAATTGTAGGCACGCACAGGCATAAGAACGAAGCTATTTCTGATCAAGTTAAAAAAACCCACTATTATTTGTGATCCACTAACAGCACACAAAGCCATGGAATTGGTAACAGCAGATAGAGTTAGATATGGTATACTCATCTATTTGGCTTATATTACTTCATAATATATCTCAGGTACATGTACAACGCAAATCTATGGAGGTTAAGAGGAAAGGTTAAGTTCCAATTGACATCAGGTATCCTGTTCCTGAAGTACTTGGTAATTCAATTTGCTTTGTGTTGGAACTTAATGATGGTCGCATCTCATAACAGTGAATGAGTACTGAACCTGAAGGGGGAAGGCAATTTCTGCCCTTTGCAGCAGCTCGACTCAGGTTGAGCACCCTGGGAAAACGCCGATGGAAAGGGAATGCCTGTAATCCCTGCAGCTCTATTCCCCTCCACACCATAACTATGGAGGCATTCGACCAAGGTAAGCTACATGGGACCCTCACCCACCCAACCCCGCCCACGTCGGCCTGGTGTGCCGTCCACACACCTGGTCCTGCCCCGTGAACATGGGACAGGTGTGGCAGGCGTGCTACTTGTGGGTGGGGGCTGTTCCGGTGTGTGTCCACCAGGTGGCGGCACGCGGAGGGAAGCGGGATCCACACGATAGGCGGAACACGTGATCCAGAGCTATGGGCCGTTATGCACCCCCATCCTTGTCGGTCTTCTCCAGGGGAAGGGTCATCGAAGAGTGCCATACGTCACCCAGGAGGCCCTGATGAAGGGCAAGCATCACCCTAGACTGCAGACTAGGCTTGTAGACAAGGACAAATTGATAACAAGAACATAACCCATAAGACTGTTCAGGGTGATCTAGTTTATCGGGATTTTGGAAAGTAACTTGAAAATGAAACCTAACTTTTCCCTAATTCATTACGGAGTACAGTTATCTATTAATCACCCAAATACTGATCGAGGGGCAGTGCACGGTCATATTGATAGAGGTCATAATGCATGCATAAAATCGGGTCCATTGATCTTGTGAAATGAAAGCACTCCTCTGGAAACCTGCCAGGAATCACAGATGGAATTCATTTCCACCTCCACACATGGTAGTGGTTTGAATATTAAATACGGGTAACAAGTCTGCTCTGAATACCTGATTGAGATAAACCAGCTGAGAGAAATCAGAAATAACTCAACCAGCTTTGGTGAATCGTTGGCTTATGTCTCTGTCTTATTTGACCAGCAAAACAAGTCCAAGAGATGTATTAAGTCCTGGGATGGTGAGGCTGTTAGTCCCAGCTTTAGATGACCACTGAAGAACCAATACATATAACTCGGTGGACCTTGAAGGCTCCTGGTCATACATTCGTTAGGCAGACCTCAGGGACTGCCCCTCGCGACGCTGCCTGCCGGAGAGTGACTCAGCTGAGGTGGCATTAAGTAGGTCATAGACGGACCCTAAAATAGGTCACAGGGGTGTTCTCCATTGACCTGCTCACCTCTGCTTTCTCTAGGTACAAACGACTCAGGAAGGCTAAATGTACGCGTGCGCTGTTGGCTCATGATTTATACATGCAGTGAGTGCTGCTGTAGTCAATATTCTCTTACTGAAATGCCAGCTGTATATCTAAGGAAAAGTAGAAAGAAATCATACCAGATCAACCGATATGGTGTTCACGTTCATAATTCCATATTTCATATCCCGTACCTCACATCACCGAATATCTTGCAAATTACTTCAGTTACATTTCTGTTCAAGACATATAGAGATTTCCATTGTGCAGAGCAACTCGAGGCCGATTTGCTCATCCGTTTACTGAGGCTTTGGACTGGCGAGTGGCTCGCAGCCAACAGCTATTTCCGACAGATCGATAGAGGCGCCATCTATCGGCGGTGGACACAACCACAGAGAGCAACAGGCGAGCAGTTGAGGACGCCACAGGCATGCGGGTCATCAGATCCACTGTAGGAAGGCTGTACAGACCACTAGGCAAACGCTACTATAAGGCTAAAGTAATAGAAGGGTAGGTTAGATAAGGGAAGCCACAGACCAGCAATTAACGAGCTGTTAATTGGTTAGACTGGCAATTAAGTTAATGAGACAATATCGAAAGTGATGCCTGGCAAATACTGTTTTTGTACTTAGATGGCAGGGGAATCTTTCCTAAATTAGTTTTACCGAAGAGGAATCAGATGTAGACCAATTATGTCAATAGCACACTGTAGGGAAAGAGTTGTTAACTTAATTTCACGGTTACTGTTTAAAAGAAACACGAAATAGTTTGGCTGGCCAATCCCATTCCAAGATGTCAATGTTAGAGTCAGGATTCTGTGTGAATTTTGTATGAAATCAATTTTGAGTGACCTAGATTAATTGAGACGTCCTCGCTCAGATACATGCTTACATTCAACCTTCTTAGTATTCAACCTTTTTAGAACAGCCCAACAATCCGTCTATTGAAATAAGAAGACACCTTGAGTATACAATATGCACAGAGAGTTACCTACCAGATGTCACATGGAAGAACTTATATATATATATATATATATGAGGGTGCATATTTACATATACATGTATACTGATAAATCAGAGGCTGAATGCATACATATGTCAAAAACAAACAATCGAACTTAACCCACTGATCAATCAACTTCAAAGTGCTAAATTGCAGATATATACCATTTTTTCATTGGGCTATCCTGTATTTCCTGTGCATCGATCTGAACAATTCTTAAATAATATTGTTATTGATAGAGATTCAATATTTTGGCGAACTCTCCTATTTACTTGTGGTTTCCTAGAATATCAACAGCTGCAAATATTCGAATAAGCTTCTAAAAGCTCTATGGCCAGCCATGCTATACAACCTTCTAATTCCGGTATATTCTAAATTATATGGAACATTCAAGTAAACATCTGTTAAGTAGAACACTAAATATGCATATACATATCAAATAGACACAAACACATGCCGTACTGCGAATCAATGCCTCCACAATTAGAAAGGATATTCTGTTCAGAGCACAGATGAATTACAACGAAATGTAAATTACCGTTTTACAAAGGCCAACGCCAGTATTTAAATCACTCCAGAATCACTGTAGTGTATTTCTTTGGATTATGAATACGGCCATTATCCTTGTAAGCCGCAGCAAACATTCTGGTGAGAATTACAAAATAATTCCTAATCTCTGCCAGCCCCTCCTCCACTATCTATGATTCATGGCAAAACATCAAAACGCACAACGCGGTGGGATTACGACGTAGTAGCAGCTAAGCCTCGTTCACCTACACTACAATTCACAAGATATATATATATGCTATGAGGTCTGATAAACTCATCAAATTCATGATCAAATTCATTAAATTCATGAATAATAAAATGTTACATATTCCATGCAGCCTTAATGTTGATAAAGCTCTCCTCATTATCGCTGCCTGTTTTCCTATTAGTCATCCTCAACGTACGCTTCAGGGTCCAGGCTGCTGAGCTGGGGGCGGTCCAACGAAAGTAACTTTCTGTTCGCTAATTCAACTCGTGTCGTGACTGGTCGGTTCATTAAACCCAAACCGCGAGCCGTGCAAATTCTCCCTTTATGGGGGCTCGGCTGGTATTAATACGCTCCCCGATCAGCATTAATAAAGAGACACAGAGAAATGCTTAAAAAATCCACTTCCGGTCACGTGCGGGTCACGTGGTTCCCACGTGGAGAGCGTGCCGGAAGCTAGGCTACTCCAACGAGGAATGAGGCATCCGATAAGAACAGAACACAGGACAAGAAGAGGTTGTTAGTGCGGGAAGAGGGTCAGAAGTGATGGATAGGAAGAGAAAAAGGGCAATGAGGAGGGAGGTATAGGTACCTTCTTAGATTAAGAGGGAGACATAAGGAAGCTAGAGTTGAAATAGAGACAGAGTGGCATTTCCTATCGACAATAGAGAGACTGGAAGGCAGGGATGGAGACAGAGTAGAATTGAGGAAAATGCTGATACAGGGGGTTGTAGAAAACCACTATTCATTAGGTCTGGTCATGGCGCCCTTCCTATCAACCCCTCTCCTGCCATCGCCAGTCTCTACCTTGATCCGTGAGGGTGACGTCCGGTGAGCCGGATTTACGAGCGGTATTTGTGACGAGCTGCCCGCTTAATCTCATCCCCCACGTGACGACGGCCGTGATCAATGCCTCGTGGGGGAGATAATTCCCAACCCCCTCTGCTTCTCCTCCGTGCGTGCCCTACTGACCTCTCCATGCCTGGCGTTACACCCCCTCCACCTGTTCGTCCCAATTTATATCATATATTCACTTCCACATCTCGAAAGTAGAGGTCAGATTTTCCTCAGTGGTTTGATTTTATCGACCCATATTTGTGTTGGAGACACATTACACATTTACAAGATTGTTTTAATTCAAAACCATCGCTGATCGGGGATGATGATGGTGAATGGTGGTGATTTGAAGGTTGAAATCCTCTTAATTCCGTTATAGGGAAGGCATACACGTACATCTATGAATGTATTATATAATAGTTTGAGGTGGTAATTTGTCTCTAATTTCCTGAGCTCCAGGAGCAAGGAGTTTACCACATGCGCTCAGTCAAACCAGGGATCTTTTTTCAAGTGAAATTTCTCCGCTCAAACACCATCAAGGATCTTCACAGGGTCCAGAGGACTTCCAATTCAACAATCTCCAATTCCAATAAATTCTCACAACTGAATAGTTCATATTAATATGGTAAGCACAACAAGATCAGACAATGTCAGATCATATGTCCACACAAATTTATAAAAAATAAAGTCAAGTGAGGCAAGCCAAAGTCAAATCACAGCTGAGTCTGCACTCATCTTTGAACTTACTCTGGCTCTTCTCCTGGTTATTCCACTATTAAAGCTCAGACTCTGCTTCCTTGTTCCTTCCACATCGTTACCAAACCCTCATACAATTCATTGAACGTATACCATGACCCTTACGAGTTTGCTGCCTCTGTAGACCGTTATATACCTCGCCGATGTTACTCTGACAGCATGGGTATACCTCTAAATATTTATTTGAAACATATTTTGTTTCACTGCTTCCTTTTTCCCTGTACATTCTCCTCCCGCACATTCCCTCCCTCTCTGTCTCTATCTGTCTGTTTAGCTCTCTCGTTCTCAGTGTATATCCATACCATACAAATATTCAGAAGGTCATATGAATACCCGATGCAGCTAACCGTTACGATCGGGTTTCTACGAGGCCCGTTTCCAATGGCCAAAGTAAACGGCAGAGATTTTTCAAGGTTTTTTTTGTACCCGACCACGCCACTCCGCCAAACACGGAATGGAGGTGACGGCGACTCTTGCGTCAGGGATTCCTGGCTGCAGATTGGTGACCAAAAATCTGCCAATGGGAATAGGCCTACAGTGTAACATTCCAGTTCTTCAGTCTACAGTCGTGGTAGCATACATTCCAGTTCTTCAGTCTACAGTCGTGGTAGCATGCCGTATCATTAACAATAACAATGGGAAATTTACCTAATGTGAGGCCGTGTATACAGTATGCGGCATATAATTATTTCATGCCCGAAACCGACTCATTTTTTACAGTCTCCTTTATTTACTCTACTCAGTCATGTTATAGTCATAAGGACCTAAATGCATCACTATTTTATACTTACAATTCAACACATAATAGGATTGATTTTTATCCAACTAGTTCTTCCCTGTTTATAAATTGGAGGACCAAGAATTATGCAAGTACCTGTGCCGTTTTACTTAAATTTAATCCACTGTACTCTGTACTGATTCAACCATCTTTAGAGGACATACAATAGAGACTTATATGAATATATATCCTATCTAAACACTTTTTTTTCTACCACAAACACATTCTGATTAACGGAAATCTCAGAGTCTACATTTACACAAGTCTTAAATCCGTTTACCTTACCGACCCTAATCATAAATGCCTCTCCCATTCTTTGGCCCAGGCTTCCCGAGTCCTTGGAAGGATTGCCCGTCTCCCTAATGCCCACCCTGGCCGTCCTATGTATACTACTCCCGGCTCCCCCTTCTTACAATGTAAAACGAGTAGGTCTACCTCGTTCCCCGGTGCCTCCTAGGCATGTCGAGCAGCTCCCCCCCCCCCCCCCCCCTCCATCATCCACCAGATGGCTCTCGCGGTCACCGCCACGCTAACTGGATGATAGTCGACCAATAATAGAATCAGGCCTCGATCGATGCGACATGTACACGTATGTAAACCCGGGTTGGTAGTGACTCAGATTCGTTTTCCCCGAGGCCACACGGATTAGTGTGGTCCTCGGCCGGGCTGTAGCCGATCCATATTCTCAAGGCCATGCTGATATTAGTCAATAAACGGAGAGCGTTTATTGAGTTGCTGAGAGCGGTTAACGCTGTCCTTCCCGTGTAGCTAGCGAATTACTTTCTGCAGCTTGGAAACTATAATTGGCAGAGATGGGTAGGTCTCATGGCTTGTTACAGATTCTTTTATATGATCTCTTCCGCTGTCCTTGCGTGCTAATGAAGACGGTCTCCTTTCGCTAAGGGTTATATCCTGCTATGGCGGAAATGTAGTAGGAAAACCATATGTTCGTCAATCAATCAAAAGAGATATGTTATGCACGTGCATATATATACATACATACATACATACAGATCGGTACATGCATATGAAAATAAGATATGCATAAAATAGTTTTTAGTGTCATTTGTGGACAATTATCATTTAGCAATATGAGGATTTAAGAGCCCACGCATTTATACTCACCAAATGCTAGTATAATAAAAGAGAAGTATAGGCTAAAATAGCTTCTGCGTTGAATTGAGCCTACGTTGGGTGCCTATTGCAAGCTGGTATAAAGCAGCAATTTGGAAGGATGAAGGTTGGAGAGAGGGAACGAGGTGACACACCTTACAGGTGCCCCGCAAAGCAAAGAAGGCTGATATGGATACGGGAGACCACTACACACAAGGCACATCATAAAAACTGTATCAGGCTACATGCTTTTGTGGTGCTTGTTTGGGGGGTGGGGGGGGGGGGGGGGGGGTGGGCGGATGGGTGGATGCATGTCAGGCAACGACTTTGATGATCGGCCGATGCAAGAGTTTCTGTAACCTGAGACGGTTCCGCAAAACACAGTAGTTATAATACATATATGTATCCAGCAGTGTTCGCCTGCTGAAAAGTTGCTTTTCTACTGATGTTCTCTAAAGTTTCATTGGTTTTAGTAATATTCAGGTATTGGGACGGGAAGGTCGTTGAAAGCTATGATTATTTTATTACCTAAAGTAAGTGAAACATCTACTTTGATGCAGCATACGCTGTATGTAGGGAGAAGCATGCCAAGGGTGCGATCAAGTGAATGTAAGTGCACGTGTTTATCAATATATTCATTTCAATAGACTTTATTCTTTCTGTATTATCACAGTTCTTCCTTCAGAAGATAAACATACAACCATGGCTTGTGACCACAATATGGATACAAATACACAAGGTACAGAAGTTAATGATGTAATGAAGGAGTGATAGGTTTAGATGCATCATATCTAAATATACATGTTTTGTATGTATCCGCGAGATTTATTGTACATAGAAAATTATTTATCTGAAAATATCCTTGGGTGATAAAAATAGTTCACAACTGGAGCTGCACCCGTGACAATCTTTACATAATCATAGATGTATCCTCATAGTCCTGTCCTTCTGAGGAGGTCCGTCATAAATCATCGTTCCGCTATCAGAAATCATCTTGAGATGGCCGCAGTCGCCGGGCCTGCCCTGGACGATGACGAATAGCCTCCGTCCGCTTCACATCACGTGGACGGGAGGCCTCTATTGCCGGCGTCATCCCGGGCCTCCCGCGCCGGTCCTACATATGTGGCCGCCATCCCCAGCCCCGCCCCGTCACGGCGCAGCTTAAAATCAGCACGCGCCGACCACAGTGCCACCTCCCAACGCCCGCCAATTCATCGCGTCTCCCGACAGAGGGCGCGTCGGGCAAGAACCAATACGCCACCCGCGCCCCCTGGTGTGCTCGGATGTCAGCCGCCATCGATCTCTGCTCAGTGCATCTATCGATCTCCGTCTGACTCCTATCGCTCTCTCTTCTCTCTGTGGTCCATGGTTCTGTCGGTCTATAATCTGTCTATTGGTTTGTCTACCTGTCATTCATCACTTTCTGGCACAGTGTCTGTTGCTGGAAGTCCTACCAAGCCATTGCTTCTCCTATTTCCCACCGTCAATCTCATGTCTGCAGTCTTCTAACAAAGATAGAAGGAATGTATCCCTTTGATTGAGGCTCGTCTTTCTGCAGGGAGCTTTACACAGAGAGAGGACTCTTTCATATGCTGCCACTTTATATATATATATATATATATATATATATATATATATATATATATATATATATATATATATATATATATATACATATATACATAATACATACATACTTACATACTTACATACATACACACATTTATCTGTTACTTCATATTTACTGGATATGTGTATCGTATCAGTCTTAAGGGATATGGAAATTTGTTCTTAACTTGGATTGACAAAAATCTTGATCGTTTGAAATATCTGTTTCGTTCTATTATATAAACTCTGTCACGGTTAGGCCGTTTAGACCAGCCTTATAAAAAAGCAGAGGCCTCTGCCACTTTGTTCAGCATAATCGTTCAACGAGAGCAATGTTATAACTGTGTAATTACTTTGGCTCAATAAAGAAATTTTATAAAAAAAGATGTACTGACCCCTTCCGTAGTCGTGTTCCTGGGACAACTCCTTCAAGAGAAAACACGATAGAGATATCAACGCGCAGTACGCTCTTCTTCTCCTCAGGAAACAATCATGCATTACATGGGACATGTCCATTGATAACCGAGTGACCCTATATGATTCTGACCCCATCCAATGAGATAGAACTTGAAGTTCATAGATAGGTGCCATACGATTGTTTACCCTATAGTCATCAAAAGTACTTGTTTCACGGACTACATGTAGTGACATGACATAGTGTTTATAGAGACGACACACATTAGGAAATTATGCTCTTAAATTATTTCCTCATTTTAATAAGTTTTAGTATCTGAAAAAATGAGTTACAACCACCCACTATACCTGTATGACATGTCCATCCATGGCGTTGGTTGCGACCGTTTGGGCTATAATCTCACGAAGGATATTTTACGATCAGCACTACTATAGCACACCACAAACCACCCTACGTGTCGTAGCTAATGATCGATGGCCAGATCTCTACGATCATAGGTATATAAGGCACTGACGCCTTGAAACGGTCGCTATTAACGATTATCGTGACTGAAAAACGCCCCCTGGTTTGTACACGCATTGAATTCCAACAATTGGTTTTATACCTAAGTATAATCGCCACCCGGTACAAGTCTTTAACATATTACTCCCTCCATGCTAGCTTCCATGAGTCGCTGGTCACCCCTGCATCATGTTTTGTTTCTATATATAGGTATAAACGCTGTACTCTATCTAAGCATATCTTATATCATTGATAACTCGGAGACAAATAATAACCTAAGTAAATAAGAAAACCCGCCAGCCTCATCTTACCCACACCGAAATTACAATATCTTATTCTACCCTAGCTTAACCCTTCCGCACCACCTTATTCATTAATTTCATACCTAATCGCCCCGCCAACTACCAAAAGAAACCAACAACAACGCCTTTTCTACTTTTATCTGTCGCCATACCCACAGCATACCAGTGTGATGAATTGGATTAATAAAATGAAATAAAAAAAACCCAATAAAAACTCTTCTCTCCATATTCTATAAAATAGACCCTTTTACACAAGTAATATATACCTTTTACTTATCCTTGTCCATACATGTCGTCTTACCTTATCTCACTTCACCATATGTAATCCTTTCATGTTCCTTTATCTACACCTAACGTGTCACTGCTAATGTAACCTAGCGAACTATAAGCTAAAACACTATTACACTAAACCTACCGCCTTGTGAACCCCTCTATATACATGTATACTTATATATAGTTAAGTGCGCACCTTGCGATATCGTAACTCACCCGACCTGCAGACGTTCCTCCCTAGTGTCATTTTCTCACATTTAACCCTCCTTCCCACAATTAACTCTCCCTACACTCTTACCACGTAAAGGGGATCCTTCCGCCATCTCCAGTAGGGGGACTGGAAGACAAGGAGCCTTGTTTAGCTGCTGGTCAGTATTGACCTTCGCCTGACAGCCAGCCTCTGCATAGACGGCCGCGTGGCTTGTATATATGTAGCATGTGCCAGTCTGGAGCCATGTGGGCATCGGGGAATGGAGGAGAGTAACCGGTAACGTGGGCGGGGGGAGGAAGGAGGAGCGGCCGCGGACCAGTGGCACTAACTGGCCGGTGGTGGTCTCGGCAACTCTATTGACGGATCTGACGGGCTACACATGCTGGGGCCACCTGAGGACTGCATCAAACCCGCTCCCTCTCTCCCGAACCCGTCCTCCCTCCCACCGACCACTACTGGTTCCTCTCCTTTATCTCCCGATGCTTCCCTTTCTCTCATCTTTCATGGCGTTTCTGATGTGTCTTACCTTATGATACATCAAGGGCTCATGCCACCCCCAGTGTCTTAATCGCGTTCTCCTCCTCCATGCCCAGTGGGTGTTCGCTTTGGTCGTTAGATCAATACCTATCCTAAATACCCCGCACATCCGCGAGCTTTGCTGTGATCACTCTGAATAATTCTCTCTCTTGTGATTAGAAATCTTATTCTTGCTGGACTTCTTTTCATATTCGTCGTATTTTTTTTGCCATTTCTGTAATTTCCTTCCTGGATATTCCTATTCCGAAACCTTCTCCTTCATCACTACTTGAAGGGCTTAAAAAAGGTGAAATAAAAAAACACACCAGCAAATAAGCATTATAGTATGATATATACATGGAGAGAAGGACAAGCCTTCTAGTTTCCCATAATGCTGATATGGCAACATAATGATGCAAAATACTTATCATAAAAATAAGACCACGGAATAGAAAAAACCCTTTAATATTTGCCAATTACTGGATGAGGAGCTGATTCCTATTCAGATATTTCTCACACCAACACTATACATTTATTGATTTTAGATTTGAATTATTTTATGGTCTATAGAATATGTGATCTCACTCAGAATCTTCTTCCATTCAGTTCTTTATTAATCCTATTTAAAGTTCAGTCCAGCGGTGAAGTTATCTGTTTGGTATGTGGTACATGTATATGCATAAATATTATCATTTAGATTTTATCCTACCCTGTCACATGTTTTTAACTTCATATGTCACCAGTGGCATATAAATATTTTATGCCATAGCCGTGGCATACAGTCACACCATGTTAAGTTTATGGAGATTTATATGAGGGGTAGGATAAATACTTGTATGAACATGGGTTTTAGCAGCTAAACAGTTATATACATTCAAATCTAAAGATGCCTCTTCTATTCACATTCTATGATGCATATGGAATGTGTTCATATGATAGCACGGTAAGCGGAACCTTATAAAATATGCAATAATCTCTGATTGACTGAACTATGTTATGCGGCCAGAGAATCTGCCCCAACGCTTTCGATCTTTGACCCAATAGTGAATCGATAAAAGCAACAGAACGTAAATAGGAATAACTATTCCACCCGATTGCAAATTTCCCAGTGCTGGAGAGCACCAGATATTCGTGCAGGCACCATAATGTATAAGATATATGCACGCTGCCAAGTATGTATTAGAAAGTTTTATAAACGCTAATTGTCATATGTAAACTCTTCTTTCCTTATTTCATCTAGACAGTCGTTCATTGACCGATCTATAGATTCTGGGCTAATTGTATCAGGCGTTAAACCACGCAGGCAGCCTCATCCAACTGAACTTGTGCAATAATCAATTCTGCGAATTCTGCAAAAATTAGAACAGTCGAAGTTATTATGGATCAGAGCTAATTAATTAAGCCTTGGCCTGAACTTTACTGGCCCCCGCGTGTGTGTGCCTTTACTGTGGCCGCTTTCCTAGGAGTGCCTTTTTAAAGTTTAAATACTAAGTGGGCAGCATATGCACCCCACGACCTTTATCATAGGTGATTGTGTTGTTAGCTGCTGGCTCGCTCATTCCGGGGTAGGCCGTCGGGGTGAATGCCTCGGGGAGCTCAGAGAGTAGAGATGGCAGACCATAAAGATGACCAGGAGTTGACTCTTTTACTATCTATCATACCAGGAATGCCCATGCCGGGAGTGGTAAGTTGAAATCCTAACTGCTGTCTTAACACTAGATCACCATTGTGCACAGTACATGGCGATCAATCGTAGTGCAGAAGCACGTTAGAAAGGACGCTATTCATTATTAGCTACTCCCCAGCTGTACTCGCACTAGTTTCTCAGCGGTTAGCGGTCTGCTAGGAATATGACTGAACAGTAGAATAGCTAGTTACTACAGAGGTTCTTAGGACCTGCACGCGTTGCACTATAACCTGTTAGCTTATACACTTTACATCTGTTGAGTGTAGAAAGTAGTAGATGGAAAGTGCACATTATATCAGGCAAGGCGCGCTTGTGTGTAGGCTCAGCAGTGCATTCCGCCAAGTAGGCGAGTCAATATGTGATTATAGCCATTGATGTTCATCCTTCCTTCTGTCTTAGGTATATGTAGGCCATGGCCGACCGCATATATATGGAAGTATAGCAGGAGACAGTGAGGAATGTCTAAATAGCAAAGTTGATAATAGAAGAATAATACATGAATACAGTTGTACATCGAACTTTATTCCAGCTAATGAGGGATGTTAGAACAAGTGAAACCGTAAATTGATTGTTTCTTTGTAGCAGGTAAATCGTTAAGGTTATATATGACGGAATCTGGATACAAGGTTTCACTAAGAGCGCCGAACAGGGGCCCAGATAGTCTCATTACTGGGGACTAGTTCCTGGTACACTGCACTCAAGAATACTCAAACAGGCCCGGAGAAAGGCATAAAACACACATTAACATGGAGACCAGAAATAAATCTCACTTCGTGTCAGCATGCAAAGTCGCTCGCAGAAATTCCTTTATAATCAAATGGCCCGACAATAACTCGAGACTGCAATGTGTTTTTTTCCATTTTCGCACAAGGGTGTGACAGGAATGAAGAAGATGTTTTTTTTTGGAGGAAGAGAGGAGTGAGAGAAATAAAGAGCCCCCGGTTTTACATGCATGGTCGGTGTGGGGGACGGCTTATTTTAGGCTTTAACCAAGACGTGCCTACGTGATTGGGATGAATAAAACCTGATAAAGATGGGGGTGGGAGGGGGCTATCCACCAATGAAGGGTGTCGATACAGAGCACAGAGTATAACAGCCCTGTCAGGGTGTATGGCTTTGGTATAATAAGGAGGATTCGGGAGGGAGCCTTCAAACTTTAAAATCCTACAGTATTAAAAGTGACCATAGTAGTAATACTTCTATCAGTCTAAGGACAAAGGCAGAGAGAAAGGGTATGAGGTTACTTACGGTCTGTTCCCCTTCGCTGGAACCAAGCCAAGGGAAGCTTTCACGGTCCTGCCACCTCAGGCCACATTTCGTCCTGAATATTCACCCATCTTTCCAGATGGATCATCCTACCCTAGAGCTCACTCTTTCTCCCATGGCCAACGTTCATACTCGCAGCATTGTTTGACCCATTAGGACCCATGCATTCCATCTAGTTCAGAGATATGTACTAAAGCATACACAACACCTGAACAGTAGCAACGATAAATTTTCTTACCTTACTCGCCCAAATAATACCTGATTGACTATATATTCAAGTTTACTTAATAGCATCACAAACTATTAACTGTTGTCCATTAAGCAACCCATTCAGCCACCCATCACCTTCCTACCAATTCACACCACCAACCGATATAATTATCCCCTGTCAGTCAATCTAAACGGACCCAACGGCCCACTCAACTCCCTAACACGATTTTTACTATCCCATCAAACTAACTCAATAGCTCGCCCACATTCTGAAGATTATTTTTACAAATCCAGGACAATCTAAGGCTATTGATCCTTGCACGTTCTTCCCGATTTCTTGCCATAGACACACTCACTCTGCCCAGTCGTCTGCGTACTAAGCCATCGTCTTTACTACAAAACTTACACATCTGTCGTCCTTTAAACTAACCCACTAAAGTTACCCGAAGAAGTAACACACCTACAAAATATAACAACATCTTAGCACACATGAGGATTTGACAAGGCTGGTGGCTTACCCCTACCGCTTACACGACCACATTAAAAAGAGTATTTTTTCCAACGTCTCCCGGAAGGGAAGCACGAACGAAAAGGTTATCACAATTTAACATCTTAGCACACACCCTGAGGAAGAAGGTGCCAGGTCTATTGAGAGGCGTATACATACTCGAGGGCATACTACATTAAACGTACAGAAAGTAATAAATTATGAACATGAGTACACCAATTCATGATTAGAGTGGCAATATATGAAGATGAGAGATGTGGAAAGCACAAAAAAACAGACACAGTTGATTTCTTTTAAAGTGGAGTTATATTGCAACTGAGATGACAATGTTATGGCGATGTATGGTGTCAAAGGGGGACACGACGTTTCGTGCTAATTAATAACACTTCTTCAGGTGATATATATAAAGATAACATTAGCTATAAATGAATGTGAATAAGTAAACACACCACTGTTCAAATGGTCTTAAATAATAGTACAATGTATACACTTAAATCATTACCTCTTATACCAACATCCACTCGCGTCTCCTCCCCGTCACAAAACTGTGTACTCTTCGCCCTACTGAGTCAGGCTAATTCTGGCCTCCAAACAGAGACTCGATGTAAAGGCCCTCATTAACTCTGGCTTTCAGACCAAGACTAGTCCTCCGTGTAAGTGGGCGGCGCTTTCTTATGGTCACACCCTCCAATCTGTTGATTCAGGTCGCGTGGCGGCCCGCCTCGAGTCGCCCGCGCGCTGTTTACGGGTCCCGACATGGTCCCGGCGTTCTCCCACCCCAGACCGCTGTTTGGCTGAGCGCAGAGGAGGGCGGGTGTACCGGGCGAGACAAACCGCTCCCCTCTCCGCGAAACCCCACATCCCCCCCTCTCAGGCCCACTGCAAGCCGCCCACTAGGATACAGCTCATTCTGCTCACACAGAACCACCCCCACCCCAATTCACTCACTCACTCACTCACTCCCTCGCTCCCACCCATCCGTCTACCCCCAACCTACCCGGCCCCTCCGCCATGCTCAACACACACTCTCTCCCATCCACACCCACAAACGTGAGATATTCGCCCTCAAAGTGGCCTAGAAAATCAATGAACGATGGACAGTTCTCTGGACAAAACGTTGATCTATCAGGCAAATTAGCTGGTAATACCTTGACTGGTTGACCTCTATTTTCTGCCTACGCCTGCTTAGCGAACACACATAGCCTGTCTTATTCAGCAGTCACCAGTTGGGATTCCAATCGCCTGGAGGCAGTCCCCAGGGAGTAATTTGCAGGGAAAGGGGGACATTCCTAATTCCCAGTGTCCGATAAAAACGTACCGAGCTGCTCGGCGCAATGCGGAGTCATTCCGAGCAACTTGGAAACCATGTCGAGTTATACTCTGATATATGCAGTTCTCCTAGAAATCCTGTTAAACTTGTCTTGAGTTATTCAAGTGTTATTATGTGGGCCACGGGAGTTAATCTGGACCCGTCTTGAAGTTATATATATCTGAGTTGTTCTGATAAATAATACTGAGAGTTACTTAGAATCACATTGAAGTCGTACTACAACATGTCCGCAACTCGTTTAAAGCCATGCAGCGCCCTCTGAGTCATACTCGGATTGTCAAGAGTCCCGTGAGTTACTCGGAGTTGTTTATGTGCCGCTTTGACCTGTTCAGTTCAGCTCGACTCCCGAAGGGATAAGTCTAAACATGTCCAAAATGTTGGGAGACATTTCGAGCAACACAATGCAACTCAGAGTCATTTAGAAGCCACTGGAGTCATTGAAAGCTACCATGAGTCATTCGGGGATTGCTTGGGACCCTGTGAGCTACTCGTGGACTCGAGTTCTTTGTGGCAATTTGCCTCACTCAGTAAAGTTAATATTCGCTTAGGAACTACTTTGAACCCTGTTAGTTACTTTTCAGGAATTGACCAATGATTTTCAAGTCCCCGCTGAGTTGGACCCTGGCTAAAATACTCAAAGTAATTAAAACTATAAAGGGGTTTGGGCATTGCATAGAAATGTGTGTAACAGTCATTCAGGGATGCTACTCAATGTCTTTTCATTATTCGTCGAGGTACTGCTTAATCCACGATACAAAGCTACTATTAGAATTGTTTTTTTCTGGTTCGCCCTGTACTGTTCTTCTCCTAAATCTCTTATGGACGACCATTCCCTTTTCTTAGAGGCTACTGAAGGACATCGGTACAGCAACTATTTTAAAGGATGCTTATCAAGCAAAATACTCAAAACTGTCAATACTGATTCCATTTGTATCTGCAAATCACATAATGTAAAAGAGAGAGATTCTCGGTCATCATAACTTTGCAGTACTATTGTAAATACAATTATTTCATCGTCCGTATCTCACAGCCTTGGGTATTCATACTTCCAAATCATAAATCTCAGTAGCAAGACTAGGATCAATAAGTGGTAAACAAGGACACAGGTCCAGATCTGCCAAGCGGCAGCAAGACGGCAGGCTTCGCGGGCTGGTGTAAAGCAATGGTCTCGCGTGCCGCTCTTTGCCGAATACAATGGTGGCAAACAGGGGGCAAAGAGCCACTCAAAGAGCAGCTCACAGCCCTGCGGACCTGTATTATTCACGTGCGTTATCTTCAGACTAATCGCCGTTTCTCCTGCCAAAACTTTCCCGTTGGTGATTGGGGCTAATGAAGGCAGCGTCCAGACACCTCCAACAATGCTTCTGCGGCTGGCTGATTTCCCCTCCACACTCCCCCTGCCTGTCAGGGGACTCACGCTGGCCCCATGCCTGCCCACAGTCGGGTGTAGCGCTCGATGATACTGAATGGTAGGGGCGATTGGTGGTTAGCGGCTGGCAGGTGGTTGGCGTAAGCAAATGGTTGCGGGTTCTTGTTTTCTTTTTTCTTTTCTTTTAGATAGTTTATTAAAACTCACGTTCCTGCTTTCTGCGTATAACTTAGAAGATGGGAAGTTGGTGTTAGTTGGATTGCTGTTCTTAGAGGGGCTGATGGTTGTTAGTGGCAGGTGAGAGTGTTGGGGGTGCTGGGGCTGGAGGATATAGTTAGGTGGGTGGTGGTCTGGAAGTGGTGTTTTGGATCGTTGTTGTTGGGGTGGAGCTGTGGATGATGTGTGTTATGAAAAATTGTACAGATGATGGTAAATTCAGACAGGTTGTTGTTGACAGGTGGGCGTGGACTTTAAGGAATAACAGGAGATAATTCCGAAACACTTTCAAATAAGCCTACCCCCTCCCCCGTTGTGAATTATATTCCACCTTATCTGAACCCACTGACAATAATCTGCACTCACCTGCCAGCCTTTTAGCCATACCGCTCCCTCGAAGCAAATCCCAAGCTGCTACCCCGGTTACATCGATTTCAACCTATACCTGGCGTCAATAACCGATATCTTGTATGACCGGACCCCCAAAAAAAGTATCTCACCCTATTGCCAGCTGGTGGTGGCTTTCTGGCCTGGAGTAGGCATTACCAGCCCCTATCTGGGGTGAGATCTAGTGATCAGGCTGCCGTCCTATCGGCGTGATGCACCGTGCGCTCAGCCAACAATACTAGCAGCAGGCGGGAGGGGCAATCAGCGGGTATTGTCTCGAGGCTTATGTAAGGCCATGTAAACACTAATAGGCCTGGTTGGGAGGGGGTAAACTGCCGTGGAGGGCACGGCATAATGAGGGAGGGGGTGGGGTCAAAAGGGTTGAGGGGCGATGAGTGGTGCGAGAGGTGCAGGCTCTCAAGGGCAGCCATCCCTGTAGCCACCAATTGAGCTTGGCCACGGGCAAACGCACCCATCCGCATCCCACCCTACACCCCTTCCTCTCCATCCACCCTTTCCGCCCCATCCCCCTTTTACACCCGACCTCCTCTCCACCCGTTCCCGCCACCAACACCACCACCACCACCACACGAACTCGTCTTTCCCAAACTGCCATCCATCCCATCTCCTCCACCAACCTCCTGAGCTTCAAATGTTCTGGTTGTTAGCTGAGCAAGGGGTGATGAGGAGAAGACGGGTGGGTGGGCGGGCGGGCGGGGTGAGTGTGGGCGGGCGGGCGGGCGGGCGGAGAGGGCGGGGCAGGCGGTGTAGCGGGCCGTGCTTGAGTAGGGGGTGGGGTGAAGGTGATGGGGTTGATCGGGAGGAGCGGGGAGGTGTATGAGTTGGGGTGGGGTGGCTGGGGATAGTTGGTGGTTTGCGGTGGCGGCCGCCACTGGCAGACAGACAAGCACCTATCACTTTCGCCCGGCGGCCCGATCCGGGCGCTGTTCAATGCTTTGTATGGATGGAAAAACGCATCGCTTCGCGGGAGGAAGACTGGCCGCTTGTTAAAAAGACGCCGGCCTGAGAGGAAGCAGGCAGAGGAGGCGGCGGCGGAGGAGGAGGGTCTGCTGGGAGCAAAGGGTGGGTCTGGGTGGGCGGGGCGGGCCGGTGCCTCACGTCATGGGACCAGGCACACTCCCCGACCACCCCGTGCGTGTCCGGAGGTGAGGTGATGGTGGGCCACTGCATACACACACCCACACCACCGACACACCGCCTCTACACACTCCTACCTCTCTCCAACCCCCACACCCTTCATCCCCCTGCTACACACCCTCCATCCACAACCACCCCACAGTCGCCTTACCACTCACTCGGCGATCGCCCTTACCCGTCCTGGACTACTCCTGACTACAGCACGGCCGAGTGGCCATCAAAAATGAAATATCGCACGGGCGAGCAACTCAGGAGCAACTCGGGCGGTGGCCGGGGAGCGTATCGTTGTGAGAGCTGATTATCCTGAATTTGAGGACTTACCAATACTAGCACCCCACTGACACATCCACCACTGCCACCACGATTACTACTACTACTTGCCTCCCGTCGCCCCATACAGCCCTTTGCCTACGCTGACCGGCCCACATACCCAGGAGGGACCTACCGGCAGTGCGAGGAGCTGCAGGAGGAGTTGTTGGTGTATAAGGAGTCTGGAATTAGGGGGGCATGACGTCGTTCCCACGCTGAGACTCCCATCTACCCCAGTAAAGCTGTCAAGCATACGGAATCCCGGGCAAGCAGTCCAGTCGGAGGAGAAGTGAAGGAGGGAGGTGGTTGCTGCTGCTGTTAGTGGTGGTGGCGGCGGTTCTATAGCGGATTGGTGGTCGGTGGTGGTCTCTCCCGGCAGGCCGTGGAGGAGGCATGGCTATACACAACCTGGTGCTGGGATCATCCAAGGAGGCCGTGATGGAGGACAACATGACCCCCACGTCCTGCAGCCCCCAGCGGCAGTTCATCCTGCACATGCGGGATGGAGACATCGAGCTCGAGGTAATCCCCACAATCAACTTCTACCAAAGGCACTACATAAAGCAATTATCAGTACTTTTATACTATATCTCCTCCTAAAAGCGCTATGCAAAGCAATAAGCCTTATTCCCTGACACCAAGGTCTACCAAAGGCATTATAGCAATTATCAGAACATTACACCATGTATAGCAAATATCAGCACTCCTATGTCATACTTCCTACACTATGTACATTTATAGCATTAAGCCCAAATACCATCATCTACCAAAGGCACTATGTGCAGCAATTATCAGTTCTCTTATATTATACTTTATACTAAAAGCACCATGTAGAGAAAAAAACGAATATTTCTGTATAACAATTTCTAGCAACTGCACTGTGCAATAGAAGCTAGCAGCACTCCTATACTACACCTTCTAGGAAGGGTACTGCATATAGCAATAAATAGAATTACCATATACGAAATTTTACAAAAACATGGCAGTCTTGGAGTTGCTATTACTCCGATATTACCCGCTCATGGCTCTGCATATAGCAACTAACACTACTCTCATTTACCACACTCTGTTAAGGGAAACTGCGTATAACAATTAGGAGTATTCAGATATTCCAACTTCTCCTATAAAGGCAACATCTAAAACAATTAACAATGCCAACATACCGCAACTCTTTCCCAAACCACTACACAGAACAATTAATATATAATACTATCAGATTTGAACATCTACCAAAAGCATGACATGGAGAAAAACAGTATCTTAATACGAGACAAACACTCGGACCATACAAATTACATCCACAGTCAGATTAGCATGATTTATCATCCTCCTCCCTATAAGAAGTGTTTGAATCAAGGATACTAATTAAGGGGAAAAAAGCAACGCAGACACTGCAATTACGTACATCCTCCTTTGTAAAATACGTATAACATGATTTCTAGCCTCGCCCGTAAAGGAGCCGCACCTCCGGGTTATTTACGGCTCTAGACAAGTAGAAATACTCAGAGAACCTCTGAAGGTCTGCTGTATATTACCTACGGACCTACTACTTAGGCGTATAATAGAGGAATTCGACAGCACTGGTGAACATTTTTGTTCAAGGCATTTACAAAGACCAACATACCTCTTCCTGAATCTGAGGCTTAACGTAGAATAGACGTGACACATTGAGAAAGGGTTAATGGAGTACATGAACAAGCCCCAGAACGACATATAAGGATAAAAACGATACATAGAGACAGAGACAGGGACATAAGAGGAAAGGGAGACATTGCGGACAGAGAAAAAGATATATAATAATATCAGATTTGAACGTATTTTTACAGAAAGAATGAAGGTAATCAGCTTAACCAATTTTATGCCAGCAACGAACAGCAGGCTATAACCTCCTCTTCAGCTAGGCATGAGGCACTAAACAATAACTTTTCGTCGGCCCAAGCAGAAACCAAATGCAGAACTCATTAACATAAAGCGCAACCCAAGAACGTTATGGAAGCAAAAGGCCTCCGAGACATGATCTATGCATCACCCAACATGATCTCCATAGCGGGATGTTAAAAAACAAACTAGATTAACAATGTAATAATTGCAGGTCTCATAATCCTTCCAAATATCATTAGGGATATAATATATATGCAATCAAGAAGCATACGCCAAGTACTTTCCGGAAATTCGTCATACTATGGAAATTTCTGTTATATAGGGTGCGTTTTTATGTTTTTGCAAATTAACTGCAAAAACGAAATACTTTCGTCTGGAAGAGTAGTGAAACACACTGGAAAATACGAAGTGATTCCGATGTTACGTCTTTGAAGTGACCTACAGATTAGGTGGAGTGTTCAATAGTAGATAGGTATAGAAACATGAAAGCAATTTCCGGGGAAAACAAGAATATCTAATGGGCCTATGGAAGAATTTCGAAGTTTCATCATACTGCAGGGGTCGCCCAATCAGGCGACATAAATAGTAGGAAGAGAGCTCGAATGGTCACACAGAGCTGATCCGGGGCTCTGACGCATATTTTTCACTTTTATAGCCATAACACTGAGCTTTGAAGTGACGCTAATTTAAAGAGAGACTGAAAGCCGCGCCCACGGCCTGTGATGTGTTTTTTTCTTGAGGAGCGCCAATTTGCCGGGGCTAGAGGCAGGACCCGGCTACAGAGAGATAGGCTGCAGTGGCTGATACACGTGTAGACATGCATTATGTATTGCCTACTGGAAAACGAAGCTTCAACCTACGGCAGACAATCTGCCAGGGGTGCCTTGCCCAGCCAACTCCCTGCTTCTTGGCCCGGCCCCCTCCAGGGCCACCGCCGCCCATTTACTTGTTGTGCTCCTACTACTAACGCCTCCCTTCCTTTGCTTACCAAGAATCTTCTTGTCCTATACTACCCTGTGCAAAGCTGTGTCCGCCCGATTTCTCCCTTCCTCATGCACTTCGCCTTCATACTACTTCCGTGCTTCATACTACATTCAGTGTTTCAGAAGACCCCCCCCCCCCCCCCCTCTCTAGTTCTGAGGCATCTTATATCTGGCTCCTTGATTATCATTCCCCCGATTCAATCCTCTCCGGTAACAGTCCTTGCTTGTCCCTTCTCCGAAATCACTCATGCAACCCCCTCTGGCCTTTTCATTCGCGATCGTGTAGCTATCTACACCCATCTCTTTACCCTTGTCCGTGCCTCTTCCAGCCGCCCACACCAAATGCTCGTACGCGTGGTCCTATTGGATTCACAAATGATTAATTGAAGAACCTGGCTCCACCTCCTTGAGTGTTTTTTTTTTGTTTCAGCCCGAGGCCGGGTTTAGTCTTGATCATTTACGTGCTTTGATTTTGATTGCCGCGTTCAAGTGACTCCCATATCACAACACCCTCGAACACACACCCTCATCTGGACAAACTGCAGGCTTGTTAAAGCAGTGCTACTTTCTCTCCTGCTCTATCAAACACATTATAGTATACTACTATCTTGGCCGCGCTGAATTATATATTTCTAGAAATTAAACAGAAACTGAGTTTGACTTCCGTTGACGACGATAACACACCGCTATGAGTCTTAAATAGAATTCCACAGTCCAGTAACTGCCGCACCCTCCCCAACCCTGAAATCCCCTCCCCAGCAATTCTTCGCCAGAAGCCAGAATTGCTTGCCAGCCATTTCTAGCCTAAATACGGGTGGGATGGGGACAATACAGACGGGGCAAAATCTGACTGGAGCTAGTCCCATGTTGACAAGCCAATTGGCAAATCGATGAGAAGTCTGATGCCTTTCCCATATTGACTCGCAAGAGACGTAATGTTATTTCTGGCCAGCATGGACACATTTCATTATAGCTTCCAGGTCGAGTAGAAAGGGTGTGACTGGCGAGAGGAGTCGGGGCGTGCACGGCCTACACCCACACCTGACTAGTCAGGGCATCGATCGCTGTCTGGCCTATAAGGCCCGTTGTCAGACCCCTCCGACGGCCCTCCTGTATACAACTCTACCACTAGACAGGCCATATGCTGCCCACCAACCGCGGGTCCACATATTATCGCTCACAGCCACCACCGGCTGACATCCCCAATATTCGTCCTTCCTTGCTGCTGGCGTAAATTAAGGACCAATAAAGGAGATGGGAATCCTTTTGTTATTGTGTCGCTGGTGAAACTCATCGGGGCTGACTCTCCTATGACAAATTAGCCTAGGAGTACATATACCCAGCATGGTTGTCAATCAAATTGCCCTCCTACATTGCGTTTGAGCATGTGAAGGGGAGAGGGCGGGGCTGGCAGTCAGGGATTGCATGGAGGAGGAGGGCCCACAACTCGTCTCCAATATTCGGTTGATGGCAGAATAACGGTTCAATATGGCTGTTCTTTATCCCTTAGGCGAATCAACTGGTATTATGTGAGTGGCAGTCGGGGACCTTGAATGCCAAGTAAGCATCAAGTCGATGTGCTGACGCTAGTGGTGGTCAGCGGGCTGGTCAGGCAGCGCCGTTATAACGTGCGCACATGGGGCGAGGCTGGGGGCTCAGCGGCGCTCCCCAGCCGGCCTGTGGCAGGGGTCACCCCGGCACCACCCGTAGTCGGCGTCTCTGGACCTGCCCCGCAACACGGCCGATATTGTACATGCATGCCCACACGGTAAACTGCATAGGGCTAGCCGCCAACAGTATTCAGCTTTAATGGGTGCATTTTGGGTCATCAACAGCTTCGCCGGTAGAGGTCACGAGGGAGATGCCGTGGAGAACTATACACGTGTGAGTGCATGTATTCACGGTCGTATGTCTCACCCACAGCAGCTGTGCACGTGTCTCTTGGTCTATTTATAACTTCAGATATGTGTATATAGATGGAGTACTAAATGAGGATGACATAGACAAGTATATGCATCCATAAAACCAAAGAGCTAACGTATACATTCGACCTCACCCTCACCCCAACATATATATCCATGTATACATGTACGCGAGGTGTACGTAGACTTGCCCAATGTGGTTTACCGCGGGCCACAAACGACCTGTATTTTAAGCACTATACACCAAAAACAAACTACGCCAGATGCTTTTGGGTGGCGAATGCACTTAACCTGCCGCTGAACGGTCGGAGGTGGGGGTGTTGGGGGAAGCAGCTCATGGTGCAGATGCCCCTTTTTAGCCAGCACAGGTGTGGGTGGAACAGCTGATTGCCTTATGACATGACCTCCCGGCTGGAGGGACTGAGCAGCTCGCTGTAAGGCCTGAGAGTCGACGCCTCGCCCATTAGCTCATACACTACAGGCAATGGAGAGTGGGGTGGGGTTAGGGGTAGCCAGCAGCGGGGATGGACGTCCCTGTGTCTTGTAAGGGTGGTCCACCGTATATATATACACATATCCAACGGCGGCCAACATTCTGACCATGATTCACTATTAGCCCAAGTCCCATTGGTGCGCGGGTGGGCTGGCTGATGGAGCATGATTCAGTTCGCCTCACGTCCCCGTTTTTACCTTCTTTTTCTTTTTTTTTTGGTTTAAATTGACGTCCGCTGAGAGTCCTGCCTGTACATCAATTTCCATTGACCACTTGTTGGTCGGCGCCAGAAAGCGGTCACTGCCTGGAGGTAAGAGGCACGGGGTGCAGGTGTATACAGAGGGTGGTTGGAGGAGGAAGGCCAGTGAACAAATACGGGCTCAGACTACAAGTAGGCACGAAGGTGTGGATAGGTGTATTTGTGCAAGTTGAGATGGAGTAGCTCCGGAAGTGGTGCGATGTGGTGGCCAGGGTTAGAGGTGTGAGTGATAGCGGGCGATTGACCCTTAGTGGGACGGTTGGTACAATGTGAATGGGGGTGAGTAGCAGCAATAAGAGGTTTGGAGGAGGCTGATATGGGAGGGCTGTATATGTTGTAAATTAATACCAAGGTGTGGACGCCAGAGAGTAAACATACATGTATATTGTACGTATACTTTTGTGTATGTAATGGCGGAGGGGGAAGGAAAGAGGTGGGAGTAGTCCGAGAGTGTGTGTGTTTAGCCACCAGTAGTTGATTATCAAAATATCTGCACTGAAATTACCTCCATAACAACAAATGCCCTTAACGTCACAAGTATTTACCTACAATAATTCTTTTAATATACATGAAATCCTTTATGGTAATATTAGGAAACGGCCTTACTTTGGACGAAACGATTCCTGTTGGAGGTCAGTCGTCGATATCATACTGCCTGACGCCATAGGCGGAAAGCAGTATGAAATCGACGACTGAACAAGAACGAGAATCGTTTCGTCTACCGTCAGGACGTTTGCTTATTATTATATACCTTAAATAGATGAAAAAGCGATATTTTAATCGCTTTTAGTCACTCTCACAGCGGGCACGAATATTATTATCACTGCACCCCTAGTAGCGGGCAGTATTTCATAGGTATTCAGACAGGGGTATATAATAATAAACAAAAAGTCATTAATAAAATTCAGAATGTCTTCGGTTAGAGGTCATGTCCGAAGCAGATTCCACAACAATGCCCCCTGCTTACTTCTTGGGAGGGCGAACGACGAACTCGGTAGGGTTGTTGATGACAATCGACTAATGAACTCCTCCCGTGGATCATCGTGGATAAACATCCATCTCCAGCCAATCGATTTACCACCATTCTAGATTTACGTACTGCCCTCCCCCTTTCCGATATGGCAGTTGGTGATAGAAATAAACTCGTTTGATTCTTGAAATTTCAAGCGAATTCCTCGCGTTATAATGCTGCAAGAGAAGTCCCACTTGTGTTAATTTCGACGTTTATACATGTCAGACGCGGGTAGCACGTAAAGACGATAATTCAACGATTTTATTATCTGGTACGTTCACCAGACATTCTGCCATTTATTTTTTACATATGTTTCCTACGTAGCAGCAAAGGTGGGCGCCACGTGAAAGCTGCCCATTGTCAACGTTTCTTTTTCTTTGCTTTATATTTCATTACGATTTTTAACGTTTATCAATGTATGTAAACGTTTCTTTATGTATTTTGACTTAGTGCCAAGTACAGAAAAAAAGAAAAAAACCTGATTGTGACACCGCGTGTGTTATCTCACGTTCCTGTTGCTGTTCTAGTACGCATTACCATGCATTGACATTTACCTAACCTCACGCCTTGTGGCATAGTGTAGTGCAAATAAACGTAAACATGCGTAAACAAAAAAATGTCTGATTATAGCAATTTAACCTATTCCTCTGCAGGCTGAACTAAGGCTGAGATTTCTTAGTGTACATTCTCAGGCGTTGGTATTTTTACGTAGCAATGTTTTTGGCCTTTCTCATTAGTGCCTTTTTCTCGAACGCTTTAAATTGTCCAACCACGTCCGATTTGTCGCACATTGAGGATTTCTATTTATGCGTCCTACCTCTGAAGGTGTATGATAAGACATGTATCATAAGAACATTGAAAGAATTGGCTCACTTTTTTAAAAGGGGATTTTACCAATACAAGAGAATGTAAGCATTGCCTTCTACATATAATGTCTTTCCCTCAACATTTTCTTTCCCGATTAAAATGACCTCAATTCAGTAAGTCTCCTAACTATTGCCTCCAACAAAATTCATAGCATACACCCAACTGCCCCTAATGCATACATTTTAACTAACTGAGACATTGCCATGCAGCAGAGGTTGGCAATAGAGGGGTTGTTGGGGCACCGCCTGGTAGTAAGTGACGCATAGTGTTGTCTGGATATGAGTCATGGTAGCAGGAACAGACAACGGGTTTAGCTCCTATATATTGACGATGCGTTAAACACTGGTCAATAGTGCTGTATTCTGTATTTCAGTCCTAAATGAGGGCCAGGACCTGAGTAAATGCCATCTCTGTTTCCTCGAGTTTTAGGCTGTATTCTATCTCATTTATCGGTGTAAACCCATTAACTGTATGATTGCTGAGGGTCAACGCCTTGTCACGCGTATACTTTAGCTATACTTTATACGTAGATATAATTTCTTGTTGCTTTCCGCAGAGTAGTTTGTGGTTAAGGCAATTGGAGTATAGCTTTTGATGCCACTTTGACCCCATGATATTGGATGATCTGTTAAGGGCAAAGGGGGTCTAATTCGGGTAGTATCCGAAAGCATAACTTGTGAATATGAGAGTGCAGGGAATATGTGTTATTCGCATACACATTATGGTAATTATAGATAAATGGTTTTAAGTTGGTTTGTAAGGAAAAGGCTTAGTTTTCTGAAGACCCTTTCAGCTTTGGCAATTTCAAAACCATTCTTCAGTTTAAATTAAATCATTCCTAGCGATTTTTTTTCTCCTTTACCAATAGTGAGCACTATTTTTGGGGCTTGTAGAACCTAAGTAAATTATAAAGTATTGCGCTTCAAATTATATAAAAACATCATGTTAAGATCTGGCAGTTTGTCAATCTTTGGGTTAGCTACTAATATATTTACTTGAATATGAGTTATCCCCAACATTTTCTTATAGTCTTAAGAAAATGCGGTTAAAGTCAACTAAACACATTACATTTAGCTTTATGCAGTTTGAATGTACTTCCCGTTGAATCATCGATGTTCTACTTAAGGTGTATATGCAATTGGCAGAGGTGTACAAACGATTTTCTATTTAACAATTAGTTTTGCAGACTGACACTGTTGCATACTATTCTGTCACCTCAGTCCACGCTTGGACCATTCAACGACACCATATGCCTAGATCGACGATTGACACGATCATGTACCAACAGATAACTGTGTTGACCGTCGCGACGATATACGGGTATAGACGAATTATCAATCCAGTATTGTAGGACATCAGTTCTGGCTGTGTTAACACAGACTAAAGAAGAAACCAACAGGTTTTGGTCAAAGTCCTTGTTCTCCACGAGTTTGATGTGAAGTGATATGAATGAGGCGACAGACGAGTGAATAGTATTCAAACGAGTTGGAGAACAACGACTTTGACCAAAACGAGTTGTTTTCTGTATTTATCTCACCCGTGTTCACACTAACAGAATGGATGAGACACAGGATATAGACCATGCAGAACGGACTGCAATTCTCGTAGGGGCATGGAGAACGAGTTACCAATGTCAAGCCTATGGGACAAAAATACCAGGGGTGAGATAAAAACTGATTCACCCATTAGGAATCCAAACGTGTGCTGAACCCTGCCAGGTGTGTATTGGAGTTAACAGAAATACATTAAACAGATTTTTTCCTTAGCAGCCACACACCATCTACGAACACAAAACCGTTGTTACTACCCTAGACTGTGGCTGCATTGCCTGACAGAGTTCTCACCTTGATAATTACGGTGTGATTGACAAGATCCGTGGTAGAAATGCCACTCAGAAACTGCACGCAATGCAAGAGAGCTTGAATGGCCACGGAATCCGCGCATCTGGCGGGGTTCCCGAAATCGATGTAAATACTCGTTAGTGGGTAGAGTAATGGCATTTAGGAGCCGGGAACTCCACCCCTGAAGTGCTGTGCACCCAGAAGGGAAGTAACAAACCGCGGATCCTCTTGATATTGCAAATGCCTGATGATATTAGGAAACGTCCTTACTGTGGACGAAACGGTTCCTGTTCGAGGTTAGTCGTTGATTTCATACTGCCTGACGCCAAAGGCGGAAGGCAGTATGAAATCGACGACTGACCGAGAACGAGAACCATTTCGTCTACAGTAAGGATGTTTGCTTATTATTATATACCTCTAATTGGTGAAAAAACACCATTTTAATGACATACAAAATTGCAGTCACAGCGGGCACGAACATTATTATTACTGCACCCCTAGCAGCGGGCAGTATTTAATAGACATTCGGACATAGGTATATAATAATAACTAGGAGTAGGTGAGATGTCTGATTTCCAACGCAAAAAGCGTGCAACTTTACACTCACTGGCCAACTCGTGGATTCCGTTCTATATTCAAGTGATGGCGTCGGCGGCAGATTCATTTAAAACAGCGACGCTGGCCCTCTGCACCACCCATTGTAAAGGTCAACACATGAATTACATTAAGCTAATTCTTGGAAGCACCCCTTGATACTGTATGTAGGGCATACGAGCACGCTCTAATAAGTATTCCAGCAAAAAGACAAGAAATCCAGCAGATTAATTCTGGACCAGATGAACGTAACTACCGACGACAAAGCAACGTGGAAGATGGCATCGCAATATAATGTAGCAAGAAATACCGTGCACCTAATACGGCCAGGTGCAGAAAACACCAATCCCTCCAAATCCCGTATAATAATGGAAGACTCAAGGCATCCGCAGTCACCTGGATCGAAATGGGTAATTCGAATCATCTTGTATTTTTGACAAATGGCGTGAGTAGACGCATTACTGCTGATTGCACCACGAAGACAAGGAATGGAACGGTACAGATAAGTGAAAAGACTTTAAAGCGCTATTTATTTATGTCTGCCTTCTTGAAATAGCAAGGCCCTCTAGGGACCATCTCCATGACAACTTTTACCACACATGTTTACATGTTTGCTATGCCTTCATTGTGATGGTCATTAAACACGCTAGACAAAGAGAAATGCGCTAAAACAATACATCACACGTTCGTGCATTTTGAAAACTCTTCATTGTGGTCACATACTATTCTGGATAGAATAGAAATGTCTCCTTGTGCTGTAAGAAAGTGTTCAGTATCTGCACAGAATCCTCATCATCGCCATAAACACAACTTTATGCATTTAACAAGTGGTTAGTCAAAGTGTTTGAATAACACGATGTTAAACTATCAGACGATATTTATATACAGGAATGTGCTGAGAGTTCATCCTAAGAACATATATGTACTTCACTCAAGAGTGTTTAGACATGGGATATATTTAGATGGATAATATTTAGAATAATGATGTACTTAGTTAAGATATGTTTAGCACATGTTTTCAGCACGATTAGCATAGTCCTGACGCATCCTGATATTAGGAAGCACTTAATCAGAAGGAAGTGCTTAGGATGAGAAAGGATTATTTTGCACAAACACTCATATGCATACATTACGTGATCTATGGGTTCAAAGGCTAAACTCCTAATCAATTTAGACTGTGTGTTTGGACGCTCTGACAAAAAGTCATATAAGAGATATTGGGAAACTATATGCGTTTTTATATCAAAACGTAGCTTAAAATTCCAGCACTAGAATCAATATGGATATAATTTCCCAATAGCCAATAATGTTACCACAACATTTAATTATACGCATATTTTTCGATTTTCTCCTATTAGAAAACCCTTCTTCCCAGCTTGAATCGGTACCTTTCAGGAATGGAAAATTGCACCTCCCCTGGCGATGTAAACCTATAATCACGTTTCCAATTACGCAAACAATCACTAAATGGACTATTTCTAAATGCATTTTATACACCATATGGACTGTATATAGGAAAAGGTAGACCAAGGGGATCCATCTTTGCAGCAGCAGGTAGTCAGTTTCCCCAAGTACAATATTGACCTTCGGGGATTCATCACATCATGTTGTACAACAAAAAGTGATGACCTTGCAGATCTATTTGAGCCAGCGTAATAAAATTGCGCCGTTGTTATGACTGGGGCTACCAACATTTGCTCGCCACCCCTCTCATCACCTTGCGGGAGTCTGCCCATGTGCGTGTCTAATCAGCAAAAATGAAAGCGAAATACCCAGAAGGAGTCGAAGCACCGTGATAAGGGAGATTGGTTAGGGGCTAAGGCACCAATTACCCTGGAGGAATTATTGCGCGGTGGTGTGCTTGAGTCACCTCGAACTTAGCCTGTTACATCTGGCCGATGCAATGAATCAAATGTTCATAAACCTAGTTGCATGACCTTTTTACACGTTCCATGTACGGTATGTTTATAGGAGAGAATTTTAGTATAGACTGGATCAACGAAATGAACACAAGGAAATGAGTTCCCATGTTAATAGAAATTCATGAGTCACATTCGGCCTATGGATTATCAATTGACTTGATTACCTATTACTATGGCAAGAATAGGTTAAAGAGATATATTCATTTGTACCGAAGAGGTCATGTGGACCTAAATGATTCATTTTAGGACCTCATTGTTTTATAGATAAACAAGTGCACTTGGCACTCGATCTCTTTTTCGACCCGACCATTTAATCGTCCATATATCACACGTCTGGTTTTCAGATCGACTTGTGTTCAGGCTTTATAGTATAAGGCGGATCAAGATGTGTGAGAAACTTAATGTATATTGAGCAAGAAAATCCATTGATTTTCAGAATATTTGCACAATTCCAGGTAAATGTTCTAAACATAGGGATAATGACGGTAGCAGAGGTCCTGTAAAGACTAATAAAAAAAACCTGATTGAGGGATCAAAGTCTAAGCACCAGTCAGGAATGATCTACTCAAATGATCAAATCGTCTCTGGTGCTTGGAAGAAGTTCTTATAAAGAGAATATATTTCTCGTGCAGAAGAAAAGTCAGAATATATTGTGCATCATAGTAACTTCCAGGGTCATAACGTATCGAGATCGAATATATCAATATTTGTGCAGTGATCCTAATTCAAAGTGCCTTCAATGACAGTAGAATATAAGTCAAAATGTATTTGACATAGCCACTCCCTCTTGACCATAGCAATATTTTCACACAGAGTGATTTTTAGTTCTGCCATCATCCGCTAGGAAATTATAAGATAGCGCCACTCTAGTCTGGGGGCAACCAGTGTTATCAGTTGTCTATAGATGATATGGAAACGAGGATAAAATTCATTCTTGGCAAGTCCCTAAAAATATTTCTGATAAAATCCATTGATGATTGGTCCCGCCAACTGGTGTTTTAGATGGCGTCGGGAGGCAAGATAGCCGTTTCCATAGCACAGTAGCAATGTGCCCTATACGTTGCTCGTCACCTCTGTAGTTCACAACGACTTGGCGATGCCTACTGTTCCGGATTCACTAGGCAAGTTAGTGCGGATTAGAAGGCTTCATTAAAATCATGTTTTTATGTAGGACAAGACAAGTCACAATTGATGAGTTTGTGTTGATGATCTCCTTATTTCCATATGATTGCTTTACATGATAAGGGCCTCAGTCATATATAGAACTATACATGAATTAATCTGATCCAGCATAAACTACTGCACTCGAACTCCATTTAACCATCATTTGGGATATCAATCCCGTGGAAATATCACCCCACGTCTTGTTAAAATTAAATATCCAATGTGACATACTTTAACCAGCAATTATGTGTTCTAGTTACGCTAATAGACCTGTAGTGTATACTTATCTTACCTCTAGATACTACTTGGTTCTACTTATGAATATAAATAGGATTCCAGAGCAGGAGCAAGCTAATATATACTTACCTTGGTTGCTGTTGGTGTACCATTGAATTATAACTATTATTGGAAACAACCAATATCCACTTTGTATAAGATGGTCGAAGACATGAAGTTACGATTACCTTTGAAATCTTAGAAGATCGAAATGCAACATAATATATAAGTAGGAATATGGTACAACCAAATTTAATCCAGTATGACAAAACGTCCTTTATGGCAATTTCATATCATCCGATCATGTATATGATACCGTCAAGGATCTAATTAGATGGAATAGCTTAACTCACATCTGTTCCCGTAATTTACCATATTTCAATTGTTTCCTTCTAGATACTTAAGAGAAGAGGAACTAAATGAATCCTGTACGTAATGTGTTTTTTCGTTGGAAGGGTACCTGGGAGCCGTTTGATATATACACAATATTGACTGGTTTCAGATACAAACGGCCGTATGCTCCGAGGGGTTGACGCGTAGTAATATCTGAGCGTATGCAAGGATATTGCGGGGAGTCAACTCCGAGGAGCATACAACTCCTTGTATTTGAAACTAGTCTATATTGTATTTATTATCCACTTTTTCTGGACAAGTGGCATGTCAATATCAGTTCGTTTTAGCTGTGCACTATTTTTCCATACGCACTATTTTTCCGTATGCGCCACCCGGAGCATACAACATATCCGTTTGCGCCGGGTATGTCCATACAAACGCCCTATGTGTTTTCTATGGACACTTTGTATGAGGTGGATAATAAATCAGAGGATTCTCCTGTGACGGTCATATGACAGTTCTAGCACTGTGAGGGACCACATTAAATACACATTAAATACATATGGGTTGTCCTTAGAAAGGACAGGGAAAAGGATGGAGACTTGAAATGTCCCTCTAGGCAGTTTAACAAACCTATCATTGTCCTGACCTCGATCCTGAAATCCCTCCTTTTGGAAGGTGTCCTTTCTGATGCTGGTAGTGTTACCAAAAAGCGGATTGGCATTTACTTGTGCAAAGGAAACGACGATGGCTGAGCACTGCTAACACAACAGCGGACAAGGGGTAGACGTATACTAGTACGGTGGAGACATCTCTTGGTTGTGAGTCGAACTGTGAAACGCCGATACTGAGGTACCTAACAAGCTGATTACCTGACGAAAGTCGTCTGCTATATATGCCTGACCTATGGACCATGAACTTTCTGTTCATACCTAGTTAAGTAATTCCGGGTGTTAACATCGTTGGACGAATACGAACTATATTACTTACAGTAGAAATCTATATGGCGCAGGACATGTTTTCCTCAATTTCTATGCAGAGGGAAATCTCTCTTTAGATCCTGGTATAGAGTTTGTTATGTCATATTTGCTCTATTTTAGTTAGATGAATATAACCATTATACAGAATTGCATGTCATAAAAGTTTATCTAAAATACTACCGGTCTCCTCCCTCGTAATTTAATACCACTAGAGAATAGAATCGGGTTGCAGAAGGATGAGAGAATTTCCCCACATTCTAGAATTCACGGGACAGGCCTCAAGAGAACATGAAAATCATGATTTGTCATGCAGACAAGACCTTTGATGAAACAGTAAAGAATTTGCAATCATGAAACTTAATATCCGCTTTATTCAGAATATGTGGTCTTGACAAGTATCTGTCATAATGTACTGAAAGTTAGTTGTCTAGTTTATAGTACAGTGAACTGCCTCAAAATACTACATCTGACATATATTTGTCTAAATGTCTTGGTGAGTAAGGTTTTACAATTTCGCTAATCCAATCGATTCGTTTTGTTTCGGTCCCCATTAAAAAATATGAGCAATAGCTGATATGAGGTACCAGGTACTTTACTAGTGTTCTCTACTCCTTCTGCTATATATTAATGCATAGTTTTGGTCACACCGTGGGAGGCTATATTTGTAACTTGATAAGTGAACCTAGTGCATCGCAGGAATGAATCACAGAGAGAAATCAATATTGTCAATAAAACTTGATTGGATGAAGCAATCTGATAATGGTCAAACTAAATCACGATATGATGTGGGATTAATTTAATGGTCGATTTCATCACATTTACCTCCATGTGTTTAGGAGATATTAGTTGGGCATAAATTTATGATCAGTAATGCACTAGGCTAAATAACTCCTCCCACACGCACATCACGCACTCTCATCCCAGTTACCACCACCATAATCTTTACACTCCGTAGGATGGCATGTAGGGAAACACTCATTACAGGCCAATTTGCATTTATATGAAGACTGGTGCCCACCAAAGGTTGCTATAGACTTAGAAGGGCAATGAATGCCTTTGCCATAGAACGTCTGTCCATTGAAATTTTAGGAGGATTCAAACAGGAAAGGGTGGTCATATATATATATATACCTGCTGCACAAAACGTTCTCATTTTGGAGCAAATGCCATTCAGTTTGCGTTTTTGTCTTTCAAAATCAGAAATTTATATCCGAGTATTATAATCAAGACACTCATCAAATACTTATTGTGTAGGAACTGAGCTGAGCTGCTCCAAGTTCAGGCAGTGATGCTGCTTTGTGGCAAACGAACCCCCCTGACATAACAATATCTGAGATCAGGCTGCTATCTGAAATGCTTTGTATATGCAATGTTTCTTCAAAATACAGAACCTACTTCTGTAAAAAAAACAACCAAAAAAAACCCCAACCCATCTAGCCCGGCTTCAATCGGAAAGCCATTTGTGGAAATTTGAGCCCTGAAAGTTGCGCAGACTGTATTAAGGCGAATGTATGTATATACATACATGTATATACATGTATATGTTTGTGCTTGTGTTTATGTATGTCCCATACATTCATGTATAGATACATATATACGTAAATACATATAAACACATACATTCATATATGCATAAATATATTCAGGGATGTATTTGAATATATTCATATATGCATGTATATATGGACACTTATATGATTATTAACACTAATCAGTACATACGTGCATACGTATATAGGTGCGTGCAAAGATGCATTTAATTGCATACGCATACATTTCTTCCTTGTTGTGGGATCTTTAAATTCTTTCTTTTTCCCAGAGGGGGAGGGGTAATATACATTGTATACATTGGTGTTTATTTCATACTATTATATCATGAATGAAAGACGGCAACAAGAGCCATCTAGCGGAAAAGGTTGGCGCCATCTCCAAGAAGCCAGCTCACCCTTCATCGAATTGCCTAAAGAGCATACGCCCATCCAAATGTTTGTCATAGGCTCCAAGAAATGGGCGCCACTGTATATCAAACACAATATCTGCTCTGAGTCAGCGCTTTCTGCTGGAGAAAGAGACTGCGATGTGGGAGCTGGGCTATTGGGGCCATGTATACATGTCCCAGTATTCATACACGTGGTAGACATCACAGCACGTCGCTTTTCTATTCTTGTAACAGGACACTACGCCAAGAAACTGTGTCCCTGTTGGCGGGCATGTGTGTTATCTGACTGCCTATTAAGCTATGGATACTAGGATTATTAGCTCAAGGTGTGGAGATATTCAGTCAAGTGATGTCTATAGGGCGCTGCGTCTAACAATATGGACCCTGGAAAATGTTATAGTACGTAGGCCTACATATGTGTAACTTTTAAAATGACCTACTTTGATATAAAGACATGCAAAATATTGGTTGGATGGCGCTGCTGTCAGCGCCACATTCTGATATCACCTAATATATATATAGTGTATGTATATGTCTGTTTGTGTGGATTATAAAATCAGGGTGGTAGGGGAGTAATTGCTGTATAGTGTCACGTCGGATTGAACTAAAATACTACTTTAGGGGACGAAACAGGGAATAGTGTGTATAGCTCAAAGGAGAATACAGGTAAAGTGAGGGATTGAACAAATATATTATTTCAAAAAGTGGGTTACTCTATCATGCATTGACCTCTATGATAACAATATAATTGTAGCAATTTGCGTCAGGGGTCTATTAGATTTAGGGAGTATATTACTACAATCAATGTGTTTAATAATAATGTTCCTAGAAGGAATCTGATGACTCATTTCTAGGCCAGTCATGATTCGTAGCACTTTCTAAAAAAGGAGGGGAGATGCATTGTCAGAAAACACAATGAGTATTCCACTCATAAAACGATAGTGTAATAGTTTTGTAAACCAAAATAGAGTCACATAATAAAGATATTTGGTGAAATGAACATTGTTTGTCTAGAAAAGGGAAGTTTTGAACAAAAAAGATTGTCTAGCTATTTTCATTTCATCACTCCTTTTATGAACGGTTATGATAAATTCTCATTATTGAATTTTCATTGTAAGGGTAGATAATCCATTTATTCCATTCACTAAAAGCTTTATTGATCGTTGTGAGAAAAAAATACATAAATTATTCTCAGCTTTATTTGCGTAGAGAATACGATTGGTCTGGTACGTTAATTTCAATTAAAAGTATGAAACGATCCGTTCAATTACAAAATAATATACTGATTACATCTCTTTATAAGATTTGCCATGGATCATTCACGATATGCACATGTATGTACAGTCGTATACATACGCACGGGCTTATTGTCCCTGTACCGGTATGTACTTTATTGTATTTTAACCGTTGGTCTGGCAGTTGGCCATTCAGCATACACCGAAGAACGAAAGCTCATGCTACAAGAACGAGTAAAACGCACCCCCACGCCTGTGAGTGTCATTTGATGAAAAAAATGATCTAAGGTGGTATAAATATTGACAATATTACAGCACACCTCAGTTAATGACTAGGAACAATCCTCAACATATACATGTATATGATTAAATCTAGTTTAGGGATAGCAAATGCATTAGCTTTATTAATAGTCCATTTTCTTTGTTTGTGGTGTTGTATCAATAATGGCCATGTTTGTATTTCGACGTTATGCAAATTCTGAGAACAACTCGAGGAGACAGCTATTCGCAACAAGACATGAAATTATGAGCATTCAGAAGAAGAAGAGAATAACAATATTTAGATACGACATCTAGTCAGATAAATGTCCTGGTGTCTACATTTACCGGCAAAGAAAGAAATGCTGATTTACAGTTTGTGTCATTGATGCATAGGTTTGGATTCGGTTATATTTGTGCCGATGAAAGTTTATAGAGACGTAGATCATCGTATTTCCTTCTCAATAGGTGGCATTTCTTCACCTAATTATCAGTACCTCGCTTCTATTGTTCCTTTGAATTCTGCAAGATCTTTAGTTGGCCAAGAGGCTGCCTTAGTCTTGTTCTATTACAAATCTTTTTCCATATGGATGGCGAACTATGATGACTTTTACGATGTACACTGCTGCTGTTCAGAAGTTAGACAGACCTTTGACCTGACAAATGAGTGAATAATTTGCAATTAAACAATGTTCAATAGTCTATATAGTTCAAAACCAACACTCAAGAAAACAGGCAGTTGCGGACCACATGTTGACCAAACTGGTATTACAACAATTTCTTAATTGTCCTACCTTGGTACCCTGGATTGACCAATTTAGTGCAATTGAGTGGACATGGTTATCTCACTCACGAGAGAAACTAGTAGCACAGCAAGTCCTTCGAGTGACTGATGTCGCATGTAAAGATCATGGGCTCAAAACCTTCTCCCAGCTACACATTCGGGATCTAACGGACACCCATAATATGTATTACTATGTTGCCGATTTTCCATATTATGAATGAAAGATTATTAGAACAAAGTTAGGTAAATAACCCAAGGAAACAGAATAATCACCACTGAAGTTGCAAACTCGAAGTGAATGAGGCAGAAAGGTTGAGAGTGAGTGAAAGGACCAGAGAGAAAAGTAAATGGATCCCCGATTTGATGTTTGTTATGGCATACATGATACTCTAGGAAGTTATGATCATATGTTTTTAAAGATCAAATAACCTCTCCTGTGTCTACTAAAACTAACAGTAGTACTCCCTAAGTCAGCAATACCTGGAGGCGATTACTCTCAATTACACACCCCTATGACCACCTTCACACGCTCAAATAAAACACAGATCCAATCAGGGGTAGGCTTTTCTCTGCCGGTCTGCTGACCACAATCACACACGGTGGACTAAAGGTCAGTTCCCGCCACAGTCATTCCCACAATCAGACGGGCTAGTCCCACCAATCAGTGCGTTTCGATTTCTGTCCCTGCACCGCACGGGTATTAAGAGTAAATGTAATCAGTCGGACCTGCTCGGAGGTAGGTAGGGATATATACACATGAGCGATGTAATCATGCTTAACCACCTTTCTCGTCCCGCCGACCCACTGCCACCCACCCATCAACTTTCTAATCCCGCCACCCCCACGTCCTGCCACCCGGAGGTGTCTGGTGAAGGCGAACGGTCGTCATTGTTGTATTGAGGTGCATCAGACGTCGATACTAGGAATACGAGACAAGACCACAAGTACAGGAAAGTACTATAGAACCTGGTTAACCCCATTATTGAGTATAAAGGTAAGAGTGAGCTTCTATTGACCTGGATGTAGATATTGTCAGATGTGATTCAGGGAGAGCAACGCTTTCACTGAAGGCGTCTGTGATACTTATTAAAATCGAACACTACATATTTTCAATTTCACGGACTAACCTTTTGCATTATATGGTATCTGGAGGTTTTGATTTTCCGACATTGACTTGGAAGATCTTCATTTGTGATGAAACCGCAACAATGCTTCGTCGATTCACTTATTATCAAGATTGTATAAGATATCATTGACATTGACCTTTTCGTGTATAAAACCACTTTTCTTGTCCTAACCCAGTCTGTAATCGATAGACTTATCTTCATCATTTGGTACTCGATGGATAGGATTTGTCTCATCAACATAACATATGATCCGTGAAAGGTGATGTATGTGTGTTGTAAGTCTGTAAAAAGGACATATTTATTCAGGACTTTCAGCATAATTATTGTATTGTGTGTCTAAGAAACATAGTGTCAAATATCCTAGGCAAGTGAGATGTAAGTCAAGGGTTTCTTAAATGAAATATATCATAAAAAATAGTTTTAGATTGAATTCCTTTATTCTACAGAAACCATAATTTTGTGAAGGAACCCTATGTACATTATGATATGTTGAATGAAAAACATTACTATTCCATGAGTGCAACCTTTATTTCATCTAAAAATTATCTGGAAATAAATATACTTTCCAGCTGTAGCTAAATATTGCTATCTACTGATATTCGGCTAGTTCTGAAAAGGAATAACTCATATTTAGAATAAACGGTTTTAATCACGGCATACGTGTTCAATGGTAATGTCTTGTCTAACAGGCTTTCACGAACGTACTGAGCCAATACGTTGTCGATCTTCTCACGCAACACATTACATGTGCATTGTACATGGTTAAAATGCGGAAGGCTTTGGTTTCTCAGTCGTCCCTTCTTTCCACTTGATTCCATTTCAGCCTCGTGTACGTAGAACGAATTCCTCCGTTAAGTAGAGACTGACCAATCACATCAAAGCACAGTAATTGATACTAGACGATCGGCGGCAGTTTAAGAGGTTTAATGACATCGTAACTTTCATGTTGACAATGAAAAACGTAGAGTGAACAGTTAACACTCTTGCAATTGATTTAGGGTAGACAAAGCAAGCCCAGAGATATGAATCAATCATTAGCCTTTATCCCTGGATAAAGAAGATGAGGCCGTAGTTTGGCTAATACAATTTTATTAAATGTTATGAATAAAAATTTTGATAGAACCTATCAATATGAATGATTAATAAGCAGTTTTAATAAGAACAATTGATAATATGGAATTATTGACTATAGGAGTTGTGAGTCAATTATCATTAAAATTAGACATAATTATATAATATGATAAAATATAGAATAATAGCCCTACAAGTGTAGGTGAAGTAAGAAGAGATGTGCGGGTGGGTGCGGGTGGGTGGGTGAGAATGATGAAGAGGGGGGTACAGCGGAAGTGCACGTGGGGTGCGTAGCACGAGGATGAGACTTATTACCTACTATATTTAAAACGGTAGAATTCCGTCGAATCCGCTTGAAGTGGCTCCAGCACATAGAGACATAGTGAACCAGACCTAGGCGTGGAGATTGAAGGGCCACGAGAGTGAGATTCTCGTGCAATACTAAACTATAACCTGTTACTCTTTTTTATATTTCTATACTCAAACATACGTTTTCTCTTATGATTTATTTCGAGCCATGCCGAAATCAAAGATCTACTTTTCTCCTGAGAAACCAACGAGATCTCACTTTCGCTGGTAGCCCCTTCAAAACTCCGCTGATTCCCCCCACCCACCACCACTCCAGCCACCTTTCTAAGTATTTGACCTCTACCTACCATCTGGCTCTATGGCAGTCAGTAGAGTGTTCGGCTAAGGATCCGGGTGTAGGGAGTTCGGTTCCCGCACGTGCTGCCCGACTATTCGTTTTTCTATATTTTTCCCTCGGACTCGACGAAGTCGCTAGTATATATATATAACTGCATCGAGAATCGTATAAATAGATAATACTCCACGAGTTTGGATGGGCTGCAATCGTCATCGAGGCGAAGCCGAGTGACGATTATGGCACAACCAAACGAGTTGAGTATTGTGTATTTTGCGATTCGAGTGCGGTTCTGGATTTATATCTCACCTCTTTCTATAATTAAATATCATCATAATTTCAGAATAATTAGAATATATTTAGCAAATCCATATGACGTCATCTCAAATTCACTACGCCACGGCTGTGGCATAGTATTGTCACTTTACCAGGGTGATCGTTGAGTATTTTTTTCTAATGTTATTCCTATGGCTAAACTTGGGGTGAGATAAACTAGAGAGGAGAGCAGGAGGGGGCGCATATGTGGTGCAGTTGGTAGAGGAGGCCTGACCTACTGCCATGGGTCACTCATTGATTAAACATGGTTCATAAAAATGCGGTGGGAGGGTTGGTATTTTTTCCTGAAACACCAATAGCTAGAGTCCGAGCGCGTGTTTGTGGGATGACGTCAGAGTATCAATGATGGCGTGTTTAGTAATTGTGAAATATTCCGGTAGGTGGAGTGGTAGTTCGCCGGTTGCGCGCTGAATAACACTCATGTACTCATCGCAATTTCCAGCTTCATTGATATAACTTTGATTTTTATCATACTGGAGCTGTGAGTTTGGAGTAGCATTGTGTGTGTTCATGTATCCATACTAAAGATAAGAGTTACATCTTGATAATCACCAATATATTTACATAATGAGAAGACCTATTTTCTTTATAATGCCTTTAATAGGGAGCTTTGTAGGGAACTTTTAATAACATAGAATCACCAGGCTGTTTTGTAATAACTTTTAGCGTATTTCATGAATGTGAGCCTAACAATACGCCTTATGTATAGGCTTTGGATCTGTGTTTCTCCAATGACCCTCCAAAACGCCACAGACGGTGTCGTTTACCTAACAAATGGTTCAGTGGTCGCTAATTAATTCTGAAGACACTTGAGAGTATCTTGAATGGCCATTAATACTACCACAATTGTACGGAGCCTCCACTTGATAGCCCCAGAAGGGTTGCCTGTAATCCCTTTAATTGATTAGGGCATCTATTCAAATGTGCCCTTGGGTGGCGTGCTATAACGATGTTGCCTGCTCGGGAGTTTATGTACATGCGGTACGGTGAACACAGGGAACCGTTTGGTAAAATACGGGCCGACCCCGATGATGTTTGTGGTGGGTGGCAGATATATGATAGGAAGATATACAGCCGTGTTCCTGGTAGTATACTTACCGTCTGAATAGAAGATCAGAGCCAATGTTGCCATCTTCTCAGGTGGGCGACTCTAGGACGCCCAGAGAAATAACTACGCACAAAAAGAACTCGGTGACAAAGGTATGTGTGTTGCTTATGTGAAGTGGCTGTAGTGATATTCATGTAACACACTCTATGCCGAAACAGACCGTCCAGTTTTAAAGGAAACGACACTCTTTTTACGTAATATTAACGTTCGCAGTGAATTACCAAATGATTCGTGCTTGGGATACGCCGCGCATGATACACAACATTTTGATGAAAGTGGAGTTATATTCATATTGAGAGGCGCTTTCATGAGGAATAAACCCCTTGAACCCCACGAGAGGGCGCCACCAACTCTGAAAACTAATATAGAGGCAAACCGGAATTAGAGTTCTCTCACAGTGGGTCGGTTCGGATTTGATAGATAATAGGAAACTGCACTTTAATATTACAGTTTCTTTCGGGGCACTTTATCCGTTTATTTCCAGATGATACAATCGCAATATGTATATATTCTGAGATGATAGCAATAGTCAGCTTATGACCACAGAAATAGAAAGGAGGCCCCCTCGTCGGTCTATTCCGTACCCAATTTTCCCGCCTTCGGGTGTTATTTCGATTTTCATTGGCTCTCGTTCATAACATTTCGATTGCCCATGTGATTTGAGGATGAGGAACGGTACCCCACGCTGCCCCATGGCCAGTCGGTCTGAGTGGAGCCTGAATGTTATTGTGAGGTGGTTGGGTGCAGTCTCGAGTGTTGGGTGGGGGAGGGGGTGTAGGTGGGGGTGTAGGTCGGGGTGGGGTGTAGATCGGGGTTGGGGTGTAGGTCGGGGTGGGGGTGGAGGTAAAAATGAAAATCTGGACACTGGGGTGGAGCGAAAGATTTTTTTTAAACAGCACAAATCACACTATATCCACATGCATATGTTTTGCAACTCACGCAAATTTATCCCCAAACGTTTCTAATGTACGTATGTTGTTTTCACATCGTACCAATTGTTAGGTAATAACATTCAGCTGTCGAGTCCATGAGATGAGTTTTCCATAACCTCATGCAGTGGCACGAAGCCGGACCTGCGACCTTACCAACATTGGGCGAGTCCTGGAGGAATGTTCTAGAGGAGGGGATTGCGTTTAATGAAAGTGTAAACTAAAGCATGATGGATTGTAGTATACGACACTGGTTGTAATTGGTGTCTTTTTGATAACGAACAATGCTTTTATCGTTTGGTATTACTCATATTCGGGCTTTACACAAATCCCATTCACCATTGGTTACTAAAGCAAGATTGGTGACAATAAATAGATCAGCCATATTCATAACAAAATCGTCACCCGCTACCTGTGAATTCTACTAGTGACTTGGATTCCATATTCACTGGAAAAATCTTCCAAACTGAAAGAAGTGAATGAACGCTTATGAATGAGACATACATGCGCATCAAATGTAAAGCAATTGATTGACAGTTAGAGTCTGAGATACTGACAAGATGGTCATATGATGGTAAGATTATGGGAAATATTTATAATACGTAGGTTATATAAGTGTAGATTATTCAACCCCCTTGCCATCTCCACTCACCGGAGGAACTCTAGGAGTTACTGGTTCCGCGCCCCTGGTGGGGCTGGGGAGAATTCGACACATCACAGTTCAGCAGGAACAGTGCGTCAGTGAAACGCCAGGCGGCGGTACTGAGCCATGATGACCGCTGACTTCCAACCGCCGCCCCTGCACATGCCCATTCCACTGCAGCCCGTCCATCAGAAGGGCGTTCGCTGACTGCTGTGGTAAATGGAGGGTTAAGGCAGGTTGCCGGGCTGTTAACTCTTTGATTACCTGTCAGGCGATATTAAGGCGAGTCCTTGTTAGTGGGCGTAGACCAATCAACTATCAAACGTATAACGGCGGCTGAGACCGGTCCATGAGGGGCGTATGTCGAGGGGTTCACCCGAGCTTGGTTTAAGAGCGCACGGGCATGAAATACAACAGAGGGGAGGTCATGAACAAAAAGAGTGCTTCCTGTCATGTCTATTACAATCCAACAGGATGTGTGGTTATTCATTGCCCGGAAGAGCTATCTACACTCATGAAATGGGATATAGATTTTTTTAAAAGCAGTAAATTACTGTTCCATACATACGATCCTCTTTAGCAGTCTGGTTTCCTGAAACAAATATTGGGCAAATATTGTATTAAAAGCGCGACGGAGAGGTAATCCTATTGTCTGTCTCAACCCAGATAATGAGGAAGCTAAGTACTATTGTGGAAATAGACAAGGCAAATGAAATGAGAAATTGCGTAATCTGTATCTCGGTTACTATAGTAATATTGCCACAGTAAGAGAGTTTCTGCCTGTGGCGGATATTGGGAATTTACTAGAGACATGTTGTACTCGTATATCACAACAGCCGCATACCCTACTTTGCCTCAAAACTATTTCTTTACTATTTCAAATGATAAACCAGATATTACCCAGCCCTTCCAACTCAGACATACTCAGCGACCACCAGAGAGGTTTGCTACAAGGAGTTATCACCTCTAGTCTGGCTTTATACTCGATTTCGAGAAGACTAGCGAATTACTAAACCTTATTACCATCAGCACTGCCTGTTGCTTGGACCTATTCCTTCTAGAACTCCCTTTACTGAATAGCTATATGCTACACAACTCCTACCACTACATGACATAGTGTCCATTGCCACGACCTATATCATGCTCCCAACAGTGTTTAGCACCAGACGGCAGTAGTAGTCCAGGTTTTTCTAACACAGGCCACCAAAGAGGGCTGAACTAGGGGTCACTCATAATGTGCCGCCGCCGCCCCCCTTTCCACCAGGGATATATTTGCGAATGCATTGCGGATAGCGGAGAATATGATGTTCAATATGAAACATTCCCCTCATGTGTAGGCTACTATAGTCTTGTTGCTGCCCCGCTGCGTATTACGTGATTACTTATTTCCAACCATCCTCTGTTCAGTGCTTGTTCATCGTTTTACCCTGTACACGGGAGATGACAATGTAAGCTTAATGCCGTACACAAGGTGCATGTCATTCACGTCTGAATAGAGGTATCGTGAAGGGAAGGCTATGTAAATTATGAATTGCCGCGCTGAAATAAATGTGTACAGAAAATCCAAGTCCCGACGTGGCTGTTTAATTTAAAAGATTAGAACAGAAAAAGCATCATAGCATTTTCTTGTGAAAAATCGAAAGATTGAGAGCGTTGAGTGGATCAGTACCTTTCACAGTGATAGTGGTTTTATACACCACGTAACACATCTAGATACCAAACAAATATCAGCTAATTCTCTGAAACCATCCTCATCCTGATTCTCACAGTATAGTCTCCATCACATACCACACACAGCATACCCCATCCACCAGTGGCGACCTACATTGGATGATCTACTTGATACCGCCTCGATCCAACACCATGTACCTATACCTCAAATTCCCTGCTACCTCATGCATAATACTTCTTATAGGTTATCCATCATTCATGATGAATGACTGTAAGCCTTTCACGTTTTATCCCCCCCCCCCCTCTTTTCCTCCCCACCGTTAACTGATGCTTTATAACAAGAACATTGTTGAGAACCTAGACCATCTGGATTGGATAATGTATGAAGATTTTTGTATCGCTATTCGTGAATGCATGTATGAGGTTTTCACATGCAATTTACTAATTATACTGCAGGTACAGTATCACAAAGGTGTGATTCTTTTTCATATAACCCCCATCATAGTCCAGCTTAGGTTGTCCCTGACAACTGATATCATATTCACTGGCAATTTAGTCACAAGCAGATTCCGCAGATATAGATTCATCTCTCATCACTGTTCTTTCATATATACTCTAATTGATAGCTGGACAATTTGTGCTTAATCGACCTGGATACATTGTAAACGCGCGAGAGGGAGGAGCACGGTATAAAGAAATCAACATAAGTGTTAACTACTATCTGAATCATCTCTCCTTCTGACCATTTGAAAAGAAATATCCGTCAAGAACTATATGCCCTTATTAATGCATGATATAATAAACTACAAAGAGAATGCTTGTTTGCAGCTGTTTATGAATATAAATTCATATTCAGTGAAGCGAATAATAGGGACAAATGATGTTGCTACAAATTGATTATTCTGTGATTAAATTAGTTTATTCAGGATGGTGTACATCCGGAGTTGTATATTCAAGACAATCCCACCTCAGCTGTAAAATTATAAATAAACACTTTGGTAAATATCCCTAACTCTATTCAATCCATGAGGTATTTATCCATTAACCATTATGTCATGGGGAGAACTACACTGTTACTCTCTACATACGTTTTCGGTGACATTATCCTCTTTCGAGATTCACTTTATTTGTATCTAAACATTTTTGTTTCTGACAGGGCAAATTCTGAATTCTTCCAGAAGTATCAATGGATATTGCCAGCTATTAGTATGGTTACAGGGATATTTGAAGCCAGTAATTCAATTAAGTGTTCAGTCTAATGTTATGCTCCTTCTAAGATGATTTGGATGTAAAGCTGACCAGAGCTCCCCACTACAGATTTTTGTACCCGGGCAAATGATCATAATTCCGGGCAGTAATCCCAGGGTCAGCTGATTAAACGTACACGCGTGACTTTTAACACCTTCTCATTTGTTTCGGATTGCAGAGAGCTGACTCAGACGTTGAGAACAGCCCAACAAGTTGTGATACCAGCGGCATGTATAGGTAAGTTTCCATTAAGCTCTAGAGCCTATCACACATAATAAAGACCACTTAACCTAAGGGTCTATTATTACTCAGAATGTATACTATAGAGTAAATTCTAGTAGGACCACTATTATTGGAATGGCACTGTAGTGGCTCACCTGTAGTATTCTGAGTTTATGAGAGGTTTCAAAGCTTCTTGACGAAATCTTAAGTAAGGATGGGAGAAAGTGAAGAGGGCAGAATCTCCTTGACCAAGGAGGACATAGAGAGCTTGATTGAGGAGAACGATCATGCAAAGTAAGTGGTATTAAAGTAACCAGAGCCATATTTATTCAGGATAAGAGACAAACAAACCTCCATCATGGTATCAACAAAATTCAAAAGCATGGCTATTGAGACTTATTAAATTGTGCTTATTAAATTATTCATTTCTGTTTTCTTTCTTCTCAATTTCTTTCTTGTTATATGGAATGAATGGAATATTCATTTATCGATAATTTTATTTATTTATTTTTGCCTTGATTATTTGAATTACAAAGCAGTGTGCCATTTCTAGTGTGAGACTATATAGTGTACATACATCTCCATATTTTATTTGAATGGATTTCAATACCAACACCTTGGTAAGGTCTTACCTTCCATGTAATATAACTACCTCTAGTTTTCATACACGGGGCTAGGAAGAGAGCATACTTTGATAAATAGTTTCGCTAGACAGGAAATATCATTTGCTTGACAGTTGTTTCTTCCAAGCTTGCTATATCAAAAAGAGAACGATGTCTGTTCGGAACGGTGAGGAGTTGGGATTCAGAGCAACAACACATCCATGTGGAAAACAAGATAGTCTATCTAACCCAGGCAGGCCAGCGGTTCTGTCACATCCTGTATGGGCCTAATAAAAAGGGCTTTGTTGCTTGTAAACAGAGTGAGGGTATTAGTGGGCGTACTGAGGGAAGGCTATAGGTATAGAGAGAGAGTAGTCGGCATAACTCAGCGTTCGCGCCAGGGTCGACTGGTGGAGCCGGGTAGAGATAACAGTTACATGAGTAGCTCAACACTCCTCACCTACATTTCTGAGCTCCTCCTACCTGCTGAGAGTGTGTCAGCTGCTGGAGTATATACCTTCGTCAGCTGACCTACTGGAACTACAAGAAATGTCGTGAATCTCTAATGTTAGGAGAAAAATAATGAATACGAGAACCTGACGTATATGTATAGAAATTTGTTCTCGGTCGCGGTGTGCCTGACTTAAGTGGATTGTGCTGCTTTACTAATGGTTGCAGTAGTAGAGTTCCTTGCATTAGAACTGCAGATTTCAGGAACTTTGGGACGTTTGAAAAAGGTTATAGGTTGGGTCCGCCTGAGGATATATATATATGTGGAATAGGGGGTGGTCACGTCTGAAATGTCCTTTTCCTGAGTAGTGAGTTACTCCCTGATCTCAACGTACCGTAGTTAATAAACCACATGGCACGTAAAGCAGAGGACTAAAAACCTCAATTCCTAATGAGAAATCTAAGAGAGCTCGATGCCTTATCGTGGCGTGCTTCCATTTCGAAGCGGCGTGTCACGTAAAGCAGACGACATTTGCCCTATCGAACCTACAGATGCAGATATTCAAGCTGATCTTCCTAATGAAGTCTCAAAGATTCTTTAAAACTTCAAAATCACACCCTTTCTCCTTCTCTTTGGGGCCCAAATACTAAACACTGTGTAAACAATAAAGAGGAAGAGAATTCAATTCAGATTGTTAACAAATTCTCTTTCTATAATGTTGCACGGTTTGGTAAAATGCCGTTCAAACAGTATCGACGCCAGCAGCGCCCTCTAGTTACTCCGCTGTAGCTTCGGTACTAGCGTGGTCGAGGAGACCCCTGGTGACGGCGTCTTGTAAAAATCAATATGAATCCCCGCCGTAGGGTTTTCTGCCGGCTGGTTCTGGGTGTGTTCGGATGCCGGTAGAGCAGCTGATGTATAGCGCGGGAAGGGAAGGCTGGCACCAGCAGCGGTACCCCTGTAGCATCACAGCCTCCTGCTACTGTCGTTACTCTGCACCCTGGATGGAGGAATTCAAAGCTCACTGCACACCCTCCTCCTGGCACTACTCGTCTTACCTCTCTGGGCCAGCCTGAAGGCGCCTGGTGCTGTCCCTCTCGTTTTAGGCTGGGCTAAGCAACAGTATCTCCTCCACTGAAGGCCATCATTCACAACTCAACAAGCCACCCACATCCCAGGATTCAAATCCGCCTCATAATATCTACATTGTTTCCTACCTCCCTCTCCATATATACCTCTTACTTAAAGGACCTTAATTTGAAAATTATATGTATACTGTACTTTTGAATCAGCTGCTAATATAGACACCTGTCTAAAACTCGATATATAAGAACCAATCGTTATGGACCTGACCCTATTAATAGAACTGAGAATTAGAATTAAGGTTGTTTTAAACCTTGCGCGTAAGGCATGGAACCCATCAACGGGAACGCAGAAACCCACACCTTCCGATGCACTCCGATGCCCATTCGATTCAATGCAATTGTACGTCGTAATGTGCGTCAGTGTGCATCGGAATCCAGGTGGGTCCTGGGTTTTAGAGTCAGTGGCGTCCTCTCGTTTAGGACAAAGGGATTACTCAATTATCGCAGTTGCCAATTTATATGTTTTCTTTAATGTCTACCCCCTTATATTACACGGTATAAGGAGTTGTAGATATCCCCCAATCGGAGTTTAACATTATCAAAAATAGCCTGAACTATTTAACAAAGAAACAGCATAATAACTACATTACTTCCCAGTAGCTCCAAGGAGTAAAGAATTACGTACGAAAAAATCCGTTTCATCTCTGTAACTATTACTAGCTATTACTATTCCTACATCTTGCTATACTACTCCAGGCCTGTGCACCCATACCCCTTCCTAGAAACTGCCGGCCCCTACAGGCACACACAGGTAAGCCTTACGGCGCAAAGTAGAAAAAGAAGAAGTAATCAGCTCAGACCCTGTGGCTGCGCACTCGAGACTAGCGCATGCTAACTCACCTTCAGTGAGCTAACAGACGAACATAATACACCAGTACTGACCAGCTGACGGCGCATCCCCTCACAGGCAGTTGAAGGCCGCGGGAGCAGCTCAACGCAGGCCGAACTGCTCGGACCTACTCTCAGAGAGAGCAGTTCATGCCCAGCGGCCAGCAAGATGAGAAACAGACCGAGTAGGCAGCAGTCTATAAGGTGAACAGAGCTTGCTGCTGCTGCTTTGTGATCGGTTTGAACCCTTTACCTTCGATTAACCCCGGTATAGGTATTCCCAGGAGCCCGTCTCTCCCGATAGCCACTCTGCTGTTCTTTCCCAACCCTCGCGTGTTGCTGTGGTGTTGTTCTCTTGCCTGTGCATGCTCCTACCCTGAATAGAGGTGGCCACAAAGGTACCTGTCACCGTCTATCGCCAGCTGGCCTCCTTTCCCTCCCTCCTTCCTTCCTCCCGCCATCCTATCTGCCTGGACCCGTCAACATAAGAAGCCAAAGGCTTCTGTTCTTTCCTCCCCCTGACTATATCCACATTAACCCCATGTGACTAGCGCCTTCCCATACGTCATGCCCACGTGGGAACACGTCACGATCGAGTTCCGGCGGGACATACACCCCTTCCGGTCACGTCAACCCGGGCTCCTATACTATTTCCGACATGTCATACTGGTCAGGGTTTCTTTTAATATCCCCCCCAGAGACCGACTTGTCAACGTGTGTCACACACCAAGCCTGCCATGTTGGAATACTATTGAATTATTCAGGAAGGAGCAATTTGAACAATTTGAAAAGAAATGAAGAAGACAATGTCGCCCATCAGCATTCTTTGTTCTCGTGTCATTAGCCTCACGGTGTGTCTGATGCAGGTTTCGTTTTGTGTGTGTTTTTGTATCCATCGAGGGGCTCGCGATTCTGGCATGATATTTATGACCGATTCTCCCTTTCCTTTATAATGAATAAAAGAAGAGCCTATTACATGAGAGTCATTGTGTTCTCTCTTCATAAATAAAATAACATAGACAATAAGCGTGGAAAGTATAGTTGAACCTTTGCATCACAGCAGGTAGAAGTGCATGACAGGAACACTCGCTTCGATTGCTACAGCACGAACAGAATAGGTACATCCATTAAGGGATCCATTTAGAGAAATAGCTGGATGCTCTCTGCCCATCAATAAAGCACATTTATTATATCGCCAGACGAAATGATGGATAACACAGATCATGTCACATGTATACTCGCAATAAATTTTGCGGGAAGGAAATGAAGTTTAGATCGCTAATGATTGATGAGTGAGGTATCGCCAAGCCTTTTGTTTGAACAGATATCAGTTAAAAGGTATCCCTTTTGTGTCTAGCATAAATAGACTCATTCGTTGAGACTGAGTTTCAGTGCCAGTGATAAAGGAGTTGGTTTATATGAATTCAATAAGCAACCGAATAAGGAATATCTGTCTGCCATAACACCAGCATCAGATGCCTGAGGCATCACCTTTGCTGAACGGCTACATTTTATCAGGGACTTTCTTTGATACCTGAATAAAATATACTAGCCAACACTGCCATTCTAGATTATGTTAATCATGTCTTTCGTATTTTGCTCACGCCCTATCATCTAATACATCTGTAATATTGGGACACATAAGGAATCCGTTCCTTGTTGTCTTCATATCGTAAATATCCATCGAGTTGGAAGAACGAGGTGCGTATTTTTGAACATAAACAGCAAGGAACAGATGAAATTCATTCACTATGTCTCCTTATTATCATATACCTGGAAACAATTAAAAACTCCATATTTTTCAACGTTTCAACAAGTCACGTGGTATGGATAGTCGTATTATTCATAGTTCATCACACTGTTTGACGAACGTATTTCATACAGATGGCCAGTAAGAGTGAGGCATTTGCGTGTATATATATATATATATATATATATATATATATATATATATATATATATATATATATATATATATATATATATATATATACCAATGCCCAAGGCATATTTACATTTGAAATATAATGAAAAATATATTTTCCAAAAGAGAGACAATTTTGTCTGCAGTTTGATGGGCTCTGGGTTTTGTGGGGCAATGTCATCGGTAAAATCTTCTTAGAAATTATCCCAATATGATTAGATATCAAATCGATTATACACCAATTCGACTTTGTGTATGATTCCAATGCCGCCTCAATACATCATTCGTAATGATACCCTGAGGGCTAAGCTATTCTCGGCCGGTAGAAACATTGACCTCTTTGACCTTTCCCTATATTGCTCCTTCGTAGTTTCAGAACTTATTTGTGGTGTTTGCATTCCACAGAGGGTTCATTCATTTAATTATGCTGTTTGGGGCGTTTCTGTTCAAATTGGATACTCCCCCCCCCCCCCCCCTGTGGAATATACCAGGAAGGGTACCCAACGGCTTTAGGATGTATTCAATTTGAGTCCAACGGTGCTGTCCGTGGGCAGCGGCCAGCTGCTGTTTTTTGCCCTTTCCTGCCAACTACCGGTAGCGAGTACTCCCCTCCAGGTGGCAGCACGTGGGCGGCCTTCCAGTCTGGTACCTTCAAGGTGCAATCGTTCCTCCTTGTCCATATGTCATTCTCCTCCTAGTTAGAGTGTGCTTGCATGTATGTTGCCTAAAGGTTAGAATGGTCACCTATAGACTTCCAGCGTACTGCAAAAGCACTAGCCCTCCACTACCTGCGTGTTATTCACTGTGGTATTGGGAAAGGAGCAGGGTGCCAGTGTCCCAGGGTCTGAGAGGCATGTCCAGATGACCATGACTGGAATAACTCAAGACACTCTAGATTTGGTGCTTGCTATATTTTGATCCTAGACGCAGATAAGTCCAGAAGTGGCAAATTGACTGGGTGCAAGTGGGTTACAGAAAACGATCCATAGACTGAATGTAAACCAAACCTTTTAATTGTTGACTAGCGACTTCGTCGATTGGTATTTGGCTACCCCCTCCACCCCCCCCCCCCCCCACACACACCTATTCGCAACTGCCGTCATGCCCCCTAGCGGGTGAACAGGAAACCATTGTAAACCCGTGGTTATTATTTCGATGACACAGGTATTTGAGCTGATCATCAGCGATGAGAGCTGTTTGGATCGATACCAGCGAAAGTTGGGGTCTCATTGGTTTCTCACGAGAAAACTAGATCAATAAACTACAATACTAAACTTTGATTTCGGCATGGCTTGGAATAGATCATAAGAGAGAAAGGTCGTTTCTGTATAAATCTACAAAAAAGAAGAACAGGTTCGAATTCAACAGTACACGAGAATCTCACTTTTGTAGCCATTCAGTCTCCAGGCACAGGTCTGGTTCACTATGTCTCTATGTGCAGGAAATACTCCAAACAGATTCGGCGGAAATCTAACGTTTTATATGTGGTAGGTAATCATTCATAATTGCACGCTCATTTATCAATGATGAGCACCATTCGTTCCTAGTTTCCTACTTTTGCTGCAGCTGTTTGAACAGTTCTGGCTTTGACCAAAACGATCTGAGCACTTTTAAATAAAGAATTGCCTTCAATGGTAGAAATTACTATATCAGACAAAAAAAGCCTGCTCATTGAGTAAAATTTTGACCTTCAAGACCGATGAGGTCTTCAATCTCCCAGCATATAGGACAGGCTAAGGAATGCCAAGAACTGTCCTAATTTCATTAGATTTTTATGACCAAATATTACGGTTACTGGGAATAGTGCACCATCTTATTTCAAAAGAAGAAACGAATTCCATCTTTCCAGTATTTAATATGATATAAATTGTAATATTGATTGAGACACATATATTGAATACATATTTGACACATCCATGCCGCAGGGTTTTAGCTGCACCTTAAGTCAAAGGACCCCTTGCCATTGAGACGCACTTAAAACCTGCTGTGTTTAATACAGATAGAGAACAAACAAAGGAGATTTATGGCGATAATAGGGCGGGCTGTACATACTTTACGATACCAAATGTGAAATAAATGAAGGAACTTTTAGGATAGGGCAGGGAATTCCTTTTGACCTCTCGTACCCTCACAGTCAATTGATCAATCCGAAATGGACCGTTTTTATCTGTCACTCATTGAATAGATGTTTATTTTGCGCCCCAAGGCTATCGTTTTGTCACTACTTTGTATCCTGCTCCATCATGAAACTAAAGGGGGTGAGCAGGAACTCGGGGGCCCTACGTGGGCACAAAACATCTAAATGACCTTGACATTTTGCCTTTCCTTTACAAATCTCTCACTAGTGCTCAAATGGGGGACATTGATAGGCTACCTATGGTTCCCCCATCACCTATCGATCGGCGGGGGGATGGGTGAAAGGCAGTCCTTGGGAACAAAAAAGACGTGTGCAGAAATAGAAGCGGCACAGGCGTGGAACTTTCGCAGACCTTGCAAACTTTATGTGTCAAGGATAGGAAATGTCTGAAAGGCATTGTGCATGAAGAAAACGTTAATTTTACCAATAGCTTTCGATTAGAGCGGTGATGTTGCATGTTGAATGATATATCATTATTCATGATCCTAATTCAGAGTATAGAATGGCATCAAAGTGGATGAATTCAGCAACCATCAATCGCAAATGCATCATCTGCATGTATCTATTGGTATCTACTAAATTATTCTTAAATGATTACATAACGATCCCTGGCAGCACCAGCTGGATAATGTTTCCATACATGTCATATATGAAACCATTGACAAAGAAAATGCATCGTAGTTATTCCGACTTTCGCTAGAAACATTATCCAGTGAGGACAGGAATATGACGGATCCCTCGGACATCTAGCTATCAAAGGAAGCTACATTGGAGCAGCATCGTTACCGGGTTGATGGCGTGAGACGTCCATTGGTTTCCTCTATATACATGGTCCGGGTCAGTGGCTGGAATAACGCCTCATGCAACGCTCCTGGAGATTGTACGCCTATGACGTCAGAGACAAGCATGACGTCAGATGGCGCCGCGTGGATTCACACGGCGAGACCGTTCACTTTAATACGGGGCACGTTCAGCGGCCATTTGAACGACCTTCCCATCGTGTTTTTACGTTCGTAAATCTTAGAAATAACGCTGATTCAATCTCGCGGTACTTAATTTGGAGCGGCAACATGCCGCAAATTAAATTCGTCAAAATAATTTCCTCTTTTAGTTGGCCATCCTGTGAGGTTCTGTTCGATGAGGAATAGGATGAACATGAGTTTTATGAATATTCCGTTCTTAATCGTTGCTTGACAGATGTAATGGTGCATGCTTCAAAGCACCCGCTTATATGATCACATAAATTTTCGTCACTAGACCCATAGGGTATTGAGTGTGAATGCACGATCTAAAAAAACATGCTCCGAGACAATGCAATATTATATAGGTTTCAGTAGCACCAGAAACGTAATCAAATCTGCGGTTCCTCATCAACGTAAATAATTGTATTCATTATGTGACGCCACGGGTCGGTTGGGATAGTCGAGGGAGGGTATTTTAGGTAGCGCTCAGAATCGCATTGCTAGGAATTATAGCACACGATGATAGAGTGAGGCGGGGAAAGACTGATCGTCTTTACATAACCTATCTGGGCCCTGTCTATACTCCATGAGCAAAGACGCCGTGTCCGGTCACGTGACGCATGAATGGAGTTACCCGGATGTTGCTAATGAACGGACGTCGCCTGACACTGGCGGACGCCTGGCGTGCGGACGTCACATCGGCTGGAGAAAACAACAGCAAGGTCTAAGGGGGTTTCTGTTAGGCAGGAGGCTGGGACACAGGCTTGGATACTGAGTGGGCATCCAGAAGCCAAACATCTCACGTGATCGCACGCTCCGTTACAGCTCTCCTCCATCATCGTCAAGTGCGCACGCGCCGCGAGCAACGGGTACAGCCGTGAGTCGGCAACGGGAGATGTCGTAACGTCGGTGTCGTAAAAGCGCGCCCTGTGCGTGTGAAAGCTGGTTTGTCGTCTGCACGATAGTGTTTCTCACGCCCAGCCGGCCCCGGAGTGTCCCGGCTTGGGGCCCTGAGGCGGCCGCCCAGCCCCCCTCTGATGCCCTCCCGCCCGGCTAATGTCTTGGAATGACTCCAAGACCAGCTCTACGCTCACCGACTAGCGAACACGGTCACCCGCCGGAGATGTAGCCGTCTGCTGGGTTTGGCGCCAAATGGAGAGACGGCCGCGTCTGCCGCTGTGTCCTGAGGCGTGGGCCGAGGCAGGAAGGGAGGCAGGGAAGGGAGAGCGGCAAGAAAATGGTCTCCTGCCACCACATGGACATTGGCAGTTAATGGCCGATATGGAAGCCCCCGACTTTCCGCGCTATATCTGATGAAAGCACTACCGCGGCAAAGACCGTGTCTTAGTTGAACAGGAATAGCAGACGACAATATATAGAATAATTTGATTCAGCTTTACCGTCTTCAGGTTCCTTCCTGCGGTTTACCAATGGGCAAATATAATTCTAAACAATTCGAAAGCCATTCTCCGAGTCATCTGGCGAGTTCCGGTTTAAAATACCCTCTGAATACCCTTGATAACGGACATGTCCACCATCTTGCTGGTGACAACAAATAGCTGTCAAAGTAAAAACAAAAAAGGTGTAATGTAGTTGTTATATACTTTTTTTATATGTAATCTTTAGATGTAATAGTTGATGTAATAATTATTTATATTTTCCAGACGTACTTTAAACGTGCCATCTCGAAGAAATCAGTTATTTTGACGATTTGTTGACATTGCACTTATGGTCTAAACAGAGGCCATCACATGATCATTTGATCTTACACTGCAAGAGTAGAGAAGTTTTTTTCAAGAGAAAGGCTCGAGTATTATTTCCAAATCCCAGCATATTGAATACTATCAGAAATGAACGTCCGAATTCGCCATAGGCTTAGCATCACGTAGGTGCTCTGCCAAGATGGCCGTGCGCATGGCTAGAAGGAAGTTTAAAGCACCGCCTACTTCCAGGTTGACTCGAAGAATGCATATTACGAAAATAACCAATAAGTCATTGCGAGGATCAGAATACTTTTGATAGAGAGATTCTATGTATCATTTTGAAACGATACGCTTGCAAAGATGTATCAATCATATCCTATTACTGATATGGATAGCTATTGTTTCGTTTGAGAATTTATACAATAGCATACTTTATGGTATGCAAGGTTTGTAACCCTATTTGTTATCATAGTGGATGGTCCGGAATACATGCCAATGATATGAGGCAAATATTAAAGAGGACGGTCCAGTTTCATTTCTCGATCGTCTTAGTACTTGTCATAAAAGGGACCTGCCGATATTTGTCACTCCCTAACCGGAACAGAAATCATAGATAGCCCTACTTTAGATGAGAGTCGACTTTGGTGCCATTTAATCCAATGTCCCTGCAGCGCAACATGGCTTTCCCTCACTCTGATGGATGGCAACTTTAAATTGGCAGTAATTGATTTAGGAACAAGGAGTTCGCCTTCAGTACTTTCATTGACTGGAAGTCTCTCGACGTGAAAAATGAATAATGATTTCCCCAGCTCCGTCATATTTGAGGGCATTCTGGTCTCAAGGGAAATCGATTTGCTTATGGCCTTTATTTTGGTGTATGATTAATAGGCATTGGCGACTGTCACGAGTTATACGCACTGTGTTACATGTCTTTTCCTCGTAGTAAACATGCTCCAGGTGGATTTGTTTCCAATTAGCAGTATTAAGTAACTGTCATCATCACCCCAACGGACGATGGTTAGTTGAAATAAAATGAACGAACTAGCTCTCCATGTTCCAATTTAATAAGTTCATATCCTGGGTTTTGATTCTATCTAGTGTTATGAGCGAACATGTTAACCAAAAATGAAATCAATTTGAATTCTCACTGATTCCCCCAATGACCTCAAGTGTCCATCATGTTAGAGATACAAGGATCCTATGCCTGTATTACAAGCTGAAAGAGCGATCCATTTCAGTGGTACACCCATTGCGAGGTGTATAAGAGGACCCCCTCTCATTGCTAGATCCTGCCGGATTGAAAATAAATATATCCCCAGAGTGTCGGATAGCTGCCTATTTGCGATCGTGTCCTATGGATAGTCTCTACCTTTATATATAAAGAAATCAGTGAATCACCGCTTTGAAAACGATTTTGAAAATGATTAAAAATACAGTCGAAATATGACTTATCCAATTGGTTCTTTATCGCAGTTTGTCAAGAGACAGTGCTCGCATTAATCAGTAAGGTCACGGTATGATAACTTATTCGACTTGAAAGATGACACCTGGAAACTCGGATGACAAATTAATCAGCAAAATGATATTGGTTTTGATGACAAGCGTTCTTTGGAAGAAGTAAACAATATGATGCTAAGTTGTTAATTGAATAAGAAAAATAGAACATAAGTCAATGAGTACAAAAAAGGATTATGAGATATATGATATTCTCGTTTTTATCTGATATCATTTGCTCGGTCTCTCTCCTATCCCTCATGCGCCTCATAATATCTGTCCACGTTCTTATCCTAATCACCCCTGGTGCTGTATCAGCCGTTTTCAAATATTGATGAAGTCCTCCCGGATATGAATATGTACGCCACTGTCTAGTCTTACCATCACCAGCAGCATCATCCGCACGAATACTGTTAGGAACATTGTTTTCACAACAGCCAACACTACAACCCCATCAGAAGCGCCATTCCAGCCACCACTGTCACAAACCACTATCGCCATCAACATCAACGCCAATATCGCCGACCCACTATTATCGACAGCTGCACCCTTACTATCAGACCTAGTAAAAACTGCTAGTAGTGGCACAGCAGGTCCATCACCTACATTAGCATGAGCAGTATCGTTACCACAGGAAATACAAACATTAACATGGATAGTACATGTATTACCATATATATATATATACCACAAGAACCCCATATCCTACAGTCAATATCAATACCACCAACCCTACAACCAACGAGTATAAAATACTCTCTGCTATTGTCAATTATGACCACCACAAATATCCCCAGTACCGACAGAATGAAAAGCAGCAAATCTAATGCCATCAATAATAATACTACTGTTTCACGACTAACCCGACCACCACGACCACCAATGTGTTCAGTGAACCTGGTGGCACGGGGCTATACAGTGGTGGTTGGGTGGATATGGGGTGGTCGATGGTGGTGCGGTCGAGGTGGGCAATTTGTGAATGGGTGGTCAGTGATGGGTTAAGATGCGCAGTGATAGGCAGTCCAAGGAAGGGCAGTTCTGTGATGAGCACATCGGGATAGGCAGGGAGGTGATGGGCAGTTCAGGGATAGGCCGGTAGATGATGGGCAGTTCAGGGATTGCAGGGAGGTGATGGGCAGTTCAGGGATAGACAGAAAGGTGATGGGCAGTTCAGGGATAGGCAGGGAGGTGATGGGCAGTTCAGGAATAGGCAGGGAGTTGATGGGCAGTTCAGGGATAGACAGAAAGGTGATGGGCGGTTCAGGGATAGGCAGGGATGTGATGGGCAGTTCAGGAATAGGCAGGGAGGTGATGGGCAGTTCAGGGATTGCAGGGAGGTGATGGGCAGTTCAGGGATAGGCAGGGAGGTGATGGGCAGTTCAGGGATAGGCAGGGAGGTGATGGGCAGTTCAGGAATAGGCAGGGAGTTGATGGGCAGTTCAGGGATAGACAGAAAGGTGATGGGCGGTTCAGGGATAGGCAGGGATGTGATGGGCAGTTCAGGGATAGACAGAAAGGTGATGGGCAGTTCAGGGATAGACAGGAAGGTGATGGGCAGTTCAGGGATAGACAGATAGGTGATGGGCAGTTCAGGGATAGACAGATAGGTGATGGGCGGTTCAGGGATAGGCAGGGATGTGATGGGCAGTTCAGGGATAGACAGAAAGGTGATGGGCAGTTCAGGGATAGACAGATAGGTGATGGGCGGTTCAGGGATAGGCAGGGATGTGATGGGCAGTTCAGGGATAGACAGAAAGGTGATGGGCGGTTCAGGGATAGGCAGGGATGTGATGGGCAGTTCAGGGATAGACAGAAAGGTGATGGGCAGTTCAGGGATAGACAGAAAGGTGGTGGGCAGTTCAGGGATAGACAGAAAGGTGGTGGGCAGTTCAGGGATAGATAGGTGGTTTAGGCTGGGCTTGCAGGGCTTGGTGAACCGGGATGGGCAGCTTGAAGCGGAGAGGCACTGATGGATCTGCCCGGAGGCGGCGCCTGTATGTCCCATGGCCTTTAACCCCGGTCTCTGGTACAAGACTGTGCAACCCAGTCCCCCGTTTACAACCCCACGCCGCGCCTCGGTCACCCCTCGACACATCACTCTTTGGCCAAGCCCCGCTGATCCCCGTCTCTAATGGGCTGTGCCCCGCCGCGGCCGCTCCTTCCCAAATCTCATTTGGGGTTCTTTAGGTTTCAAGGTCAGTTCATGTTTGTTTCATCCCTCCGAGGTTTCTTTTCACTTCAAAGCGATAGGAAGTCTTTGTTCAGCCTGGCTACAGGCCACCTCCAATAAATGATTGCCGATGTAGGTTCGCCAGCACAAAGTTTGAGGACGCAAAAGTGACCTCTAGATAGAGTGTTTATAAATGGAACAAGGAAGATTAATGGGAGTCGAGCAGGGTATTAATAATTGAATCCACTAAGATACCCGCGTGTACTAGCGGACAAGGTTATGGCGGAGGCGCAAAACGTTGGGTAACAGTTTACGCCTGATCTATTTCTTCACGCATGGAGGGTTATGATTTGCTCATACCCCCAGCAAAACAGACGCCATTAGCTGTCCCTTTGCCGGGTAGGCCAATTCCTAAGTTCCTGCTCCCGAAAATAAAGAAGTGTCAAGGGGGAAGGTGCAGTACATTTTTTATTTTTATTTTTTATTTTTTATTAGGTATCATTCGACAGTACAAAACCGCGATCTTCCATAACACCAAGTGTGGTTTTCAATATCAACATCTTGCATACATAGCGATACCGATATGAACCCCTATTACTGCGCCAATGGAATGGCGCTGAGATTAGTTCATGGGGGGAATGTCCATGTCATGGGCAAGCGAGTGGTCGGTACAACCATTTTATCAGATCGGAAGTTGGGCGGCGTTTCATACTACAGTGCTGCCATCGGGTGAGGATGACGTCTAATGGCGATAGAGGGCGCGGTAAGCAACGTGGGAACCCGACTTCCCGTGGTCAAAGTGGTACTATCAGGGTGCGTACTGAGGGAGAGGGGGCGGTGTTTTGAGGGAAGATCGCCCGATGTAGTCGAATAAAAAAAAATGGGGGAAAAAACAGGCAAAAACCTACAGTAAAACTTCTACTGTGTGCCAAAAAAGGCCATGCACTAAAAAGACGATCATTTATAAATGATCTATTTATAAATTGCCCATGTGACATACCATGCATGCAATCGATAATCGCTGGAACATCCCAGACCCAGCAGCTGTGACTTAAAAACGCATCAGTATTTAAGTGAACAGTGTGGCTTGGGTTTAGAACTTGGCGGAAAGTATGAATGATAGATGTATGGAGGGCTACGATGATTGCAGAGCTCTAAGGATCTAGAGAGAAAAAAGAGATAGAGGGAGAAGTCGAGAAAGAAGTAATCATAGCTGCTAGTTCAGCTGGTACAAACGGCATTGATAGACGAATATAAAGCTCAATCCCTGCCATAAAAGATGACACTTTAATACACAAAGAATGCTTATATCACGCAGTTTTATCATTTTCAATTGTGAAGCGTAGACCTTTTAAGATTTACATCGACAGATCGGACTGCTTGCTCCAGAGGAACATGAGGGAATCAGAATTACGTTAATCATTTTGGTCGAGCGTTTACAGGACCCATGTCGACAATTTTATGATATATATCTAGCCTCAGCATCAAGGAGACCTTTAATTCAAGGACAACATTTCTCTGAAAGAAGCAGCTGCTAAAAATGTGGAGATTGGCAAGGGGTGGATCACATACATGCGCAGAAAGTAGCAACACGGACGTACAGCAAGGGTAACCCATGGAGTAAAGGGAACAGAAGAACTATAACTTGAGCTGCTCGTTGGCTGGAAACTATTGGAAAGAGTGATGGGCAGGCGTTGGTGACGGTATCGATGTTTTTACTTCCCCGGAGACAGACAACTGCGGGTGCCCCAATACAGTGCTATAATCTCTCAGCAGAAGAGCTCTACAGGGAAGGACCCGGCGCCTGGTGTACTGCTTCTAGGCATTGCTCCGATGATTTGTCCCGCACATGTCTCTTCATCTCCCCGCTCCCACCGCTTCTCCATACAGTCTATCTGACCACCACCAGTACTGCCGTCCTCTCAACCACACAATTCGATTGCAGCCGACTGACCCGCGCAACAGTACTCTGCTAAGTACTTTTGAGCTCCAAGTGCCCCGTTAAAGGCTGCACTGGGTGCCCGGCTGGTTCATCGGCTGCTGGTACCCTGGATGTGTTTTTCTCAAGTTCACATTTTTACATCCCAGGATAATAGTCATTGATATTTAATCACATACCTAAATTTCAGAAATCGCTATTCTGGTACTTTTATCATTACTCGAAATAGGATTTTATTAGAAGAACCTTGTTTGATATAATTGGGCAGATATGATTGTATTATATACCTATGTCGGAAATTATTGTGGTTACCACCATCAGCTGTGGTATTGGAATTTGACACATACCACCATACTGTGACGAGATGGATGTATACCACCTTACTTTGAACCAGGTCTTAGGAAGAGACTAAAACCTTCTGAGTTCCATTCAATCTCCAACCTGATGTTCAATGTTTTCATGTTTTGGTAAATATCTTACCAATTATCGATAATTATAGGTATGTAATACAAGTGAAATGTGTTAAACGTATTGGGACGTCATCTCATACCTTGTTTCTTTTGATAAAAAAATGAACGAGCTCTAATATCTTTATTGAAACAACGCGGTACACATTAAACTAAGTTCTTGACATTTTAGGTGCTGCTTCTAGAGTATTTGCAGAAAACACTGTCATTTTGTGTATGGGGAAGACTGCTTAGAAAAGAGACAAGAGATTGTGTACTACATTCTTGAAATGGGTGGGACCGGAGTGGTGGCGTGCAATATCTGGAGGGTGGGGAGTTGTGGTACTGTGGGGATGGTCTCCAGGGGGTCCGGGGTAATAAGGGTTGGTGGATGATCGTGGTATATACGTGTACTTAAAGCTAGCCGTCAGATATGACAGTGTCTCGCATCCAGATTAGCCCGTGGAATCCCCGATAGCTGTTGCTGATGACTATTGATCGACGTTCCAATGAGCAGGACGTTAGGATGTACTGACTGCTCAACAGTACCACTGCCGCTGCCACCCGTTGTTCTCACACACGCGCGGGGCACTCCCACATTCCCTAAAGCTGCGCTAATCCCATCACCAGTTGACAATGGGCCAAATACCGCAGGACCCGCTCGATGCCCGGACGTATCACAGCTCCAAGCAGCTCACTGTAACTCACTGTGGAGCACGGGAACACGTAGTGACAATACTGTTCGTCACACGCCTTGGTTTTCAAACACTTGCCGTGTAACCAAAATACAACTTCCGTAATCTATGGAAATGCATATACGGTTAAGATGAAATACTGAATATGATAATTGAAAAGGTTATTAAAGGAAATCCCCCAACCATCTGAGATCCTCATCGTCGCGATCTACAAAGAAAGATCCATACTCTGTCAAGCGTCATTCTGTCTTTGGCCCTGTAATCAGTGTACTGCATTGATCCTGAATTGCGTAATGGGACCGCACAGAACAATTGCGAGTCGATTCTCTGTGGACGTATCCTGCTGCCTGGCTTCCCTTTAACGGCAGACGACATTTACCCGGTTTTAAATAGTAATTTCCTCCCGTGTTTGTTTTAACACAGTCTCTTGTTGTTTTTACTCTAAGTGGTTTTACTATTTGCTACTATATAGGTAACCTTTCCAAATATTTATCCTACCCCTAATATAAAATCCCATAGGCTTAACATTGGGTTTCCGTATGCCACGCTGACTGGCATACGGAGTTTTATATGCCACTAGTGGCATACATCATTGTTATCACGTAATATTCCAAAATCGAGGAGACCGGGTAGGATAAAATCAAAACCTGATTCGTTTTAATCTTGTCCACCGCATTCCACTCCTGGAGTATGGCTCCGGACTTCACTCGGCTTCGCCTCATGAAGTCACTTTGCCAAACTCCAGTCGTGAAATACGGTGGACAAGATTAAACCTCATCCAGTTTTACGATAATACTTCAAATATCCCATTAAAGTCTATTACGCAAATGATTACACGCAAAGGTCACGCATGAGTATATTAGAGCAGTGAGCTTCATATAAGTAGCGCCTATACAACCTTTAAGGTAACCATACACATGCATAATGCATTAATAAAAGACATTCATCAGCCATGATATGACTCGAAACTGCCAAATGGGGCGCCTCAGTAGAAATGCACATATTGATAAAGCTTATTGGCATCTGGCATCACGAACAAGCTCCATATTGTGGCCACAAGCTGTGGTGATGATAAAAAATGTACTTCAGGATACATTGAACATTTACATGGGTATTAAAAGAGGGATGTATCAGCCGCCAACCAGCAAGCCGGAACTGTAGAGTACCCTCACCAGCAGCACAGAAGGCCAGTATCGGATGTACTCTCTCCAGTTTCCGGAAGCATAAACAAGTCCTACAACGTTGTATAGATAAGCCTTGTCTTCTAGTCTTTTGAAACCCATTGGCTTTTGTGGTGTCATCCGGAAGAGATGAACTGGATCTTTCATTCTAAAATTGAAAACCGACGGTCGGTTGTATAGTGGGTGGGGAGAGGGGTTCGTGAGGGCGGGACTTGGTTGGAGAGTGGGGGAGGGAGGACGGTATGTAGTGCTTTGAAGGGCGGATCAGGCGGCGTGTAATCGGTGTTGTTTTAGCTGTCTTCAAACAATGTCAGAGAGCTGAGAGAATGAAAATGTCAACATGTACCGAGACTCAACCCGTGGCTGTAACACATCTTTGATCGATAAATGTGGAGTCCTGGCGGTGTTTGGTAATGATCTGTATGCGTAGTCCTGTTTGTTCCTCCTAGCATGCACCCCACCATTCGATCAGGCAATCTGTGGCACTGGTCAGGAGATTATTGCTTAATCTTGCATTAAGAATAACGATGAAATCCAGTGGGAACTGATGAATATCATCAGCTATGCCTCATCACCCACTATGATTAAACACCAGTATAATGGGAACTTCTTTAGTGTGCTCCTCGATAGGGTTAGTCTATTTACCAAACCCAAAATAACGCTGCATTTGATTCCCTTATACCGAGTGTGTATAAATCATCTTTTACTGACATATAGTTTTCTACAAGGAGAGTTACCATTCCCTTCTCTCTATCAGGCTATTTATCCATGATTTGGACATGCATCTCCTGAAAAACATTGGAGTCTGTCATCATCTAAAATATAGTATTTTGTTATCATGCTATACTTTAATCTCACTCCAAAATGGCTGTTTGCCTGCATTGTAATTTTACTACCCATTGCAAGAATTAGTATAGCAAGAAGCCTAATCTCCACAGAGGACCTCTCTTACAGTTGAAGCACACACATCCAAGCGAAGGGTTGTTTTCCAGTAGTTATCTACCATCATGTGTCGCCATTCAGAGTATTCTCAGCTAAAACCTGATAGCAGAAAAGCATTGTATTCTATAATCATATTCAATCAAGGCCAGTAATTGCGATACACTTACAGCCGTCTCAAAGACATTAGCAAGCGGTGCGTTCATCCCCGCTTCTACACCCGGATGTTGCTCCCTCATATTGACTAGCGTACAATAGCTAACACCTCCAATCTTTGCTGCTAGATCTTGTTGATCTTGCCTACAATTGTGGGTGCCACGCTTGGCCAAGATGATTAGGCGGGTTAAGCCTGGTCCAGCAGAAACACTGCGCCAAAGCCTTCACGAACACATCTATCCTGACCTATTCCCGCTACCACATAAGTCGTCAATTTGGGTTCTGTGTAATATCCCTGACGATATTACCTCACGCAAGCCAGCCTGGGTTGGGGGTAAGGGATATGCAATCCTTGTGCTCACTCGGTAGGAGCGGCAGGGTTGCTGGAATGGCCACATTCCGTTTAATGTCGCGCCCCCCGCCAAGATTACCTGCACACCTCGGCGCGTCCCACAATCGGATTTTCCGGTCGTTAGGCGGCGCCTGCATCGACCATATGATTGAATATCCCAAGATCAATGACAATTAGGTTTGCTGTCTAAATTACTTCCTACTCATATTGGCGGCCTGCCATTGAAATATGTATAAATGACGCTCCAATTTGGCTGCTATTTGAAGACAAATCGAGGCTGTTTCAATGTGGGATTAGGGTCTTCACCCAACAGGATGGTCTAGCCCTCGTATTATATATATATTCACCTGAGTAGTCTAGGTACAAACGATGAGACTGCAGCCCAGATTTAATCTATTATTATCCCAGTAACAGAATGGCTGTACAGAGCCATTCAAGGCCAATTGAGACTAATGACGATCAATTGATTCCATTTAACTGCACCTTTCATGCCAATAGATATTAAGCCCCCTATTATTGCTTTCATTCTTTCTAAGTCAGTTATATATAGCGGTTTATCTCTTTCATTGAAAACGCAGTTAAATGGTCCTCAGCTTCAAATTAAAAAGGCGACCCTATGTAAAAGATACTCCGATGTTTGCATGGAACGATGATGTCTTTCATGTCGTTTCGCATGTGTTCGCGTAGCTTCTCTCATTTTTATCAGCGTGTCGACTCCATATGTTGCGTTGAAGCTTTTTGCTAGGCTGAGTAAAAACGCAATGGCCTGAGCCCTACATAGCGAATATCGGCATAGACCTATTGAGTACTGTTTTCCAGCGCCTTTATGTTTCTGATTGAAAATTCTTCATAAAGCAGCTGTAAGGTTGTTGGATACCTTTTTTTATTGCAGAAGACACCAGTTTCATTATTGGCCTCTGCGGCCCAGGTATTCTGGCCATTAGTTTAACATGTGTGGGTTTCCATTCATAAACAATTCTCAATAATTATTCTACCCCTACTAAAAAAACCCATAGGCTTAACATGGGATTTGTTTATGTCACGGGTGTGATATAAAGTCTTGTTTATGTTTTGGAAAACGCGGCGTATCCGTTGTGAGTCTCTCTCCCACCACAATGCGACCACTGATAGAGAGAAAGGGGAAGCGGGCCGCGGAGGTTACCGCGGCCTCATCTGCATACCCCAAATTTTTTCCAACCACGGATTCTCACGTAGAGTCTATTGGAACGAAAGAATTACGAACATAAAGTCTTGTTTATGTCACTACTTTCTAATACTGAAAACATGTGGAAACGGGGTAGGATATAATTTAGACGCCACTCGTTTGAGTTTACTTATGTCACTCATTTTCTTGTCTTCGTAAGATCACTCGTCTTCGACTCGTGAAATTACGGAGCCAACAAAATATGTGACATTAATAAATTCAGACTCAACTTCGTGACATCACTTGATATTATCAAATGGTACATTATATACAAGATGATGTGATAATATGATATGAATTGGCATGGTGAAAGAATACAATCATGATTTCTGACCATGAAGTCGACACAGTTTCAACCTCAGATACTATTTATAACTGTACCTAAACTAGACATCTTGTATTTCTGTGGCTAGCCCAGTTCATGACCCTATTTACAGTTCAGTTTTGACAGATACATATAGAAAGAATATCTGGACAATAATCGGGACACAACTTACTCATTTCAAGCAGGAACGGGGAAGGGGCTGCACCCTCATCGTTACCCTAAATGTTGACAGCCCTCCCAGCACACCATATAAATCATGTCACATTATTATACGCCACATACAGAGACAATTTATAAACCGCACAATACACCCCTTAACCTGGCCTATTTTCGTGCGAGCACCTACTGCCCTGACATTAAACCCCATCAAGTCAACTGAACATGTTTTCTCTACCAAGCATTTACCACGTCACATCTGGTGATTATTTACTCTCAAACCCCAGCATACACCATCAAAGTGGGCTACAATGCGATAAGAACGTTGAGAGGGATCCGGGAATCGCTGTTATGGAAAGCCCCATGAAGAGCCATGTATAAAACAACCTTAATGAGGAAATCCAATATGTACATTTGTCTGTTAAATATTCCTCAATTCTTGGCTTCCTGGTATTGTCACGATCAAAAGCATTCTCACTAGTGAAACTATATATACTATCCCCTATCTCTGAAAATACCAAAGAAGTTATTACATTTTAATGCGTAATAGGTGAAATATCAATGTTTTCCCAGATGGCCATTACGGAACATACCCAGCCACCAGATACCTTCACATTCCAGCGTACATTCTGCGAATCCCATCCCACCAACATGCTGTAACCAGGGGTTGGATATTAGTGCTGGTGTGAGGGCCAGGAAGGCGGCGCTGTCCGGGGCCGCGAGGTTATCTCTGCTGGTGGTCTAACACGCACAACATTATGACCTTTTGTACGGCGGTTCTGTGAACATGGACCCTCGCTCCCCCTTCATCCTCAAACCCCAGCAGCGGCCGGCGGCCGGCATGCACGCTATGCACGGGCGGTCTGGCAACGGAAGATAGGCCAACCAGAGAATCCACCCCTCTACCGGAGCACCATAGTGGCTGCCATAGATACCAGTACATATGCCAAGTCAAAGATCTCCCCATGAAGGAACCATAAAAGTCAGGATAGAAAAGGGAAGTCTAAAAAACTTCTAGGCAGGCCATATAATATATCAAAATCATGTACAAACTGCAGGTACAGAACTGATGGAGTTAATTGCAGTCGACAACTTCACACCTGTTCCATTGGAGGCCAAATTATTAAAGTCACAATTGAAAAAAGTCACAATTGAAAGAAGCCAAGAAATTCACCACTGTGGATACCTATGGAGCCACTGTTATAGATCAGCTCATATTCTAGGATTACGTAATAGGGTGATCATGAACTAAACAACCTGCCTATGCGCGTACGAAAGCGTCATAAAAAGGTATTTTGGGACGGATCATTGGAATCAAGCCAGTACTGAAGCTATCACAAGGGCGACAGAAACACTGATTTAAGTTGCCCAAACAGATCTGGCACGGTATCATAAAATCAACAGAAAAGAAAATAGCGCCATGGCAGCAATGACAACATAAGATGAAATAACACCTGCAAACTTGGAAAGCCCATGACGAACGTAATTAGCATTGATAGAATATACATCAAACTATTGGGGTTCGGAATACCACTACCAAATGTCTCTAAACCACACTGAAAGCCACATTTGGGAAGTATATAATAAACAATATGTTAAGCCAAATATGTTCCTAGTGAAGATCATCCCATTCATAAAGTATTCCTATACCATAAAGTAAAATGGTTTCATAGTAGTAGACCTGTTTGTATTGCACATGCTACATGAGTATATATGTGTTCTCTGGCCTTCATAAATATGAATGATAACGCCCATTTCATTGCTATCCCGCTACTTTTCATCTGGTGATGCTTGTACTGGCAGAGCCACACTCTCTACCTGGGATGGATCTAGTTTATACGTTCCACTCATAACACAGTGAGTCGCTGGTGGCGGCCTGGGCAGGCGACGCTGATCCTCTTGGGCCGCGTGGATCCCGACCGAGCAGCTCGCGGCTAACCCCCTTCAGGCTGAACTGCATTGAGCTGCGCAACCGTCAAACAAACAGACCTGGCTTATAGCAGCGGCCCGTGTCGAGCACCTGGGGCTCTTTGTGTTGTTGTTGCCATTCACCCTTATCTTGTAAACACCGTAGCGACTGCGACCCGAGCCTTACTGCTGATTTTTATCGTAGCCGAGAATCGAAAGAGAACATAATGCGAGAAAGTGATGATAACGAAATATAATCGCTGCTTTCTACCGATATTTCTGCCCCTTCTCACCTTCTCCCTTCCCGCCAACGCCTTCCTACCTACAACCTTCGCAACACCTACTAGAGACACCCGACCAGTCACTATAGTCGCAATGCCTGCTGAGCAGCTCTCGGGTAGAGCCCATGCGACATAGCGCCAAAGTGCCCACAGGATAGGCTCCAAGCCCACTCGCTCACTGTCGTCTCATTGGATGCATCAGCACAGCAGCAGCAGCGGCAGGCGGCAGCGGCGACGGCGGCGGCGGCGGGTGGCGCAGCAGCTGGAGATGGATCTTGGTTGAGAAGCGAAGCGCTGGGGAATCACTATGACCAGGAGAAGCCCGCTCCTCCGCACCACTGCCAGCGGCTGGGCCCTCGCAGATACAGGCTGACGGCGGGTACAGGAGGGCCATATACAGTGGACGCCTGGTATATCACACAAACCACGCAGGCATTTCTCTCATCAAACTGCCCGCCTAGGCTTCCTGAAAATAATTCTACAATTGGAGCACATAATCTGGCAAGCAAGAAGGACAAAGGGATTCATTGCTGAAGACAGGGGATGAGATAATACCATTGCACCACCATAGTACTGTTCTCACTTACCAATAGGACCTCGGCCGTGACAACAATAGCAGCTGACCTGTACACGCACACCCAGCAAAGCTGCCACTCTGGGTTGACACACGGCTACTGACACCTCCCCTCCTGCCCGTCATCCGAAGACAGCATCACCTCCCCATCTCCCACCCACATTGACACAGTGGAGGCCCTTGGGGACATCAACCCTGTTTACTGTGGTCTTCCCCTTCTCTGCTAACCCCAGTGGACCTGAGCGTGGGGCTTGTGTCGTCATTGTCGGTGGCGGCGGCGGCGGCGGCGGCGGCGTGTGCAAGCCGGTGTGTAGGCCCGCGTGGCGTGGCCGTCACCGTTGTCGCAGGGGTTTGGAGACCTGCTCGGAGGTGCTCGAGTATCTTCGCATACAGTGGACGTTTCAGTGCTACGCTCTGGAGAAAGACGAGTGTACAATGGACCGGGGATTCCTTCAGTGAGTTGGTGAAAGAGAGGGGGCCATTGTTGTTTGCCACGCTGAAGGAGTAGCCTCGCTTTTACTCCGGGCCAGCTGCTGGAGTAATTGGCAACGCCAGTCCTATTGGGCAGCAGCAGGGTTACGTATGTATACACGAGGATTTAACCCAGCCGGCAGAGAGTGTGTGAACTACTGAAGGGAGAGATTTATCAGCTCCCTCTTTCACCATCAGGTAAACTGCCCTGCCTAGCAGGCACACAGTGATAAACTTGACACTGATGATCCAGCTCTCCAGCAGGGAGGAGCTAGTTGAAGCAAGTAACCAGATCTGCTCTTGCTTTCTCTCCACCCTGGATAGACCCCCTCCCCCGCGTTCTGTGCATCGCGTCCACGTCAGAGAGACATACCCCCACGAATCACCGCACCCCAGTGGGGGGCACAGCGGGGATCTGGGGCAGTACACTGCAGCCTAGGATTAGCAGATAAATTGTGGCCAGTGGGGTTAACCGGAGGCGGATCTATAATCGTTCACCTGCCGGCCCGAAAATACTGAAGGCGGACGCGTGGTGATTGAGCGTGGAGTAGAGAGGGGAAAGTAGGAGAGTGCCGACCGAGGAGGACGCTCTGCCCAACAGCCGACTATGGCTTGTTGTCATTATCGGCATTGTTGTCATCCTCAGAGCGCATCATCGTCCCCACCACTACCACCACCACCATCATCCACTATCACCTCCTCCCCTTCCTTTAGTGAGCGCAGCGTCGGCGGCTGTCGGCAGTCCACCACTTTCGCTTAGTGACGGGGAGACACTCTGCAGCTGGATGAATTCGCTAGCGTTAAGCGGTTTGGATTATCGCAAACCGTTCTACTTCGGTGGTGGCGGTCGCGGGCGTGGCAAGAGACACAACCAGCCGCTGGAGCCGTACCCGACGCAATCTGGCGCGGGCAGCGGCAGTGGGCTCGGGGGAAGCGGCTCAACGTCGACGCTTCCGCCGGGAGCGGTCGGCGGCAGCGGCGGGGATAGCGGCAGCGGGTCGGTGGCCGCCGCTGACGGCAGGGACGCGCTCAGGGACTGTCGGGACGCGGCGGATACGAACCAGTCCCAGCCGAGCGGCGCCTGCTGCGAACCTCGACAAAGTGGCGGCGGCGACCAGCTTGACCTGCAGGAGCCCGGAAGTGAAGACACGTTGCAGTGCGAGTCCGGCGAACATCCGGGCGATGGCCGCTGGCGAGGCAAGGCCTACCGTCAAGCAATTCAAGTCGGGTGAGTCTTAATGCAGATTCCTCTTGAACAAAGACCTTCATCTCCATCCATTGAACCCTCCCTTACATGATATTTTTCAAATTTGGGTATGTCACATGCTCGTGGACTTTGCTGAGTCGGAACCGGTGGTAGTCAGGTGAGGTCGTCATTGGGTCTTTGTTGTGAGGCTGATCTGTGAATAGTTCGAGATCTTGAGTACAGGCGTGATGCAAATACCGATTTAGGTGATCAGACACGATATGTCTCTCTAATATGACAACATCCTAAACACGTTAATGACATTCCTTACCATTTATACCTTCGCTACAATCCTAGTTTTTCTCTGGGGGCTGAAGGCAAAAAGCAATCTAGCATTTACTAAGTGGGAACTTTACTGCTGTCATTTAATCCACAGGCAGGTGCACATATCGCCCCCTCCATGACCCCAAGGTCCTCCTCGCCCCACCTGACTAACCCACCTTCCCATGTGTCGTGCCATTCACAGCGCCACAAAACACTTCCGCAGGTGGTCGCTGTTACAGCGGCCGTGATTGGTTGGCACAGTGGACATGCACCTCGCGTCACTGAAAAGCCAACGTGCCATTTAAAAGCGGCAACGCGTTCATTATCCCCCTGCTCCACCCTAGTGTCAATTAATCATTCACTTTGACAGCTAATTATCATTTGTCTGAAGTGGAAAAGGTTGGTGAGTGCCACTCTGGACGGTCGACTTGCTGCTGGTGATGGTAATTGTGATGTTTGGTAATATGGGGAATGGAGGCTCTGCTCGTGAGGCATACGGCTCAGAAAGAGAATATGATATAGACCCTTACACGGGAAGAGAGGCTTCAGGAGTATATGGCATAGAATCCAAAATGAGCAGATGACATTCACTCGAGCACTAATCGGGTGGCTGCTTTCCCCCCGATCCTAGTAAGGACCGAACATGGCCTGAGCAGGATGGGAAGATAATACGGGTAAAGGGAATCAAACCTTAAGATATAGCATCCTACCCGTTGAGTAGACTCTGATATGATATAGACTCCCGTGACCCTAGAAGATTCAGATTCTCAAACGAATATGATGTACAACCGAACATACCTTCTACACAAGTATAGGAAATAAACTTATAATACACGATACACGAGCAAATGGTATAGATTTATGCACGAATATATGGTATAGACACACACAGGAATATATATGCTGTAAACCCTTCCACGAGTCTGATATAGACTCAAGCACGAGTAAGTATATTGCCTCAAATAAATTGCCTCAGTCATACCAAGACTTCATTGCGCCCAATGTGTATATAGGACCCACCTTGGAACACGCCTCTATATCATGTCCAAATGCATATTCGATATATGCACCTTCTTCCTTTATTTTCCTCCCAAACCACAAGTCATCATGTGAGGAGCAATGATTGCAGCAGGGCCCAGGACCGACTCCACGGGATTTTCCCAGACAAGATAAGTCTAATGGAAACGGCACACGCAAGAGGCAACGACAAATCAATTGACTTTGAGGAAACTATTCAGATAGTGGCGAGAATCAATGAAGACCCTTGGACCACCATGATTCAATGTGCTTCTCCCGATAAGGTCAACGGGTCGCAAAAAACCTAGTCTTTATATTTATTTTTATTCTCTTTTCACTTCTTCCCCAAGCGCAGGCACGGTCAAGTTTCCTCGGTGTAAACACTTTCAGCTCTTCATTTCTTTTTTTTGCCGCTGTACGCCAATCTCAAATGGTCCATGATAAAAACTTAGGTTAAAAAGCGGGAAAGTAGGGCGGTTATTTTCCCCGATTTTCCCCAACCATTCCCCATTGCTACATTTGCAATACTACGAATAAAGAACAGATAATTGTATGGGAACCCCGCTTTCACGCCTTTGGAATTGAAAGCCCGACATTTTATTTCATTGACATTTTATTTCGTCTCAATTCATTCTCAAAAGGGGAAAATACAAAAAGAGGAGCGCGCTCATCACATTTGACAAGATTTATTAATTCCCCGCGTTTGGGAGTATGGAACTAATGCTTTTTTTTTGGATGAAACGTAATGCTTGCCAGCGACATGGGCAGTCCCACTTTTCTTTGTTTAGATGAGAATCTTAGTATATTGGACATACCTTCCTTACGCTGGGAGGCGCTGAGATATTTGTTGAGCTTGATGCGCACGTGATTTGTATCCTCCACGACAATACACCTCTGCAAATCCCCCTCCGGATGAGTAATATCTACTAACGTCAATCGGATCGCAATTATTCAAAAATCCTCCAACCTTATCTGATTCCATATGAAAGTAACAGCAATCGCCAGTTACCAAAACACATAGCTAGGCAAACTCTATATAGATGTACAATGTGAAAAGCATGAAGACATCTTTGCCTCTTTTCATCTGCTACATTGTGAGGCGTAAGCCTTGTAATGGTGTTTACATAAAACCAATATATTTTCTGTTTTCCTCATACCCAGAGCCAGGTCCAATCTCCTCGGGTCTTTTAATCCAGCTGGGATCGTCTCGACAACAAAACCTAATTAGTTTTTCCTGGCGCACAGAGACATTCACTATTCCCATGCTGAGAGGGACTTGAAAATGGCTTCATTATGACCCAGGTGTTTTTTTACTATTTGTGTTCAATTCCAGTTTGTCCCTTGTGTATGTATACTCTGAGGGATAGGCCTGTCACTCTCATACGAGATCTGCTATAGCCGAGCCTTTAGATTTAGAATGCTTATAACGTACCAACAGTGTGTAAAGACTTCGGAGTTGTCTCAAGGGGCCACGTATATTGCGACGACACAAATACGTGTAGAAGGAAAACATAATAACCAGATGAATGCCCCGTGAAGTGTGGCGACATAGCACCTCTCTCTGATCGGTACCCCCGTGGTGCGCATGCCGCTGGTGTGATTGTCTCGAGGGCGCCCAGTGGTCTCTTTTTGTGTGTCCATCTAATAGCAGCAGTAAATATTGGTCTACAATATCATTACATCGTGTTGGCCGGATGGGTCGGCGGCGGCCGTGACGCAATGCCGTACACACAGGGAGCAGCTCCATTGTGCTCTCCTTCCTCAGAGCGAGTCGATCTCCAATGAGCTTGGAACGAAGTCGATTACCCCACCACAGGAGCATGCACGTGTATTGGCTAAGAGGCACAGGCGTGTTGTAATACACACAGAGGACCCAGGTGGTCGCTGTCTTACCTGTATCAATGCCCAAATGGTCTAATGATCCCTAATTAGTCACAAAAGAAAATGATCTATTAACCTCCCAAATATATCTGAGTATTAGAAAATGGAGACTATTGAATATTCCAGGGTTCTATACACGATCACTTCTGGACTGCTATATATTTTTTTTTCTCTAGACCCAACGGAACCCATGCCTATATAGAATATCTAGTATCGTGTACCACATTGTAACCTACCATTGCGGTTAAAGACGTGTTATAAATCCAAATATGCTCCTGTATAGACACTCGTTCATGACCAATGACTGTGGGTGTATTTCCTGCACGGTTGACCTCGTGGGAGAAACGGCAGAAGAAACGACCCCCCAGGCCAGTTTTATGTATTTATCGTTGCGACTCTGGACGGAAAGTGGCCTTGTGGCCAGTAGGTCTCACTTGAGGACTTTCCAAAGCTATATTTCCATTGATCCAATGGCGTTGGTCCCAGTTACCCGTCGATTGATCGTGCAGGGGGAGTTGCCCTCACCATAAAGCACATGGAGACTGGACACAGGGCGGAAAGCTTTCAGGCGGCCTAATGGATCCACCCCTAGCCTTAGTGAGGCGTTAAAAGATATGTATGCCTATACTACTAAGTAGCCGCAAAGCCACGAACTCCGCTGACATTGTGTTAAGTTTACGCCACTCCGTCCAACAACTAGTAATGGAGATGCACTGTTTGACTGAGCTAACGTGGGGCGCTGACCAACATGCTAATATACAACAAAAGCGCTGTTTTTAATATATTTACCAATGGCATGCTAGGCTACCTCGTTTGTAGCTCATGCCTGATTCTAACTGCATTAGTATCATGGAGATCTTTAGAAGTCAGCTACTATATATATATATGTGATGTAGATAATAACATGTTTATCTCCCTTGATCGTCCTCGTGGGTATAAGCTCAGCATGGTTACAAAATCGTTCCTTCGGGATGAGATAGCAATAGTAGAAAGAGAAATTCACAGAGACATAGAGAAGGAGAGTATATCACATGTATGCAATGATAAATATTCAACACAGTGACTATATTAGACGGCTTATTTATATTGGATCGGAGGCGACATTATATAATAAAGACCATTATCTCCTGAAAATGGAACCATCCATCGACCAAATCAACAATTATCGAGGTGTGTATATAGACCTGTATGTATAACTGCATATGTAACTATTTATGATATGCACCCACACATATGAGGTATTTGTATAGAAAACAAGGTGTCTATTTTTACACGCATTTATATGTGTACGTGAGATGTGTTTATGGCAAAGACATGTCCAAATTTACATACGCACGTATGTAAAGCTGTAAAGGATCTACTGAATCTCGTGATATCGCACAGCTATACATTCTGATACCAGCTCAGATCGACGTTCTATATTTAGACCCTTATTGAGAATGCGTTAATACCATGATTCGTTGGTCGGTGCCTTAATAAAGGGTCACAGACCTTCAAGTTGCCTTGAGGTCGCCAGGCAATGATCCATTAGAATGTGCCCGTAAGCTCATTTAGCGATGACCCAATAACGATCCCTTAATGGGGTACGGTGACCCTCACGCCACGCGACATGTTGATGATCTAGTGAAGAGGAGGTGGCGGCCTCGGACTGACGCTGGTACGACCTCGGCGTGACATGATCAGGATTTACACCGCGCATGGCGCTAACGCCAACAGAGATGATGGAGTGATGGCATCTCCAGAGGTTACAATAAAGCGCCATCTCCCTTGTTATGAAACCCAGTTTGCGAGTAGCTCTTGTGGCCCTGTATTGTGTCGGTGCCGAGCTGATCGAGGTTTGACCTCTTATTATCCACCTCCTAAAAAGCGCCCTAATCGTTTCCGCCCGATGTAACAAATGAGCTGACTCGAGCAATTAATGACAGGATCCGCACCTCTCGTGATGGGACCACGAGCGATTTCCAACTTCATCCAAGGCATCGCATTCGGATTCCTTCTCCCTTAAAGACTCGCTCCCCTTTCAACCTCTCTTTACCCTTGCTTCTTATCGTGAGGTGAATACTTTCGTGCCATGGCGCTCTACGCACAGGTCCGAGGGACGAGCTGCTCTGCAGGCATTTGTGAGCTCTAAGAGAGTCGTTCTTGAGCTATTGGCAGACGCATAGTAGTCTGGCATCTGATCATTCAGGGAGGCACGTGTCTTGATCATCCGTCACCACCTCAGCGGGCTGCCTGACAAACACCAATCTAAGCGAGCGCGAAGATGATCACTCAAAATCAACAACACCCCCTCCCTCACCACCCTTCACCACGTCCCCACCCTTCAAAGATCCAATTCGTCCTGCCTGCGGGCTCCACGCTGCCCCGCGAGCATAATGCGCCCAGTGGCCGCCATAAGCTGTATTAGCACTCAATTGGTCCACTTGCATAATTCCCAGGCTCCGTGATTATTTTGCTTCCTGTGCGCTCGGCCCATCTGGCTGAAGAGGGGACAGGAGGGGGTTGTTTACGAAACATCCCACGTTAAATATTTGCTCTGGTAATAGGAATTCTGTCCATTGAGATGTCAGATGTGAAGATGGTGCTTCCTGGACCTCCGAGGAGATTTTTTTCCCATCTTCTCAGCTTCAAAAAAGAGAAGTAGTTCAACTGTTATTTATATTCGAGTAGAGATATTGTGAAACGATTGGGTGCAGATAGGAATGAGAGGAAGGGGAAGTAGCGAAACCCATTCACTTAGATATTAGAATTGATCAAATCGGGCTGGGGACTCCAGGTATCAAAACAAAGTATAAACACATTTTTGATTCATCCTTTGAGAATTGTTTTAAAATTGAATTCATCAACACTTCCCCGATAAACGTGATTACGAATCAGAGCCTTTCACAGGTTTCGTGACAATCTATTTTTTTTTTCCAATTTTGCTTAATAAAAGTCGAGATGTGGAAATTGTATATTGAAATAAAGAAAAATAAAACACAGAACAACTTCGATGCTTGTGACCAAGGTGTGTAGTGGTCAGTATGTCTGGAAACATCTTCCATCTGGAGCAATAAACAGTGATCCTAGCCTCCAAACATAGAAACGAGCGGTACCACATTTTACCAATATGATCCTTCAGGTAAGATGAAGTAGACAAAACACACATAGGAATAAAGAAGGCGTCTCAAACTATGTATGCGACCAGGCTTATAAATTAAAGACATTGCTAACTACCAAACCATCGCCACTGGCTTGGTACCCATTGCAGACTAAGTTAAACAATTTAATAATAGATCACTTCTGCTGGCTCTCTATCATGCCAACACAACAAAGGGAAATAATCCCTTATAGGTTTGGACTGTCAAAGTGTCGCATGATTGGAATCATGCTTAGTGCATTGGAGTGTGCAAGGTATTATATGCAGACATTCCGAATTCCAATTGGAGTATTAAGAACTTATAAAGGAAATCGCAGTCCGTTACCCACAGTATGGTTCTGAGCTTATATCAGACTATTGTGTACAATATGATAGGAAAGTACTGGTAAAAACATCGTGTTGCAGAATCTTGCCAGCTATGTTGGAAATCTGTTTAGTTAAAGTGGTTTGAAAACACCCTAAGGGATCTCTGGAGTTTGTACTCGTCTCGTGATGTCGGTACATATAAAACAGATGGAGTGGCAAAGGAAAGCGACGTTTGATCTATATCCGCATCTGACTTGGCTTACTCAACAACATTTCCAGTAGAAAACACACCATAAAAACAAACAACCTGTTTTTGGCTTGTTGGAATGTACATGTTAAAGGGCGCTTTGAGTAATGCGATGTTGCCATACGTGCCAGTTGCACCTGTTTGATATCATTGCAATCACTGTTGCCTAGCTACTGATGCCTACCACTGCGGCAGTCCTGATTCTGCTCTCGTTGTATACTTGCTCGTACCTTGTAGCAATGTCACGTTCGAGAAGAGCAAACCCGCTAATAGAAACACATTATTCTGGGGGCGGTCGACATTTGCCCCGGGGAGCCGTTCAAAGGTTACAGGGTGCCCGCTTGGAGGTCACCTCTTTGCGAGGGACTGTCGTAGCGCCAAACCCCTTTCCTTAATCCTTTACCCCCCGCGACTATACTCTCTGTCTGTCTAGGTGCCCGCTGTGAGTGACGCGCCCTCTAGCGTAGAGCAGGCCCGGTATAGATCCATGTCTTTCATTTGGTCCGTGCAGGTCGATACAAGGGTATAGGCACAGGTACCGCGACGCCCGCGCATCTCAGGTCTTTGCCTTGATGTAGATAACGTTATCAATCTGCACGATATGCACCATCGATTTAGAGCAGAGTAGGCGTCGACGTAGGCGTTCGTATGCCTTTATGCATACCTTGTATAAAATTACTGTACGAGAGAAATCAATATTGTGAGTGTAAGACTAGGTATATCTTTGAAGCATCAATTTGTCTGTCGCTTTACGAATGCGATGATCCACTGCCATGTGTATAGCATGTATAAATACGATATAGGCGTGGTAGGTTTGCATGGGCAAGACCTATTGGGGCTGGCTACTCCTTCAGAGTTTCAGCGGGAAGAGGTTGTACAGTGTGAAGGGTGTGTGAGCTGACCTACTGGAGGCAGTAACCACTCGTACCACCAGGTGTGCTTCTTTCTGGAGGCGGCGGGTATAGAGACACCTGCACACCTGCGGGGATATGTGATAGGGCAAGCTAGGCCCACGCCCTGCTCTGTCCACCTTTCAACAACTCCTTCTTTGAAGCAAATATTTGCAAGGTAATATCTACAGTGAACTTTTCTACACAAAGTATTTAAAGACACCTAACAAATGCAATCTCACAGGTAGAATTATTTATATAACCTTAGTGTAGAGATGCAACGCAATATCCACAAACACATCATGGCTGTGTGTAGCAGCTGGGATGAATGAGGAGTAGAGGGAGATGAAGTGTAATCGGATGTTTAGCTGAAGGGGAGGGTGGCCTGTTTAGTGGCCTGTGTTGGGCTTCGTAAAGGTTGGCCCTATCCCTGAAGAGGCGATGGTAGGGAGATGGTCTGCCAAGGGGTGGCGGGAACTCAGGTAGACGCGGGGCAGGCAGGTAACTGAGGAGCAGGTCCCCTCCCTCCTCCAGGCACCCATGCAGACGGTCCTCGCCCCCACCACGGGAACAGTGGCTCTTCACCCAGTAGCTGCCTACTCACGGCCACACACACGTATAGAAAATGCTGTAGGTATAGATTTGCCTCGCACCCAACTCCCTCTTCATGTTCCCCCTCTCCCACATGGTGTTGGCTTCCCACACTTAAAAGACCAACCCCCACCAGTATTCCAAGCCTGTGAGACGTCCAGTGCTTAACATACCAAGCCCCGGTGTTGATAATAACAGCTTACATTTGTAAACACAAATCCATTTTAATTAACTTTCTTATGTTGTGATATTCCTCAAATATTCATGAACTATTCATAACATTTTGATTTGGCTTGTGATTGTGGCCATGTGCTACTGGCACCAGTCTATCAGTATACAGAAGTCCCCTTGCTTTGAGCTGGGCGTAGACAGCCCTGACTTTATACTGTAGTATATAGGTCGGCCAACACATACTTGTGTCGAGTTTATCATTCTAACTTTAACCCTGCCGTCGGGTGCGCTCTTTTATCAACCTATACAGTGAGTTGCTCTTTCTTCGCCTCCCTCGCTCTGTTTACCATAGAGACATCTCGCAACTCGGTCCCATTTCCTCTATTTTGAGATACTACAAAGTTAATCTGAAGAAGACCTCTAGAAATTAATTCGAGTCCTCGAAGTATAACTTCACAGAATGTTCGTAATGTTATCATGCTATATTTCGGTCAGGTTTGTTTTGCAATTCAGCAACTACAACATACTCCGTCAGTTTATAACAGTCTGATGCGTACACAATCTCAGTTTCTCTCACTCTCGCTGCCTCTCTCGTTCTGCAAATATAGATTTATATATGTGTAAATGAGTGCGTGTATGGAAACCCTCTATTTTCCCTCACTGCTGCTCCAGTAAGGTGTGTAATGGTAAGATCATTTGCCTGCCATCAGGAGGGTTGCCCGCCTGGCTGGTAGGGGTTGTGACTCAATTGGGCTGTACAGTAACGTCTCTGTGGGATCCGGAGTGGCCGTGGGCTAGGATTTATCCACAGCTCGTGTCAACCCTACTTCAACTCCCTTCCTCCTGTGGCGCACGCCACCGGTTCCATTGCCGGGGATGGTCCTGTCACAATGCAGACCCTACGCTCCATTGTATCCGCCATTCCCCCGGCAACGCCCCATTTCAGGTCACGTTCCCAGAAACAGAGTTTCCCCATCTTCTGCGGCCTGCCACCTCCTGTATTTGGTGTGCTCCCATGTGGTGTAGCAGTGGGGCTGCGCGCATGCATTCCCCGTGCAGTGCACGAAACATCATCATGCACATCTGGGTGGTACCATCTAGTGCATTCTATGGATTTTATGGCATCTGTACTGAGAGTGCAACTAATGGTACAGCGCCCACGGCCCCAGTCCTCGTCTATACCGGCTTTTGGCGCCACAGTCCGACTCCATGTTTATCTCAATAATCTCGCGAAGCCACACGAGGTTTCGCATGTTCCACCAATGAGGCGCTGTGATTGGGCGAAACAGCCATCTTGTCGTTCATCCTGATTTGGTTTTTTTTCTTCTCTCTTTCGATTCTCGAGAAGAATTTTAAGCATGAGTCCAACCCCTCACCCTCTCCATACACTTTCCGTGCCCCCTCCACACCCATGCCATCCGGCCCAGCCGTCTCTGATGGTCACTCCCACGGGAAACGAGATGCTTCCCACACAGGGAGCCAGGGCGACAAATCCATTCCAGGGAACAGACTTGCCTTCTTGTAGCTATCTTCTCCAGTGTCTGTCTGGACCCGACCTGCATAGCATTATTGGCCGGAGGCTCTTGTTTTTCTTGTTGTTGTTAAGGTTGATGTTGCAGTTCCGTTTCTTCTTGGGTTCTTCCTCTTTTCCTTCTTCTTCATCTTCGTATTATTCATTTTCGTCCTCTATATGTATTCATACATACTATTATTATTTTTTGTATTTCATTTATTTTCCTACAAATTTTATTAACCTTATATTTCTTTCTTTTCTAAGCTCCAGTCTATCTATTCTAATAATGGAATTCCCGTTCGAGTCACGCACCTCTGTTTTAATTCACTTACCACACAGCCTGGCCGTAAAACCAGGCGAGGCAAGTTGAGTTCCCAGAAGGTTTCTTAGCGCGAAATTAACGCTGAGCGTTGTGTTTTCCCTTCTGGAAAAAAGATTTTCATAACAGCGCGGGTCAATGAAGCTGGGTGTCGTCTGCTCTACGAGGACTGAAATGCGCGGGAAAAAGACAATTTCTGCTGGAGCCACCGCCTGCTGGGGCTACTCGGAGACTCTGTTCAGGAAACGCGTGGTACGGCGTGGACCGGGGCCTATTGTAACTAGTGACGTTGGACCCGGCCGATTTATTGGTTTGTATTGGTAGGGCCAGTACAGGAGCAACTCGGTCAAACAGCAACCTCGAGTGGTGCGAGCTACTCGCCCCGTGAAAGAAGGTTAATCGCTGCTTTTATGCCTTCTGCCTCTCCCGTGGAATGCAATAGGATGACCGCCACTCGTCGATTTAACCAGGCCTGCCAGGTTCCTCCTCCGGTCGCGGCCTTGTCAATGGGCCACACTGCCACCTCTATCAAATAATAATAACGGTAACCTCCCAGCGTCTTTGGTTACTACGTCCTCAGGATCCAATTCCCGGTATTAGACGTCCAAATTCACTCTGACATTTACATCTTGGATGGGACTTTAATGTAGAACGAACATGCGAAGTGTTACCCCAAATAAGCGATTAATATTTCAGCCCCCTGCACGGAGGTAAAAATGCCGACCGCGAGACGGTGCTCTAATTAAATTCCTGGTTTGCGCGAGCTGCTCAGTAAGCCAGGTTGTCAGGTGAGGCGTATTCAGAGGCCAGGGTAGGGAACAGGAACTGCTAGCTTCACGTGGAGGAATGAGAGGGCCGTCTCGGCCACACGTACCGTGCAGATTTGTAAAGAAAGAGCCAGGTCTTAGCAGGCACTATACATAGAAGGGAAAGATTCTAATACAAATGTGCTGTAGCAGGATCGTAGAAAACACCTAGAGAAACATGAATAATAATATAGAAATTGATAATGTGGAAATGAATGTGATCCAAACATCGATATCGTCCGGCAAACAGAAGATCATTTTGTGTACTAGCATCTTTAATCAGTGATATGCAAATAACATTGAATTTAAATATATCATGTAGTAGTCTGCTATATTTAAAGTTTGACACGTCAGCGATCAGAACGGATTCCGTCACAATTTACAGAAACGTTACACAGTTCGAGAAACCCAATAGAGAAGTTTGGGAAATTCAATCACGACGACAGAAATTTGAACCATTTGCGGAAGAACAATGACAGGGTTACAAAAAACACAGAAGATGACAGGCCCACACGCACGAGAATGATTTCCTAGTCAGTCAACTAATTCTGCAGTGAAAGTGTAACACATTGCGTGCGTATCCTTTTCAAATTGCCAATATACGCACCAGCTCCAGTGTGTATGTATGGCCACTGAACAAATTTCATATACTTCTAACCCAAGGCCGGCCATTGTTACAGTTCGGCAGAAGTTCCGAGGTTATAGGGAAGCAATGTTTAATACTGGATCGCTTTTCAGAGCTACATAGTGTATATCGCTGCTCTCCTCGCCTTCCAGAATATGTATAGATTCACGCAAATGCAAGCGACTAAACCTATCAAGTTGTGTGCGTTGTCTAAAATGGGAGGAGACTGACTTACTCCGATCTGGTCTGTCAATGATGTAGGAATCTTGGCCTTTTAAGACTAAGCGTTGACATCTGCTACCTTAATGAGCTGATTACACAGTGGGAGTTTGGGTTTGTTTTTCATCATTTGCAGTAGCTGCTCACCACTGCTTTTAACTATCACAAAGGACACTGCCCTCTCCATTCTAAATTACGGGAATTTATATTGAAAGAATACCATGCAGAGGCCATTCCCCTTCCATCTTTTGTTGATAGTATGAAGACAACGAATAGTATGAATACAATCATTAGTATAACTAGGGTTAGAATTGATATTTTCATACATCATTCTAAGTACGTCAAGTCCAGTTCCTTTCTGTTTGATACAACTGTTGTAAAGGTGACCGACAAATTCATTGTGGGTATCTATGAATCGCTAAAGCAAAACAATGGATCCATATTAGAGTTGCATCAATACAATTGGTCGTGAATTGTCATACCGTCGTACATTCAATGCGCCACATATATGAGATCACATCTGCATTTCTATTCAATATCAGGCTCATTTCCCTAGGCTATTACCTATGGAAAGGTAAACGATATTGGTTACGCAATTAAAACCAGCAATGTCGTACGAAATACTGGTGGAAATTAATGGAGTAATTATATGTCATTTAATGTCTGGAGAAAGCAATAATCACGCATTTGTCAATCTGATGGAGCACAACATTTCAATTAAAGTATTTTCGTTCATTATCTAGTCTTATTTCTTTTGGTCGTTGATTAAAATCTATTCAATCTAGAACCTGTCACGGTTATCGATAAGGGACTGTTATCTTAGATATGCCCCATGCTAGAGTAATACCATTTTTTGCCTCTCCTGTTTGATATGATACTATGACCTCTCGGTTCTACGGAGATTGGTATTTGTCCTTTCTTTCTGCTTTTTCTAAATATCACTATGGTAAATATCCTGTTCTACTTTGTTTGTGTCGAAAATTCTGGGATGTTTCAAAGTTATGAAGGACAACCCATTCATGATATCCAAAAAAAAATCAAAGGGCACTGGGCTTTCAGTATGACCAATTTTCGTGCTGGAGATAAGCAAATGATCCTCACATCATTAATAAATTGTATTGAGAATTTGTTAATGCACATGTCCCTTATACTACCAATGGCTTTGAACCGTAGGGGAAGATAGAATGCTATTGAAATATGTGTAGATACTTTGATATACAAGACCGGCAGGGAAAAATTTAAACGAAGATGTCAAGCATAGTTTATGGCTGGCCAGGGAGTGTACTGGCAGCCTGTCAATGGATAAAAAGACGTACCTATACCACCTGGTATCCCCAGAATGTGGCACCCATGTGTCATAAAACTGCACCGTTTCATCTGTATAACAGCCTTGCTCTGATCATCATTAAAATATAGCATCCATGCCCAAGTGTTTCGCTTGAAAAACACGTGAGGGGCCCTCGACCAGTTGGACCTCTGCACCTGCTGGTGAGAAGCAAGGAAATTTCCATGGGTTGACAGCCATGTATGTGACTATGTGGGCAGATGTGGGAGTTGTGGAGGCGGGTGGGAGTGGAAGAGAGAGTGCTGTTAAGGCTGGAGGCAGTTGGGAGGTGTGGGCATCAGCGAGGTAGGCGTCATCAGCCATAATGATGATCATCATCAGACCGAGATGCTTGCGTTGTGGTTCAGCTAAGGGAGTGAGAGTGGAGAGTGCATTAGCCATATACTTGTTCTTAGGCTTCCATATTTGTCAGTATTTGCTATTGTATTTAAATATAAACATACAAGCGCCTGCATGTGTGGGGCCAGCTATAGTAGCGTGCCTCCGCCTCCGCCACCGCCACCGCAGCCACCACTCTCACACCACCAGCACTACCAGCACCAGACCCATAGCTACCGTCGACACCTGCAGCACGCACTGCCTAGTTCCGCCGCGTTCCGTGCGGCGGCGCTGACGTCCGTCACCCGTCGACAAGCGCACTGCGCCGCTCATAAAGCGGAAGTAAATCACACCGTCGCCGTCGCCGGCCACGCCCAGCGCGGACCGGCGGGTAGTTTGGCAGTCCGGTCGCGGCCGACAGCGCGCGGCCATCATCCGTCTTGGTCGTCGACGGCCAGCAGTGGGAGAATTCCAGGCGGCTTGATGCATGGTGTGGGGTCGTCCGGATGGGCGACGGGGCAGAGAGGGCCAGCGGATGTGGCCTATGTTTGCCGGAATGAGGACGGATGGTGGGCCGAATTCGGGACGGAGAAAGGAGGGGTGGACGAAAAGAGGGCTAGGGTTAGGGTAGGGAGAGGTAGAAGTAAAAACAGTGGTAGAAACAGGGCAGGGAATCGGATATGGGAGTCAAACTCGAGAAATGTACAGAAACGGTCTATCATGGCAGACATAGGAATGCCTGATAAACATGTGATGCTAGTGAACAAAATTTCCGTTCATTGGAAATAGAACCAACCGGAAATATATACACACCTAGATGAATATACGTTGAAAAGTTATCAAAATAAAAGCCACATTTTCTGAATACATATTCAGGATGCTTGTTATTCCTGTGACACCCATGAGATTTGTGGCATTTTAGAATACCCGTCTATGGATTTCAAGAACTTTTTTTAAATTTAATTTCATATCTCTTAAAAGCTTGCTCCCGGACAAGCTGATGAGTAAATTAGATAGTTCTAGATTTTTTGGTAACTCCAACAGATTATGAATTGTAGAGAGCGACAGAAACTTCCGGAAGGATGGTATTTAAGGCGTAAAATACAACAGCATGCGAGTGAAACAGGTTTTTTTTGTTCATTAGAGTGTTACAAGCTCTCCTCACTGGGGGTGATTAATCAGAGCCTGACGACCTTGGGGATTTCAATTTCTCGTTAACTTTCAGCATTTGTGAGCACGTCATGAAATCTCGACAGGATATTAAAAAGAAGTTTGTTTTTTCATGTTGATTTGCTCACATGGGAATTCACTCAGTTGTGCATCTATCAGTGTCCAGAGATGCATTATTATGATGAAGATATTGCTCTGAGTCAAACTGAGAGATAATGCAAGTTTTCAATACCAACTCCCAATGGGGTAACTGAGCCTTTAGAACAGTTGCAGTTATACGCATTATGGATTATAATTTCCGTGGTGCTGTAAGGAGCTTTATCCGTGATGTCACACAAAAGACTTTCCTCTGAAAGGGCTTCCTCTGCAACTATACGAACAAGATTTCATAGTAAAAGGTCATGTCCGCCCGCTAACGGTAACCTTTAGCCGTGTAGGTAAATATTGCACATGTGCAATATTCAATCGAGCAGCAACATGATGACTCTGTATGAGATGTAGAATTATTGCTTCACAAATCACAAATATACTGCAACATTGAAAGCAATGTTTCATATTGTAATATCGAGAGAGCAATATTTCAAACTGTAAAATATAAAGTAGACAGTCTACCGATGTTGTATTTTTTGTCCTAATAAAATGTTTTTTCACTTACATGGGCTGCATTTGGCACAACAATTGATAACTCGGGGAAATCTTTCTACAGCCAATTTCTTTTTGAATAATCTAAATAGTACATGGGGATTTGATCCAATAACACCGACCGTGTTCATTGTATGAAGAGCAACACGAACATAACCAGGACAGACTCGAGCAGTACATCTATCCTTGTTTACTGTGTACGAGCTGCTCCTGCGGTATGAGACGGCCTGATGGGGCGTCAGGTATCGGGAGAGGAGAAGATTAGCAATGCCCCTCAAGTCGTGACACTGCATGACTGACCTCCAAACACGAGCCCATGAAAGCCCCAGTGAACAGCAATGCAGGGGAACGAACAACCGCTGCTCACAGCCATTGTGGGTGAGAATACATATACCTTGCTCCGTCTGATTTTGCACTTTGCAGCCTACAAAAAGCAACACACATGGTTAGCAAAGGATGTTCCGTTTATGGGCGCAAACGGTTATTCACAGTGGCTGTACTTTGAAGCAAAGCTTTAAAGCGAGTAAGAGATCTGCCTGCATGGTGACTGTGCTATATTTAAGGAATATTCTCCTTGTGCAACTAATCTCTCTCCTCCTTAAAACCTCCATTGTGTGACGCACTGTGTATTCTACTTCACCTCTCTCCGCCGCATCCCAAGGTAGGTCCTGCTGACCATGTATTGGATGATGCTCACCCTTGCGGTTGGCAGACTATCGGATATAGGTCTACTGACTCATCAGTGTTCTACATTAGGATTAGTACCCTGCCGGTCACATGTCACGAATGGCAAATTACTGTACGCAGCTTTACTGATCAACAATGTGGAGCATACTAGAATTGTTGTTAATCGTGGCTACATATATGTTCATATACATACTAAAAGAACCTTTTTTTCCTTCGCATTATTTCAATACTATCAACAATATACCGAATACGCAAAGTCTTGATTCAGGTGCATTGCGCTGCATTGGACTGCATTACAGGACCTCGTATATCATCTGGTGTTTAATGAAAATTCCAGTCACCATTTCTTGCCAAAGAGCCAACTTGGCCCTACTGGCCCTCATGAAGCCGAACAATAGGATGCCACCCCTGCCCGGCCTTAAAGGGTCTATGTATAGTAATGGCTGTTTAACCTTGGCCTGTTCGATTATGCTATAAAACCAGGCTCTGTTGACTATATCTCCATTACAGGGGGCTGGGCCGTGGTAATAATGAGGAGGGCGGGGGCGGGGGTTGAACGGAATGCAATTATGCAATTTCTATAGACTCTCATACGCGACCGTTATATATACCTGTTAACATGGCGACCATGGTAAAGGTTACCTAGACTCTCGATCAGGATCCAGTCAATCCCATACCATTGTCAGATTTTACAGCTTAATTCTTGAACGCGGATGGAGATGCATACATCTCTGACCTACGATGTTGGATACCGTCTAGCCAGCAAATACTCACTTAGACCGCATCCTTTTTAGGATGGCGCACTAGCTCAGGGCTCTATATATTATATTCCCCATGGTCACCTACCGCTAGACGGAGCGACGAGAGTAACACGCGACAACCGCCAGAGGGTGCGTTGATGGCGGTCGGTGGCGAGGGACTGGGAATGCGTCGCCTCATTACTTGAGGTACATCTCCCCTAATTGGACCGATTAACCCGGGAGGAGGCCCGCTCGTGACGTTAAGCCCCACCCCCACCCTCCTCCTCGCCCCGCCCCTACCCCACCCTGCTACCCCGACCCCTCAGCCTCTGCCCAGGCCTCAACCTCACAGCCTTCAGATAAAGCATCTAGCAATGCGGTACCTGCTGAAGCGTTCCACTACGGATTATGAGAGACTCGACGCCTCAGGCAGCTTATCGGCCAGGTAGTTTTTGTTTCGGCTCTCTACGTAGAAACCTCCTAACTACGCCCCCATGTTTTATCTATGAGAAAGACCTAGATTCAGCATGCAAGATATAACAGTCTTCACATACGTTTTTATGATTTTTCAATGATGTGAATTTTGAAAGGTTATATCCGAGGTTTTCATTCTCCCAAGGTAGAAACGGTTATGGTTTATTGGAGGAGTCGACCATAGGGTAGAGCCCAAGCGTCCTATGTTTACTTGTAAAGGGAAACAACTAGTCACCAAGGACCTATACATGTGCACTAAATTTCTCACATATCTCTGGCTATGGCGCTTTTCATTCTTTAAACGTTAAACGTGTTTCGTCATAAGGCACTATTGGGACGGAAATGCGCCTTCCCGAAGAGATATAGCTGTGATGCTGTCTGTCATAAGGTAATAGAATAAAAAATTCAGCCTAAAGCAGGATCCTACAGCTGATGATACGAGTACGAGAAAGACATACATTTAATAACATAAGCGTTGGATTCTTTTCGAGCGTGTTGCTCATACATCTTCATGTCTCCAGGTTGCAGGCAAGACGTAGCATAGGTTGATAAGGAGAGACGAGATACTTAGAGAGAGATGAAGAGAGAAAGAAGGGAGAGGGGGAAGACAGGGAGCGAGAGAAAGAGAATGAGAGGGAGGGAGAGAGAGAGAGGATAGGGGGTATAGAGTAGAGACTGGCCTGTACCAACTACCCTATCCGCCAGGAAATATCCTTCATGCCAGGTAAACCCGGAATTAGCCCTCAGTCCTGGGACCATGACCTCCGGAAGTATAAATAAGCCGCGTCCGGTCAGGTGACTTCCGTTACAGATAACTGCCGTCTCATAATGGTCTCTATACATTTTGGTAAGCCAGATATTTTGGGAACCTTCATATTTACTGTTAAGGTCAGTGCGAATGGTAATATTTGGCACATTATCATAGTATTTCTACGACATGTGATGCAATTATAGTTAATACAATTATAGGTAGAGAAGAGAAATACATCCTTGATATATTTAATTTGTTCTAATTACAAACAGATGGAACTATCTTGTGTAACTACGAGAATAAAGTAAATGTATATTTCGCTTGATATAGAGACCCTTAAAACTATGATCCACTCGTACTTGAAAAGTTCTTTTCTGTTAACCTCTTTCTCGTCGCATAACACGAGGAATGCTTAGCCTTGGAAAAGAGGAGCATTTCTCTCCAAGGAATGCTTGCAGGCAACAAAAGTCTTTTTGATTCGAAAATAAGCTCAAACAGAACCAGCTCAACGGCATTATCAATTACCCAGGGCATGCTATGCAGTGAACACAATAGAACAATTTGAATTTATCGATCGATGTTTGTTGTTGAAGACTCTGTCAAGAGGATGGCACGCTGGAATAGGGTGGGGAAACCAATTTCAGATATGCAATAGAGATTCTGGAGAAAAAGAAGTCACCCAATTCGGGGGGCGATATGCTGAAAGGATCACGATCATATATTGATGCAGTGTGAAAGTCACTCTATGTATAAAGCAGAGAGGAGAAATGCATGTATTTAACAATGAATAGGCAGTTTATCACTTGAGATATCAATACAGAAGCACCCCCTTACAGGGTTGGGTTGATGGAAGCAGGGTTGAGGGGAGGGTGGGGGTCGGTCACAGAGAGGGGCTCGAGTCCTCTGTGTTTTCCCACACACGATCCCATATTAAGGCTGTGTTTGCTCTATGCAGTGAGCCAATATGCTCACATTATTAAGAGGTGTGCATGATAGAAACTTGTGCGAGACACTAGCAGGCTGTACCAGTCCATGCCTTAGTGTACAACAGTCAGAGATGGGCCCAGTGCCATATATTACATGTTCGTTATTTAGGATCAAAGAAGCAGCCATGAAATGACCTTCGTATTTTGGTTAAAGGAAACTCAGACGGTGACTAAGGGAAGTGGGGAAGCAAAAAAAGAGAGAAACGGTTTGACCAACAGGTTGATAACAGGGCAGGTTAGGTAAGAGGAAGGAGTTGCCAGCCTTGAGACCATTGGTCACGTGTCACACAAAGTCGGCGACGTGAGCCTGGTGCGCATGCTCAATGAAGCCTTCCATCACCCCCTTCCCAGGCACTGCTCTTGTGTGGCACCTGGAGGGAATTTTATGGAGCCTATGAACGTCGGGGGGTGGTAAATGACCCCTCCCTCAAAGTGAACTGTCGTATTCGATGGATGATTTCCGCGGTCAATGCAGACGTTGATGCAGTTGTTATTCTTCTCACATTGACCTCGAGAGCCATCGTAAAGCTTAGCTTCATTTAGAAACAGGAGGAGGAAAGGATTTATTTTATCTCGTTTCGCACACAAGGAATTATATGTCACTTGTCAAAGGAACTGACAGCAATCTCTAAAGATCTTTATTTCAAATCAGAGATTAACGAGTTTATTGGAATACATGTATTACCATAGTGTAAACCGCTACATCTATATTGGGAGACTAGGAACCACCATCTCTTTTGTTCCATTTTCTCCTTCACGTTGTTGAAGCCAGGCAATTCCTTCTTTCATTTTTTTTTCACAAATTCAACCAAAACATGCCGCTCCCAGCATATTCCCACAATCTGAATTTTCTCCCAACTCTAAATTATCTTCTCTCGTATTCTCTCTATAATTCACTCTCTGCAGCTTATACCTCCACTTCCCTGATTTTCGAAGCTCTACCCCTACTGATAGCTCCCATCGTGGCTACTGTAGGTAGTCTCACCTGTGTGCTATTGCCCCCGGGGGCAAGGAGGCCCATGGACAGGCAATAGGAGGGGGATGTGGAAGTTGTGACAGGTAATAGTCTGCTGTCTCCATGCTCCCCCACGCACTAAGACGCCCCCGACATTATTAATGCATAGACTCCGAACACCTGGGGACCACCTCGGCCCTAGGCCTAGCGAGACAACCCGTTCTTTTGCCCGGCAAATCACATTAGTAGAAAGAACACAAGCACCGTCATTTACTGGCGAATTGTTTTTTCTATTGATATAGTCAGCCACTGCCGAGCTGCCTATGTGTGAGCTCCAGATTCAATAACAGTGTGAGCGTGTGTGAAGGGGTAGGGGTTGTGGGTCGCAGTGGAAGAGCAGGAATTGTTGACTGATGATAGCTCCTCTCAATAGGACTGCATTTGGTCGTATTGATCGTGTCCATTGGTGAAAATGTGATGGTTCCAGCCTCTTCCCTTGCCGCCGACCTCCCGACCTGAATCATGGTGCTACCAACCAAGGCCGCTTCCCCATGCCACCCTCGTCATCACTAAACATTATTTGGTTGGGACGTATATTACATATGGTGGTATCAGGAATCTCCGAACATAGTAGCGATTCACTTTTTATCCCATCATATCAAGCTCTTCTCGGGTTGAATGAACAGCCTTTGTACCTCAAATAATCTCCACGCCCCTGTGTGGCCCTGGAAACTGACATTAAGGCTAAGATATGTTTTCTCAAAACTATATATTTATACATGGGGGGGGGGGGGGGGGGCTCCATAACGTACAGGCGCAGAATTTCTGAAATTTCGGACCCCAACCCCACCCCCTTCAGTGCGCACCTACATTATGTATGGTCCCTATTGATATATATGAGCCATTTTAGAGACAAGGGAGCATGCGATTGTACACAGGACCAGCTCGCATATACATTCCTAGTTAGTCGCACTGACATTGATGTCTATGCCAAGGTTAGGTCCCTACCCTCTCCTAATCCTCTCATTTCCTTCTCTGTTGCCAAACAGCCCCTTTTTTCCCACTCATCTCAATCATTCAGGCAGCGTAATTTTGCCCACTGTACCCGTTATTATACTGAACGGCCTCGTTGTACCCCGTCTATTCTCACCCATTACTACCCAGAAAAGATTAACTCTGCCATACACAGCTGTACAACCATTCTCGTTGAACTTTTTACAACCCAGCAGAGATTAAATTTGCCATACACAGCTGTACAACCGTTCTTGTTGAACTTTTTACTACCCAGCAGAGATTAAATTTGCCATACACAACTGTACACCCGTTCTCGTTGAACGTTTTACTACCCAGCAGAGATTAAATTTGCCATACCCAGCTATACAACCATTCTCGTTGAACTTTCCCATGACCTCTCCCTGACCCATCCCGCTCACTCCGCTCCCGCCCTCTGCCACGCGCCATCGCCCTAACAAGGACAGCACCATCACCCGTCGACTGCCCGACCGATCGGCGCTAGAATCAGTACTTTATGCCGAGGACTAGCATCAGGACAGTTGCCGAGGCGAGACCGTTTTCCTCCAGGGGATGGCCAAGAGGTGTGTTCTTTCCTCCCCCCGACACGACCACCACTCAGATATGCACCTCGGGGTGAATATATGAGTGGAGTTTTTTTTCTTTCTATTCTAACTTCTATTTTAGGGGTAGGGGACGTGTCTTAAGGCCTATATTCGTTCCCTGTATTTGGATGTATTATCATGTTGCTGCATGCTCGAGTCTCCGTCTGTTTCCTATTATTCTAGTGTCTCTGTCTGAGACATACCGGGCTCCAACCCATAACTACTTCTTGGTTTTCCTCTCTCTTTCTGGCTCACTCTTTCAGTGTCCGTCTTACTCACTTACATTCGCGTTTCTCTCCTTTCCGCTCCGCCTGGCTGATTTCCCAGCGGACTAATAAGTCAGAGGAAGGCTTTCCCAAGAAGGCATACAGCTCCTGAGGCTAGAATGGCGTCGCTTATGAAAATTCCGAGGCTCATCCCTGGAGTGTGAGCAGAGGGCTCAGCCTAATGGTATATGAGCAGGCACAGGCTATTCTTCTCAGTGCCACTGTACGAGCAATATCCCCACTCCCCCTCAAAAACTGCTCACTGTAAGAAGTATGAGGACACTCCCATAGTCTGCCAACCAGCCTTGTACGTGTATATTGCAATGGCCACGCATTCGAAAACAGGGAGATTACATTGGCAACGATCAATTGTCTCACAATATCATTATGACATATTCTGATAGTCTACGTTTTTCTTCTCCTATTTACCAAAGGCTGCCTATAATTGAATGAAATATCGATATCCATTTTACCATCGATGCTCATTTACAGCTTAATCTGCTACCCGATGTGTTTGGATAGATCAGCCTGTCATCTTAATGAATAACTTCTAAAAACTGTACCTGAATACCATGGAGATTAGATGAGCCATGGTTCGATTGGATTATCTATTACTTCTTGATTATCTAAGTATGCGTTCATCGATTATTGCTATTTTCCTATGTGAGTATTTACTCAGTCACAGAAGATGGGAGCGTTTCCGATGGCATGCCTACTGAACATAGGGCGCTGAGGAATATGATTTGATATTCCCGCTTGTAACACAACACCATGCCTCTGTTATTAGCTTTGCACAGGCTGCAAAGCGGGGTGATTGGTTCGGGGTATTTACTAAGGAACACAAGACTCAGGCATTCCTGCCGCATTTTGCTTGCCGCTCTTTGTCAAACACTCCTACTCTTGGCATGTTCGACAAGCGAGCAGATGGCCACAGTCGGCTCTATTGTTAACACTACATCCAATCAGACCGTCTAAACAACGTGGAGAATGGGTCTCTTATAGAATTCATGCACATTTCACCAATTCGTACGTACATCTAACCTTCTTGAAAATTAGTTACCCTCGGTTATAATGGCCCGCTCGTTTTGTCCATTACTCTATGATATGGTCCTCGGCCTTAAGCAGGTTCGTGTTGGATCTTTACACATTTCAGCTTCTGTAACTAAAACCTGGCCTCTCTGACGTTAAAATTATACTAAAAGAGCGAGTTCCTGTCTGACCATATAAGGCACTGGTCGTGTTTTATCATTGGACCACTTCGTGGAACTGTTTCATATCCGAAGTGGGGAACGTTACGTGCATGGTACTTTTCCATTGGTGTTCAGCGATTCATCATCAGGTAGATTCGCCCGAACCTGACGTCTAGTGTGTAGAAGCTGATTCACCTGCACTGAGGCTTACACACTCGAGTGTCTACTCGGTCACTATGATCCTCTCCTATCTAACAGCTCCTCCTTTTCTCCTCTCCAACCTCCAGAACCCGATGACATTTTGTAATAATCTCACTGGGAACATACCATCATCACGCACAGTGCAGGTTTGAAGAACTATCTTTAAACATCCTGCAATAATAAAAAAAAAATTCTGATGTGCTGCAAAACATTCTGCTGAGAGCGTGGGTCTTCTTCCGTGACATAAGCAACACATCAAATTTCCTTTTCCTTATTGTGGACCTTTTTATGGTGTTCTTGTGGGTAAGAGCACGTAACCGACATATACATATGACATTAGTTTGAGTTTTTCCTATATATGGGATCCTGATCTGGTCTAGATCAGCTTAGATGTTCTTGTTTGTGATGGTCAAAAGGATTGGTTCTGTATCGAGTACATTTTAGCGGGCACTCATCCCTATATTTTGTCAGGGCTATCCGGTAATGCCCATCTCACTGGTTATCTATGGAATTGGACATGACTCGGAGTCTTCCATATTGGACAAGCGCGCACTGATGCGAGATGGTATAGAGCGATTGGTTCTTCCATTTGCGAGTAGCTCAACAAGACCAGTCAGAGCGGCGGCGGCGGCGGGGAAAACATGATTCCGATGACTTGTTTTCTAAATGACGGGGGGCCGCACCATTCCTATGTCCGGTCTTTCCACTGGGAACCCAAGGAGTGATTCAGATAGACCCATTGACGAGCGGTGGCGCCCCTATCGCCCAAAGTGATTTTGATGGCTTTCTAGCTCGCAATTGCTCTCAATAACAGGCCTGCCTTCATGGCGGGCATGGCTTCCTCGCCCGGCTGAAATGATGGCCTAAAATGATGCATTTTATGACGGGCTGCCTCTATTTCCGGAGGTTGTTATTGGCTTTCTTGTCACCGTACACCCTCTTCGGGTAATTCAGCGCCACAATCAAGAACTCCGCCTCTTTTTCAAAGTGGGCAATATCCAGATGGCTGTTCCAGGGAACTGGCAATAGGTGGGTGACGGAACAGCAGTCGATGCCGCAAGAGGTGGAGGGAGCATAGTGGGCGTGAACAGAAGAAGGGAGTAGCAGACATAGAACCCCTGCTTGGTTGAATTTCATATTCACCATCTAATAAAGCCATACTCACATCTGCCCCCAACGCCTCTCCAGCAATTACTTTGACACTATGCCTCCTATCTCTGATCAGTCCTCAGGCAAAATATCTACTGCCACAACGGAAATGACAGTCGGGAAGGGATGGCAGTGTGCAGAAATAGCCATTCGCTACTACAGCACCAACATCCAATCTATCAGTGAGTAAATATTTTTAGAGGAAAGGCATATTTACCGCTGGATATTGAAACAAACAATATGGGAATTACGTATCTGCCCCATATCTCACAATATATATATATATATATATATATATATATATATATATAGAAGTGAACAGTTTCTTATTTCTGTCTCATGTATATTTCTATTGATAGAAAATAGAATCATTTTGCTGAAACACCTTGCCGAATCCAACTGTATATGGAATATGGATGAATCAAAAGGCTTATAATACTGCTCTTAATTTTGAGGCTCCATTAGCCAAAGAAATAAAGGACGGGCTTCTCAAATCTAAATACACCTTGAAGACATTCTAAGAATAGAAGTGACATTTCAATGTAATTCAAAATGTTCATGTTCAAGTCATAAGAATTTTGATAGATAGCATCTATAACATCATTGGCTATCGGTATGTAATGGCTTTTGATTCAGATTATTACTGTTTAGGGCAAACGTTTGACGTGAGAGCACAGTATGAACGGAGGCTTTGTAAAATGGCCATGGCCAATTCTGTTTTGGTATTTCAAATTCAGTTTATATATTTCATCGGTAATTTGGAAAGACGCACAATTCGACTTCAGTATAGACGGATCATAGATAATTTTGCGGATAGCACATATTCACTTCTGTCCATATTATACTCCAATAGATCAGAATAAAGAGTGCGGTGATGGAAAAGATGCGAGACCAGTCTACGAATTCACCTGTGTTTAGATGACAAAAATTGCCCTGGTCGTTTTACCGTCCATTCTCCCTGCGCTGCCTCACACGTTCGAATAATCACTAAAATCACAGTTTCCAACCCCATTCGTGAAAAGAATCCGTTGATCCAAGCCGGGCTGGATAAGACGAACATGACGTCACACAATAAGATCAAAGCAATCTGTGAGAGGTGCCACGCGATTGGATTAGACCCCGTCTGCAAGGCGAGCGCAGCTGCGCATGCTCGTGCGCTTGTTTCCGCTTCCCTCCGGGCCCCCTGGCGCTACCTGGTGGCCGGTCTGCAATCTAGTGCAGCTCTGGGCGACAGACACTGACCGCCAGATGGACACAGAGGGTAGGGTGGTGGAGGGAGGCGGGGGTAATGTGTAGGGCAGAAATAGCCCTGGACGGACGATCGGTGCATACCTAAATGTGTGATAGTTTCAAGCACGCTGCTGTCGCCGCCCACCTACTGTTGGTTGCCAGGCGCTGACAGTCACCAGATCCGCCACCCGCCAGGTGCAGGCGGCAGTGATAGGGACACCATCACGTCGTTGGCAGGCGGCGAGCCGTGCGGAGGTGGAGTCCCCCATCGGTTCGCCGGGGGCATTATGATACTAATGTTGTTAGATGAGATCAGGCCTGTTATTGTCAGTTGTCAGATCATCGTCTGTCGATGCTGCTGTGATCTTATCGCAGCAAGACAAGTGTAACCTCCCCCCCCCCCCCCAATCTTTCCACCGTGCCCACCCGCCTCCACCCATCCCCCTGCCGTATCAAATCACTGTAGGATACCTGCCCATCATTCTAGTATTGTTCTCTTGCTTTATTTGATTTCTCTTTTGCTGCTCTGCCAGGTTGTATTTATAGACCGTCTAGGCTGTTATCCTTCTCGAGCTAAAAAGGTTTAAAACAGGTATCCCGACAGGTGTTTCCCCAAGAATGTAATAGGGGAGGGGATAATGGTATTCCAGTGTATTTATGGTCAAATTGCATATTATTAAAGTCATGACAGATCTTATTTTACAATATGGCCCTACCCAGTAATTTTCAGATCAAGAAAGTTGTGGACATATTAGTTTTGAGACACCGCAACTGTGTCACGCCTCATGGGACTTGTTTCCCGATTGCGTAAGAATTTACGTAAGAATTTGCTCTTCTCATGTCGCTGTGGCATCTACCATCCTAGAATTATTCCTTGTTTCAGATATAAGAGTCCTCAGATAGCCCACTGTATGAGTTCTCAGATAGCCCAGGTCAGAAAGCTGTAACGCGACCATTGAGGAGCATCCATTTACAATGTCAATGGTCAGAGCGTCTCGAGACAAGATCTGACAAAAATAGTTCTTTTCTTTACACCACTGACAGTATACTAAAGCCAATTCCAAATCCCGAACATTATTAGTTTAGATTACTTTTGTAAAGCCGAAGATTCAAATGCATTAATGGTAGAATAATCATAAAATGGAAGCACATCTAATCACATAATGTGTTAAGTGACTTCTGATTTCCCTTTCTCGCCATGTCTCTCTCTCTCTATATGTTTGTATATATATGGCCCTGTCCCATACCCTGTCCCTGTCTCATCTACTTACGCTCCACCCTCGAGGCCAGGCTGGCTTTATGGGAGGGGTCGATTATTTGGTCCGTGCAGTTTCGACCAACAAATCAATGGATGAAGCTCACGGGGTGTTTGTCTGACACCCCCTCCCTTTCCCCAACCTGCCCTCAGTCTGCCCGACCTCCGCTGCTGTCTATATTGAAAGCCTTTACCCTCCATCTCTCCCCCACTCAACCCGCCTCGTTCTTCACCCGCCCTTCTTTAGCCATAGACCCCCACAAAGCCCTGTCCCTTGGTTGATAGCTCAGCTCCGGAGAGCTGTCGTTTTTCCTCCACAGTGTGAAGGCAAACTGAACTATTCAGTATGGGACCCCCGTTCCACGTCCCTATGCTGACATGATGGACGCTGCATCATCCTCACGGCATTTTAAAGACCTTTGCGAAAAAAAAGATAAAGTAACAATGACCCCTTTCTGCCCCCTGGGAATTGGCCATACTGCGTATGCCTTATCTGTCAATATATAGAAATACGCCAGGCCATAAAGCGTTGGTCTAATACCAAATATGGTGAGAGCGGCGAGTCATGTGTATGTTCATGTCGGGGCTAAAGAAACCTATTTTGGCCGACTTGTATCCTTGTATCTTTGTGGTCAAAGGCAGGAAGGCAAAGTGAAGATGTAACATCTTCATGACACAGAGAATAATACCGCAGATAGGAACGGAAACCGGAGAGATTGCAAAATGTCGGATTAAAGGGAACACTACGCTGAGGCCTCTGAGCACCTGACTGCCGTCTGGACTAAACACATCACTCTAAGGTCGGCTGAAGTGACAGACAGAATACAGAAAACCCGCGAACTCTATCCGAGGAATCAGACCGTTCCCTTAAAGTGCTTTTAGAACGTCGAACACTGTCGAGACACAATTGTGAAACTACCATTTTTTAAAGAAAATATGGCAAGCTCCGTCTGCTTCGTGTGCAAGTCCTTTTACGGCGAATCGCACCACTCGGAAAGTTGCCACTAGGAAACTTCCATTTCCACATACTACTCGCTATTATCCCAGAAATGGTTTTATCCCAATTCGGAACCAGCGACTGTGTGCAATTATTTTTACCCTCGGATTCGGGGAAGCTTTCAGTCATTCATACCATGCCCCTATGCCCACTGGAGGGTGGACTTCAATGACCCCTGCCTCGTCACACACACCAACCTTCCTCCTTGTTAAGCATCAGTAATCCTCTTTATCCGTCTCGTTATCTGCCCCACAGTCGGCAGATGCATAATTCACAGGCCGTCTTCTTGCTTACTCCATGCAGCGGGTTGGGGAACAGCGGGTTCAGTATTATGTCCGCGGCGCCTGAATAACGGCTCCGCCCAGACAAAAATGGCCGCCATTGATAGTCACACCCCGCGGCCTTTGCAGCACTCTCAAGGTGCGTCCCAGTGAACAAACACGGCTACAAAGGAGGGCACAGAGGGCAGGAGACGTCGGGCGGACGCCAGGAGGACGCCGGGGGACGCCAGTAGGACGGGGGATGCGGCCCTGGAGAACCGGGCTCGCTTCTGTCCAATCGGGGTGCTATTGTATTGGACCATGCAGACTAGAAGGGGGAGGGACTATTCATTCAGTGAAAGCCAGCTTTTCAGACGTATACAGCATTTCAATAGAGATATTTCAAGGCCTACTATCATTACTGCGAACCATAAAAAAGGAGAGACGCAAGCCATGATGAGAGTAACCACAACGCCCCTATCATGACGTATCTTCGCTATAAAGAGAGGTTTGATTGGTTGCAATATGCCATTGTTGTCCACAATATTTGATAATGGGGCCAATAACCGTATGTTTTAATATAATTTTACAATGCAGAATCACTGTAAAGCTCTACAATTACAACTTTACATTCTACTTTGATGTTCATAAATATGCGATATTTGTTTATTTACCATACTTTCATTGATAGACTTTAAAATTGAAAAAAGAAAATTTATTTCGGGACATCATGCGTATGTAAGGTTGTAAGAGGTCGCTCGGCTGCTAATTCGGATCTGCCATACAAAACAATAGTCATTATTCCTATTTTAGTAACTCAGATGTGCTGAGCAAATTCATGGTTAAAGTTGCTACATATGCCAATAAATTCCAATACAACGAGTATCAAATCCATTCATATTGTTCGGCCGAAGCATAATGTTTACAGGATAGGTTTCTTAATAACAAAGGTGAGGGTTAGGAAAGAGATAAAGACAATAAAGAGAAGAAAACCACAAATTAGCTATGATGTTCATGACATTTAAAATGATACACTGTAGACGTTAAGGGACATAGTCTTTTCATCCGTCCATCTGGGGCTTTATTATTGGTGGTCGGACGTTTATGAAAATGTTGGTAGCTGAGGTTGCTGTGGTAGCTGGTGGTTGTTGTGCTTGCGTGTAGCTCGTCGAGTATGCGGCGGATTGCATTGCTCCATGATACGTCCGTCTGCCCTTGCAATGACGTCATCCACAAGATGTTTACACTATATAACAGGCCTCAGACGCTAACAGGGGAGCACTCAGTCTGTACACAGGCTGAGGTGTGCTGGGTGCTTAGGTAAACAGGGCACAGGGAGTACCCCCGTTGTAGCTGGCAGACGGCCTATATGTCAGACACTAGCAGGTCTAAGCCTCGCATCCACACTCCTCACCCGACACTACCAACCCAATGGCCCCCACAATAATCATGTTGATCTAAACGTGTCCTGCCCGCCTCCTCAACCCCCTTCCACACAGTGCACGAGCCAAAAACACCCCGACCCCTACGACGTGGGTGGGTTATGATTTGGATGGGTAGAAAAGTAGCTATATATGAGGTGAGTGTTGATCAGTTTCGTGTATCCCCCAAGATTATGTAAAATTCCTCACATGTCAGTAATAACAGCAAGATGTTAAAGGCATGTAGAATATTTGATATGGGTTGTTTTGAATACCAAGGGCGAATTTAGCTCTATACACACACCTCGGTATAAAAACACAATCAATCCAAAACAGCCCCATTGCGACATAGGGTGACTCGCTGCCAACTGAAACGCAGGCGACCATAACATGGAGATTGGATTTGCAAGGGAGTAACCGAGCTATGAATGAAGGGGACCAACATTGTTACGCCGTGGACGGGGGCCGAATATACGTGGATCTAGAATTGATACCGCTGGTGGGAGAGGGGTAGTGGGTGTGGGTGTGGGTGTGGGTGTGGGGGCAACCCTATAGCGGGTGTTATAATACTTATAGGGGCAGGGTAGACAGGGGTATTATTTTTCCAGCAGAGCCCACATTGATGCAGTAGAGTTGGGAGGAGAAGCGGGCTCTACGTCTCAGCTTGCCTCCAGGGTTGCTTAAAAGTCGTAATCCAGCTGATAATCGATGCGTTTGCGTCACATCATTGGCTTGGTAGTCCGTTGGGCGGGGCTCTGGCTTCTGCGACCGGTTCTATACTGTAATCTATGGTGGGGTCCGCTGTGGCTTCCAAGTTGCCTTTCATGTAGGCCTTTATATGGGCTCCTGTGTCGCCTCGTAGGGACCTTTACTTAGGACGCTCTATGTTTTGTGATGCAAAGGTCCCTATGTTAACATCGAGAAATTCATGTGGTCGTGCAATACCAACGTGTTTGGGCTACCATATCAGTATATCCTTTTCATTTCTTTGCCAATTCAAGTTCGATTTTCAATATTGCTAGGCGTTGGTTTCAATTTTATTTCTATTCTTAGGACGTTAAACCTATGAAGTGAATAGAGCAGCTCATGACATATCAACATTCGCGTCACCTTTGGAAATACGCCGTTCTCTTTCATCTATAGGGAACACGATAAAGCTCACGTTGTATCCATTATCTGTGCTGCACTGTGTTGACGATAACGAGGATATGTCATGAATATTGTATCTGAATTTTATCTACACCAAACACTCTCCGCATATTAGCTCACTATCACTCTCATGTCCAACACGATGTGCTCATCAAAACAAGCGATCTTAATACAGGAAACTATAATATTCCCTTAGTAATTTGCATATTATTTGCAATTTAGCATAGTTCTGTCGTTGCGTCATCTATTTAAAATAGAGGGGGCAGTGGACGAAAAGAATCAAAACACGACCTTCTTCTGATATTTGATAGATGCCGTACGCAGTCTATATCAAGCAGAGCGCGTCTTATATAAGGGCCTACACCGACTCATTTACTCATTCCTGTGTATTGTATATCTAAGGATTGTGCTGTGTTTATTCTTACGAAATCTCAATGAAAGACAATGAAAGGTGTTGAGTGGCATGACTAGGCATATTTACTACCTAATCAGCAGTCTCATTGTGAAGCATATTTCCTTTATACCCTGCCTCTATTGTGCTATGTATCATTAAACACAATAATGGACAACAAAAAACACATGAAAATTATATGAATATGTTCGACCCGAAGCTCATTTCCACCAATAGCTAATTACTAGCAGGATAATTGGCAGGGCTTCATCTGATATTGCAAAAAAGCCTTTAGAGAGCATGAGAATGGAACATACTAAATGCCCAAACCCCTTCGACCCTTCACTACTTTGCCGTCCCAACCGACAGTGCCTAATTCTGGCTTAGGGCACGCCAACAGTAATATGTCATTTGTAATTTGGCAGGGACAGGCCATTTGTAGTACCAAGCAGAAAGGATCGTATCATGTAGATCTGCCGTTTAGCCAAAGGCCACTCACGTACTTAGCCATTAGCGTTGTGGTCTTCGCCAATGACTGGCCACTCCACTCTGCCGCTGGCCTCTCAATGACACGTCCCCGTCCGCCCTCGTTGGCCGGCACACACACCAGCACACCCAACCCTCTCCAAACACAGGTACCCCCCTCCATCCCACTATTCCCGACGCGGCTCCACCCTTCGATACCCAAAGGCAACCAACACAACTGGAGTACAATTATAGTCCTCAGTCCTTGTCCCCATGGCTAGGTTACCACCCTCTCATTTATCATTGCTTTTTTTTTAAATCTTTGATCCACGCATGGTCTTTGGCGTGGCGAGATAAAGGTGAACTGAGGCGGGTGTTGCGAAACCAAGTAAGACTAAAAGCTGAGGTATTGGGCGTATACAGGGCTGAGGGTAGTAGTGGTTGGCAGGTGGGGGAACGAATGCTCCTATTGTCACCTAGGATCGTCTGTAGGCGTGGATCAATAGCTTGGTGGGTAAAAAACAGGGTCGGATGGCTCCCTGCACCTGCCGCACAGCGTGTTGATCCCTCACCAACTGAGGTGACAGAATCATAGCAGGCCCTAATTCCCCCTGGGACAGACAGGCAGATAAATGGAGAAGACACCCGGGAAGCCTTAGTGCTATATTCTGTCTGTGCTATGCAAAAAGCATGCTATTCTAATTAATAGATAGATAAGGCGATGTTGATATAATTAATGTAGCAGACGCACCCTGTAATATAGAATTGCAGGCAGGTAAGGAAGCGGTGAAAGAAGTATTGATCGGAACATAGGTTAGAAGAGAAGACATCCTTTGGTGGGGCCATATTCACCCTCTATATGCACTACATATATATGCCATCCACCTACACAAAACCTTAAGACGAAACCGTCTATCGATGACTTCCCTGTAGTCATCGATTTCTGTTCGGTATAGTCATTTATAAGCTACAAATGATTTTACCTAGCTTTCTGTTTTTGCCAGATACGAAAGGGATGACAAGGCCATTGACGCTTAGATCGTTGGTGGACATTTTAAAAGCTTCTGAAGGTATTGCTCGGCTCTTTAGATATTAAACAGATTTCGATTCTGTCTGGAATATCTAATTCGGGAAACTCCTAAGGGACATCGTTATATTTTGTGGTCGCTTTCACGTATACTGATTAAGCTATGACTGTCTCCTTCCTGGTCAAAACCACTATACTATGCTACTTCTTTACACTTCATACCTTCTAGATATAAACTCCCACTAAACCTTGTCGTTATAGTTGAGGCGGACAAATCGAGTTCTAAGCGAACGACAATGTAATCCAAATTCGATCTCAGGCCTCTGCCAAAAGCCTGATACAGATTGCCTGGTACTCCATCAAAGGAAGCGTCCAGAAAACCCCCTCTCACCATTGGCCGGCTGAGGGCAAGAGAACAGATAGTCCTTGATTATAGAGCCGTGGTGGACGCCAGTATGGCCACACTGACGAGCCCGCCCTGCCACAGAGAACCCCATAACTGTGACAGGAATATCCATCGGGGAGAGTGTTTACGATTAAGGACATGCACATACACTTTGGCATTGTCGGCCTGAAATAGGTGGACTTGTCTCTCTACGACCGTTGTACTTCTTGACTATCTCCTTACTGCAGTGGTCTCCATACCGTCCCTGGTTTATTTTTCCTATTCATTCCCCTTTTTCCACTTCGCACTAACGATTTCTGTGGAAGTTATAATAGTTCTGCAGGTAATATTGACTACATCTTGTATGTATGAGTGTAATTATATGTACAAATATGTTTGTTCTATGTATATATATATAGTCATTCATATATATATATATATATATATATATATATATATATATATATATATATATATATCGGGTTCCAGGTCACAGAGCATGAGTATGGTAGGTGGGCAGTGGGCGAAGGGCGTGTTTTTCCCAGCCAACAGCCATTATATATATATATATATATATATATATATATATATATATATATATATATATGACTGATTTCATTTAATAACTGATATAAATGACTTATTCATTAAACGACTGATTTCATGATACATTCCTAGTCGAGGCATCAAGACCGTTAAGAGGAGACCCTGGACTCAATATCGGTCTTTCTTTTGTTATTTACTGTCTCCTTTGTCTTCTTCAACATCCTTTTATTAAAGCGCTGTCGTATTGTAGATTGGAAAAGCAGTGTAACATAGATACGAACCCACAGTCCGTTCTGTTATCTGGTCGGGGTGCAGATTGTGTGTTTGTGATTGAACAAGATAAGGTAACCCACATGTCCCTCTGCTGATCTTGTTTCCAAAACAAATAGGTATGAAAACAGTGCAGACAAGCGAAAATCAAACCAGCCCGCCAATCCACCCTTCCTATCCCCACCACATAAAAATACTGAAAAGGAAAATCTGCCAAAGACATGACACGAATGGGGTCGCGGGATTGGGGGAGGAGACGGTGGATCGGGGGCCAATCCTCTTATGGATCTTGCGCTGGAGGCGCAGTCTTATCCATGCTCGACTACAGGTCACTGCGTTTTCATTCCTTATCAGCAGCGGCTTCCCAGGGCGCACATCTTTCACCGCCGTGGTGGATGAGGGTGAGGCCGTCGGGACCTTCCCCTGGAGGCGGCGGGAAGCCGAGGTGGCGCTCCTATACTTTGCCTGTTTGCAATGCCCTTCCCCTACCCCTAGGGGGATATGACCCCCAACTGGACCCAGCGGGGCCCCGTGCCGATCTGATTACTTAGACCCACCGATCCGGGACGTTCTACCATTGCCCAACCTCTGGCGCCTTTGTACACATGCCACTCACTGTTACCCAGCCAACCAACACTTACGACCCTGCAGCTGCCAGAACACCATCGAGGCTGTCCAGGCATGAGCACGGGTTGGAGGGGTGCGGGTGGAGTGTGGGTCTATCGGGTTCCAGGTCACAGAGCGTGAGTATGGTAGGTGGGCAGTGGGCGAAGGGCGTGTTTTTCCCAGCCAACAATAACTGGACAATGCCAGGCACGAGAAGTGGATATTGGGACCAAGTGCTCGACCACCTACCTCTATTGGTTGGTCTGCAGTGGCCATTGCTAGTATGTCCTCCTATCTTCTTATTGCGAGCGTATATTAAGTAAATCTCTTGTGCACAATACTTTGGAATTCTAGCAATGGTTATTCTCCAGGCCCTTCATCTATCGCAATATTAATACGCTTATAATATACAGTCTGGACAAAATGAATTTAAATAATACCTTACGTAATCCTGGACAAAAATCCTTGAAGCCTCTTTAGGTATTCGTCAACGGCAATGTGCATTGATCGTAAATTACTTACTTAAAAATAATAGGATTAGAAAAAGTTCTGGATACATATAAATCCTAAAGCTACATAAATGAGATTTTTCGCTTTTGCCAACTGTGTAACATATGATACAGTGATAAGATTAGTCAAGATATTCTAAATATCTCTGCAGTCATTTGTGCCAAGAACCTTAGTGTAAGACGGGAACATGTTGGCAGATAAGGCAGAGTCGCCTGCTTCTCGTTGTACATTTTTCTACTGATGGCGCAACGTTGCACCATTCGTTTCTACAGCTCCCTGCCCAACAACTCACCACACTTGATAGGGCCTATCAACGCCCACTTGCGCAGTACAAGTATCTGAAAACAAAACCCACACGAGTAATCTTATTGGGGGGAGAGGCAGATCCAATCCACACACAGGGGCCTCGACAGGCGGAGCTGCGGGATGAGTATCCGGCTGATCGGAGGGGGATGAAGGGAGCGGGTGGGAACTGGTGGACGGAGATGGGGACTGGAGGTGCCATCTCACTGAGCGTTGAAAGAAAATACTCAAGTCAGGCCCCAGAAATCGAACCATTGAGGATTATATGTCGAACCATCAGTATATATAGTTAAGAGAATTCATCATGGCGCTAGAAGGAGCATTTTCCCTTGGAATGAATTATGCTTATTAACATCATTCCAGAAATTTTGAAAGTCAATTCTTGAAAATCAGAAAAGGAAAATTAAATATAATTGTAGCAAGTCTTTCTCTGAAAACTAGTAAGAAACAGGGGATAGACATCGGGGGGAAAACAGGGTAGATCATAGACACCCAAGAGTACCTGGCTAGTGATTATATAAATGGATTCATCACATATCCCATGTATAGATTATTAATGTTTATAAAGTGCTATGCGCCGACTAGGGTTAACATATTTGGAGTAACGTCTATTCTTAGCCTCGATAAGGAAGGTGGGTGTGGTTATACCAGGCACTGAAGGTCCCTTTGCATAATTCTACCTTTCTTTTGGTCGAAGGCACACTAACCAAACAGCAGTTTTGTTTCCATACACAATGATATAGTTGTTCAACTTTCTTACCACTAAGCTCACAAATATTACTCTCAACAACCTCCCATGTATTATATGAGCTCATCAACATCTATTAATTTAGAGATCGAATACAGGGCGATTGGTCTATAATCGACCCTCCATATTAATACGCTTTAATTTCAGCACGCATCCATCGTTGGAATTAAATTCTGATTAGAAGCCGCCTTTGCGATGGCAACGACAGTCTCCAGTCACTATTCCGTGTAATGGGAGGGGAATATGAGTGGGTGAGGGTATTGCTGCATGTGGGGGAATTGTTCCATGTTTACAGCATTCTAATTCTAGCCGAAAACCTCAATGAATGGGCGTGCTAAGTGTAGATTGGAATAGTTAATAATGTCCATCCGCTCCTTCTAACTGCTTAATGTAATCATCGCACTTTGTCGTGAGTGAACGCAATGATCAATATAGAGTCATTGACCTATGCTATAACATAGTACCGCACTAATTAGATATGTAAATACGGGACCTCTGTCCACATGGAGAAGCCTGGACCCTGGAGTAGGGGAAGGGTGGTAGTACGGCAGCTGTTAGCCTTCACAAACCGCACAACGGAGCGTCCTGAGTATATTCTAGTGCTTTCATCTGATACATCTGGTTGGCCCTATTGCAGACCCACGCTATAAACATCGCCTTATACGATTCATGCTGTAATTATAGGTGGAGAGATAATGACGATGTAATTTACGACCAAGATGGTATTTCTGTATTGGCTGAATTTCTGGTCCAAACATGTTAAGAACATAATATCGCATGTTCTTCATGCCGCCATATGTATACCATAGCCTGACCTACATCTGTGATACACATTGCCTGCCAGGCGTGTATAGGCATCTGAAGTGTCTGGTGTGGGTGAATTTAATTCCCCCAGCCTGCCGCACGAGTTCACGATCACACACATGAAACTGGCGAGGAGATCTGCCCGTCGGCTATTTAAGTAAATCAGGCGTGAGAGTTTCCGAGTGAGAGTGGCGGACTTCCTTCAATGCGACACCCCTCTCAGCGTCTGGATGGCGGATCAAAAGAGTCGCTCAGCAAAGGGAAGAGCAGCTCTCTCCCGACAGTCTGCTGCCCCCATAGGGCAACCGTCAAACATACACGTGGAGACTTCGCAGACATACACAAACACCCAGCCTGCCTACTCCTCGCCCATTTCCCTGCCCGAACACCCCCCCCCCTAGTTCGACCATCTACCTCAGGTATTGTATATAATCAGCATGGCGCCACCTAATATTAGCCCTCCCTCCCTTTCGCTGCGAGCAGTGGTAGCGTCATACTGTATAATCTACAACCTCCCTCAGGTGATTTCAGATGTCCCTCACTCAGAGGATCAAGAGTGGAGGCGACTAGATCGTCTTAGGTAGACGCCGCGTGCTTCCTGAGAACTGCATTCTAAGCAGTTTTAGAATCAGATACAGCACCATGTAGACCTATTGTAGCGTTGTACATCGCAAAGCTTTATAAGCTATCGTTTACTTTAGCCCATGTATTAGATCGGATTAAAAAAATTCATATGCTTCATATTAGTTGATTTGCAGTCCGTGCTTTTTACGATGATTAAGTATTATATATCTATATCTATCTATCTATCTATATATATATATATAGTCCGTAAAGATGCCATATACCTTCTTAGGCTCTCTTCAAAGATATTTCTGCTGTACGCATGAGACCCCGGGAAAATGCACATCCTGTCGTCTCATTATGAGGCTGATAATTGGATGCGCTATTTGTATTTACGACGTTGTATATATTGCCCATTAATAATTTCAATCAATCCAAATGAGACTATACATGTGCCTGTTAATGAGGACTGATAGTGACCTTTCCCATGGTATATCTGTGTGGCTGCTGAATAAATGGCATAGAGACGATGCTTTGTGCATATATTCATCAGCCGCGCCATTTTTAGTGAGAAGATTAGTATCGGGACCGTTGGATATGCGGCATCTGCTGAATTCCATAGACCAGGGACGGGGTGGGCTGAGAGAAATGGGACAAACACCAGCATCTCATTTTCGCTTACAACGCACACACATTTTCCAAGAACGTGTGGAAAATCATTGCTATACGCTCTACAAGGCATCTCTTTTGAATAATGAAAAGAGGACACATGTATAGCATGCCACAGTTAATAAAACGGACTCCCGGGCCAATGAGGGAGCACGGAGCCAGCTGTGGAGGCCGCTCCTACATGCTGGATGTAAACACAGAGCCAGGATTGAGCTCTCCCTATGCTGCCCCCCACCCCCACACGCCTCTACCCAATCCTCCCTACTCCCCGTGGGCACCCCATGGCCCACAACCCCGCCAGAAGACCAGGTGCTAAGTTGGGAATCCGCCTGCCCGTGGCGCACCTGGATCGACTCCAGTCAGGAGTAACTCACTCCACAGGGTCGAGCAGCTCGCAGCAGCTCCCTGTGTGAGTTACTCCTCTTGCCTCCATCCACTAGTAAGGGGTTAGTTTTGGGGGTATACGGCTAGGGCTGCCGTCTTAACACTGATACACAGGGAAACAGAGAGAGGCTCCCTCAGGCTCATAAACAAGAACGTTTACGATAAGGCATGATATTTACGGTCACTGGAACTGTTAACCTTTGGTGTAGGTTTTCTATTTCTCAATGTACTAATAAAGGTTGAAAGATAGACTATATGTACTCCTATGAAATAGATTGTTTAATCTTTTCTCCGTTCCGTTGGAGTGATTGCTCCGTAGTTCGGAATCTTTTTCTTTTTTTTATTATGTGGTCGCAAGTGGTGGGAGACAGTGGTGAGAAAAGATAAGCCTCGTTTACCTACACTCCTATAAGTTAGATATTTATGTCCACATACCTTTTATATTATGCATGGATTAGTTTTGTTTAGATATAAACATTTCATCTAAAATTCATAACTTATTTAATCAGGTGAATAGAGCACGTGAATCATGAGTCCATCGCCTTTTACCCGTATTTCAGAGGGCATTCTCATAACACATATCGCTGTACTCTGGAGGAGTTAATTTCATGCTTGATAGTTTCTGCACCCAAAGTTCAAGGTCACAGTTTTTGCGTTTCCTGTTCACCTTATTGAAAGGTTACAGCATCAACAAACCACATGGCATTCATTTATTTCCTAGACACAAGTCCATATTATCTTATTTCTATTATGTTATTTCTTTTGGTATATATACGGTATTTTACCTGTATAAACGGCATGGCGGCAAGAATGATATATGTGTCTAAATGATAAATTGCAATTGATTTAATTGACTCCAAGATATGATATGTTAATGTCGTTTTGGCTGAGACCCTACCTTCTCTTGCCATGTGAATTCCTTAAAACAATTTTAGATCGGGAAAGCACAATCGTATAACTATGTATATATTTAAATATTGCATGTCGAACTACTGCTTCTGCTAAACATTAGAGCAACATTGGACTGGATTCTTGGGGACTCATTTGAAATCTACATTCGGTCCTTTTAATTAATGAAATTGAGTGGACTAAGGGTCTGTTCCATCGGAACGAATTCTCAGCTGACAGATGGTTCCCGATGACGTTTTAGTCATCTGCTGTGATTCTGACAGTGTCTGATACTATTTGGGTACCATCGGTGTAATGGGACACACTGACCCGGTGAGATCGATGTCATTGTCCACCGTTTACCGAACATTTCCATTATCCTTTGAGTATCCGAAGCGCGCTGATCCTAGTATACGTGTCTTAACTGGTCATGTCCTCTGGTGTCTGATGCCTACAACTTGAGAGCTATGACCTTGACCCCTGGCATGTCTACTCAGAGTGCCCATTTGAAGGTATGTGTTGATTTAGAGCTTTGAAAAAGAATGTATTTCTAACTATTAGTATGTCATATTGCAGTCTATTGGGCGAGAACTGTCAAACTGGGGAAGGATGCCGATCGATTTCTGACACTACCGGAATGGTGTCAGATTTAGAGCAGACGATTCCAGAGTGGTATTTTAGTATAGGTTTCGCCAGAGTTGACCAGAGACCGATAAAAGATAATTGCCGATGAGGCCCGACAAGAAAAGTCGCGTCGTCGTCGTGATGGAACACCCCCTGTATCTATACTCGAAATCCATCGGTACCTGGAATAACGCCATTTGGTGAATTGTACCATGTCATCAATGAATAAAAAAAAAATCGGTATGGCGCTAGACCGACTTGTTTGGTGGATAGCCCGGTAATCTTTGATGGAATGGGATTTGTGTCGGATTTACGTCATCGTAAATAGTACACATAGACAATTTGCGAGGATCCAAGAGTACAGGGCCCATTTTTGTATATCTGTCATATCAATCGGCAATGCCGGGTGAACAGGCACAGGTGCCTACCTGTGCCGACACACCTCCTAGTTAGGCCTGTCAACGCCACGGAACCAAGTAAAAGGGTTTGTATTATATAGCAGAAGAGTATCGACCTAGAGACGTGTGTATACTTTTGTAAGCAACCACACTTGATGCATAACTCGAGGAAAAATCTCCAAGCTTTATTTCATGCTGATAATTTGATGACAAAACCGTCTGAAATCTGACATGCCGGAACGAGACACATGTTTAGCGAATGACTCGCTTGTAATTTTCCTGCATTTTTTTTAAAGAAATGGGCTTTGACAATTTATACCCAGAAATTAATTTTCATAGTACCTCCTACCTCTACTCTGCTTCACATCAAAAGGTTAGTACCAATGAATATCACAAAAAGAGATCATCTAAAATCTCCACTCTTCCTCCCTTTCTGTCATTTATCCCTTGTTCCCTTTGTTCAACTGTTTACGTAAACGGAGAAAGCCAAATCGAAGGCGGATCAAATCCAAAATGGCCGGAGTCAGCCGCCCCCGGACATGCTCAAGCAGGCATGCGCCAAATCGGCTTCCGTTTGGCTGGGTGGCATGACATGGACCCTAAAGCCACCGGCTTACTGGTAATGGCGTCACCCGAAAGGTCTTTGTTGTTGGCCTTTATATACACACGTAAAGGTATCAAAGTGGAAAATGTAAGAATCACTACGCAGGCGCCTATCTAAGGCAAAAGACTCTTTGAAGTCATAGTCGAAGAGTTTCCTAGGAGATTTTTCGTTGAGGCCTATCTTTGATATACTGAATAGAGTTCTGTACTTCACTCGGCTTTTCTATGTTCACGTTCATCGGGTGTTAGGGCTAGGGGATATAAGCATTACCGATAAACCCCCGCATCATTAACTGCAGGGAGACGGTCTTCCGAATAATTCATTTCCAACTGCCACTTTTAGAAATAATCCATGCGAATATTGCGGAAACGCAAGGCCATAAATCGCTCGACAAGGGAAAAATAAGCACGACCAACGAATTTGTAACCTGCCTTGTCAGGATGTTGAGCCGGTACCCAGCGGGCATCTCTCATGCTCCTTCCTGGCTGCCGTCAACCAGCGCAGGCTGCGAGTCCCTAGGTAAGCTACTCATGGGACGGGAATAAAGGAGACCTGTGGGGCCAGGGAGAGCAGTATCCAATCTATTTTCCAAAATGTATCATACGCCTACATATATTGAATGATATTTGAATCGTTCTTCTGCATCGCCTGCGTTGAATGGGAAATTGTCCCATGTGACACATGCAATATTCACACACCCGTGTCTGACGCACATCATACAGAGACATTTCAAACGATGAGGTCCCAGTATCTATATTGTAAAGATATTTCATTATTCAATTGCCATTTGTGGCTTCATATTGATTTCTCTCTCCCATGGCAGTTGATACTTTGTCCATAACCTATCTTTCCGAATCCAAGGCACGTGTGATATCCTTGTTCAGACCATGATTTTTCCAAACTCTCTAGACGTGCCACCCTTTATCTTGGGACCTATGTCCAGAATATGCTTATAGTCTTAAGCGATTATTCATAAGTAGAACCACAGCTGGTTTTGTTGGAAACGCCCGTCCTTTTCTATTCCTCGACTGGGGATTATATAGAAATAATGACGAACCATAACATTCATTGCCTATTGCCTGTTTACGATGTACGTCGTATCAGCTATACTTTTACCAATCGCATTTTCTTTATGCAGCTGATAAGAGATATAATGAGAAGTGCTATTTTTCAAACGCAGTAATATTGAACATGTTCTCTAAAAAGCTACATAAACAGTATAATTTACTTTATAGTATTTATTAGCAACACACTATTAAAAAGAAGAGGATATGATCTGCTCCAATCTTCTTGTGTAATGCTCTATGTGAGCAATATATAAGATAGATTTGATTTGCACTAAAAAGGAACAGTTGTTAAATCGGCAACGCCCACATATATAAGAATCGCAGCACTGGCCGACTGGCAATATATACCTTGTCAGTTGTGTCACGACCCTGTCGCACACCTATTAATCGGATAAATAGCCAGCCTGTCAGACTTAAAGCAGATGGGCCGTGACTGTGCCCACCTCGCCTGTTTATTGTCCGGGCTTATAAGCCGTTGCGCTGTGCTCATTATCGGGCTTCGAGCCTGAATAGCGCGAGACGCATTCCGACGGGCACTATAGTGCTGCGGCGTGGCGCCAGATGGAGGCACGGGCAATCGCTTCAGACAGCGGGTTCTCGGTATGTGGCATTGTATGGATAGCGAATGACTGGGCCTATCTCCACGCGATATTCATTGCTGTGGTTGGTGTCACACATAGTAAATGATCCATTAATAAACCTATCGTATTTACTGAACTCTTGTAGAAGTTCTAGGATCTTCTTAGAAATAACATCGTATTAATCGACCTAGTAATTGATTCCTTCACATGTATGTGTATTTGTATCACATATATATATATATATATATATATATATATATATATATATATATATATATATATATATATATATATTTATATATAATACATATCCGTGGTCAAACAAAGCACACAGTATAATATGTTACTACTGCAGAAACACAGTGCATTGATGGCAGTGAACAGGGTCGCGGTAGATGGTAGTGCTGAGAGGGGTCCCCTGCTTTCATTTCACAAACCCTTCCGTCTTTGTCCACTAGGCGGCAGCAGCGTTCGACCATTGAATGCAATCTCTATTCAGCTCGCTGATAGCAGATCCTAGTTTCCATAAGCACGAGCAGGTGTCGCCACCAACCCAGCAGCGAAGCGTCTGTGCCGCTACTATCTCCCTTGTTAGGTGGTAGTGCTTACATATCAAATCTCTATTCCTCCCTATGTTAAGTTTCACTAATACTGATTATTGAAATAGCAACCAAATATGGCTGTCGCAACACCAATTGTTTCTAGTTATTTAGAAGGAAACCCACGAGATGAAAATAGCTTGGTCCGTACTCCACCGAGTTTGACTGCAGAGTAATTCACAGAGCGAAGCTGAGTGAATTACCCTATGGTCAAACAAGGTGGAGTACAGACCAAGTTACTTTCATCGAGTGGGTTTCTGATTTTATCTCACCCTGTATAACATTGTTTATTGATGAAATGAATCACCAAATTAGCCATTGAGTATTGGGTACACGAACCTCACGGCCGTGGAGTACGAATTCCTAATGTTAAGCCTATGGAGGAAAATACCGGGGTGAGATAATAAATTATACAGATATTAGGATTATTGACCTTTATGATATGTTTAGATTTTTGTTGGTTTGTTGATCATTGGTTCGACATACCAACTTATATATATCATCATATATCGCTTCTCCATTTCTTCTTTTGGATTTTGGAGAGCATATTTATGTGGACAACTAGACTCCAGTTACACACGAACAGAACAATGAGGCATACTACACGTATATCCATTTCTACTTGCCGACAAAATGTCTACCGAATGTTTGGGAACCATTTGTATATGGTGCACACAAAACATGTGTTGACAGTTATTATACTGTCAATAGAACAACAGTGATTACATTTGTAAGCGAGGCTTCAGTCACTGGCCCGGACCTTAAATAGCGGGTTCTTCCCAGCGGGGAGCTTGTTATTATCATAATCATACGTGAGTCGATCTAGACGGTGTTTATACACACAAGCACACCCACACATACACACTCACACAAAGAAACGAACAAACGCACCCACCCCATCCACCCATATATATATATGTGTGTATATATATGTGTATATATATATGTGTGTGTATATATATATATATATATGTGTGTGTGTATATATATTATATATCTATATCTATATGCAGAGTTGATATGTACCGGCTTCCATGATTAATCCGCAGATACACTGAAACTTGAGGGACGTTCTCAACGAGGATATATTTTACTGTGTGATATTTCTTCTGGTGAGTTCGATACGTTGATATCGCGGGTATCTTGGTATCTACTATGAGACACGTGTCTCTTTTCCTGAAAATTTTTTACTGTTAGCCGACCCTATGTGGAAATTACGATATACCCATGCCGTATTTACTGTAAATACGCACCGTTTCGGCAAATGACGTAAAAATACTGTACGGACCACCTTGCCATACACGTTTATTAACATATCGGTTGTTAAAAATTAAATTAATGATATTTTTTTTAATTTCGGGTATACAGTAAATATATAACGTCCAACCATGCTTGTATAAGTCACAGAACGAGATGATAATTTACGGTTTGTACGGAACTCGGCATAAATGCCTCGTTCCATACAAATCGAAAATTATCATCTCGTTCTGTGACTTGCACAGCATGGTCAGGACGTTCTATATAATTACACATGTAATGCACAATTTCAGATGATACCCTGGAGGACATTAACAATACTCATAAGGAGAGACACACCAGACGTGGTTTAGATATCTCCGCCGTCGAGGTATCGGCAACTTAGAGACTAGCGGATCCATTAGTGCTCATTAGTCATCCTTTGTGGCACTGCAGACTGCTTGATATATTATATATAGTCACCAACGGTACACGGGGCTATTTAACCAGTTGAATTAGCAGGGAATCTACATGCACATTGCCACTAGTACCAGCGTTTTGTCGCTATCGGAGCAGCCTATTAGTGCCACTGGTACGTGGACGCTGTTTAGACTGGCGTCACTAGCGCGCTCTAGCGGCTGGCTGGCAGACTCTCACCCCCTCTAGCGGTGACATTTCGGCAGCGGCGCTATTTCTGGTCGCAAAGGGCTAAGTGAAGAATCGATACCAGCCCGAGCGGCAGATCGGCTTTAGTCGGGGACGACCGGGCGCCTGCCAAGCACCGCTTTGATAGTGCTGCCCCCTGGAAGTGAGACGCTCCCTCCCACGTGACCCAGATTTGTGGTTTTCTCGCTCTAGCTGGCGTTCGAAGCGCGATCAATGGGAGGAACTAACTGAGACAGCGCCATTAATAATCGAGGCGGGTATACTTAAAGCATCAGCTGTCATCTATAAACCCTTCATTGGCTAGAACTTGTCGATTCCCACCCCCCCCCCCCCCCACCCTCTTCTCGTGTACTACAGGTTTCACATGCAAATTAAGCGCAGTCTGCTTGTCGTCCGTGCTTGTCGTAGCTTCTTTCTGTATGTATGTCTCCTATAATACCTTCCTCCAGTTCCCTTCTGGATTTAGGCGTTTCTTTTGAGCTGACCTCGCCTCTCTCTATAAAACGATAGCTATCTGTTGCATGCAGTGTATATCATGCCCACCGTCCCGCGTGCTTCAGTGTAGACTGCATATTAGGGGACCGTACAGGTATGCTAACGAGGCCACCTTTTTTATGTGAGTGGATGACGTGTGTTAATGGATTGGGCGTATGGTAAAGGTGCCGGGTGTGTCATTTATCAAACACCTACCATCTTCAGGGTGGCTCAATGCCTCATCCTTCCAGGAGTATACTATTTCGTTTGAGGTATGCATAAATGATGATGGATAGGGATTCTCACCTATGATGAAAACAAAAAAGCGATTCTTATCATCTGTGCACAACGGGTTTGTTATGCACTGGCGTATCGACATTTCCATTTCTAAATTGAGCTGCTGTTGCTTCGTTCGCTGGCTGTTTGTAGCTCGCCCATAGTAAGGCAATCATTTATCACAAAAAGAAGCATGGATAAAAGAGGTACCGACGCAAGGTCAGCAAGGATATGAGGAGACTCGGAGACAAACAAAAACGAAAAGGAAAAATAGGGGAAAAAGGTCTCTTGGGTCTGTTTATGTCAGAAAGCAGAGGCAGTTGTGACAGGCAGACAGGTTAGCTTTGACATCAATTCAGAGCACAAAGTCATACAGAGGGTCGTCTAGGAACAGAAAAACACATGTGGTCCCCCTTCATGTCTTCATTGTCCATTCTCCTTTTTCCAGTGGTTCACTATTCTGATATGCACACATTTATGTATATTGCAATAATACACTTTGGAAGCAATTGTCCTTCTTTCTAGCGTCTATCTATATGCGTTCTCTTACGCTCAACAATTGTTGGCCAGAGTGTATCGATTTATTCACATTCGATGTTTTGGAAAATATAATCTAGCCGCCTCTGTGTCTGTTGATGCGTTAGGGGAGGCCATGCAAGTTTCATGAATCGCCCCAAGGGGACCGCGGTTACAGCCACTGTGGATGAGAGCACACGGCCAAGATATGTAGAAGTCAAGGGGGAGACCACATGTTGATACCATTGAAAAATGAGTAAAGTCTACGCTGATCTAGATGGAGATAAATTCTTTTAAACGATTCCTGAATCGATACCATTTTATGATCCGGACCAGTAAACTAGATTTGAATATTGATGACGTTGTATGGACACACTCTCATTTACTTTATTTCTATTTTTCAGGGCGCTTGTTGATATCCCAACTCGATCGCATAGTTTTAGTGTGAACCTTTAGGAATAAAACTGAATCATCTCACTCTCGTCAAGACATCACCACTTATGTTGATATTTAAAGATATCTTTCCGATAATACTTTGGCACTTCTACAGGGCTAATAAAGCCAGAGTCCCTTCGGCATGCTGCTTGATTAGGGACCCATCCATCCTTTCTCTTCCTGCCAAAATGAAAGCTGCCAATGATTTGGCAGTTAGCACCCCTCCTGGAGGGCACTCGGTGGTGCGGCCTTATTGGATTTTGATTACCACGGCGTACGCTGGATGGCGTTTTTAATCAGCAATATCCGGTGGGACGCCACTCTCCTTTTGTTTGATGTCTGCTAATCCTTTGGCGGTCGCTGCCACGGGGGGGGGGGGGGGGGGGAAGGGGCCGTTCCCTGGAGCCCCAGAATCGCCCTCCCTCCCCACCCACGGCCTGCGTAGATACCGGGGGAGACGGTGCCCCCTTGGGATTACCGGGGCCTCTCCAGATCTGCTCCATTGCTACATTATATGGATGGAACCCTGGGGAGGCAGGCCATCTGATCTAAGATCAAGGCTGCAGTGTACAGACATGGAGGAGGGCTGGGGAATAATGCATATCCGAGTAGGTGTAGAGAGAGGGCATGTGTATGTGAGGTGGATGGCGGCAATAGCAGCAGCACTATAGCGCCGTGCAGGTGAAGTGCTTACTGCAGCTGTGCCACAGCCCCGCAAAAAGCAGGATTCATTATGAACACCACCTAAATCAGAGCTTAAATCCATACCCGGAGGTCCACCAGACAAAGCAACGTATAGCGAATGTCCCCCAGGGCAACGTCAGGTATAGAAACGAGGGATATATATATAAGGTCAGCAACGAGGTAGACTATATGATATGTATAATGAGGCAGGGGATGTGGGAAATAAGCTTGCAGCATAGAGACTCGCCTAGATAAGAGTAGAGGGGACGAATACCGTATGTGCGTCAGAGAGATACGCGCAGACGTCAGAGGCATCACATGTACGTCACACTTGAGACCTGAGTGACGTTAGTTTAGCCACCTTTTTGCCTCTCATATGCCCTGGACACATTAGCATGAATGAAGGAGGGATGTAAAGCTGGGGTGGCTGAACGGGAAGGGAATGTTTTTGTCGTAATGATGGAGATTATAGCAGCGAAGCAGTCAGTCTTGGCTTCTGCACCACTGCCTTTGTCTGACGAAGGGGCGGTTGGTGGCAGAGCGGAGGACATTGGTCCCTGTGCCCGGGGTGGGGGTGAAAGATAGTGCTGTCCTTATGACCCGTCTGTAGGGGAAGCCGTTCTCATCATCAGCATTGAGAAAACAAAGCCACCAGAAACAACAACCAACTCAAGTGCATTGGGGGAACACCACCCCGCATCCTCATTTCCTGCCTTCCTATAGTTATATCTCAGCCTCCAGCCACCATCCACTCCTCCACGCAAAGCAAACTGTAACACGAACTAGGTTAATTAGACGGCAGTGTTAATGTGTTACCACACTGGTGCTAGTCTGTTTAATCACTATGTTGATGGGCCCTGCCAGGGAGTAGATTATGTTAATGGGGTTGTGATGGAATCACGATAGAAGGCAATTGCAGTTAGGGAATTACGGCGGTGACCTTGTACTTACCCCAGATCCCGCGGGCAATCCTTGTCCGCTGTCCAACAAATACTCTAATTCATGAAATATTTATTTTCGGCTCCCCATGTGTGCCATTCCGGCTAACACAATAAACTCTGCTGCTAATATGTGGTTTGCTATCGATTTGAGTAAATAATGTGGATACCCTGTGCCAAATTCCACGAATGAGAATTCTGTGTTTAAAATAGTTCTAATAATAGGGATTAGGGAAATTATGAGCTGCAGCTTGAGCTGGAAATATGAGGTTAGAAATAACTTGAGGCTGCTTGTGATACCCGATCGATTATTAAGGTTATGAATTAACAAATCATCAAGTCTATGAAACTAGTGGCAGATATAACTATCATCAACAGAAAAAAAGGATGCTTAAATTTTACCCTTTACATGATACTTTTTATCCAAAAACACCCGATGCGAAATCTCTAATGATTATTCATTTACCTAAACTACACCAGGGACCGTCAGTGATTCCTCTAGGCTTCAGGACATTCGGGAGTAAATACATCACCCGACAGGAAAGGGGTCAACAATAGAATCAATACTGAGCACCGACATGAATTTTAGTTTGAAATTTCTTGCCCGAAAATCTCTTGCGTGTGTTCGGTTTTATTTCCCGAATGCCTCGCATGTTTTCCACAGCATCCCCAATTGATCGTGACTTCCTATCTTTTTGAAGTTTCCTATGTTAGCACTCGCCATTTTGGCGCCTCTCAGCAGGATATAAAGAGGGCAACCTTTAATCTAAAGCGGCATCACCGCCCTATATTTCCAATCAAGTGGAAAAGGGGAAAGAAAGAAAAAAGAATCGCAACCCGTTTCCTGTTTAACTATCGCACGTCACTACAGCTGCCAGAATATCGATGTACTCGACATTGCAGGTCGGGTGATGCGCGTTCGACATAAAGCCCTAAGATTAGGACCAATAGAGAAACCAAGGAGAGGATTGCTGATATCGGAGTGGGGACTAGGGTCAATAGGGGTGTGTAGAGTTAGATACGGGCCGGGTCTGAAAGGGTTTGATAGGGGTATGGGCAACATCAAAAGAATATCGATGGACTGGGATCTATGTAACTGAGGGTAAAAACAAGGTTAAGCCAATCAGATGAATACATGGGGAGTGGGGGATTCTGAAAACGGAGGTAGCTTTACTTTACAAGAGTATATCGGCTTAAATATGAGCTGCATTTTGTTAAGTCGGATAATATTATGGTAAATCAGTGTGGAGTCGGCTTAGCATCAGACAATGTAAATGTTATTTGAAGCGGAAAGAACAGATGAGTTATAAATGCATTAAGACTTATCAAAGAGGACGGAATGCTTGCCTGTAAGAATGGATAAAGTAATCGGCATACAGTTTCCGTTCTCTCACAAAGTATCGGAAGCCACACTTTTATGATATACTTATACCACCACAACGAAAGAGGATAATTCTATTACATTATTTATATCAATAATGTAATGGTTTCTAGCTCAATGCAATATTCAATGATTCTATCTACTTCAATATGAGAAAATTCTGATTCTATTTACCGTAATATGAATAATTTTAATCATCTTAAATGTATTGGAACATGCAATACTGCTATTGATATTATCTGAAGTTGCCTAGGTATCAACATCAGTTTTGTAGGGAAGCTTGTAGGGAAGATCATTTTACGCGATGAACAATTCTCTAAACAGTAGGTATGAGGGTATGAGGGTAAGAGTAAGCCGGGTGTGTCATTCGGATACACAGAATCACGAGTGCAGGTCATATGAGAATTAAACGTCATGGTCATGAATCAAACTTGACAAGCTGCCTCTTTCAGCCACCGACCAACCCCTTCCGTCTAATTTGGCTCCCAATCCCTACCCCAAACCAAGTTGCCCTCTTACTCAGAATCGCGCTATGTCAACTAGTCCCTGTCTCACCTTTAGCCCCGTGTCTCACCCCGCCCCAGACGCCGGCCCGAGGCCCCTCTCACCCCGGCCCCTCTGCTTGTCGCCAGTGTCTGTGGGGTTAAGCTTCCCATGCATACTTCTATTGATCCCCGTCGTGTTCGATCCCCAACGATTAGTGTTACCGCCACTCCATGTCACAGCTATCCAGTACCGTGATCAATGAGTGTTGACCCACTTAGAGAGTTCCTACGCCCATCCGCCACCCTGTGCCAAGCCCCAGGCCCTGTAGCATTCCACCCAGTGTCTCAAAAGCCTCGACACCACAAACTCTGCGCCAACAATCTGTCATCCATCCTTACACATAAACATCCACCATGTACAGTGCTTCATGCCTCGCCTCCATATCAACACTGCCAGTATTTTACCCCCCCCCTCCCCAATTGACATGTTTGATCAATGGGATCCAGTGAAGTAAAGCCGATTGTCCTCTGGGACCCTAGCACAAGTAGCTTTAGTGGACTTTCTTAAGAATAAGTGTGCTTCCAGTGAGAATTTTCGTACAAAAGGCTATCTGCAGCAGGAAGCTAAAGGAATATTCCCCTTTGCTAACTGCGGATTATTCATTTACATGAATCATCAAGTAAACGGTTCCGTTTAGCTTTATTGATGACAACCGGTCAGTTATAAAAGTTTGATATATTTGGCGACGCAACACCAAAACAACGCCCTGTGCTGTAATACGAGTTGCACCCCCTCTCTCCTGCCCCCTTCAATGCCTCCGACTCCCTCTACTCACCCACAATCCCCCGAGACTAGCTACATCCTCTATCCCCTTAGAGATTGAGATCAATGCCTAGGACACGCTCAAAACGAGACGGAAATAAAAAGAAACGAGACACCACAAGGACGTAGGGGACACTTTCAAGAGGAAAACATCAGACGACAAAAAACTTGGCTTCTCTATAACCTCTTTCGTTTCCAAGTGGTTCTCGTTTGCTTGCGTTTAGGATTTCGTCTTCATAGATAAGCGTCCGCAAAAGTTTGACATAGTAAAGAAGAAACCATCCAGTTTTGGTCAAAGTCGTCGTTCTCCACGAGTTTGATGCGGAGTAATATCGAGAAAACTGGATGAGGTTTAATCTTGGCCACCGTATTCCACGACTGGAGTTTGGCAAAGTTACTTCATGAGGCGAAGCCGAGTGAAGTCCAGAGCCAAAACTTCAGGAGTGGAATGTGGTGGCCAAGATTAAAACGAATCAGGTTTTGATTTTATCCTACCCTATCTCCTCTATTTTGGAATATTACGTGATAACAATGCTATATGCCACTAGTGGCATATAAAACTCCGTATGCCAGTCAGCGTAGCATACGGAAACCCAATGTTAAGCCTATGGGATTTTATATTAGGGGTAGGATAATATGAACGAGGCGACAGCCGAGTGAATATCACATAGCATTCAAACGAATTGGAGAACGACTTCTTTGACCAAAACGAGTTGCTTTCTGTATTTATCTCACCCCTGTACACACTAAAAGAATAGACAACACACAGGATATAGACCATGGAGATCAGACTGCAATACTTGTAGAGGCATGGAGAACGAGTTCCCAATGTTAGGCCTATGAACATTTATTCCAGGGGTGAGATAAAAACAAGAGACATACCATGTATAAGCCCCATGTACACATGATATCAGGCAGTATAGGAAAAGCCTTTGTGGATTTTAATTATCGACTGAAACAACCCAGTCGGTGATAAGACCTATCACATTGATGCTATACAATTTTCATACATGTGCATTTGGCACGAGTAAATCATGTGATAGTGATAAACCGATACAAAGAACACATAAAGCAGAGGAATACATCAAATTTAAATCCTTCCCATGCATATTCAGAAGTGCAGTCAGATATAGGTAATAAAAATAGGAAAGCCAGGCATACATCAAGTTTCTTACGTACATACATATCTCAAAGTGTATACGCAGTGACAATAGGCACGGCTGGCTTTTACCAACTTTGCAACGTACATGTGTCTAGTTTAATTAGAAGTGCGTAATGAATACAGGCAGGAAAGACAACATCTCTCATCTATACATATGTAGCGAGATGTGCCTGTAGACAATGATATCAGGAAAAGCACCATCAATCAGCTTGATGAACAAGCCTGTCCCATAATCATACAAGTATACAGCTAGAAATGTCTATCAGCAGTGATAAAGGCACGCTAGGCATTCATCATGTCAGCCCATATACAGGTGTTGATGGGTGATAAGCCTAATATCATGTAGAGAGCCTATCAGGGATAACGTAGTCACCCGCTAACAAATCGTTGCCTATCGCTCTCATGAGATGATGGATGTATTTGGGGTCAGCATTACACTGTAGGGCGTTCAGTGACTGGTCGGGGTAGATTCGTATTCTAACTATATCACCAGACACTCCGTATAAAGTACCCCGCCAATTCCGGGGGACATCACCTCGGCGGGAGGCTCTAGATTACCCCGACAGTTCGCCATTGTCAGGCGCCCGCTAGACGCTCCACCAACTGGCTGTGCACCCACGGGTATGATGGAGTCGTAGTACATCGATCTGCGCTGACGTTACATTAAAATACACAACGATTACGGAACCCACCACCGGGCGGCCGGCGCCCATCGCCGGACGGGCGTCGGGCGGTGGACGTCGGGCGGCGGGCTGGTAGTCTCTCCCCACCTCCCCTTTCCTTGTGTATGGGTGTGCATCTCATTAGTGGGTATGGTGATCCGGCGGAAGCATCTAATCGATATGCACAAGCTATAACGACCGGCCTGGGGGAGGATATAGAGAGGAGGTTGTGGAGAAGGGGTGTGGCTGCCCGGTGTACCGGGATGGGCATGGCAGAGAGGGGTGAGTGGGGTTTGAGGGGGATAGGTAGCCGAGATGGGATCCTGAGTGGAACTCTAGGGTTGCTGACCTATGGTAGATGGATGGTATCAAACCCGACTTTATTCCTCATATGTGGGGTGATTGTCTGCTATTAGCTTAAGCTCCAGGTTCTTATGGGTGGACTTGCTGGTGTGTTTGTGTGCGGGGAGGGGGGGGGGGTGCGTGGGAAACCTCCGTTGGCTCCCTGACTCCCACGGTTGGATTAATTGATGCTGGGTCATTGGTGTGGAGGGAGAGAGAATGATTGGGGTGCTGAGGGTGGGGTGGTTGCAGGGGTGGCCGTAAGGGGAGACGGAAAGGAGCAGGATACTGTCTGCCGCTTGTCAAGCTTGGTAGGAGGCCGCCAGCCGCCGGTCCCGGACCTGGGGCGGGGCATGGGTGGGCAGGCAGACTGGAGGAGTGGGGGTGTGGAAGGCAACCGCCGATCGATCAGGCTCCATTGTACAGGTGCTGATGGAGCGGGCGAACAACATCAGTGCAAGCACCACCACAAGAAAAGGACTATTTCCATACACTACTAGGTAGCAAACCCAGTCACACTGACCATAACCTTTATAGGCGGCGAGAGTGTGGGACAATGAATAAAACCCACACCAGGGCGTACTCCCTCCTCTCCCCACCCCGGCACGATTTGAACTCAGCGCCTTGGCCCATCAACTCTCTGCCCACAACTAATACAAGTACAATGCTCCTGTTTCAGTCATTGAACTGTCTATTGATTAACAAGCACTCGAACTTCATAGATGACTCTTGTATATAGCAGCAGGTGTGTCGTGAGTATACTCCAAACACGACCAGATAACCGTCGATATGCGACGCCAGCGTACATCGCCTCCCATTTACCCTTAGCGAGCCGACCGTTGGGTCCCGCCCAAGGGAGTTCACTTATTGTCATTAAGGGAGAGATTAATATTCACCATCTACTATTCATCGATCATGTTGCTAACTTTTCTGCCCGTGGCAAGGGAAGTTAAAACCAACTCAGTTGATTAGTTATCTTTTTGAATGAGAAGGCAGTCTCTTAAAACGTACCTCAGGCTTTCATACCGGATACATGATAAGGCCATAGAATTCCTATTCATCAAGTATAACCGAAGCTGTTCGGCGCGAGAAGAAGCTTCATTATTGGTACTGGATGTATTATCAGCAGCCCCGTGGGATCTGAATCGGATTTTATCTAGAATTATCCCTAGAAAACCCCCCTTGATATCGTGAATATGTACCACAATATGGATGTTTTATAACTTAGAAGAAGATAGGAATATGTCATCATCTAAATCATTCGTTTAATTGCGGTCCTGTAGGAAATCTTTCAAGTATGGCACTTAGGGATGGCTGACTCCATTGACAAACATTTGATGTAACCAACTGATGGATCTGATCCCACTGCCGTCACATAAACAGATGAACCCCAGGGCCCACTTAATGAATTGTGCAATTTTCAATATCTTCTCCATGCTCTTTGATGTCGGCTGACACCTAAATCTATGGATGTTATCCAACAGGTAGTATTACGGGTGCTCCCTGGGGAAGGGATGACTGCATGTAGAACGAGTTATACAATAGCATTGTTCAATGCTCACTTTGTTAGAGTTCCTAGACAGGTATTCAATTTATACAATCATTGATATCTACGAAGATTACCAACGCTGCCTCTCATTGTTGAGTTCCTGCAAGGCTCTAGAGTGGTCCAATAACGAGAAAGTAGCATATGGTGGAAGGTAACGTTAAATAAACATGAACCGTCCACTGAGAAATCGGTCGCTGCCAACGCCCATTAGATGATGACTTTGAAGCGAATTGGAAGTTGAACCGAACCCTTTTGAAGCCACGCACCATGCAGTCTACCCTGCACGACAGCCAAGTATTCTGCCAGGCGCCACACACATATGTATGTGAGGCGGGGAGTGCAGTGTGGGAGCCATGGGGCGTGCCGGGCGTGGGCCTGGCGTCTCCATGTTGGCCGACAACTCGTTAGCACCCCCGTTATCCGATCAATACGGGCGCCCAGTCTCGTCACACGCCGCCGCTGTTGTTTGGTCTAATTTGGCCGCACGCGACACCGGAAACCGGCCCCGGAACCCACCCTAAACGCCGGCCTTGAACGGGCCCAGGGGTCGCCTGAGTCGGTCAAGAGTGGCGACACTTACCGGGAAGGGGGCAGATTAGTGTTTATGATGTACAGAGACTCACAACAATGCACATTCGATTCACCTGTAGAGACTACTATACCACATGCCTAGCTCTAGGCTGGAGTTGCAGCAGTGGTAGATGGTAGGCTTGGTGGGCGGCTGGGTGGGAGCGTGTTTTTATTGGGGTTTGCCTGCCATGTGGGACTGTGAGCTATTTTTAGCAACGAAAGTGGCGGCAACCGCTGCTGCTTGTAGCCAGTGTGGCATACAGCTTGCAGTCTGATAGGCCAGGATCAGGCGGGGCCCGGCCTCCATTACCTTCACCTCCACGCATTAGATCGGGCTGTATCAAAACTCGCCGGGGACCAGCGAGCGAACTGAATAAATGTTCAATGAGCCTAAGGACCGCTGGTTTCCGGCCTGTGTACGCCTGCCGCCACTCTATATGTAAGCTAGCAGTATCCATGCAGAGGTTTGGTTTCGCTTTATGCCTGGCCTACGCGGTAGCCGAGAAGCTGTATGGAGAGTGGTGACCTCGGCGTCGAGAAGCCGAGCATGCGTCCGCCGTCCGATATGTGTAAAGGCCACGTGTAGGGGAAGACCAGATTAAAGGCCCGCGTGCGTGAATATGCGCATGTCACCTACTGGAAGCCTTCCAATGAATACAGATACTTGATCCATTCTCACTGGGTGTGAAAAGGTATGATGCATAGTCCTTAGCCAGGCAATCTTTGAAATCCTCCAGCTTATGCTCTTCCAGCGTTAACGTTACCAGTCTGGCGTGTCTGCATCAACAATGCCACGAGGCAAACAGTATCCTCATCAATACCCGTAATTGCTATTTACTGATAGGGCGCCAACGTTGCCTATACCCTTTCTTTAACGTAAAAATGCCCCTTCCCCCTTACACACAGGAGAGATGGTGCTTAGCTTTGCAAGCTGATAACAATGTCAAATTAATCTACATCGCTCACCAGTACAGCACCCCCTTGGTATGATGGAGTGTGGTCTCATTAGCTCTTAATTATTCCTGACCTCATCAGATGGTTCATTAGGAAGGCACATCGAGGGCTCTTTTGACAACAGCTTTATGAGTGGTGAGGAGGTGCCAACAGGGACGATGCTGCCCTGGTCTATACATATTGTTGATGTGTCACGGCTTGATCTTCCCGACATCTTCGATATTGAGTTAATGGGGTTTAAGGGGATGTTGCGTAATTACTTACGGCAGTTTGGACTAGCACTCTTTATGTATCAAAGGATCCGCAGATCGCTGGATATTGCATAATCGGAGATTTCCCATTAGTGTCTGCCCATTGTCTGCAGGATTATCAACACTTCCTTCTGTACACCAAAATGGGGGTGGGGGGCAACCTAAGTGAGTTTCGTAAAGAAATGGCTCTGCTTTATTTTAGTATATTTTTTTCTGATGGTACCTATATCATGATGGTTTTGGAGAGTGTATGTCTGACTGACAACAGGATGCTGGGTCAAGGCTTTAAAGGTCTGGAGGTGTGTGAGTGAGAGCTCTATTAATGTTATTGCAGTGGCGGCCTGCCTACCACAGGTTCCTGAGACTCTACAGTTATGGCGAGCTTCTACACGTAAGTCATTTGGCCATCTTTTTGGTCGCAGGATCTTGATGTTACTCCACAAGCTGCCATGCAGTGTCCCCCGTTTTGCAACGTGAACAACCAACCAACCAACCCCTTACCTTTAAGAGATGGCATTCAAATTTCAAATAGAGGAAAACCCTACCCAGTATATCTATCATCACACCTGCTGTGTACCTTGCACAATCCGGTTCAAGTTGTCTTCGTGGTCTGATTATACCCAAACCTTCATCCCAACCTAGTACGCAGATTTCCCTACCCCACGTGGCTGGGCGTCTCCCCATAATGAACACCGCATTCTACATTTACTCCTACTGTACAGAGGGTGGAGCCGAGAGGTTTTCATGCATTGTGATTGAACCGTGGTTTTAGTTACGTTGACTTGCACGTGCATTGACATTGTATAATGTGGTTGAACCGTCCCTGGTTTTCCTCTATTACCGGGCGCCTTCTTCTTCTTCTTCTGCTTCCCAACATTAATGTAACCTTTTTCATCTGTAAACTCTTCGACGTGCCTTTTCAGGTTCTACTGTATATGAATATATCTAATCCTAAATGTTGTATCTTTTACAGGAGTATCTACCTATTTAGCTGACCAAATGTATGCCTTTTAAAAACAAAATGTGCCCGATATCATATCAGTTCGCCATCACGAGTCACTCGTATTACCCAATGGAAAGGCTCACTGTTGACTCATATTTGTGTATAGCTCTGCACGGCGATGGCCAGCGCCAGAAGCGAAATTGGTGATTGGCATTGCTGATATGGACCATCAATCCTCGAGCGCTGTTTCGAGGAGGGCTGCTGTGAGCACGGATGGGAATAGTTGATGTGAGGAGGTGGTGGTGCTGGAGGAGGGATAGCGGCGGCTTGGCCTAGCCCCGGTGTCCACCACCACCACCACCACACACCACACCACACACCCGTCAACTTCTCAGTGCTCACCGCGTACATGGGAGACTATACTCTGTCAAGTCATGGTAAAAGCAACTGTCTGACAGTCCACATTCCACAGCTATATTCTCTCCTTCCCATCTTCAAACTACCACTTTTCCCACACACCAGTACTTATCTCTTGTAGTATACTACTTAGTTCATTTGGACATCGAAATCAATGTCTTACCAATAATTTCACCGTCCGCTGCACTTCTTCGTCTATGTGGGTATAGGACAGGATGAAATATTGCTAAAAGTATAAGTGAAATCTGCACGAGTAATTTTCTATTTCCAGATCTAAATGTATCATTATCCATATATTACCCCTTACTCCTTCCCTTGATATCTATTGAATTATCTCGCCTTATTTTCAGAATACAGTTTGTTGACAGTATGAGAGATACATATGAGCACGTGTGTATTTAACTATGTTAGACGAATGCTATTCGTTATATGTTGATCTAACATGAAGATAAACAATATGCCTAAGTACAATACCCCAAAACCCTGCTATCCTCTGTATAGTTCTAAATTGTGACAACTGCCCTTGAAAGTCCTCCTACAGGTCAGGAAAGCCTTGGGAAACAATGGCTTACATCAAATTTCCGAAGATACTCTCAGGTCTCTCACTAATCTTAACGATTTGTGAAACGGCCCTGAACCCCCCAAGAGCCGACGGTGGATTGCCCATGTTTGCAGTCGTCAAAGCCGTGGTTAATTTGTCGCTGATAGTCGCCTCGACCATTAACACTGGTACTAATACTGTCATCGGAGGATGTCCTTCCCAAGCCAAGGTTGAGGTTGGTGCTAATTGAGCCTAATGTCGTATGCATGAGGGGGCACTAGCCCCATGCCTGCATTCCCTAACACTGGAGGCCTTGCAGTAATACGTCGCAAACGCCGATGTTGTATTCAGCAGTACCCACAACGATTATCGTGCATATGGAACACCGCCAAGAGGATGCCCATACACAATATTCACATCGGATATAAAAACCTAGATTCTCATTAGAATAGACTCAATGCCAGACCCCCTGTGTTTCAGATGTCATCTAAACAGACACACCACAGCAGAATGGCGTTATTGATCACTTTGCTATACTCTTTTGACTGAATGAATGTAACGCACTATCCCTATTGCAAAATTGATACCATGACCGTATTGTTGAACGGAATTATTCAGGCCGTCCGCTCGGGATTGTACGGCAAACTATCTCATCAAACTAGCATGGTAATAGTTATGTTTACATCGCTGTGTATCCCTTAGGTGCCGATAAACCCGAAGGCAATTTGATATCACAGGACCTGGTGGGAGTAGAGGAGCCGATTTTGTACGGCGTGATTGTATTAGCTCTGAAACCAGTGGCCTGTCTTCCATACAGAATCTGTTCGATTTTGAGGAGGCCGTGACGCTGTTCTGTGTTAGTGTCTGCGGCTTGTGAACTCGCCCAACCCTCCCTCGCCCTCCCCCGTTCTACCCCGTGCCGCCATTTCTATACACGTATGTGAGGGGTGGAACTGCTCAGCACAGTCCCCCTCCCCGTTACTCTCCCATTGGACCCGTGGCCCCGACTCTGACATCCGATATTAACTCTGTCGATGAAGGTCATACGTATACACTCCGGATGGCATACAGGGAGGGCACCTCCACTGGTGCTCCATCAGCCACAGCCACAGCACTCTCTGAGAGAGAATAGAGGCAGTGACATAGTAAGAGAAACGCTCAGAATGTGTGGCAGGGAGACTGGGAAATGAGGATATTATGGTGTAAAGGGAGGTTTTATGAAAGAGAACTGTACATAAAAGAGCTGAAACTCAGATGGGGATTGTTGGTAAAAAAGAATGAGGAAATGTAAGGGGAATAACGCGGGTGGATACAATAAGAAAATTAGAAGAAGAAAATATGATAAGTTGTGAAATACCACAAATTCTAGGACCCTAGAAAAAAAAAGGATTGTGTTCAGGGAACAAGAAGAGATACATACGCAACTTCTGAAAGTCTCTAACAAAAGTTGGGAAAGATGCAGAAATGCAAGGACCAAATATTGACAGAGGAGGGCTGTACGAGTACACACACGGAGACGGAGAGACAATGAGTCAGCAGCCAACCACCACTACATGGGTGGAAGGGACACGACTGCCCAGTTCACAAAACAGTTGAGCCAGGAGCTACGCAATGGAAGTTAGGGAAGGGAAGGGAAGGGACGTCAACTGTTTCCCACACATTTCCGCAACCCGGGGGGCCGTGGGTCAAGGCCGCAGGGAGGTGACATACTACTGCGCATCGTTGTGGAGGGAGTGCAGTGGAGGAGGAAGGGCCTACTTTATAGGGGATCGGTGAGAGGTTTGTTTCTAAATGCTGGCCAATAAGCAATATAAGAGGTCTTGTGGATCGAGGGCGTTCAGAGCGGCCGCCGGCCTTCCGCTCGACTGGTCAATACGACGCCGCTATGCATAGAGATATATCGTGGCGACCTGGGCACCAGTAGCCCACACACCAGATCCGGCCTGATGGGCTCCTTCCAGTGCTGACTAGACCTCGTCCGTGCCAGCAAACAACAAAAATAAATTTAAAAAAAAGACATGTAAAGGGAAAAAAACAGGCATTGGTTGGGGGAAACAAAAAAAGGAGAAGCTGTTGAGAAAAATGCCTCTGGTGCAAACACTGGAGACCCTGCCCATTTCCCACGACCATTTAAGATGCAGAGGTTCCGGAAAGGGGAATATATTGTTGTCTTTTATGTGTGGACAGGAGGCGTCCAACTGAAGCAAAGGCAGGTCAGTGAACATTGTCCAGTGGTAGTTATTGTTGCACTCTTCAAAGCTTGATGGAATGGGGTGGACTGGTGAGACGAAAGGGTGGACTGAGGTGATGAAATGGTAGGCTACGGTAGTGCATGGGTGGCATGGCAAGGTGTAAAGAGCACGGTCTGAGTCAACCATTCATGATTCGTTTTTTGGTACGGTACGTAGAACAAGACTGGCCAGGCCAGATGCAAGAGCGATGCGCAGCGCCCTTCAAAGGAGGAGTGATGGAAAGGAAGCTGGTGACCATTGGCCGGGTAATTTTATTGTGTTAATAGTCGGGCAATGGACGTCTACATGGAGGAGGAGGCCTGGTCTGGCCGGCTCCTGGGATCGTGGTTATGGCGAGAGTTGTCTGGAGAATGATGAGGGGAGGGGTAGTTGGTTGGCAAAGTACAATCAGGCTCCTCTCCTTTCACGCTATATACACATACACATGATCACACCCATACATGTATATATATATATATATATATATATATATATATATATGTATATATATATATATATTTATATATATACAAATATGTGTATCCATGTGTATTGTAAATGTGTAACAACAGGATAGGTTATATCACAGTGATATACTAAATAAGATACAGATTTCTGTAGGATCTTGAGGTACAATGAAATATCACAGGTAGTTAAGCGGGAGGGACATCAAGAGGGAAGTTTACAGAAAAAGAATATGTAATATGAAGGAGTATAGAGGAAAGTAAATCAAGTTGGAAAAAGGAATAATAGGATACAATATATGAGGGCGGGGGACTGATTAATGATTTATAGAGGGATATGAAGCAGGAGAAAAAGGGAAGAGGTAGATAAATGGGGAAAAAATAGAATGTAAGAATGTGATGTGTTTGATATGATGCGAGAAATCGAAAAGATGGAATGGAAGGTGGAGGAAAGGTTAATGTGTAAATTAAGTGGTGTGCTTTTTGGTAGAAAAACTAGTGCAGAAAGGTCCATTTGTGGAGGTAAAAGGAAGGGGCAGAATTCGGTTAGAACGGATGGGATGCAAAGGGACGGGGAAAGGGGGCAATCTGAGGGTATATTCACTTGGCCGCACCTTCTTCAGGGTCATGACGCTGTGCAGGGCCGATATAGTACTAGTGGGGTGGGCATGAGGTTGCGGGCAGGGTCGCCCCCCTACCTCCACCTCCCATCGCTGCCCGGCGGGGGTGAATGGGGACAGTGCGGGGTGCCCCGGGGAGTCTACTAGATCAGTCGGGGCGATGAACGCGCTGCCCCCGGGACAACTTCTATATCTGACGGGGTCTTCATACTCGCCCGATGAGCGCCTAAGACCCATGTAACCCCCCTTAAGACCCCCCTATAGATCGGTGTACATGTCAGCAGCAATCCACTCCTCCATTCATCCCGATATCATAGCAGATACAAATGGTATCTAAAGACCATATAATTTCCACGTAAACGTTGGTGATAGAGCTTAAGCATTAGAGGCCATAATAATAATGACACCAATATGAGGGTAGTAGTATACAGAAACTGCACTTTCCTTCTGGCGATGGTGGTAAGCTTCAACTCACAGAGAACGGGTGATGGATAACTGCGGAGGAGAGGATGGTGTCAAAGGCTGTGGCTATCGGGGCGAGACGATGAGTGTATCGGCGGGGCGGACAGGCCCGCACCCCCGGGCCGTGATGTATTGTGACCGGATGTGATTGTGTGTCGGCCCTTCTTCTTGGTCCAGTCTACAGGGACACATTACTGGGCGCTGTCCGTTTGAGGGAGGCCTGCTTGACGAGAGTGGTGTGGCAGAAGTGACCAGACATACAGAAGGAGAAATGAATGTGGAATATCGATGTGGGAAGGATGTATGCATTGCAGATAGGGTGAGGATATGTGGATTGTACAGCTTGTGTGAGCTAGGTGTACAAAAAGGGTAAAATAATAAGTATGGGTAAGGAATGTATGGTGCAGCATCAGAAATCAGGAAGAACAGTTATGTGGTGTAGGAAGTAAAAGAACTCTCACCTCGGTTAATGTGTAGGGGTGGGATTTCTACCTAAATTCATCACATAGATTTGATCACCACCCTTGTGGTGTAAAAGAACATTGAGAAAGTCTGGTAAGAACATGTAATGGTTAAATGGACGTTATATCAAACCAAACAAAGAAAACGAAGAACAGTTAATTTAGAGATTACGTATGTGTATGTTTTGGCCAAGTGTACGTGTATGTTGTGGGCGGAGTGATCAACTCACATGAAGGAAAACAAATATAAGCATTCACTACGTATTTGTCATGTTTGATATTGAAAGCACAGGGAAAGCTGAGATTGTGATAAATCAACGGGGAATTGTCAACTGAACTCTCACGGTAGTCTGTGAGACTAGATAAGGAGCAACAAAGAATGGGATATTGCATATATTGCCAGTTGGATGTAGAAGTGGGCAACTATGGCACCTGTAGACGAAAGCTAGAGGGTAAGTATGGGAGGTTGATCTAGATCTAGACGCGTATCGGGAATGGGACTGGCCCACTCTCGAGTCTGTGCACACAGTCTGAAGGCCAAGGGGCGTTGCGGACGAGTTGCAGTGCCCTCAGTGGTCCCAGCCCGTTCTGGCCACAGACTTAATGATAGACCCTCACATTTCCTAGACCCCTTTAGTTGAGAGGCTGTGAAGAAATACAAATCACCTCCCCTCCCTGGGGACGCCTTCAGGAACCAGAACCTCGCTTGCCCACAGGGCCAAAGGGACTGGAGGATATTGATTGAAAAGTCATCTGTTTTGACGAAACTCAATTGATACTTGTGTTTGGGCGGCGATTATGAAGGTGAACGGTCCCTGTGACGTCGGGTTCACGTTACTAGTTCGAGAGGATCTACATTCCTAGTAGCTCCGAGCTGGACGGGTGGGTGGGGGAAGGACGGAGGCTAAACTTGAGTAGAACTCTATAATCAGTCACGGAGCTGGACGGTAGACAAGTGTGTGGCGGGATGGTTGCCAGTTTGTATGGACTCTGAGTGTTAGCCGAGGAATGGTTACATTCCTAGTTTCCACTCTCGTGGAACTTGGTTCGACCGGCCTCAATACCTGATTATTATTCCAACCTCCACAATGGTCATTTCAGGAATATAGAATTGTGGAAAGTCATCAATCCTACATTTTCGTTGCTAATAGCACAAGGCGATATGTGTCACCAGCAACATTACTGGACTATTTATTTAACTTGCTCTATCAGGCGACAACATCGGTTAACGCCCCATTCAGGAGATCAATGTAATAGGATTCTCTTCGGCATAACTTGCCGCCCAACCCGTCAGCACAGGCCTGGGCCTGAATCAAGATCGGGTTCAGGCACAGGCTCAGGTTCAGCTCCTAGTTCTGATACTTTTCATTCATAGAAAGGTCCTGTCTTTGGGCAGAACGTAGCCTGGCTTATGTTAGCTACAGGCTGGTCGACTTAGACGGACCTTGGCCTGGTGCATATTAGTTAAAGGTAGACCTTGTGTAAGGCAGATCTTGGCCTGGCACATGCTCGTCATAGGCAGGCCTTGAGTTAGGCGACATTGGTCTGGCACATGTTAGTTATAGGCAGGCACTGTGTTAGGTAGACCTTTGCCTGCTACATGTTAGTTATAGGCAGACCATGTGTTAGACAGACCTTGGGCTGGCATATGCTGGACTCGCACAGTGGCCGGTTGCGTGCTGGCATGCCTCCATCGGTCTTTGCTCGTAGTCCATAAACCCCGGCACTAAGTGCCTGACCAACCGACCGACCGAGCGCCTGACGCAACCCCAGCCGACTCCCCATCGGCCATATACAGCTACAGCAGACCCCTCCTCCGGGGTCCTGTGTGCGTGCGCAAAGGGGGTGTAGAGGTAGGGGAAGGGGTGATGAGGAGGGAGGTCCCTAGTGGACGGGTATAGCCTGGCAATGAATGGAGCAGCAGCATATATATCTTCAAGTACCTACTCCTGATCAGGATAACCGAGAGAGAGATAGATATATATAGATAGACAGACAGATAGAGAGAAAGAGAGAGACAGAGAGAGAGGAACAAGTGTAGGTATCAAAGGGAAAGAAGGATTGGAAAAAGGGGAAACTGTTGACCGTAGAACGAAGGATTGAATTATAAAAGAGTGAAAATTACGTGAAAGGGTAAAATGAAATCAAGGGAAGGCAAGAGAGAAACAATCGAATGAATGGCATGAACATTGGAGCATGGTACAAAAACAGAAATGAAAGGTGGGGGGGGGGGGGGGAGATACGCAAGTAGAGGTAAGTGATGTCAGGAAGAATGAAATGAATCGAGGGAAGTAAAAAAAGAGGTGGATGGCATTCGCGAGAGGATCAATTGTCCACATGAGATCTTGTATACACTTCTCTCAGGGGGCAGCGAATGGGGAAACTTTCTGGGTAGTGTGTGTGGACTGTTGTGGACAGTTTTGGGATATTCCAACCCTGATAGTGGGCTCAGGTGCATGTCGGTCGGAATGGTGATTCTGATCTCGGGGATTAACATGTTCGGACTAGAACTGCCCAGCTCACGATCGAGGAATTATTTAACGGCTTGCTGTGTGTGTCCATTGGGGATGCGCGTCCAAAATGTAGCGTGCGAAGGTGTTAGCAGTCAGACTTTTTACACACGCACATTCACACACTGAATCATGTTCTTGTAACAACAACAAAATAACAACAACCCACAGTATCCTCCGGGATCTCAGCCATACTGCACACATTGCACACCAAAACGCTCTCATCAATGCTACACTTGTGAGCTGTTCATGCTGACCGCTAACATCGACTCCTACTGCCATTTACTCTATTATCCACCTAATACAAAGTGTCCATAGTAAACCAAAAGGAATATTGTGTGGACATACCCGGTGCATACGGATATGTTGGATGCTCTGGGCTGCAAAAGGGGGCGTATACGGAAAAATAATGCTATTGAAAAATAGTTTACAACTAAAGTGAACTAAAATAGGCACTTCACCGGTTGGATGAAGGTGGATAATAAATACAATATAGGCTGGTTTTAGATAATATCAATAGATTTTATCCTATCCCGTTTGCATATTTTTTCAGTATCAGAAAGTAGTGGCATAAACAACACTGTATGTCACTACCCGTGACATAAACAAATCTCATGTTAAGCCTATGGCGTTTTTTATTAGGGGTAGGATAAAAGCGGTTATATGGTCCTCGGAGTTGACCCCACGCAATATTCCTCCATGCTCTCGCATTATTACGTGTCAGCTCCTCGAAGCATATGGCCACTTGTAATTGAAACCAGTCAATATTGTGTATGTACATGTATATACAACACGGACGACGACGGAGTGACAGTTTAAGTCCTATCCCCCCTCACAACGCAGGTGGGTCTACTCCAATGTCCACTCTAGCGTTTCCATTCCTGGGGGATCCTCTAACTGTTGTTTATTACTGACCATACTCTGCGTCAGCTAAATACTCACTAATTCTTTTTTGAGTTGTCATGGTCCATAGTGTACCATCTAGGAGCAGGTATATAGCTGAGTAAGCCGGGAGCACCTTGCAGCTGGGGCAGCTACAGAGCAGGAGGAAGAGAAAGAAAGAGAAAGAGACAGAGAGAGTAATCTATAATTAAGTGTAACAGCGTCGGGTCGGCTGAAATGCAGGTCGGAAGCTAGAACAGTGTGGATGACCCAAGGGATGACGTGGAGGGGATACCTCGTGACGTCACGCTGACGTAATGTGCGGCGGCGCGTGGCGTGACGCGGCCTCGCGGATACGGACGTGGTTGTAACGAGGGTGTGCCCGGGGCGGTCACTCCATCAGGCTCACACCTCAGGCCGACATGGCCATTAGATCAATCTGAAATCAGATCGGCGCAGGCTCGGTCCGCTAGCGCCAGTACTGCACAACAACTACAACTGCAACAACCACATCCTGCGCATCCATACAACAACACCAGCAGCAACAACGACCGACACACCACTGCTATCAACTACAACAGACACTTTCACCACCAGGGCGGCCCAGTTGGGGATGAGGCGCGGAAGCGGCCGCTCAACCCTCCACTACAAGTACCAACGTAGCTCGGCATCTATCCGCTCACCCAGCGGACATATAGACATGTAGAGAGGCAGTGGACACAGTTGCCGTCTGACCCATTGCGAGTGCCACTTCGTATGCGATCACCACGACTCCTGCAGGGCGCTTGCTGCACTTCCGCAGATGCAACCAAGAGTGGAAGGAGGAGTGCCCGGAGTTGTTGACCGGCGTGAGAGCAGTCAGCCCGTCCCTGCCGGACCTCTTCCCTGCTTTGTGGGAGACACAGGGGCGCGCCACTGGTGCTAGGAGAGGCTCTGTTTGAGCTTTCTATTGAACTGAGCACAATTAGGCCACTTGCCGCGAAGTATATATATCAGTGGAAGTCAGCCGTGTACACAACACTCCCAGCTCCCAGGACTCTGTGCGATGCGCGCCGCGCCTCACCTGAGCTGCTCGACTGAGTCACTCCCGGCCTGTGTGTGTTTATTGCGTGTGTGTTAGTGAGTACATATAGGCTCCCTCACTACAATTACTACGACTACTACTACTGCACACGGCGGAACGTGGGCATAGTGGCCAGCCTGGGGAGAGGAGTTAGCAGCGGCGGTTAGCAGTGGTGGCTTGTGGAATGCCCCCTCCTGGTGCAGTCTGAGACGAGCGCCGTGGTTCTCACACACCGGATTTAGCCAGCCGGCCCCCCAAGCCTCCCGACCCGCCACCCAGTCAGCCATCGAGCGGCACAAGTCGGGAATGCCAGCCCCCGGCGTCCGACACAGGTGTGGGGTTGGGAGTACATCACACGGAGCTCACACTGGAGAAGAGGAGGAGTAGTAGAAGGAGGAGGGTGGAGAAGGAGACGGAAGTCGAGAGTGGACGGTGTAGCGCTGAATCAGAGCGGTTCTCCAAGAGAGTTCCCGCGGCTTACCTCAAGTTGGGCCGCATTACAGTAGCGGGCAGCCGGGGGAAACCCCACGCCCCTCACACAAGCGCACACGCTCTCTCTCTCTCTCGTTCTCTCACTCACTACACGCGCACACCCTGTTGTACAGCATCGCTCCCCGACGAAGACTCGGACGCCACCCAAACCGTACGAGACGCGTAGTGTTAGCAACAACGCCACACGAAGGAGTTGTTGGCAGTCACATTGGATGCTACTAGTAGTTCAGGCAAATGGGCCTTTTTAGCGGGCTTCACTGTCACACTCGTCGATCGGTCACGGTCGCCTGATGCATGGTCTGCATGCTTCCTGCCACCCGCCAGTCAAGCCTGGCGGGTCTTCACACAGCCAGAGTTCAAGCCATGGAGGCTCTAGCGCCAGCCCCCCGAAGGGGGCCAACAAGAAGAAGATGGTCTTTTCCCTGCGCTTTTTCCGGCCGAACGGGGAGGCTACGGGAAAGGCGGTACTGGAAGTACACCGTCAGGGCGCCAAGGACAATAAGCAGGCCGTGCCCCTGCAGCAGGATCTAACGGAGGATGTCGACAGGTCAGCAGGTTATGTACTTGTGTAGTGATACGCATAGCATATTATAAAGATATACATATGTACATATATTCATATATATATATATGTGTGTGTGGGGCGGTATATATATATATATATATATATATATATATATATATATATATATATATATATATATATACATATACATACATTCATACATATGCATATGTAACATATATATAAATATATGTACATATATGTATTTGTGTATTGGGTCGTAATAATGGGTAAAGCTTTGTAGGACAGCGGGAACAACCTATAGAGGGAACTGTAGTTGTTGCTTTGTGAAGCCTGAGGCACAGGTACAAATGATAACTCATGCACATGGATGTATATGTTTATACTGAAAAGGTTATTTGCATATATGTGTACACAAGGTAACCTGGTAACTCACACATGTACATGCGTCTAGGTCGCAACTCGAAAATGTACATAAGTATACGTGATCCCTGATACATGAACATTTGGATACATGATATCCCCAACATGTACGTATGTCCACACGTAATAACCATTATACATACAGCTTCATACGTAATAACTCTTACACGTACATGTGGGACACGTCGTGACTCGCCAGATACAGCCGCGTGCATTAGTTGTCACTCGCCGCTAGCCTGTGTGTACCTGTACCCGTGAATATACCTGCACACTGAATAATATTCCCGGCCAAGTAATTCGGATTACCGTGAGCAGCATTGAAGACGCATCGTACACATGCCCGAGCTAACGTCATACGTGGGTGTAACCGTACATCAACGTAGAACCTCGCCTTTTGAATTTTTAATCCGCTACAAAATCTGGGATGAGTTGTCAGTGGAAACTGTGCTTCCCTGTGTATGACATAGGAGTACTCGTAGACAGGGGCCTGTCAAGGCGTATTCTGGGGGGGTTTGGGGGATATAGTTACCCGGGGTAAACACGATGATCATCTCGCTGGATCATGATTCGCCCTGGCTTGGTTAGGGGTTGCTAATCTGAGTCGGTTACATGAGCCGAGGGCTGACCGTCGGCCGTCTCCTGCCATCTTCAATGAAGCAGCTCAGTTGTCTTAGTTCCCGCCAGGCCACTGTCCCCCACCCATCCCAACCACCTACTGTCAATCCTCTCCCACCGGCCCTTCATAACAGCACCCCATCTGGTCCCCTCCCGATGGGCCCTCTTAACAATGTAGGCTTCTTGTAATCGCCCCCTACCACACACCCTGTTACCAGACTCATCTCAACGGTCTCTTTAATAGACCCACCAGTCCGCCTCACAGGCCTACCCTGACCCGCCTCTTCATATGCTCCGATTACCTACCTTTCTCACGTGTCTTTTGCCCCTGGTTTATTTTAGCAAAACCTTGTAGATAGAGCTGTAGATAGTGCAACCCTGTGAAGGCCATTGGCCCCAGTTCTCCATCAGGCCCTTTCAACCAGCTGGACCTTTTCATCTACTTCGCTTCATTGTCTTTACATATGAGTGGCTGTATCCCATAGACACCCAGAGTCCACTTTCAAACACGCATGGCTCCTCTTTCACCCTGGGCACCTGCTCCTTCGTGCCAGGCCCTCAGTCAGTGGCTGCTCTCACTTTAACTCTATCGGTTGGAGAGTCTCGGCAGCTCTTTCCATTTTGACTCTCCTAATGAACCATCCCCAATTTCAAATCCACAGATCTTTGCTCTCTTTCATTGGTTCAAACCACGAATGCCATCAATCTTACCACTCACCTCTGTGAATGTTGTTTCTCTGAAAATATGTTTGCACTTCTGACGGTTTGCCAAGCCCCCCCCCCACCCCCATCCGAGGTTCTAAAAGCCTCTCAGATGTTTGAATAGCCTTCCAAATATATTAGCCTTAGTTGAAACACAAATCTCTTCCTACAGACAATCCCCGATTAATGTAGAACAACTTAATGTCGGCATCCCCTCACTCTCTCTAATCTTTCGACCAACGCTTTCTTCGGTTCCTACTACAGGCCCGCTAGCCAATCCCGTCTCCATGGTCTCCTTCAACAGGGGCACAGCTGGTCCCCTAACTGTAACCCCCTGCCCACAACCCCTCCCAATACCTATAATTCTAACGGCCCTTCTCACTAACCCCTTCTCTAGGGTCGCTTTCACCATCTACCCAGTAGTGACCCTTCACCACCCCCTACAGCCAGCCAGGTCATGCCCCTACTTGATTTACCACGGGGCAACAGCGGGGCGATCCATTACCAGGAATCAGTATACGTGACCACACTGGGCACACCTCCCACCTCCCCAAACCGGCTACTGATTGTGCCCCCTGCTCCTTGCGCCCCCTAAGGATTATCAATTAAGGGAGCCCCGTCAATTACCGACCAATAGACCGACAAGCTTGTCTCAATCATATTCCGCCACTCATTGACCCGAAACTCCATCGCCATACTACCACCGGTCTGCCAATCCATCCAACTGTCCATCTCCGTCCATCCTCTCCACCAACTCTCATACCTCCCAGTTTCCTCCTCCTGCCCGGAACCTCATTCCACCAACTACTTTCCGAGGGACAATATGAGTATGAGGGACGGGTGCTGCCCCCCAGTGCCGGCCTCATTACGACCAGACCATACCGCGATGATGGGTTCATGCCAAGAAAGCATGTCGACCGCTTTTTCCCTACCCTTCCCTTTCCCACCACCGCGGCACAAAATCATCATGGCCTCCAACATTGCCGGAAGCTGCACGGAAACGCTGGGCAAATATTTTCACGGAAGGGAATTCTCTTTTGTCATTTTATTATTTTTACAAATTAACAGGGGTCCTTCGCAGCTGCAGTGGGTACTATAAAGACCCCACATGTTTTCAAACACCCGTCTCTCCCTTTCGTGCATGGGCGTAATTAGTAATACCAGTGGTACGGGTTTTTTTTTCTCAATAAAAGCAAACGCGGCTGACTCAATAGGGACCTTATCGGTGTGTTGTCCAGTCGTGGCCTGCTTAATCCCCACGTGGAGCTCTCCTGTAGTAAAAGTCCAATACTTTCACGATTCAGTGCGCACACTCATACTCTGTTATGAAGCGTATCGATTAAATCAAGCTATTCGTTTGCACTGTTATTCCGCGTTGCATTTTCTGCACTATGCAAAGGTAATATCAGACCAGACGCGTGCGTATATATATGAGCTTAGAATCGGGGTACCGGTAGGCTGTCTTTGTAGTACGAACAGACCAGGCTGTACGTAGAATATAATGTAATTTGCCATTTTGCCAATGAGAAGGCGCCTAGTATTAAAGGAGATAAGAAATCAGAATAGATGAGACACGGACGTAGGGGAGAGATGAGGTTGGGTCGCTGAAGGCCAAACGGAGCCGGTTTTATAATGGTCGAGCGGAAACAACACAACAAGAAAAATGGATGGATGGTGAGAGGGAGAAAGATAGAGACAGAAAGAGAAAGAGAGGGGTAATAAACGAGAGAGAGAGAGGGACAGCCAGAACGAGAGACAAATACAGTGAAAATGTATGTGTGGTTACTTAAGCCAACCTAGAAAAGGTTTATCGTGGCTAGTACCACACATGACAATCGGGTGAAGGAAGGTGGCAGCTCTAGACAGACGGATAGACGAGTAGACAGAAAAACAGACACCCAGAGAGAGATAGATAGAGAGAGACAGAGACAGAAAAAAATAGAGACAGAGACAGACAGATAGATAGAGATAGAGAGAAATGATATGAAGAGTAACGGGAAGCGATTTTGCTACGACTGATTTAGTGATCGATAGTTTAAAAGTGGGATAGTGAAAGATCTTTTTTGTTTAAAGAAAATGTATTTTTTCCGTTGGATTACCTGATCTTCCATGAATACCAGAGAGATGGAAGGAGAAAGAATGTGATAGAGTATGGGAGCGAGCGAGCGAGAGGGACAGGGTGAGGAGAGAGAGTGTGTGTTTTCAAAAGAGAGGGATGGATAGTTAGATGGTGAGAGATTCGAGAAAGAGTGAGAGTGATAGGGAGAGACAGAAGGGAAATTGTTGATTGGGGATGAGGTAGAGTGTAGGTGACATGGAGAGAGGGAGAAATGTACATAGAGAGAGAGAGAAGCACCGGGCATAGACTTTCGGTGACAGGGAGAGGAGGGAGAGAGATGAGACACTGGGTGCCTCTAAGAGTGCCTGCGCTGTAGCCATTTATCTGAGGCCAGTTCGCTGAGGGATGTTCCCCGCATGCTGAGGGGGCGTCGCTGCGGTCAGGCCGTTTTAGCACACTTGTGCCAACGGGTTAGCGGTCACTTCATTAGCGCTGCTTCAGCTAAGTGGTGGACCGAACGTCCTCCGGGCGTGCGGTGCGTGCAGTGTGAGACCTAATGACCGGCCCAGCGCCTGTGGCGGGGTAGGGGTGGCGGGTAAAGGAACAAATAACCCCCGGCTCCCCTAAAGTAGGGGTGTAGTGATCAGCACCCGCTTATTGTGCGGGGCGAGGGGAAGCAGGGGGCAGTAGGGTGCGCTCGTGCAGACAGGGGATTCGGTGTACTGTATCTGTGTGAAGAAAGAAGGCGGTGAGGGAAAGGAGGTGCGAGTCAGTGTTTCCAATGCTTTGTTCTGGCCTCCTTTTTTTCCTCTGTGCTGCGGTAGCGCTGCCTCGTCAACCTTACATCTGTGCGTGCCGTGCCCTATACCCAGGTACACATCTACCTGTAGGTTTCGGTTTAGCTCCCTCCCTCACCCACACCTTCCCAACACTACCCCACCTCCCTCTCCGCCCTCATCACGACTACCCACCCTGGGCGCGTCACCAGCCCTAGACCGATATGGCGACATCAGCAGCGACAATAGCGGAAGCGGCGGCAGCAAATGATGACTAGGGGATGGCACTCCAGCATTACCGCTGTCATAAGGACCACTGCTTCTCCAAGCATGGCTGCCGTCAAGCATAGCCATTACCAACAAACAACAACAAGTCCAATGCTGCTGCCACCTACAACTAGGACAAATGGTATGTTCATCATTAATGAATGGGCGTGCAATTACAAGTAAAAAGATTAAAAGGTGTGGAACCCACTTGCACCCAGTCAACTTTCCCTTTCTGCAACTGCCTGAGTCTAGGATACAAACATGTCAAGCAATACTAGGTCAACGAGGTATTTCAGTCTCATCGATTGGTCATGGTCAGTTGGGCACACTTCTAAGACCCTGAGACACTGGTCATCTGCTCCTTTCACAATATCACAGAGAATAGCATGCAGAAAGTGAAGGGATAGTTTTTTTGTGGCAGCAAGCTAGAAATACAGCACTCTAACATTTAGGCAGTGGCGGTGTTGATGGTATATAGGGCATGCAAGCACGCTCTAATAAAACCAGGACCAACTCACCATGATCCCTGGTACTCTACTTTTACCATTACAACCAGTCATCGACACCACAAATAAACCACATTGACCCCAGTCAGCTATCACTAAGACCATTACCGACAATAAACAGCTAGTACCACAGACACCAATACCACCACTGCCCCTCCACCAACCTGTCACTATCAACACAACCATTATCATCAATAAAGCTCCAGCATGTTCAACAACAATCCTCAACCCCCTGCCACCTCACGACATTGTCAACACCATCACCACTTCCCCACCGCTACCTTTCCACCACAACCCAAACCTGCTGGAACCTACACCACAGTCACACTACCCACCAGAACCGCTACTACTAGTTAGGAGAGCCCCATCTACCATCCTGCCACCACTCATACTCGTTATCACCATTACCGTGCACTACAACCTTTACAGCTCATTCACTCTCATGACTCGCTATGCACAATCAGCACCCCATCACCACTAGCACCCGTGTCACTTTCAAGCATAGCCATCGTCACCACAACAACCACGACCACCACAGACAGAATTACCATCAACACCGCCACTGCAATTTTGGGGAAGTAATTGCTATGGAACTGGTCAAATAATGCTGGCCGAGCGCCAGTCTTTGGTAAACTGAGCTTCTGGCAGATGAAATAAAAGATTAAAAAAAAGACATATACCACCATCATGTCTGCCGTCATGAATACAACCACATCCACCAACAACACCATCATCACATATGTTTCCATCGGCTTCCACATGTTATGTTGGACACCCCGGGTCCGGCCAGAAAATCCTCCACCAACCTTCTTCTACCGCCTTTGCCAGCACCAGTCAGCCGCGATCCCACAGTCAGGCTACGGCATGCCTGGAGGAGCGACAGTGCTCCCCACTGGTGGTACACAGCAGAACTATCTTGACTGCCTTGCCCAGCACCCTGCTATACCATGAGAACCCCCAACCTATCCCCCTTTTCTCCTACCACGACCCCCACACTGTAGGTTTACCAGGCGCTCCTGCTGCTACATTATGTGTAGGACTACCGATCATTGAACCAGTGTCAATATCAATATAACAGGTGAAGTTGTCCTTCCCTCCATCCTACCCCCGATACACTGTCCTTCCCCCGCGGTTCTCTGTCTCTGTGCCACTCTCTCTGCTGCTTCTCTGTAAAGGTCGGTTATTTAACGTATTCCCGGTGATTAGGTGATACTCTATTATACCTGGAGAGCCCCACCCCATGCTTCTGCCACACATTGAAAGGAGAGACCGACGGACCACCACCTACCCTCTACAGGAGGCTGTACAGCACAGGAGTGGACCATGGTCGTGGCCCTACTACGCTCTACTGCATCTATGGCTGGAACACAATCCAACCTACCATCTCACTCCGTCTCCAGGTTCTCATGCTCTCTCTCTCTCTCTCTCTCTCTCTCTCTCTTTCTCTCTCTCTCTCTCTCTCTCTCTCTCTCTTACAGTCTCCACTTTGCTTCCATTCCATATCTTTACCACCTCTTCACTGTTCACAGATATTGCACTCTCTTTATAGTGGTCTCTTTACCTGAACACAATCTCTCTACCTTTCATCTGTGTCTGTGGCGTCTGATACCCTATCGTACTTTCCTGTTATCGTCACCCCACTCCAGCACTGCTCTTATCACAGGTAGCCAGTACCCTCATTGCTTCCCCTTCATGGCCGGTTCATAGGTACCAGTTTGCTTTGTCTTTCTCCTGTAGATAGATGGTGGAGGTTGGAACACTGTCCTTGCCGCCTTGTCATCACTGATTGGTGCCTGGAGGCCTGCTGATAAGACCAAGTGCGTTAGTGGATCAACATTCTTGCCCTGCTAAGGGGGATTGGGTGGGATGGCATTAACCTAAGGATGTACGTGATCACCGAGGTCCCTGTCCACTTAGTTATTCACGAAGATCATGATATGGTTATACCTACTTGGATGGAATATTCATGGTCATTGTTTATCACAGTGTACCTATATGATTCAAACTCTAGCTAAAATGCACACTTTCATACTGAAAGAGATATAGAAGTACGCAATATTCCCCATTTCAGGGATACTACTCATCGTGGAACTGCCAGCTTCATATTAAGTCGTATATTCTCTTCATATTTCATCTTTCAATCCCCTAAAGAATTATATAGAACTTGATCGAGAATCGTATATAAAAATACTTCATGAGTTTAGATGTACCGCATTTGTCATCTAGGCGAGTCCGAGTGATGATTATGGTGCATCGAAACAAGTGGAATATTTTTTATTTTATGGTTCTAGTGCAGTTCAGGTTTTGTCTTACCTCTTTTAAGGAACTTAGAATAGCATCACAATATCAGAATAATTCAACTTACTTCGCAGATCCAGTTAGGAGCGTATAAACCTCCATGTTGATAGGATAGTAGTCTTCTCTCTGAAATCTGACCTGCTGATTGGCCAGTCGTTTATGATGTCATCTCACATCACTCTGCTATGACCATCGTGTAGTATTGGCACTCTACGTGGGTTATCGTTGCTTATACTTTTTTAACGACATTCCTTTAGCTTAACTTGTACCAGGGGTGAGATACTATTTCATGTTTTTAGCTCCTGAGTTTGGTTTGTATCATTATTATGCATCTTTATCATATAACAGTCTTCTTCATACAAATATAGGCCTCAATTCCATACCCAAACACAATGTATGATCTAGCTGTATTTATATTGAAAGTGCATAAAGAAATGAAAGTGCATATAGTATTAGACAGTAATCAAGTGACTGAAGAGGATTTGGGCATTGTGTGAGGCATAACATATTTAAGCAATTTATTTTGACAATGCATCTGATCCATACGATCCTCTGTAGAGACTGTCTAGCATTCATATCTGCATTTAGTCACTTCTGATGTTGATGCACGTCAATTCTTGTATGGTTAGCTCTAACATCAACATTTGAAGAGATTTCCTTGCATTTAATCATTACACTCAAACGCTGTTTCACCATTCAGTTGTAGGAGAGATATACAATGAAATGACTTAGTGAAAGTGTCTTCCAAGAAGAAAGCACGAATGCCTAAAGATTGAAACAATAGGCATAGGTTTTAAATATTCCCTCGCCTCTTCACACGAAACGAGTGTATATGAAAGCATGCCAGACTAAAAGAGATTATTATCAGGTTCTTATATGAAAGAAATATAACGCATAACGTATTCAAATTATTAATCTCATTAAACAAAAGACTTGTCCGGAATTGGGGCTAAGTATGTTATATATTTTTGAAATAAGTGACACAGTTCTTACAATTATATGTTCGTGACAATACAGATCGCTCCAAAAAGGATACCTTATAGAAATCAATGAGGAGATCCCTTTGTAGACAGGAGTAAATGAAAACAAGACAGAAGGGGGGGGGGGGGGGCAAATAGCTCAAGAAAAGGTTTGGATGTGAGTCTTTATTTAGCTTACTGTTAAAGTAGAACTTTAAACATACTAGTGACCGGTAGTTCGAAGCAAATTGAATCTAATATCACCAACTAAATGAATCAATGGAGGTATACGGCCAACAGGACAAACATAGTTGAACACCCCTCCTATTCGAACATTTACATATAATTGTTTATTAATATGTATCTGTATAGTTACTCATTTTTGATAAGGATCAACATTTTGGGTATAACTTTGGAGCACCGCTTAAGGATATAAAGGCGTCTCCTACAGTGATCGAAGCTAAATCAACAAATATCAAAGACCTGCAAATGGAAAGGAGAATACGCTCATCTGAGAGACCTGCTTATTGTTAGTAGGTGTATTGATTTTATGATACTTTGACTGAGATACCTAAACGTATGTCTTCATATATATATATATATATATATATATATATATATATATATATATATATATATATATATATATATATATATACACACGTTTATACCGACTACTGAAAAAATACCAGACAGGTGCATGATGTGAGACACAAATAGATGTCTGAAGGGCCACCTGGAAAGGACCCACAAATACATATATATGTGTATCAGCTGACGGAGTGTATAAAACTTTTGAGTATACTTGGAAATGTGATGATTCTGGTAGCAGAGGAATTTTATTCATTGACAAAGAAATCGAGAACTGACAATATTCACAGGTGCTGCGGATAGACAGATGAATACAAAAAGACAATCTAAAGATTGCTTATATTAACTCCGATGTTAATCTATGAAAATAGACTTGATCCGTATCTAAAAACTCTCCGGTGGTCTTCACGAATATGAATATTGTCCTGGTGGATGCATGGTTTCTTTATTGATGCATAGACAGAGGCAATACGCAATAAATGAAGGGATAGACACCTAACCCAACGGGACCGAATGAGTACTGTCTTCCCCTCGTTGAAGGATACTGTTTTTCTATTAGTTCTGTAGCTCCGTGGAATGTTGACATGGATAACCGAATAAAAAGGGAGAACGGTATTTTTTCCTTCATTGTACCTCCATTATACTGGCAAGCAGAGGCAAATCAAAGTGACAGCATAAGTACTGTTTCTATGCCTATAGATTATAGGGCAGCTTCCTAGACTTGTCGACAAACCAGAGTGGCAAAAGGATCATTCTACCTACACATCAGATTCATATGTTGGTGGGCTGGAAGAAACCGTAGCAGCAAAAGAAGAACTGGTGAGCAGACAAAGCCAGGGTAAGAAAGGGAGTATTACGTTGATGTCCATATTCCAGCTTTCTATACCTTATGAACAGAGGCAAAACGAGAATATCAAGAGGAGTGCTGTGTTTTTCCCACATGGCTCCTTCATGGACCAGTGGCTAGTTGAAAAACCAAAATGACTATAGAGATCTCTAGGTCCATATATACTGGTGAACAGAGAGCAAACCAGAACGAGTAAAGAAGCACTCCTATACACGACAGCATTGTATACTACGGGACAGAGGGAAAACGAGAATGACAAGAAGATCAGTCTATCTTTGCCTACATGGCAGCTTCATGGACCGGTGACTTGAGAAAAGACTGGAATGACAGGGTGGGTACATACATCCCACCCTGCCTCGGTGCCTCTTCACGGCGACAGGCTCTCGCTGTCTGTGGCCACAGCGGCCGTGTTGCGTCGCGGTGGCGGTGCTGTGGTGAGCAGGGTGTCCCCTCGTCCTGCCGCCAATATTTGGTTAGAGTGGTGCTGGGTGGCTATTGACCGCTTGTCTGCTCGCTGTTCCCCGCCTGCCGCCACCCGCCTCAACGCTGCTCCCGCTTGCCGAGGCAATATCAGCCGCGTGCCGGGTACTGGGTGATAAGGGCTCCACACAAGTCAAATAGGCGGCTGCCTGCTCTAGTGGAGACAGCGCAAGAGTCTGTGGGCCAATGTGAGGTAGACCAACGGACTCTCGGTTGATTTTCCTGAAATGAGAGTATATATGTAGGTAGGCGCTGGGGAATTGGCGTTATCAAACGCTGGGAATGCGTATATGTAAGGTGGTTGAGTCAGAGATGGGGGTGGCGAGGGAGGGGTGGGGGTGTGGTGGTAGCATGGGAGGGGTAGGTGAAACGTCCGGGTAATCATTTTCGGTGCTTGCACTCCCATCCTACGTGTGCACGTGCGGGGGAGTCGGCCATCTTGAAATCAGTACCAGAGACTGGCACAAGATGGCGTGGCGGCGCCAGGCGGCGGCGGATGGTGGTGTCGCTGCTGTGGCATCCATGTGGTAGAACGTCGTGTCACCCGGTGTGCAGTGGGGCTGCTAGACGCGCGGTCTGCTTACGAGTCATCGCGAGTCCGGCGATGGTCACTCACAGAAAGGGGGGAGTGTGTGTTTGGGAGGAAGCAAGGAAGGGCTAGCCCTAGTTCCGAAGGGCGTGCTTGGCGGGCAACCTCTGTGCTTGGTGGGCAACCACTGTGTGCCTGGTGGGCAGCCTGTCTGTGGTTGGCTCTGCTGCTCCAGCTGATACTGATACTTCTGTTACCACCACCACTACCTATCACCACTATCAGTCACCACCAGTCCTCCCTGCCTCTACCTGAACACCATCAGCTTTTACTACTGTACAGCTACTACCTTCCACTACTAGTCCTGCCTCCACCACCGTCTCCAGATCAACGTCACCACTGTTATCACCACCTCTACCTCCTCCCGTCCACCACCTCACCACCGCTCCATGCTCATCACGCACCCCGTCACGATTGCCATGTGTGCTCTTGATAAACGAACATCGATTTTGAGTGACCTATGAACGGATCCTTAATATCTATTATGCGGCTTCTGATGCCCGCGCCTCCACTAAACAGGAGCAGGAGGGTGAGGAGAAGAGGGAGGAGGCGAGGGAGCGAGCGCCAGTCGCGGCACAGCCTGCAGCTCCTGGCCGCGTCTCGGAGCTGAATGTCCCTAGTTGTTCCCTCAGAGCCAGCGTCGCCCGGAGGAGGCCCAGGAGCATCACGAGAAAGAGGAGGGAGGAGCAGAAGGGAGAATTCTGAGACCCAGGAGCCACCAGAGGGAGAGGGAGAGGGCGAGGGAGAGGAAGGGGGCGAGGAGGACAGGCGGGCAAGGCGCGCCAGAGGCGGAGAGAACGCTTGTTGCTGGGGAGGGTGTGCATGGCGGGGGTGAGGCGGCTTCCCCGCCCCCCGCCGCCACCACCACCACCACCATCGCCGCCGCCGCCCACCACCACCACCATCGCCACCGCCGCCGTCGCCGCCACCACCACCACCATCCGTGGACCCACTCCACGCCCCACCGTCGATACCCCACCACCGGCGCTACTACTACCACGACCGGAAGGAGAAAACGCCGCGCCCCGACGGGCGATGAACGACCCGCGGCGCTGTCGCGAGGCGTGAGCTGCTCGGCCGACGTCCTGCTCGGAGCGTCGTCGCCGATCGCAGTCGGTCGTCGCCGACGCCGCCGCCGCCGCTGCCGTCGCCGTCGCCGTCGCCGAAGCGGCCGACTCTCCCACCACCGCATCTCTCCTCATCCTCCTCTCATCTTCATGGCTACACCCCGGTCTCGTATTCTATCTCTACTCTCTCTCTGTCGGTCTCTCTGTTTTTTATCTATCCCCTGCTTTACGTACACATAAATCCCGTACTAGTATTCACGCACCAATCGTACCGTCTGTTGACACCACTCCTTTATGTTTGTAGTACCTTCAGCCCGACTAAAAACCCCGTGATGGTCCCCTCCCTCTGCTTGCTGCTTAGAGACTTTCATTGAGCTCTGTAGCTGTCAGTGTGACACTGGCGACAGCTGGTGTGTCATCTCTGCAAGCATTGTATACGCTTAGGCCCTGTCGACGCTGTGGCATTGGCAGCTGCACCGCCCTTGCTTTAGCCAGGCCCTAGCTGTCGCTTTGTTATAGAGCGCCTAGATAGACGCACCATGATGGGGACATTGCCACGCGGTTTTGTCCCCTTATATTGATCCTAGAGGTCCTACACAGCCCTACGTTGTATGGGCCTCGCTGGTTCCGGCCTGCGTAAGGACCCATCTCTTCTACGCGCCAACTACCAGCGTCGCAGCTAGTGCCGGTTTCCCCGCGTCCTTTGTGTGTGCACACAGAATCTGATGACGTATACTCCCTGTGACGTAATAGGCGCGTGAAGGTGACTGGCCCAATTCCTTTCGAAAGTGAATGTTTGGAGTAAATGTTGGGGTTGCCTTTCATTAAATCATGTTTTAATTATATTGTCCATTTCATTTTGCATGACAGGAAATGGTCAGACTGAAGGCCAGCTGTATGGTATTTCGTATGGTGTTTGAGATATTGTTGTGATTGTTCATCAAAGGATGACAGTATGCATTGCTTCTAAACGGATATATGATATCTATAGTGTCCAGTCAGTTCTCCAGTCTGTTTTCGACTCCATTGAAACGGAAAACCTATACACATCATTTAGCTCTCGAAATAATCTGTTAGATTTGATAAAAACATGCGTTTATATCTAATACACTATCATCCCTAACTTTGGGATCGGTTAATGATGATATTGGGAGTAAAACATGTATTTAGCTATAAGAGGAATGAAACATGTATTTAGCTACAAGAGGAATGAGGTGATTTTCCCTCTCATGGCATGATATTGGTTACTGCCTCACGTGGACAATAGGATCTCGATGAGGCAATCTAATTTGTCTGGGATCCAGTCGAGTAACTATATCATATGAAACTGATGATATTCAATTGTTCCAATCCTTTATGTACAGAGAGCTATGCTCTTTGATGCGTACTTTTCTATTTGCCCCACGGCTGTTGTGGGCATACAATGCCTTCTTCATTACATATGTTTTGTATTATAACCTTTGATAACGCATGTTTCGCAAGTTCCATTTTCCTCAAGTTTGAACCTCACAACAGGAATTGAATCCCCAAATTCGCATGATACTTCAGTGTATGATTGAAACTGACCCTCCTATATATAGGTACTTTGCGGATATTGATGAACTGTTCCCTCTGAATGTCCATGGTAGTATGCACTATTTTCCTGAGAAGTTAGATTCATTGCATGTTGACCCGATTAATCTAGTCGTATCTTAACGCGTGTGACTCTCTTCTCCTACAGGCACCTCCCACCTTGGCTCCTACCCGGCTATGGCGCGGACGGGGCCCACTGGCCTGCAAACACTCCGCCGGACAGCCAGATGCACTTGCGCAACTGGAAAAAGTAAGTTTGCTAACCGTCTTCTCAACAATCCCTTATCCTTTCCATAAGAAGACCTGTCGTACTTGTAGTGGATGAACCCGTCTCCCTTTCCTATCCTTTACTAACCCCTTTCCCCAAGCTGAACCCCCTTCCTACCATTCCTGTAGTGTAGTGTGGCACCACTAGTAGGTGGTGCCGGGAGCCCAAAGGACTGTCGCTGCTACAAAAACTACATGCGTGTCGAACTAAAATCTGTATTATGACTACACCTTTCAACGTCTACCAAACCACATAACACCGATTCCACGTCAACCCATAATCTACACACATTGTGGGCAATGCCGAACATACCATCCACCCTCCGTGTGTTAGTCATGGACTCCTGATTAAACCTTGTACACACCTTTGCATCTTACCATAAACCCTCTTATCATTCACTGACCATACAGCACATGCTGCAAATACTGTTGACCGACAATTAAAACATATTCAAGTTATGCATTGACGCATCTTATCCCGTTTATAGGCGCTCATTGTGTGTATGGAATCTAACATACTAATCCAATTTGTTTTCTGTTTTTTGCAGTAATACCAAACAGTAACTGTTCTTTTTCCATCGACCGCAACACGGATTTACCAACTTCTAGTTATTTCTATATTCATAACCTATGTAAAGAAACACCTTGCATTAATCGTTTCGCTACAGTTCTGGAACATGTTGTTGCAATGACATAAACGAAATATATTCACCTAAAAATCAATACACATAGTAACACCTGTTTTTTGCTACTTGTAAGTTGATGTTCAATTTGCAATTCCAATTTATATCATAGGAATTATGCCTATGCCTCAGAGATAGGTTACATCTTCTTCGCGTTCGACATATTTTATTACAGATGAATATAACAAAAGAATACACCATGATTCTCAACCTGAGCTCAGCTTACTGCCCAGAAGGACCTCTATATGGCGAGAGGACAATAAACATTCAAACCAAAAAGAATATAACACACCAGCATCTTCGTTTTGTTATAGAAGGGGAGCAGCATTAGTTAGCCCGTGTGTGGAGCTATACCCGGAATCAGGGACTCTACTTTTCAGGGAATGGTATAACACTTAGCGCGTTGCCCAACAGGGCCATCTGTCACCACCTTCCCCTGTTCCCACAGGCTGCATCCACCTTCAGTTAAGAAAAGCGGACGAGATGGAGGGGACAGGAGGGGTCTGGACCAAAGCTCTCCACCCCCGCCCTCCCAGTTCCCCACCCTCCCCTGAAATATGACAGGCCACGTCCCAGCGGCGCTGACATTGACGTACAGCTGAAGACCCTGGAGAGGCGGGTGGAGAGATGGGGCGGCTGGTACATGGGGTGTCTTGACAGGAATCGCCCACCGCTTTAGCCAGCATCAAGTGATCGTGTTGAGTTGTGTCGCGATGCTTGTTGACTAAAGGTATTCATCACACCAAAGCCAAGGTGCTCTCTTCTTCCCCTCCCCACTTCTTCCCATCCTTCTTCTCTTTCTACCTCTCCGCATATATATATTCTTCCCTCTCACTACCATCCTTGACCCCACGCCCTTCTTACCATAACCTACCACTCCCTCTCACCCAAGGTCTTAGAGCACGTGCTAGCACCCAGTCCCTCCAGCTGCCATAACCCTTACCTCTATACCATCCACCTCCTAATGTTATATCAGGAAACAGTTTATTTGATTCAACCCAGACCCTCCGCGATGTCGATTTCAGAGAGAGGCTGGCAGCCGTCATAAAGAACGCTAGTCGGTGTCAGTTAAGGTCACGGACACAGCGGCCAAGGTCAGCCGGGCTGACAAGCGCAGTCACAGCCCAGCATGAGCCGCTCCTAGAGCTACTCGTTTAGAGGGGCGGGGCTGGGTGGGTGTGGGAGGGGTGACCGTAGCGGACGGGCAGGTCGGGCGGGGCAGTAGGTAGGCGGCCATGCTGATTGGGGTGGGAATTGGGGGTGGGGCGGAGTTTGTTATGGTACTGATGGTGGTGGGTTAAGGAGTATAGTTTCTCGCTGGTCCTTCCCTATTCACCCATCTGTCTGACCTACTCCATCCCTCCGAGTGCAACCGCTCAACAATTATTGTTATCTGTTGCTCTATCCCTCCCCCTGTCTTGCGTATTTTTTCTCTCTTTCCACCGTATTTGTTCTACGTCCCTGCCTTAATCCATCTGGCTGCACCTCATCATGCCCTCTGCCCATCCACCCGCACCCTCTCATTTTGTCCCCTCGTGCCTGTGCTTGTGTGTGCCCCTTAGCGAGCTTGGCTATGTTAATGCCAACAGGGTGGCGCTATACAATGAAGACGGGCAGAAGCAGGCTGCTGGCAGCTGCCCCCTCCTCCCAACCACCCCTCCGCCACCCGGCCCGGCGCCCGTTTAGAACATCAGGGGACGAGCCGGAGGACACACCAGAAAAGCACCGCGTCCTCCAGCCAGCAGCTGGTGCTAGCGGTGGTTCTGGGGGCGGTACTGGCGGTGGTGCAGGGTGGTGCTAGTGATGGTGGTGGTGACGGTGGAGGAGCGGTTACCGTCAGAGAGAGGGAGGGAGAGGAGGATTGGTGAGTATGTGGGTAGGGGTTTGTGGGGGCGGAGTGTTGGGAGGGGTAGATAGCGGGGTAGGGGAGAGGAGAGGCAGTGGGGTATGGGTGTTGGAGGAACGCTTGGATGGATGACTGGGTGGGCAGGGTACAGGCGGACCCCTTCACTCTCCCCCAACACACCCTTTTACCCCCGTCACTCTCCCATCGTCTGCCGCCCCGCACAGCTGTTTCCGTCCGCGCCCGCCGATACCGGGGGCACCGCCGCCGCCATTATTTATGACGGCCGCGCCTACCCTTTGACCCGAAGGGGTCGTGGGGGGTCAAGCACATGTACACGTTGGTGAGAACAGTGACCATCTTAGCGATGGGAGGAGAATGCAACAAAGGGCGGAACTCATACCAATCCCCGCACAAGATCGTCATGCCCAATCCCGGCGCCTATCCAGCGCCCCTTGCATACCTAGGTTCTTGTCGTTCCAGTCATCGAAACATACCGCTGGAGATTCTGCTCTGGACCCTAGTTCATACAACTGTGCCTACTCGATCGCACAGGCTCTATTTATATCTATGGAGCACAGCGTGGGACCTGCCATCCATGTCCTACCGGTTATGACCCTACATGACCCCGCATCAAAGACAGTACCGCCTCATTAAACACTAATGAGTCATTTTCCTATTTATCTACGGCCTGGCCGCCATCAGAAGCCGCACGACCCACCCCTCCCTACGGCTCCTTTGCCTCACTCACTGGAACCCGGAGTTGGTTTGCAGGGGGTGTAGGTGGGAGGAGGAGTAATAGATAGGAGGCGGAAGGTGTGAAACAAGAGATAGGAGGGACAAGCAAGAGATGGAAGGTAGGCCGCAGGAGACGGGAAGTGCAGGCAAGACGCGGCATGGTTAGAAATGAGCAGGAGAAAGCAAATGGAAGTGGGGACGCAAAAGCGGGATACGGGCAGGTAAAATGGGGGGGGGGGGGGGTAGATACAAGAAGGGAAGAGGTGGAAAGCTGCTGTGGGTGACCTGGTAGGTGAGAGGCTGGAACCAAAATGTGAGCAAAGGGAGGCAAAGGTTATCAAGTGGGTGTTGCATGGCAGTACTTTTTTTTCTTTTTTTTAAGCAATTTTGTGTGACACAATCACCGAATTCGGCTATACCGCCGTTCTTCCACTCCCCTACTCCTCATTCTAATGGCCTCCCATGCTCGAGGAGAACACCCCTACCACTTGGCCACTGAGTTTGGTATGTAACAAGTGAGAGGTGGGGAACCGGAGCCCTTCACAGTCCGGATTGATGACGTCAGAGCGTGGGAATCTGTACCCCATTAACCCTATCCTGACTTAAAATCTGGGGGATAACAGGGGATCGAGATTGGCACTACTGCACTGCCTTGTTGGCAGCAGTGGTCGGCTAAAGCTTCGCAGTCGGATGAGGGGAGGGGGCTAAGGGCAATATTTTTGTTGTGTAGACCAACAACCACCACCATCTGCATGTCGTAGGGTCGATGTGAGGGCATGTAGGAGCGTGGTAGTGGATGTTCAGTTTCTGTGTACCCCCATCACACCACGAGCCAGGCCCGCCGTCACTCCACTGTTTACCTGCAAAACACACCATGCTGCCACTCCGGTGTGAGCGCTATCCGTATTGGCTCTCCCTCTGATACCACTGAGGTGGTGCACCCTTATCCTACTTAAACCTGTAAACTATATAGCTTATGGCCGCACTATATATAACATTCCTAACCTGGTAGAGCCTGGAATATACGTGTTGTATTGTATTGAAGGAGTGGAAGCTTCATGGTGTAAGGTAGTGGTAAGCTGATAATGGGTAGTAAATAGTGATGGCAGCTCGTGGGTGACAAAAAATTGGATGGCAGGTGTAGCAATTATTCCCCATGAGAATTATAGCCAGTCCTGGGAGGTCGCCAGTAGCAGTCTGTAGGAGGCTGCAGTCAGAGGCCGGAAATGGGAGGTGGTCAGTAGGAGGTTTACGCCAGAGGGCGTCAGTAGATTCTTAACAATAGGAGGCTGAAGCTAGAGGGCCGCAATGGGTGGGTGGCAGTAGGATGCTACACCTAGAAGGCGGTAGTAAGCGGGCAGCAGTAGGATTCTGCAGTCAGAGGGGTGCGCCGAATTGGAAGGGTTATAGCGTTGTTGTTGGGGGTGGTTAGAAGGCGGCAGTGGTTGGTAGCAGTGCAGATGACTGGGGCACTGCGTTAGCGGATGTCGGTGACGGCAGGCAGTAGGCAGCAGAGCGGTTGATGTCCATGTCAGTGCGGGCGGCGGGCGTCAACACCAGGGATGGATCCAGTGATGAATCATTTCCTGTGTTATTGATCTGCCGCGATAGAGATAGGTGAGGCTTGATGAATCAATAAGTAATCAGTGCTGATTGATACGATCCTAACCCTGTAAATCTACCTACCTCCAGCAAACGACCACGCTTCTGTCATGCCCACTAACCCTTTTAAGTTGGCACACTACCCCCAGGCACTGTTGCCCGTCGGTTACACAGTGTTACAGTGGCTTGGGAGAGGAGGGCTGGGTTACTCGACGGGATACCTCTGTGTGCTTTGATAGAATTACAGATTTATTTCATCGATGATAGGAAATGATTGATGATATTTGGAAAATAAAGCATTGCATCAATATTACACCAAAGGTATCCCGAATTAGCATGGGATAATGCATATGGCTGGCCATATTTGTCTATTGTCCCCGTATTGTTATGTCTGACAGGGGACCTTTCCCACATCCTGTACAGTCTATAGAATGAGGCTATGGAAGTGATTGATTGCTTGTCAACTCATTCATAAATTCTGAAAATCATAAGGGATACGGTAAAGATTTAGTATTATCCGTCTACTTGATGTTATAACCACTTAAATATCAATACATAAACACCAGATTTCCTCCTTTATTCCCTTCCGTTCCCCCACGGTAAGAACGAACTCTCTGCTGCACAATAAATCACGCAGCCGCTTGTCGTTGCATCCCCTCTCTGTCTAGAAATCTTTACCTAAAGGGGATTGCTTTAGACCAGAAAATACTGTTGGGGACCGTGTTGATTCTATTTGCCATTCTTTTAAAAAGTTATCAGGCGAACTACTTATTGAGAGTGGCTTGTCCCTACCTTTTCTGTTCTTCATTGATAGCTTCCTTATAAGCTACTGTACCCGTTGTCAAGATTTCCTATTTACTATGGCGACTGGTGTTGTTTCTCTGGCATGTTTCATCGCACAATGGATCTCACTAATTATTCTGTTAATTGCAAAATACTGAATCATACCATTGCCAATTTCCACTTTCTCTATACTGCTATGTGCGACGACGCACGTTCAATGGTCACTGAGTCAGCATGCCTGGACCAAAACCCCATTTTCGCATACTACTTAGAGTGACCAACTTTGCGAAAACAGTATGATGATCTTGTCATGCCTCACGGAAGATGTTCACAGGATGTCGGGCATATGAAAGAATACATATTCTACATACAAGATTTAAACACTTCTGTGTACCGCTTTTTTATCACTTTGTAATAATTAGTCAAGCACTTACAGGCTCGAACATGAGGTATTGTTTTATACCCCTGACGGATCTCAGTAAAAGATATTACCTGCTAATGTGCTGTGCGATAGGGATGACGCCATACTGATAAACTAAGTTTGCAGGTATGAATTGATATCAATGGTATTACTCTGCCAATCCATACATATCATGAGTTGGTGAAATTTGTAAATACGCGTTAATAAAACATTGTATGTCAAATAAGATATGGACAGCCATGTTGAAAGCTATTCATGTATACAACTTACATGTAGTTCTTTATCACTATGATAGCCCAATAACTTTTGTTCGTTCCAAGTGAGGAAACTATCAAACTTAGAGGACCAACTCCATACGTTGAATAATTCATCTCGTAATGAATACCATTACATGCAACAGAGCTAATATAATTCCTCCAAAGTTTTTGATAACATTCAGGTTGGGAATAATTCATTGGTTTACTCGGAAATGGACTTACTGACTCACAATGTACCCTGCGCTGCGCCAATTGCTATGTGTTTATTGAATAACAACCTTTCCAGCACCAGTTGTTTTTTGAGGAGTTCTTCTATGGGTCCACTGAATCATAATATTATCTTTGTATTGACAGATAGAGATAAATTGAGCATCAGTAGTCATGAATCAAAGTCTATTATTCGATATGATGCTGTGGCACCCTCAAAATTTAGATTTTTCTCAACTGTGCCATATAGACATATCATATTGGGAATAACTGGGTAGCTGTGACTTGCAGTTCTATTGGTTGCTAGTTTTGGCATGTGTGCGCAATTGATGACGCGACCCTTAAAATCGCTCACGGATTAGAAAGTCTGATCGATACCAATATCTATCCACAAAAAAAGTGCAAAGAGTACACTTTGTTCACAGAGATAGTCTAGACCAGCGAACAAAACATGCATTGGTGGTCTATGGCGCGAGTCTGTGATGTGGGACTGTGTGATAGTGTGTGGGTGAGGTGTGTGCCTCTATTGGGTATTGGTATCAATACGAGTCGATGGCTTGTGTGAATAGCTGTGGAGGCCCGTGAGGCATGGGTGCATAATAATGCAGCACACACGTAACCATGCCGCCAGGTACGTGGCAATGATGACCATTCACCTGTGTAGCCCGAGCACCTTACTCTGTGACCACCTCGCCTAGAGAGCAGCTCAAGAACGCAGACCCGTGTGTCGTCACAGCGTCTGACTGACCCTCCATGCAACCGGATCTACACCTGCGCATGCGCCTCACCCACCACCAACTGGAACATGATAAAGGTGACTAATTATCTACCTCCGGAGACCTACCCGACCCTTCTGAGGAACCCTAGCAGGATGGCCTCGCCTGGACACCTTCCTGTAGGGTGAACTATTGCTCTTTCAGACTTGAATCTGTACTGGAACGCGCAAGTCCAGGACGTGTTCAGTGGAGTGACGCGGGGTCATGCTCCAGTGACCAACCGACACTCGTCCCGCGTCGATGCGCCGCGCCACTCGGAGTATATTAATAATTGGTGGCCGTTTCCATGCGAGGGATATGGCACATATATCATTGTTGTGTCCCAACATCATCCCCATACACCTGCCTTTACGAAGCACCACAACCACCGCCACCACGAAACTCCAGCGTGTCCCAAGCTGCCGTATCGGCCCCACATACGGCTGCCTGGCCGGGATTAGCCCCCGATTGTGCAACGGGATCATGATTCTAATGAGGATCAATTATTGAAATTGTCGATATAATTCTGCGGGTCGCCTCGCAGGGAGAGCTGACTGTTGTTGGAGCGCGGGGTCGGCACGGGACTAGTCGCATGGACCACGCCTACAGAGACTCGAGGACTAGGCGCCACACGGACGGATACTAGACAAGGGGGAGGTCGTAGGGCGCCGGACGCCACGGGGCCTGGCAGTTCCAGGACGACGGCAATATGTCCTTCTTCGCCTTCAATGCCAGCAATGTGCCAGGATCGAGTCACTTTACCAAGACCAGGCGCCAGAGTTCTAGTAGTAAATTGGCCAGGTAAGTGTGAAGACGGGGAGTCAGGCCGGTGTGTTGTAACTGCTACTTTCATAAGATATATATATATGTTACATTCGTGTATGTATATATATGGATAAACCTTCCAGAGGTATGTACATTGTACATATATACCCATTTTAGAGAAGGCTAAAGTACAGTTAAAAAACACTAAACAACACTGCTCCCCACCCAACCTGTGCTATTGGATGGTGCTGGTCCCTGATCTCATTCTGTTGATAAATGACACGCTCGTAAAAGATATTTTCTCTCGGTGTAATTCCCATCCTGAATTCAGATAAAGGGTTTGTACATTAATCTCAGATGACTGCGAATGGTATATATGTATGCTTGTGCCTGCTTGGGCCAGATGATAGAAGTCATTAACAATGTAAGCTATTCTATGGACCGGGCCCTGTGGACGTACTGCTCACAAGGGACACATGGGTGGTAAACTGGAATGAGGATGGGGAAGTACACAAAGGGGTAGAATACGAGTCTGCTGGGTATGTTTTGCTGCTATAACGACCCATGCCAACACACACAAATTAACTTTGTTAGTTAGCCGGCGGAGGGCGGCATGCGGCTCGCTGATATGGCCCGAGTTATGGACGAGCTTACCGCCCAGCACCGGGAGCAGCTCTCCATACATCACGAGCAGCTCGCACCCCACACCGAGCAGATAGTTTTCATTTATTGATGTTATTGTCTTCCCAGCGAGACCATGGGTACCCAGTAGTGGGGTGTAGAGCCGGTAACAGGGGAGGCAGGACCCCGACGGCATCCTGACAATAGGTTATAAACATATGTAGGGGGTGGGGCTGAGTTAAAAGAGGCTGGGGTCCCTGATGGGTGTGGGGATGGGCTGGGAGTACCCCCCGCCTCCCCTCTCCCCTCCGTCCCTGCAAGAGTGGCTGGACGTAGCCAAGGCCTGGGCGGGTAAGATTACACATAGTTCATTGAACAAACACAACTTGAATCTGGCGTTATCCGTCTGGGCTTTCCCTGGTCATGGCCCCCTGTGGGAGTTTCCACTCCAGTCCTCTCCATGCACGCTCAGTGAGCACGGACATCCACCCCTCACCTCCCATACCTCTCCTCCAGTCTCTCTGGTCATGGACCTGTACGTTTTCCACTGTAGTACCGATAGGTTATCACTCCCCAGGACACTGTATTGCTTCTACCCAGAGTGAGATGTTTCCAATTCATTCAGAGGATTATGGATTGTTCCAGGTGTAACACAGTAATAATAATTCACTTTCGTCTAGGTTCTTTATAACCGTGGATATACACTAAATGTAAGAGTTGTGCCAAGGGAAGACAAATATAGATCGGAATACAGGAGATGCGCTCATGATTGACCTAGAAAATCAGATAAACTGGGTTAGTTATTCATACCTAATCAAAAATTATAATCAATATTGATGCATCTTTTAGATACATTGAGCTACCTGAACTCCATGCATGTAGCCAACACAAAGACCTCCAGTGAATATATTGTATTCTGCAGAGAACGACTAGAACATTAGTACCTTAGTGTTTGTCTGCCATTGGTTGGTGATAACAAGTGTGTATGGGAACTAGTGTCTGCATTATCGACTGCTGCCTGAACTTGGTTCTGCTCAGAACAAAGAGAGGCTAAATCCAATGCGGTTTAGTTTGACAATGTATCTAGTACGGAACACGTGAAAGTAGGCATCATATGCTATTCAGTTAAGTTTACTGAAACTTCGCGAACTTTAACATCTCCCATATTCACATGCGTTTTGACGAAATGTAAATTTTACTATCGCCGAATGTGTAATCATGCAACATAAAGGAAATCTTTTGCTGAATTGTAATAGATCTCTTATATACGAGGCGGATATCATGATAACTGGGACTATATGTAAGAACCTGTTATATGTCATCATAAATGTTGGTTATACAAGGTCCAGGAAGCTCAGGGCCTATCAGCTCTGGGATATAGGAACATGGTCCCTGTCACAACCACGAGGCAGTCTCCAACGCTCCAGCTGGAGGCTGGGATTGAAGCCGCATGTATTGATTGGTAGTATAACGGATGAGGGGTAGGAAACCCCCACTAGACCCAGGGGAGGGTGCCGACCGAGCCCGTGGGGATAATCCACCACACCTGGATATTAATTAACCCTAATCCCCAAATCCTCATATACAATGCAGGAGACTCTCCGGGACTGAGTAATCTACACATTAGCCTGTGTCATGTAGTATTCTTCTCCCCAGATGGATGGTGTGTGTAGGGAAATGGGTCATAATTGATCGAACTAACTTCAATACTGAGACGTGATACATTGGACACTTACCAGAAGGAGTCCCCCTTTATTCATACACTTAACCTCGTTTTAGTCGGCAGTAAAATTATTGGTGTTTCTGGTTATGACAACATACTAAGTCCTGTTATCCGTACCCAATCAGGAAGAGTCTGTGCTTTGTAGTGGCTTGCTGATAATTACTCACTCTGGCATTGGCAGAATGAAGCTGTTGGGCCCCGAGGCCTGGGTTTATCGTGTTCTGATTACCCAAGCCGACATCAGTGGAACCCACCCATCTCACATCGATTATTACCTTAGTTGTAGCTGCGAAGCACCGTTGGTGGGTCACGACATATTACCAAGTACGATCACAAATATCTCCTCATAAGGATTCCAGATTCATACCCAACACACTGTTATAATGCAGTCAAGAAAAATCAATTCCTATATTTAGAGATGAAATGCTTTCAGTTCTCTGTAACACCGTTATTTCAGTTTTGATGAACGGAACACGGCAGATTCCCCCATTAAGATATTCATTTCAAGGTTGTGCCTGTAGATATGTTTCATCTTATAGATAATTGATCGAGCCAAGTCGTATTTTTGTTCATGTTCTTTATTCATACTGCCCACGCTCAGTCTATGATGATTAGTTTGCGTACGTGAATAGTTCGTGCGTAAATTTACAACATAACATGGTAATTACACAATAACGTAAGTATAACAGAAGAATAGGCAAAATTAGATATATACTTCGCTATACTAAATCTAGCTTTTTACATCAATAAAATATTACTTTCAAAGAATTGTTCTGGCGATAACACCTTCAATTCTAGTAGTATGGAAGATTAGAGTCTGCTCTATCCATGTGATAGTAGCGGTACTGAGCACATTGCTACTGGGGCTTATCATTAAGCAGATAATCTAAATCCATTCAATTCACATTTAAACAAAAACAATAGATAATTTATAATAATTTAGACATTCGTACTGAATTCACCAGATATGAGAAACAAAATCATTTTTGTTGACATATATAATTTACAACAATTATAAAAGTCGATAGGAAGGACTACGGTTCAGGGGTATTTAGTCTAGCCACCTTTCCTTATTAAGTTAGTGACTAAATGTTATACAACTTTGATAGAGCCTTTTTCTTCATTTGGAGTTTAAATGAATCATAATTGTTAATGTTACGAGTTATTCTCGGTAATGAGTCCCACAGACGTGCTCCTCTGTACAAAACTCCTGATTTGTATTTTTCACACTTGGGTCTTACTATTTTGCATATAACTGCATCAGAAGGTCTTGTACGTCTCAGAGATCTTACCATTAATCTAATTTTTTTGTTTAAACATAACCCATAATATGCATTTTCTCACGATCTGTCAATAACTGAGTTCCAACATCCCTATGTAATTTCAAAACGTTTGATCTACTATCTCGATTTATAAATATTGTATGTGTATAGCAGTAAGAAAGCTATAAAAGAGAGATGTATCTTTTCCCTCGTTCAAGCGGAGGCTCTGTTACCATAGCATCTAGCAGTCTCCAGGAAGTTGTCTTCCCACCTAGCATGCATATAACTGTGGACTTTATCAAAAGGCACCCGATGCACCACTTTCTTGTGGAATACTGTGTGATTAAAAGAAGAACATGTCTTTTTGCCAATCGATGCTTTTCTTTGCCTTCAAACTAAGTTGTCCAGATAAATTAAAGTGAGAGGAAATTCGGGTTAGTGCGCTCTTAGAATACCAAATTGTCCCTCTTAGAACGAAGATAACAGAGGGACAGCAGGAACCTAACAACTAGATTACCCCCGGTGTCCCCTGAAATAGCCAATTCTCTCCAAGGCTCAGTAATCGAGCTGTCGGTCGATAGCAGAAAGGTCCTGACTCCTCCCTGCCAAAGCTGTTGAGGGGGTTCAGACAAGCCAATGATACAGACACGTCAATAATAAAGATGCTTTCTGTCACTGTTGACTCTTATAAACTCTGCAGATTCATGATGATTTCTTCAGTCATTTCAGTTACTCATTGATGCAGTAGCTGGATTTAAGAGATATTTAACTACTGTGTATATGAATTAAGACTTATATGAATTTTAAGACGTATTTATCACACACAAAAACCTCTTGCTGTGCTAAATTCTTCTAGTTGCATTTAGCTGGATGAACATTTACCAAATACTACCCGCTGCTAGAGGTGCAGTATTAATAATATTCGGCCTCACTCTGACGTACTGATTGGCTACCAATATTCGGTCTGTTCACAGGATATGAATCGACAACTTAGAAAGTAAATAAGATGCCATTTTTCGTGGTTATTTTAGGTATAGAATAATAAGAGAACATAGTGAGTGAACCCGTAGTGATTCTGTGATTCTGTTCTTGGCATTTTGTCCTATAACTATGGCCCTCCGCCTTTAGCGTCGTGCAGAAGTTATAGGACATACGACCTCTAACGGCAATTGCTACGGGATCACTGATTACGTTTTCACTTATCAAACCCATTTTCCAACAACTTGACTGTTATGCTCCGTATGTTAGATTAACTTAGGTCAGTTTTAATAGCCATGCATGGATATAGAAATCCAACCACGAGTCATGGCACTGAGTATACATATCTACATGTATATAGAAAAATGATATGAGCAAAGTAAGTTTACACAGGGACGACTTTATATTTCCTATTGCGCTCCATCGACAACATGCTAATCCGAAAGATATCGATCACTGGCTGTCTAGACAATGTGTCATGGAATATTCTTTGTGTGAGATTCTATATAGTAAAGAAAGCTTACCCAACATGGTCCAGGGTAGTGACATTCTTTTCTGCATGGATCGCATGCTCGATTTGGTAAAAGTAAGGTAGTAAGAACCCAAGACAAAGCAGAAATGCAACGCTACATGCGTCTTTAAGTTATGGTCAATGGTAGATGTTAGAAAACCAAGGCCATGTTTTCGACACGAGAGGCTAACGTTCAATCTTTCAAGCTTTGGACCTGGAGACTTATCACCCCGTGTGAAGCACGGCCAGTATCCAGCCTATGAATAGGATGTTTAGTGACTAGTGTGACATTTATAAAACATCAAAAACTGAATAACGATGGTTGAGATTTATAGTGTTGGACGTTCACATAAACTAAAAAAATCTGAAAATGTCTAACGTCTATTCTTTGAATTCTATAACGAGGCACTTTTTCAGAACTTTTAGGCATTTTGGACCATGTTTCGGTAACAGGCATTCCTTACGTGTGAGACTGTCCTATGAGATGAATAGGTCTCAGTTAATTCGCAGCGCATACATGATTCATACTAGATTTTGTATTTAAGATATATGACGAAGGGGAAAAAACATATGATTGTACCGTTTGACTACACACAAATAATAAGTATTCGAATATATATAGGCTGGATATCAACACTGTCTTCCCTTTCTCTGTAGCAGTGACAGTAGAATACATGAATAAAATATGAAGCGGAAATATCATCATATCATATCGGATATATGGGAATACCAACGGGAAGTCAACTTAGAAAATCTGTGAGTCTAAAAACACTATATATGTCACTCATATTACTTAGCATAACATCTTTGGTTTTAGCCGGCTTACGAATGGCAATGATATAGAAAGTGATCCGTTCGGAAAGGCGCAATCCAGGTTAGTTTAGAGATCAATGTCAACCCTGTAATAATAATAGATGCTAGATTAATTTTGAATTCTTGAATCGATTATATTTAAATCCCTTTATATATTTCTATTCTATCTGTATAAAGGTATACACACCAAGCAACATCGACCACACTTTCATTAATTGATTTGGCTTATCTGGTACATTGATAACATGTACATGTGAATCAATCCTATACCCCCATTTCAACGTTAGTGTGCCTTCTTCAGGGGTCTACTTCATTTTGTAATGATGACGATAGTAATATCAAAAGTGATATCTGCAGTTTTGATGGCCAATAATCAGATAATAGCCCCCTATTTGTTTTTTCTATCAAGTTATAATATGGCCGACCAGACCGGCTGCACTGTTACCTCTAACTCTACCGAGAACCCTTTAGAGCTGGGCGACTAGATGAAGGCAATAAGAGTGAGGGTAGTGCTTGAAGGAACAACCAGCAGATGATGGCTCACCTAACGTCAAAGTAAATGAAGGTGAAAATATACCTATGGACATAGGATTGATTAGGGAAAACTACGATGTTTCGACAATACTGCGATGGTCATTTACTTAATCGCTTTCCTTCATATCTATAGTGACCTGATAATGTGGCTGAGTAAATTTCAGTGTTGTTATTCTATACTGATATACGGATTCATGCCATACTGCTGTATGATTCACACAAAAACATATTTACCGTAGTTTCTTAATTGCCATTTTCAAAGTGTTAATTTAATTAACATTGCCAGAGAGTTATTTGGAAAGATTTAAAAAACTCCCTATGGACAGAGGAAAGTCTCCCTGCTTGTCATGCAGGCTCACTGACACTACACCTCGAGCCATTCTGTGATCCGAGTGGGGCATTACGTCACTTAGGCGTATTGTTACCCAACCTTCAGTTTACGTAATACCAGTCCCTTCCCAATTCACTCACATGCCTCACCACTTAGACAGATCCGACGTGTCCTGAGATATAGGCAGATGTTATTACGATTCACTTAAGATCTGATCCAATTTCCCTCTGGACGAACTGTTTAACACGGAGTTCAGCAGGAGGGCACCTCGTTTTAATTGTGTCGATTAGCACATGTTCCCTTTGGGGGTAAATACGTATGTTATTCGAATAGACTAAACTTTGTGGTACCACAGGCAATTATTCTATGTTCCACAAGCCTATCAACATATATACAGGCAACTTTATGTATTACTATGATCCGTCAACAAGAATGTATATTTAGTTGTACATCAGTCTTGTTATCAGAAACTAGGGACACGTGAAATTAGGAATGGAATCCTTATCAAGATCAATTCAATTTGGGACAAGAAGCAGTGTAATAACTAAACCCTCTTTCTTAAAGGGAACACTTGTGCTTTTAAGATTATTAGATCATATGGTTACCCAGATTAACTCGTTTTTAGTAGGGACAGGTGTCGGATGTAAAATAATGTATCCTTGTATGTACGCATATAAACCTTAAACATGAGCTACGCATGGTTACAACGATTATGATATAAGAATCCATGAGTCCTAACCGTTAAAATGTTGTCCTGAACTACTTCTATCTCTTTGTTGGTAATTCAAGTCGCCTTTGAGATACTATCTCAGCCTACTGTTTGCAACAAAAATACTCTCACTAAATTCTCGCTTCGAGATTTACATCTCAGGGTAGGCGAGACATGTGGCGGGCTTTCCACGGTCAGCAGAAACCATTCCATTAAGGATGTTTTGTCCACCGCATCATTATTGCGGTGATTGTGTTGGCAAGGAATCCCACCGAGACGATAAAGCCCTATTGACATTTATCTAAGGAAGAAGGGGTGGAGACATCCAAGTCAGCCACATCGAACTGGGATTCTAGCTTAAGGGACAGAGACAGGGGAAATTGGTAGCTCTCCCAGTGGGAGAAACGATAAACCAGAATGATATATCGGCAGTGTTTATGGAACATCGATGATAATATGGGGAGGGATGGGCGGCACTCATACCCTTAGTGCTTATAGAAGGCCTTCGTGGCAGTTGTGCGCTGTGCTATGTCACAGACACGGATGCCTGGTTAAAGGATGCCTTCAGTTGTATCAAGGGAAGGCCCATGTATAGCACTGGAGCCGCGCCTTGTCCTTCGGAAAGTGTATGAGAGCATGCATGTTAGGTGAGCTTTACATGGATTACGTGCAGCGGGTGTAGACACATACCTGTGTATGTTTATTCAGATACATACACCAGTCCTCCTCATCCACCTGCCATATAGTATTCGTGTTCTCGTTTCATTATTGCCACAATATCCTGCGTAAATACCTACAACACGTGCTTTGTTCAGCTAATATGTAGAGGATTGAGAAGAAGCGAGCGGATGCTCTGATCATATCCATCATATCATATATCCGTGTATTACCGACATCGGCGGTAAACATGCGCTGTATAAGTAATGTTCCGAGCTGCTCCATGCCATCGATCTGTTGGCTGTCTGGCCTGCGTGAGCTGCTCAGTGCCTGTCACCGCCCTGACTTGACAAGGGCCAAGCGCCAAGGATACCAGGCACCAGAGGCTTTCTTCTCTACGTCCATACTAAGTGGGAGCCTACAGGGCACCTCCTCTATTGAGCACTGTTGCGTGTGTAGCTCTCTATACGTTGCTCGATCTTTACATCTGCCCACAGATCCCCATCTGCCCGCCTTATCTCAAGTCCCCCTGCTCCTTCCTCCCATCTCCCGTTTAATTTCCCTATCCACTTTCTGTTGGTCTTTGTCTCCCTCCTCCTGCACCCGCACCCCTCCACCCTCCCCGCAGATACACAGAGACAGACACAGCCCACCACTCTCCTTCATCTCCCCTGGAGGGACGTCACTGCTGCTCCAACGTGTAGAAAATCAATATCAATAACCCATAAACTCAGTGTGCCACCGATTATATCAGAGTAGGCGATAGTGACCGTTGAGAGAAGACACCTGGTCCCATAGTGCCTTCATCACCTAACAGAGTCCTAATAACATATATGTGATTCAGTGTGGCACTCCTAACACACCTACCCTTGGGAACATATACTCTTTCACGCTTGCTTCTTTTCGAACCCAGATCATGCCTCAGGTTAATGATCTCGATTGACTGGCATGTGCTGGAAAGTGTCTCTCGGAGGTGTTGGTGTATGATCCTGATGAGGATGCTGATGGTGATTATGGTGATAAGGATGATACGGATGTAGATATGTCTATATAGGATGGAAGAGGCGATTATATGATACACACACACATATATATATATATACAAATTTATATATATATATATATATACATTCATATTCATGATAGATATGTGTACAAAATGTATATATGTATACCTATATTGTACACTTCATATCTATCATATATATATACGAACATATATAATCAGTGAATATTATCAAGAAATGTCATGAAACAATCATATGAAATTGAGTAGCATTTAGATTTTATCCTACCCCGCCACATGTTTTTAACCTCATATGTCACCTGTGGCATATAAATAATTTATGGCATAACTGTGGCATACAGTCACACCATGTTAAGCCTATGGAGATTTATATGAGGGGTAGGATAAATATGTATACGTCATTTGCATGTAGATATGTAGATATACACATCATAAGTCGTCCAATATCCAGGCTTAAAGACACACCGCCCGCGCAGTGTTGTAGTATCCAGCCAATGTCTGGGGATCCCGGAATTAGATTAGATTAGATCCCGGGCAAATCCGTTCAGGTTTAGACTCCACTCTGTCAGTAATTGAGACAGCGCGAACTGCCTCACAGGGCTCTACCATCTAATTCAACTTCCTATCAACTCAACGGCTCAGTAGCTCTAAAGCTAAGGCAACCACACGCGTCATTTAGACCAGGCAATATCGGCTTACCTAAACTCACAATAACAGTTCATCGGAGTGAAGCTAGACAGTATGAATGCCCGGAGGCCAGGTAAATCGTTTGGCAGTGTCCGTTAACACCTACAAAGGTCGACGTGTTCGCGCCCTGTTCTAGCACCACTGGTGTTGTGGCACTTATGCCACATCAATCACGACAGCTTTGTATGTTGTCGGAGGCACTGGTGGACGCCCGGCGGCTAGGAACACCGCCTGTAGGAAATTCCCGTAGTGATATATTAACCGGGAGTTGAGGCCCGAACCCTTCCACCCAGCTATACACCAGCACCACAACCCTGCACCCCGCGAGCAGGGCCACCACACGCCGGTGTGCATTTTGTACAGGTCAGTGTGGAGGCATTAAAGCGGACCCCTCAACAGGCCCCGACTAGTCATACATGTACAAAGTCACAAAAAGTGGTTCATATCCGTAAGATTTATTGATGTAGCTAAAAGGTAGTCTGTTTCCATGCGTGTAGAGTCACGGGGAAACGGACATCCACTATTATAAGCAATGTTGCTATATTGTGTGTGTGTATGTATACATGTATATATATATATATATATATATATATATATATATATATATATATATATATATATATAATATTTCTCGTTGTACCATGTACGTGATAGTCCATTGGCAGTAGGTGTAAATCTTGGGTTTTTCGTCTGGGGTTCATCCCATCCCAAGAACCTGTTTCACTAGTTTTGAGACAAAAGTGTTAGACAGACATGAGAAGCGGCACCAACAGTGCAAGCAAGAACGGACAAAACAAAGTCACGTTTCATAACACATGTCACATCTATTGTTGCATGTTGGGTCACAATGTCTGTGTTGCGAACAGTGACACTATAGCGCCACTTGTGCCAGCGCTACTTGTGCTGTCACGAAACTAGTCAACCCCAATATGTCTGTATGGTGTCACAGACGCCGTCTAGACATATCACAAAACTAGTGAAAAAGGTCCCAGATATACGTAGCAAGAACACATACGAAGTAGTGTCTTTAGCCATATAACTTTTCTCGTGACTTCCTAACGGGAGAGACCTCACACGACGGTGTCTTTACTTCATGTAATGACGTAGGTGACATTCTCAAAACACAAAGGAGAAAAACTGTAACGTTTGTGACAAAACGCCAACAATATGGGATGTGTGGTGTCTTTCCTCCGAAAACGTTAAATCATTTCAGTTTTAGCCAAGCTTCTCCAGTTTCCGGTTTCCGCCTTCCTTCCCCCTCAGAATGTTCGCCCCTGTAATAAAAGAAAAAGGAGGCGAGCGATCGTTCCGTGAAACCCAGCTTTCTATCGATTCTTTGGGGAGATGCGACCATGTGGAAAAATGCGTGGTTCCACATTTCTCTACAAGAGGGGGGAATGCAATGATTTCCAGCAGAGGATGGATAAAATATTGAATTGCTGTCCAACAGGAAAAAGGAGAAGCGAACATATGAAATTCAGAAAATGAGGTATCATTGCTAGAAGGACTGAAATAGTACGTGATACCTTTCAAGAACAGAATTGTTTAGAAGGTGTGCGACCAGACTGGATGGATTGTAAAGCAGACTGACTGACTATATCTAGCTCATGCATAGGGAAAATAGTAATTGTTAAGTATGTTTCATCAAAATAGACTATAAGCTACTGATAGCTAGAAGTTTTAGATAATCCCAGATGTATATGATTTTACAATCAAATGTACAGCATCTGACAGCAAAATATCATGATATTTGCTAATATCCTTGTGTGGGATGGTATTTGCAAAAGCAGTGTTTTCTTGCTGCTGATTCGTCTTCAAATGTTGACTAGGTGTTACCATGCACCAATCCGGATGAAGATGCACCGTCGCCTAGGTTTAGGTTTTACTGTGGGTCTGAAGACGGGACAAGAGTGTCATCTTCACGTGCACGAAGCGTGTCTACCCATGCACGTCTCTCCCCCATCCATGCGTTTCGACTACTACTAAGGCCATCCTCATTAGGTGCTGGTCATATCACACCCTTTCTGCATCCAACCACCCCTCTCTTGCATGTTTAGTGCCGAGATCGATCGGACATAAACACGCAGGAGCCAACTCTTTAATTAACAAATTATGCCCGAGGACAAAATGCTGAAGGGTCATTATGTAGGAGGCAACAGCAGGCAGGGAGCCTCTCTAAGTAAGATGAATACCTGTATAAATAAACCCGTTAGTGGGTAAATAAATATCTGCGCCCTCCTTCACGCCTAGTGAGATCTGGGGGAGGAGAGTGAACGGGCGAGGACCGGAGAGGTGAACACCATTCAGTCCGTGTTTAATCCTCAATCGGTGACAATGGAGTTCCGCAACGGCCAATGTTAACTCATGTCTCCCCACTGCACCTGGCACGCTTTGGGGACACAGGTGGCGAACAGCAGGAGAATGACTCCGATTTTGGTGATGGAGGGTTAAGGTGGATAGTTGAGTATTGGGGCTGCAGCAGCAATGGCAGCAGCGGCGGCAGCGGTGGTGGAGTCTCTGCAGCAGTGAAAGCAACATAGTTGGAGGCAGATGGGGATAGAGGTGGTCGACGAACTGTCGGTGGCGCCATCTGACGCTTTACAGCGGCGACACAGTGAAGCAGGTCTCGGCACACCTGATGTCGGCTGCTGTGAATAGGATGCTGGCACAGTGCGCCGATAGCCGTCTCCAATGTCAACCAGGTCATTCTCTACCTTGTGTCTGTACCCTCTTCACGAGACAGACTAGAAACGTTGACATTGCTTAAAAATGATATGCGCTTCATCCAAATCTAGACAATTTAGTACTAATATGAAATTGTGTCAAGCACGCTTCATGCTTGTTTGATTGAAGACAGATATGTTTTTGAACCACAACGGCATCATTTCCTGTTTTCTTTCATAACATAAATTTATATATGTGGGTTTGTAATTTTTGGAGAATATACTTTGTATAATACAAACAACTATTACTTGAACAACATACATTGTATATGTTATCGTGTAGGTATCAATAACAAGGCAAGGACGTTGATCACTTACGGTCGCTATGCGCCACATCAAATATTCTCTATCATTTCTCTAATGGATGTCTAGCAGGAAGAACCATGGCTCATATGGCTTCTACTACAATGTACTTTGTATTCGATAGTAGATGCAATTTGCCTCTGCTCTATCTGCATGCCCTTCCTTTCCAAATGAAATTATAGTGAGTGTTCAGGTTTAATCATGGTGCTGTCGCTAGCTGATAGCAATCGATTAACAGTACACAGGTAATCCAATCGGCAAAGCTATTTCGCAGCAGTTTGTCTGATGGATCTAGCTTTTTCAACGGCGGTAGGTTGGAACAAAAATTGAAAGTGATGAAGTCAATTACTTGGACTGGAGGCAGTCAGTCACTCGGCTTGTTCCTTTACGGGAAACCAAGATGGCTGATTCCAGAGAACGGGGTTGCAGCCATATTAGCGTTGGTAATTGCCACTAGAGGTCGGCACTGGTCTGGTTGGCCAAGAAATGGAGAAGCATTATAAAACGGTTCCACTACACAAGGGGTTTCCCATTAAGGAGCTATGAATATGGATGCATACGGTTATGCAGATGGTTACTTATTGAGTTTTTCTTGAAGACAAAAATGATAATTTCGACTGCTGTCAAAATAAAGTTTCCGTCCTCATTCTTTCTGTGTGATATAGTCAATTGTTGACATACGTACAATAGCCGCACTGTGCGCTTTCTCCATTTAAATGGTAGGAGGCCTGTAGCTGGAGAAATGCCATTGTGACGTGGATAAAGACTGGAAGTAGGAGGTGGGGGGAGTTGACGTCAATAAATATTGATGATTCAATACAAGAAACCCTCTCTGAACGCCCATAACTGCGCCGCCTGCTGGTCTCTGCGCAAATAAAAAGCCACAAACATCGATCCTATTCGTCCAACATTTGGAGCCTATTACATGAAGCAGTTTCCTGGTTATGGCGCCTGTGAGGCTTTCAATCCCGACTATTTCCTATCTCGACAGCAGAGAAAGTGCCCACCCTGTACAGAAATACCCAGTGGTAAAAATGGCACGCCGTTTCCTGCGGTCAAGCCCCCTCCCCTCCCCACACTCACTCACTCCCCACACCCTGCCCCACACCCAATCATCCGGGTTTCCATGACGACCGGGACCCGGATGTCGCCATGCATCTATTAAGCCCTTCCGGTGAGCTACTAAACTGCTTGTGAACCCGTGTCAACGTCCGTGCGTGCCGCCACAGTCTACCGCTAGACGTCTCTATCGGATGCCGTTTTCCGGCCGCGATTCGTGATGGCGGACGCTGTACAAACAACATGCCGGATCCGGGGGCTGGCGTTCGGGGGTTCATTGGCAAAAATATAGGTCAATTGTCGCATGCCATTGAATACTCAAGTGAGGTGTGAAATGGTTTTTTTGGGTGGTGAGTGAAAGTACTTCAAACATGCACAATCCAAGCCCACCTAAAAACCTGCTCATGTGATACTTGCAATTATATTAATGTAAATCCTGTGTCAGGAACTGACAGAAAATGAATTACCTGTCTGTATTGTGTCGGTCTTTCCCCAACACATCGCTTTATAACAAATATCTCACACGATATCAGTTATTATGCAGAAAAAGAAATCCGAGAACAAGATGTTTACATACTGTTTGCTGTTAGTCGGTTGCGTTCTCAGAAGGGCTTCAGGGCTTACATTCTCATGTTATACCTGGACCAATAATATTTTCACCTCCAGCATCGGAAAATCCTATTTTCAATAACAAGAGACAGGCACTCCAATTAGTTTTCTACACCTTATCAACTTGTATACATTCTGATACAAAGATACTGATACAATGATACTGATATAGTACCATTTTGATGATGGCGATCATTGTAGATGTTGCTTGGTAAATGTTGTGTGAAATATCAAAGTGATGTAGATGTAGGTGGGCTGACAGAATCGGTTGCGGTGTGTGTTGTGAAAGGGAAGCGATTGAAAGTGGGAAACATTCGGATTTAACAGCTAAAGTCTATCTAATATAAGAGGTAGCTTGTTAGTAATATTAGTATTTATCCTACCCCTCATATAAATCCCCATAGACTTAACATGGTGTGACCGTATGCCACGGTTCTGGCATAAAATATTTACATGCCACTGGTGACATATGGAGTTAAAAACATGTAACAGGGTAGGATAAAATCTAAACATCACTCAATTTCATATAATTGTTTAAATGCCATTCGTTGTCTTCCGCTACAGATATCACTCAGCTCCGCTTCGTGATATCATGCCGCGAAGACAACTCGTGCCATATAAACGATCATATAAAATTTTGTGATGTTTCATGATAATATTTTCCTGTTGTCTGATGCTAACTTTTAATTGAACAATTTCATATAGTCAATTCAATATCTTATGCTGGATACTACAAACAATTACAATAACTGCAGGTGATGCATAATAGGAGAAGAAAACAGTAAAAGGAAACAAGAGTATAAAGAAATTGTCATTTAACGCTTTGTAAATAGTCTTTAAGGATGAACTATGACACCTATATGCACAATCAAAGGCTAGCAGCGGATTTTGCTAGGTATGAAATCTACTTACTCTTCATCGGAATTAGCATGACACTTCTTGATCCAATCTAACGATGCTGGCTAATATTTGATTTGGCATATGAACATGGTATAATCAATGAGTCTGGAGCATATATAGGACGCATTAATCCACGCAGATGGTGAGTAAATAGGGACAAGCCATTGTAGTTCTTACAGGGATTTGCTTATTTTTCGTCAAAATATAGGCCCATCGAGCGAGCTACTCGCCTCGGGCGGTCATCGTTGGCATGCCACCCCTCGTGTTCCCCTTCTGATAGTGCATTAGTGTACGCAACGAAGCACGTCAGGGAAACTCTTTCTTTGTGCCTAGGAAAGTAAAATCATCTGGAATTCACAGCAGCGCCCCTGGTAACGAAGATAGTGAAAAGAGACCCCCCTCACGTAATGAATTGTAAATGCGAGGCAATGGCCGGAATGTATTCCTGAATGAACTGGGTGAGGTTCGCGTAGTGTGTGTGTGTGGAGTGGGTTTCTCGGTCAGCAGTGGATAGGTGTGAAACTGGGTGGAAGTGAGAGAGCAAAGAGGACATGGGAAAAAAAGAGGACACACGGGAACAAGGAGGAGTACGAGAAGAAGGAAGGAAACGGCAAAAATCGATATGTTAAACAGGCAGCTGCGGAAGAGCAAGGGGTGGGTGGCGAGTACGGAGATGCTTGGTCATCATGCCTTACACTACTATTATCGACTCCACACTCACTACGAACTAAACTCTTAACCGCCCTGGCACTGCCGATACCCTCCAGGTTTCTTATGTGTTCACAGGTCCCAATTACATCTTTTGCTTCTGCTGCTGCTGCTACCCTGTCCTTTTTTCATTGGTTCGACCCTGAACAGTACCACTATCGTATAAATTGTACATCATGTTCCGCATGGAGATTTATGTCCTTTCTAAAATGGATCGACATTCTATTCTCTTGATTGTGCCATTTGTCGGGAGTAGGGGGTTGGTCACGCTGATTTCAGTAAATGGTTGTCTATATTTTTTATTGCTTCAGTTCTGGCAGGAGGGCATCATCAGTAGAGCTAAAACCACAACAACAAAATTACTCCATGCCCACACGCAATTCCTAATAACCGGTTTGGTTTCATATTCTCAGTCTGTAGTGATCGAATTTCTCTCAAATACATCATAGTCTCAAATAATGTTGGTGTTCTTTTATTCATCTGATTTCGTATGAGGTCACCGATTGAAAGAACGACTTGGTTTAATCCTAATGGGGACAGGTCCTGACCGTACAAGGCGAAGAGAGACCATTTGAGTAGTATCGGAAAATGACCTCGCGTCCCAGGCCCAATTCCAGTATCAACATATATACAGTGCGACATCTTTAACAAAACCCTAACTTATCATCCAAAGAATTGCATTTCATTATACATACATATCATAGTGTACGTGTATACATACGTGTATCATATATAAGACTACAGAATCGTGATATATGGTACCATTCTTTTTAAGCTAATCGCAATATTTGTGAAGAGGGTTATAAATTTCGAAGCTGTGCCACTCTTCTCGACTGATGTTAAGTTTATGTGTTGTACCTTACATTGAATTGATGTGCTCATGTAGTTTCAAACCAATACCCTTACTATGGGAATACTATGAATATATCAAACTACAGGTTGTTGAGTAAAGTGTTATAGCATAAATGTACACATAGTTGTGTAGCTCTATTCAGATAAGGTGGAACCTACAAAGATAAAGGACTTTATATGTTTAGAGAGGAATAGATCTCCGTCACAAAGGGCAAGGTGTTCGTGACTTAGGGCAGGGCAGCTTTCATTAAGACGCTGATACCAGATATCCTGGGTGACTGGTTGAAAAGAAAAGAACTTGGTGGAGGACTATCAACATCCTATAGGTCCATGGAAAACAGTCATGACTGGATGCTGAGGCGTAGAAGTAGGGCATATAGCAAGCACATGCCACCAGAACCAATGACTATCCCAACGGATACCATGCTGCCACCATAATCACCATTCCCACAGCATTATCCCCTCTACCCTGATAACACCAACCACCACAATCACTACCAACTCTGACATCGTATTGATACCCCACTACCAATATTACCCACAATATCAACTTAAATCCTCTTCATCCCCACAAACTCCTACATCACCATTACATCAAAGATCTTTATATCCTCCAACATAGACATGAACTACAACAAACAACAACTGACGTGTCTACTGAAAACGCAATATCCCTAGCAATGAAACGCTGAAATAGAAAGCAATTCCCATATTTTCCACAACCAAGATGGAAAAATAAAAGGAGTGAATAGTATGGTATATTCACCGGGGAGCTATTCTAAAGCCAGAAGGCGGTGGGCATTGTAGTAAACACATGGGAAATGAATGATCTCCCAGCCAAACCCAATCTGTTCCCTTCACCCCAAACCCACCGCCTTGCGGCGAGTCCAACAACCGTGCCAGATCGGCAAAAAAAATCCAATGTTCAGTTTGTTCTGCCTCAGCGCGTGCTGGTTATCAGCAACACTCTAGTCTTGGCAACAAGTCAAGCCGAGTCTGTGCGGCGTCTGGGGCGAAAGGAGAAGGTCGGGGTGTAAGGGGTAGTGGTATGTGAGGGCACTGGGGCAGATACCAGACAGGTGGAACATAGAAATGAAGAGGGTTGAAAGGTGACGGGGAAATCAGGGTAAAAGCGATTGCTGCAGAGTGGCTCCGGCATTGTTGATCCGCGTGGTTGTCTATTCTGGGGGCTTGGTATGTGGAAGTCTAGGGCATGGTTGCTGTGGTGTTTGGGCAGTTGGTTGGAGGTTGGAGCCGGGAGGATGTCGTCGATCGTCCGGTGAACGTGTGTGCTTGGCCCAACATGGCAAGCGCCAGGGTACCCTTCCCCCCGCCCACCCGCCCCGACGGTAGGCGTATTGATGACTGTCCCCCGACGTCAGCGACAATGCCCGCCCCTGAACGTAACAACCACCGGCCTCCGACACCATCGCGGCCGCAGCAGAGGCAGCGGTTTCACCAATCCTGGCCACCTTCTCCTAGCCAAGGTCCCCTTTGCCATTACCACCATCACCTACCACCATTCCTGCCGGTACCGCTACCACTGGTGGACACGTGTGCGCGAGAGAGACACACAGAGACATGGAGTGAGAGAGATGAGAAGAAAGGTGGGGGAAGAGAGAAGGGGAAAAGGAAGTGGCAAGTGAAGGAGGAGTGAAGGGATAGAGGAGGGATCCCTCACGCGTGCCACCTCTACATCGGATTCTGCACGGATCACTTGTAGTGCTGTGTCTCCTGCGGCGCTCTGCCCCGCCTCTCCGACGTGCACAGTGGGATCGCCCCCTCCCCCGCTCCTCCCCTCGCCCTTCCTCCATCTCCAGGCTCAAACTACCACCATCGCCGCCACCGTCACCGCCACCGCCACCACCAACACGGCCACCACCATACCACCACCAGCCAGCAGCAGCACCACCACCGTCGCTACCACCGCCACCGCCACCACCACCCAGCCAGCCAGCATCGGCGGCCCCGGCAACAGCGGCGGCGGCGGCGGCTGCGGACGGCACTGTCGGGCTGCAGCGCACGGGGACGACGCTGCGTGCTCTCCACTCTTCCCTACTCCAGCGCGGGCGGGCGGACATCCACGGCGGAATGCCCTTACTCCTCCTGTCGCTCCTCCTGCTTCTACGCCACTACCGCCTCCGCGGCTAGTCCTCCACGGCGCCCTGACGGTGTGTTCGTTACCTGTCTGCACGAAGAGGAAGTCGTGGGAAACGGTGACCCGACCAGCTCTCTTGTCCTTACACTCGCGCCTTTCTTCCCTCCTGGCGCCTGACCCTTTGACCTGATGCCTGTGGAGTGGTCACCGTTCTGCTAGCACTACCACTGTTAGCAGCTACACACTAGAACAAGGACTCTCTTCAGAGGCAGAGATAAGGAGAGAGCGTTAGAAGGAGAGGTCTTTCGGAAAGGGCAGATGCTTCAGATGGATAGGGAGAAGGGAGCAGCCCCGGGGAATTGTCAGTGAAGGGAGGCGGGAGACGGTGACCGATCGTCCCGGTCAGACACCATCCGCCACGCCACCACCGAACCCTCCCTCCCTCCCGCCACGCTACGCCACGCGCCCTCAGCCCCCACCCGCCCCACCTCCTTCCGTGTCAGCTCCCCTTCCTCCTCCCTTTCTCATCGTCATCATCAGCGCCGCCGTTCCGTTGCCATCACCTTTGTGGACTAAATATTTCCATTGTAGCGCTCATGAAAGACATAGACAAGAGAAGCGAAGACAGTGTGTGAGGAAGCCACCTGTGTATTACATCGCGGCCTCCCTTTCCTAACCCGCTACTTGCGAGGACACATATACAGATAAGAGAGATAGGGCGGGCTGCGGCTGCTGCTGCTGTTGCTGCTGCTACTGCTGCTGCTGTTGACCCTTATCAGCGAGCAGGGCGTTGGTGTGTTAGTGCCTGCGCTGCTAAGGTACCGATATAACGTCGCTTAGGCGTAGTACTGAGCCTACAAGGCATCCTTGGGAAAACATCATGAGCCCCACCACCAGGAGGAGGGGCCTTCTCCTGCGGAGAGGCGGGGGCTGACTGACTGTAGCCTGGCCGTGGATGCTGCTGGCGTAGTTCTAACTTCTCTCCCTAGCCGCGCTCGTCTGCCTCCTCGCGCCGTGCTTATCGGCGGGTATGAATCTGCGGTGTACGCGTTCGCACGGCTGACTGCATACTGGAGGGGACGACAGCTGTGGAGACTAGAACTAGACAACGCAGCACACCCACAGCCTGCTCGGTCGACGGAGCATAACGCTGTCCGCTACTAAGGCCACCACCCACCACCTACAACCACCCACCACCTCCCACCGCCCACGACCGAACCCCCCAATCACAAATATTCCGTATGATGTAACCCATGATTGTGGGCGGGCACCAACATGCAGAGTAGAGTATGGCAGCAGGTAGAGACATTCACACCTACTCTCCGTTTCTAATGCTCAGTGTGGGCTAACGGTAACCGCTGCTACTACTGCTGCTGCTGTTGCTGCCACGGCCCCTTAACTCGGACCTCCGAGAGGCGGGCAGGAATTTCTCTCGCGATAACCAGGGGAAGATGAAGTTGAAGATGGAGGTGATGAAGACGACATGACGACATAAGAATAGAGGCAGAAAAAGCTTTAGGACTCCACGGGACGTATGTGTACCTCTGAAAAAGCATCCTCCTATGGTTTTCTACGGGGTGACGTCTCCTGAGTCTCTTGTATCCCATCCACCCGAGGTCTAGTCCGTAGCAGGTATCGTTGCTTCTTCAGCCTGCTAGTCAGAGACAAGGCTTTCTGGCGGCGAAAGACTACAGTGTGACTCTGTGTGTTTGTGTGTATCTGCTGCAAGACCCCGCCATCATGCTGCACACGTACTCGTCCATAGAAACCTACAGGGGTTACTCGTTCAGAGGCCCCACTATTATGCTCTATAGGATCGCCTCGATAACGACAACGGGCCATCCAAGGTAGGGAATACGTTAGTTTGTTCTGAGCCATCCCCGCCCACGTCTCCAGTGAGATGGGTGGATTGATTGAGTTTATTCCCTCGCCACAGTGCTATGAGCAAATGTGTTTTGCGAACTGAAGTTGTCCCATTCATGCAATTTAGCCTTTAAGAGATTTTTTCATGTGGAAGTGTAAAATTGATTTAATCTAAATACGTTTAAGATATAATAATCTTACGGGGATACTTACATTGTAATTAGTAGACAATGCCATTTACAGTTACATTCAGTAATCAATCATTCTTTACTTTCCGAAGGCGGTAACTAATACCTGAAGTCATAATGACGTTAACATCTGTTGCATTTTACATGGCCGTCTATGCCTGTGCTTCCCGACTAAGTAATTGCCATTACATAAATTCCCCACCATGCTATCTTTCATGCTGTAAGACCTATACTTTCTATTGATTTCCCTCACCCCACAAGGCCTGCATCGAAGGCTTGAACGCCTGTTATTCTAAACGTAGGCATCGACCAAAGCTAAGCATATCGATATCACTTTTTTGTCTGTCACTAACATTTAACGTTCACTTTCTTCTAGGTACCGTTCGACTATGTTGCCTTTGGAGATGTACATGTGATGCTTGTTCTACATACGTGCCATATAAAATCTTTACAATATGTGTTGGGTTGGCTTATGCTGACTGCTGTAAAATAATGTCCTGCTAAGAGTATCTCCTTCAGCTGTAACTCTGTATGGCATATCTCACATCTCCTATTGATACTTGCCAAAAAGGTCAGTTCTAGTACTGATTGGCCATGTACGTGCCTTTATGTTTCTCTATGCTCTGACCTGAATAGTTCTTATAACCTGCATAACCTAAAAGGTCAAGCCATATTTGTGACCCTTATTTTATACATTTGTACATGAATTATACATGATGTAAAACAAATAATACTAAAAAATGTATAAACTGAAAGGATGTTGGAGTATGTTGAATTAGCGGTAATATGCGCAAACTGGCTTTGACCGTCATCAGGGCAAATTGCGGAAATTTTGACACAGGGAGGGTATCAGATGATGTGGTAGGGGACCGGGGGTGACGTGAGGGAGGGTATTTTACCTGAGTCTCATGTGGTATTGACGGAATGTCCGGCTCGCACACGGGGCGCCCGCTCCACCTGTGTCAGTTGTCCACAACCGGCGTGTGATATACCAGGTGTGCAGGCCAGGGGAATCAGCACCATCGACCACCTCCCCCTCCACCCCCACTCCTCCATGCCACCCCGGCATCTCTAGTCGTGCTCACAGCCTATTTGCACAGTCTCCAGCGCAAACGAAAACATAACAATGCATTTATAGCCGACCTAACGCAATAGAATCTCCGCTACTTGTTACCTACTATATCTAAAACGGTAGAATTTCGTCGAATCTGTTTGGAGATCTTCCCGTACATAGGGACATAGTGAACCAAATCTAGGCATGGAAACTGAAGGGCCACGAGAGTGAGATTCTCGTATTTGATGGAATTCGAACCTGCTCCTCTTTTTTCTAACTCGATAGACAGGCATGCTTTTTCTCTTAAGATTCAATTCAAGCCATGCCGAAATCAAAGTTTAGTATTGTAGTTTTCTGTTTTAGTTTTCTCGTGAGAAATCAATGAGATACCAACTTCCGCTGGTAGCCTTTTCAAAACTCCGCTGATTCCCCCCACCCACCAACAGTTGAGGTATTTGGCCTGATTATTGCATCTGTCTTAGTGGAGCAGTTGGCAGGGGCTCCGGCTTGAAATGCGGACGTCGGGCGTTCGAACCCCGCTATCGGTAGTTCATTTTTTCATTTTTCTATATTTTTCGTACTCGGACCCGACGAAGTCGCTAGTACATATACAAAATTACTTCTCTTCTGCTGCTTTTCTTTATCTGATCCCACACCTCCTCTTCTTGGATCATTGCCGATCGTAATTGAATGAGGTGTTAGGTTTGACTTCTCCATTGGCTGGAGACTTGGTCATAAAGTTGAGCTTGTATGTCGACCGCCGCTGCCACCACCACCCTGACCATCAACTACCAACGCCATCTCCATTCCTGCCGTCACCGATGGTGCTAACGCCACCACCATCTCGGAGCAAGGAGGAATTGCATTAATTATTCACTGCTTGACCTCTATTGGCTTTTGTGCAAATTTGCATCACAACCGACATGTTTGATCAGGTTGCAACCCCGGCCAGTCTGTGAAGCCGCCGTTAAGTGTTGCTTTGTGCCAGGACCCAAGAACGAACGGTGTAGGCGAGGAGGTTGAATAAAAGGATGGTTGGTGATAACGAATAGGAGGGTAGGGAGTTGAGCCAGGGACAAATGAATGTATGGCAGAGTAGCGTGTTTGTTAGCGAGTATGTGGTAGCTTGTTCCACAATCAATATTGCTAGCTTGCAAAAGGGTGTCTCATGAAATAGTCAGGTCTTGTCGTGTACCTATGAACCCCTCTGAGCTACTCGGGTTGTTGTATAGTGTGACGTCACGCATGTAGAATGCCATATACGGGCCTTCCCGGGTTGTCCGGGGTTTAGGGGGTCGTGCATATTTCATCTTGTCATCGTGGTAATGCAGATAGGGGTTTCCGACCTGTGTATCGCATGATAGTGTTCAACCCATATTGCACATAGTGGTTGTTACTATCCGCCGCTGTATTGGTATGTAGTCCTTGGTCTAATCGACTTTCACCACCAACGTGCTGGTTGTACATACATCTGCATCAGATACTTATATAACAACCCTGAGTCAGGCTCGCATGGAATCTACCACCGATGCGATTAGTAAATCCACCAGATGTGTTGCGGTCAGATCGCCGCCATAGTGTTCCCTCAGAGTGACCGTGAGTGTCTTGACGGGTCCTCCTGGGTATTCAGCCGGGGCACTAGCCCAATGGCCCACCCGAGACATATCGCGCCCGATCTTACCTCCGTGCGATATCCCGTATTGATACATATTTAATCGCCTCGCAGGCCGCGACCACCGCTATCAATATTCGCTCCATGCTGTGGCCGAGCAGCTCATGGCTAGTCGAGACTAGTGAGAAGCTCTTCACCTTGCGAATACCAACCCACTCCACCCACCTTACTCTATAGAACGAGTTGCTCGACTATATATATATATATATATATATATATATATATATATATATATATATATATATATATATATAATGTGTGTGTGTGTGTGTGATGCACCTCATAGATGTATGAATATATCAACGAGTATACTCGTTGGATATATGTAGCCGGACATGGTTACACAAAGGGAAATTAGATATAGAACATTTAGAAAGTACCAGAGATACCAGTGATTGAACAAGAGAGAGCAGAGAGAGAAAGAGAGTGGAGAGAGGGGAAGGATCCACTGGGAACATCACAGACCCATTAGTGCCGGTAGACCGTATGGCTTAATTGGTGTCGCATTCTCAATTACGAGTTGCTCCCTTTGAATTATTAAACATTCAGAGGTAATGACACTAATTAGATAATGATAATATAATCAGGGAATATTGCCAGTATAGAATGCGTAATATATCTGTTATCAACCGGTCACTGGCTTAAATGTGCAACAGGATAAGTATCAAATGTTAAACCTGGCAAATGATATTTGTGTTTTTACCTTAATATTCAAAGGAACGAAAATCATTGCTGGCTCCCCTGGGATCTTATGAGAAGGAGAAAGGGTATTCATAATCCACAAAGAGGGACTATCGTAAAACTGGATGAGGTTTAATCTTGGCCACCGTATTCCACGACTGGAGTTTGGCAAAGTGACTTCATGAAGCGAAGCCGAGTGAAGTCCAGAGCCAAAACTTCAGGAGTGGAATGTGGTGGCCAAGATTAAAACGAATCAGGTTTTGATTTTATCCTACCCTATCTCCTCGATTTTGGAATGTTACGTGATAACAATGCTGTATGCCACTAGTGGCATATAAAACTCCGTATGCCAGTCAGCGTGGCATACGGAAACCAAATGTTAAGCCTATGGGATTTTATATTAGGGGTAGGATAATATAAGGGCAGTAACTAAGGCCCCTAAGATATAGCTTTTCCCAATAAGACTTAGGCTTGTCTCCCTCTCCCTCTTCCATTTCCAAGGCTGTTCTTAGAATAAGAAGGAGTGTGAGAAGGGGAAGCAAACACTCGTTCTGCCACTCTGCCTTCCTCAATATGATTACCCTAGCCAGTAGAATGCCAGGCGATACGGTTTGGAGGCGAATACTAGCCGACCCAATGATGTTATACGACGGGACCCTACAGCCCTCACACGCCGACCTGCCTCTGTAATGTTATTGGGTTTCGGGGTGGGTGATGGCTGAGGGTGCCTTGAGGATCAGGTGGGCAGTTTCTACATTGCTCTACCTCATCCACCACGACTCGGGCTACCCATTGGGTTTATGCATGAAGTGAAAAGTGCGCGGCATGCATGGAGGGTACTTCTGGGACGTAACGGCCACAGTCCTGGTGACTATGCCCGTGATGAACACTGACAATGCTCGCCATTTGGGGGAGGAGGCAGCTCTCTTGTATTTCAATTACTGAGTTGCTCGTTGGCACCGGTCGGCACCCACCCAAACTCGCCCTACGCCCTCCTGCTCCCCACCCACACCCCTTCAGCCCTTAGCATTTAACTGCATTGGGAATCACACATCACGGGTCGACGGGCGGCGCACGCACACCGGTCGTTTGTCAAACAAGCAGTGCCGCTGTGCGTGCGAGCACCTCGCAATGTGGACAAAAGACCATGCGCCGTCACATAGCCTGCACTCGCAACCGCTCCTTGGTGCCCTTGTAAATGCAGAGAGAGCCCTCGGTGGTAATGCAGGCGTCAGCTTCCCATGAGTTCCCTGTCAGGGCATCCCTTACTGAGACGTGCCCGCCAGTATATATACAGCGATTCACTGGAGGCAGGCATTTTGAGCCGTGGGAATGCTGCACGGTTAGTGTCAGGAACATACGCAGCACCTCGTCTACTGGTGGCCTTGAACTAAGTTGTCAGACGCAGCAAATGCTACTGTTAATGTCCGCGGTGTATGTATGTATTCTATTGGTTTTCTGAGATGATGTCACACATCCGAGCGACGGCTTTTCTCTGATTATACAAGACTCGAGAACAGGGAGGTAAATAGTGGAGAGTGGACTTCTTTGGTTCAACTTTCTACGCCGCTACGTTACGCTTGTCATCTGAGGCAAGAATAACTATCATAATCTGAGCTAAAACCATTATGTCTATTACCTGCAATCATAAGAGATACAAGAAACATTGAATTGAGATAAATTTCAAAAGATAATTAAAGTTAATCGCTTGGCACATCAGTAAAAATTGAGCTTCTCAAAGGGAAATCCAACTTAAACATCGCCATATTGTAACATTCATTCAAGTTGTTGAAATATTCAGAGATAACTCGCCAAGCTGATTTTAATTATAACAATTCATTAGGGAGAATATTACATCGAAATAGGGGGCAGCTGGGTAGGGTTGGTTGCAAAGTTTCGTTCACATTGATTAGACTTCTTGAGGCAATTTGTAATATTCATCAGACGAATCTCTTGCGAATGATCCTGCTAATTCAAGCAGTAATGTTCGTGTCTTCCTAGAAATCTTAATATCTAAATTACCGAAGTGGAGATAGAGCAACATAGCTAACTCGATGTCATTGCAATATGACGAAAATGGTCATTTAGAAAGATTTGAGCTGCTCGCAGATGAGTGCATTAAACAATTCAATAAGTCACCCAGGTATATAGCTGAGTGAATTAGAGAGAAGCACACTTAGTAACACTTCGAATAGGTCGGTGGCCCAACTCGTTTCCGAAAGATGCCTTGATAGTGACTTTGTGGTGGAGAAGATGGAGGAGTGGCTCAGTGAGCACCTCATGTGCATGCAAGTTGCCACTAGGGGGCTCTAACCCCGAGCTGGCTGCTGTGCAGACCAGATAAGGAAAATTAAATGGTTCCCTCCGCGTTCGGACAAGACTCAGAAAGGGGGATAACTGATAGCGAGGCGTCGTGGGGTGATCGGCCAAACCACTGCCCTGCTCTGCGGGGTGGAGATGTGCTCTAACGTTAGTTTGGGGGTGGTAAGTGAGGGTAAAAGCTGGATCCACCAGGAGTACAGCGAGGGAGGCTGGAGGCTGGTGGAGTTGTAACAGCGTTGGTTGGCGGCGCAAAGTGAGATTGCTAGGGGTGGGAAGAGCGGGGTCGTATAGGGAGGGGTTCCTGCTTGATGAGATCAAAGATCGAGAGGTCAGTGCTGTTCAATTGTCCGAGTTTGTGGCTAGTGCCACGAGCGTGAGGTCTGAATGAGGACACATTCCAGTCTATTAGACTCTAATGGAGTCATCGGAACAGAGGGATTACTCTTATCTCGCCCTCATCCCTCGGAGGCCCCATTCCGTACTTTCACATTCACCACTACTGAGGAATCTGTAATGTACTTGAATCGCGGGGTTCTGCTTCTCATCTTACTGTGACTCCCAACGCTCACTGAGTATATTCCCTATATTTAAGGAAACTATAAAGATAGGGATGTTTCATGATTGATCACACCCAATAGGATCTACATTATCAATCACTGCTATAAAAAGTGGAAATATAAACGTGTGGAAAAGCCTGTCATATCCATTTATTCCTTAAAATATTCCAGGCTCATTTCATCATAAATATCCCGTCCCTACTTGACCAACAAATATCAATACTATAGGTTAACGTTTCAGTCAGTCGTGGTTCCGATGATTGGTGGACAATGAAATGGAATTATTTTCTAAACCAATGCACTCAATGCTCTGCTTATATCTTTCACATTCTCTGATGTGTCAGTAACTTTTTTTGTTTCGTGATCCTGTTTTGTTAAGGTGAGCTGGACCTGTACTTTTTTCAACGTCAATATATAATCATAAACAACGTGTTTTATGGTCACTAGGGTCAGCAACATTATTTGTCGGCACTCATTTATTACAGAAAATAATCGCATTATCACGTGCTGATCAAACTTTATTACATATAGCGGCCATATCATTTTCCCGGAACCAGTAAGGATGTTAGAAAACCTATTACAACACTACAATTATCATATATTACTGTCACTTAAAACAAACATGACTTCGCAACAGATTCAAATTAAGCTTACAGATTTCATAGCGGGCACCTCTTAAATGATGGTTATTACACTTCTCAGCTCTAGAGGTCACTTTATTAAAAGCAGGACCCATAATCTGGCATCTATAACGAGGCTGTGTTTGGAGTTTATGGTTCCAACTTGCAACATCGTCAACTAGAGAAGAATAGAGTAATTTGCAGCTTCACATCAGGACCTCATGGCACCAACCATTTCGTATCCGGGACATTTCTTTTGGGTGTATCAATATGCGCCAGCAATGTAGCCCCTGGCATCCATTAGCCAACATTTCCTACGTGCCTGTTCCGTTTCGCAAAGTCCCTCCACCCAAGCCGCCGTCCCGTCCGTTATTTAGAGTGGCCACTTGGAGCTGGTGTCCGGCGCTCAAGGTGGGTTCGATTGACACCAGCCCGAGCAGCCGACATATTCCGAGGTGGCATCGCTCAGGCCGGGGACCAGCTGAATTATTGACGCCGTTTTTCCGATGATTCGGGCCGCTGGTTTCTCCGGGGATCCGGTCATTTATTAGACGAAGATTGGATTCGGTAGGTACCAGCAGGAGGTACATACCCGCTGCACGCCAGCTCATGACTTATATGGCATGTGCAGCGGAGGAAACACAAGCTGAGAGGCTGCATCACTCCCCCGGTGCACAGCCGGCAATATGCAGTCAGCGTCCCCCAAATGCATACAAATGCACGTGATATATTACCCGCCTTCAGGCTGGTCCCATGTAACTGCCTCTGGCACCAACGATATCAGAATGAATACCACTCGCTCGTCCAATGCCTATTCTAACTAAAATTGATGGATTTGCCTCCATACCGGCCTCCCAATGAGAGAGCTGTAATTATTACTAGCGCTCATACTGTTCAAAAAAAGTAAATTGTAGCAGACACCAATTATCTTTTTCTAGTTCTCAATCAATCCGAGATATAAATATAGAACTATATGTAGTAAGGATGTGGATTGCCACAGACAAGAGTGAAGTCTAACGCTCTAATCCAGCTGTGGAGTGGTGTTTCTCGCTGCTTATCGTCATTGAGAGACGTCCTCTGCTTATCACCTTCGCACTCACGTTCAGAGATGATAACGCCTTAGCTTGCCCGTAACATCAACCTGAGATGTGATGAGAGCTAGGCCTAGAGCATATAGATACTGCTCTATGGACTCTCCATGCCCTTCAGGCTTTCATTAGGAGGACTGCGTTGTACTAATGCGCTAGTGGCCTTCATAATAACATGGCGACCTGTTCGGTGCATCCTGGGTAGATGAGCGTCGCGCCATATAGTTTGGTAATAACCCTCATGCTGCATCGAAATGAAGCCATATTATTCAAATACTTCCTCATGTATACTAGAGTATTATTTTTTTATGTGGCTTCAAACACAAATTTTCATCATATACTATCTAAGGCATCAGCAAAATTAACCTTTATTAGGGTTCGCGGTATGAGTTGAGTGAACACTGCAGTAGCCAATATTTTCCATCATGTCTTAGCTTCTGCCTATGTTCTATTCTTTCTATTACAAGGTTAGGGAGCTATGTTGACAGGACTCTTTGCTGCTTTGCGGCCTTAAGTGCTCTTCATCGTCATATATGGAGTGGCTCAGCGGACGGCCGCCGTCAAGTCCAGCCCACCACTCGCGGAATTCTGCTGCCCACGTTATTCCACGAGAAGTGGTTGACACGAGGAGAGTGGACGCCGCCATTTTTGTGTCGTAAATCAGGGCCGGTCGATTGTCAGACGGATCTGGCTCTCCACGCGACCACCTGGAGGAAATGAGCCTCATTCTCTCGAGTCCATGCAGTCACTAGCAGCCCCCTTCCAGCTTCCCTGCGTATGTGGACGCATGCTTCAGGGTGGTGTGTATATATGCGCCCACCACCCTTATTCACACTTAACTGATTGATATAATGATAATTCTCGTGATAGTCATTACCGAGGTGCCCATTCATCTGCTTACATAGAAACTCTCCAAGCGCATCAAATTGATATGATAGGGATCGTGGCCTAAGCATGAGATTACACTTTTGATCCCACTATTCACATTGTTTGGTATTACAATTCAGATGGATATTCAAATGCCGTTCTCCTCACTCCAATAAAAGAATATCCCCTCTATATCTTAATGAAAATTGCAACTTCTCAGCTTTCATTGTCCATTCAGACCATTTATCAGGTTTATCAATTCTACAAAGAATTTACCCATTCATTTGGCATTTAATTGAAAACTTCTGGTGGGATAAATGGCAAATAAACGGATATAAAGATTTTGTGCGCCATGTATTATTAGGGGGAGAAAGATGCGGCTAATTACATTCTGTATTATTGAGTTCTCAACAGCCATTCATAGTAATAACAATATGTCCTGAGATCAGGATGTTCTTGAGATCATTCCACATATATTACAATTGATATGTCATTTATTACTGAAGACGTCCTTTGCAGTCAGTGGGTAAGTAAACACCCCCAGTCACCCCCCCCCCCCCCCCGTCCAAGCAGAGGGCCAGAAGCTCGGATCGGGATGAGCAGATCTGAGCAACTCTGGGTGGCCCTGAGCAGGTCTGAGCTGCTCGCATGGCCCGCCGGCCAAGGCTAACACTTCTGCTGCTGCTGTCGCTGCCGGCGGCCGGGCTTGAGCGCGTCCTGCTGCGGTGGCTGTGGCTGCTCGGGGGCCGGTAGCGATGGCAAGGAGAGGATCGGGTAGGGGAGAGGCGGGAGGGTGCAGAGTGGGAAGGGCGATGTCTCTCACTGCCGTCGCTGCCCGGTCGCCAGTTGCGGTTGAAGCCGAGAAGGCATGGAGTCTCTGTGGTCGGTTGGTGACTATCTATTCACTGACCTCAACGAAGCGGGTGCCTGCCTTTATTCGGTTCAAGGAATGTTTGTTGCCCTAAATAGAAACCGATAAAGCCAACTCCATGTTATGATCTACACGCCGAGTCTATAGAAACCAGGCCAATAGAAGCTACTGTGACACATTCTGTTCGGTCCAGTAGACCGTGCGTGCACTGTATAGATGGCATTCACACCGTATAGACCTAGTAATTAGAGAGCTAGCTCATGCATATAATTTGTTGAGTGCTAAGCAATGACCCTTTGCATTATGTATGGGACTGGCGATGGCTGGTACGATACATTCATTTCACTTTTATATGTCGCTAGCTAGCTACCACCTGATACTCTTTTAGTTATATAAGGAATATATTATTCCTACCTATTTATGCGCCTCCCATCTTGACCCTGCCGTTTTCCCAAGGTGCCAATCCAAAATATTCAGTTAACCAACATGCCTAGAGACCAACCAACACTTCTACCTTCATTACGAACTCCCTAAACGGATATATACAGTTTCTTAAGGCAGCGGTAAGTGATTCCCATATGAATCTTGGAGCCTAACGCCGCTATATGATCCCCGAGGCAATCCATCTCTGTCCAATTTGTAACCACACCCAACGCCTCGGAAGAAACCGGCGGGACCGAATACTAATGCGTCATGAGGAGGCACGTCGCCGGGGTGAAGTCGCTGTAATTCCGGCAAAAGTCGACAGCATCCACCGCAACCCACTTCCCTCCCAACGCTCACTCCTACCTTCCAACACTCGCCTTCCTTTTTTGATTGACCTAAAGTCCATTACTATCAGCCCCGGCCCACCTGCCGTATCTCATTTACTGCAGATTAGTCCTCAGACATACAAGGCCAGGCTTGTTTTTGTCTATGCAGTCACCTCCCAAGACTTGCTTTCTGACTCAAAGTAGATGCATTTCCTCTTATACTGAGTCTCCCTGCTTCATGCCCCATATTTAGCCTCTATATTCAATATAGCCCATTTCCCACCGCCCATTTCCCTCACTTTCCTATCTTATCCAATTTCTCACAAAAAACGGAATTTATTACTCATTGTCACAATCCCAAGTCTATATAGTATGTTAGAAGTTTCTCCCCTATTTGAATCACTACAGCTCGAGACCCATCCTATTCTCTACAGTCCTCAGCGCCAACCACCCAGGGTCCGCTGCCTGCAGCCGAATGCCTGTGGCTCCTCCGCACATCCCACAAGTCACTGCCCATTGGTGGCCTCCAATCTCCCATCCACTACAGCCAAACGCTCAGCGCCGAGCGACTGGGGTCCATTGTGACCAGCCCGCCCGCCCGCCCGCCTGCGGTGTTAGGCTAATCGGGTCGGCAGAGAATGTATCCACGTACATTTTCATTATTGACTCGGGACATTAATATTCCTGCCGCGCGGCTGGGATTTTGCTAGCAGCCAGGACGTGTGGAGGGAAAGAAGAAATGGAGGGAAAAGAAAAGGACAAAGGGAATGAGATGACAAAAGAATAGGATACATGTACTCTGATTTACAGAAAATTGTTTGGGGGAAATAGTTTAAGAAATGATGTTTGGGCCACCGATGAAACCCTTTCCATTATAGTCATTTGATATTCAGAGGAAGGTTTAAAGACCCGGATTGAATAGTTCGGTTCAACTCCCAGAGTAAGGAGTGGTGTGGTATGAGGGCTATTCGTATATAGGATGAGCAGGGTTTGGGGCGTGGTTGATGGAGCAGCGTGCTGAAGGGTCGAGTGTGTCCAGTGGGGACGACATAGGACAGGCGGCCTTCGCCGGCTGTTTATGTAGCATGATTAACAACCAGCACGAAGGTATAAGAGATACAGACCCCGCCTCCCGGGGGCACTATAAGGATCAAACTAAATGTAGGAGAATAACGAGGGATACCGGTGAGAGATGGAGACAGCATGTCCGGTGCTCGCCATGGAGGACGGGCATTTGTCGGCCTGCCCTGGAGCGGAAGTCTCAAGTCACCACCTAAAGGTCATCAACAAATCGACGCCCACGCCTGTTGTTTTTCTCGTTTAACGGTAATGGCGAATTTGTCGATGGACAACATTTACTCTGGTTGTACTTTCCTTATACCCTCACCAATACTTCTTAGAAAGCATTGGAGGAGAATACATGTATCATATGCAGTTGTATGGGCATCTAATCTTGTAGGATACAAATGACTAAACCCACCCACCCACCAACAAAACAAAAGAAAGAAAAAACCTCCTCTCTGTATTTGTGTATCCAGGTCATGGGTGAGGGACCAGTCGCGGGATTCCTGTGCACCAACACGCCGTGCCATATCTGAGCTCAACACACTGGCCTCCTGCGCACAGTGAAATCCCGCCGGTTATACCCCGCTTGCCCACCACCCGTGCGCCGCATTCTGATGAGCCCTGGTCCTGCCACTCACGGCGCAGGCGCATTGTTGACAAAGACCTCCTGTGCATGCTCACGAGGATCGCTTCTCCATCACGTGACCCGGCCCTGGAGAAGGATGCTCGTCGACTCCTCCTAAGGGAGGGATGCGACGAGGTGGTTGAAACAGGGGCGAGGTTAGTGTGGGGGTGGGGATGGGGTGTTTGGGTGGGAGGGGAAGTATATGCGAGAAGGTCAGGGGAGGACGAGCACTAGGGACTGCCAGGATATGAGAAATAGGCGCTGCTCATGTCCGATGGCAAACAAGGCCGCCCCCAGCGGACATTGCGCGAGTTACCCTCTGCAGTCACATTGGCGGCTGGTGCTTGGCCTGATTATAGCTGGGAACAGAGAACAATTGGACATGCCCACGCTTGCCAACGGCCGGCGGGTAAGGGTGCTCTCCTATCCACTGTAGTTATCTCATACATACAATACCACTTGTTTGGGAATTCCACCCTCCACAGCCACATATATATAGGCAGCATTTCCACCTCTCTCTTCCTCTTTGTCAAGAGAATACCCTATGCATATATATTAATGTTCGCATGTAGGCAGGCTTACACCGTACGCTTTTGGCCATTGAAATCAGTATCATTCCTCGTTTATATGGTCTGAGTGAGGTATTACCCATAGCCACCTGTGTTTCCAGCGAATATCACAAGCAATCGTTTAAATTCCTAGAATGTAAAATATGAGGTAGCCAAGAGTCATTAAGCTGGTCTGAATAACAAATAACCTAAAGTGTTTCCCAAAAACCTATAGCTAGACGGGGTAGCGATCGTATAGATATTGCAAAGAACCACCAAAAAACCCTGCTCTCTACAGGGCCTGAGCAACTAAGCGATACGGACATATGTAACGTTCATCTGTGTTTCTCGTGATCCATAATAAGATTTTTTTTCTGTCGCTCTGGTTTATTGGTGGTCTGCATCGATGGCTATCAGCTGCAGCTATCATCAGACATCTCACGTGTAGTTCGAGCTGCCAACAAACACATCTCCATAACCGCCTTCTTGGCGTGATCTACCGTCGCCATCAGGGGCCCACGGACCACGGGACATTCATTAATGTATTGACGTGTAGGTTATTAGCCTGCGTCAATCGCTGTGTGCCGTGCAGGTTGCCCGCTGTTTGGCTTATCGATCCTTATATATCCGCCCACCACCCATGTCATAAGACATGAACACGCAGTACTCGGGTAAATACACGTTTTGTCGAGCGAATCATGTGAACCACCGTGTTGCCCCTGGTGGATTCCTTTTGTTTCTCATATATCCCTTCAGGCTCCTCTTTCTCTATGTAAAGACCCCCCCCCCCCCTTCCCTCTATGGCTTTGTTTGTACCGTTGTGTGTACAAATCACACCTGCATGTAATGATGATTTAACCAAACAGTAGAGCGTCAATATTGTCAATATCTTTGATGGCAGTAAGGATATAAACTATAGATATGGTACATGGAAAGTGAGAGCTTCGCCCTCTGTAGTGCAGGGTATGGGTGAGGAAATAATATTTGAGCCTCAAGTCGGCAAGGACAACAGTTGCACTTGTATATTGAATTTCCAAAGGGCTATGTCTGCGCCATATTTCAGTGATATAAGAACTATGTTTTCCCTCACTGTGCTAGCAAGCATAAGATGTTTACCAAAAGACGCCTTTTCATCAATCATCCGAACCACTTGTCTGTGGAATATGCTTACATTACTCAAGAGCACGTATACACCATCTGCTCCAGAACTACAAATCCTCATGCAGCCATACCATAATATCCTCCTGCCTTAGCCTGCCGTACAATAGAGATGATATTGGATGCATACATCATTCATAAAGGTTACGTCTTTCACAGGCTGGCTTGGTAAGAATAGATACTTGAAGACGACATTCCCTCCTCACACGCCTATAGACCGAACATCCGGGGCGTGCCAAAGTTCCAAAGTGGCTCTCAGCCCCGTTGTGCCCATGCGCAGCAGCGCACTTTTGGCTAATTTCCGGTGTTTTGTTTGGTGATGACGGCATGAGTGCAGAGAAAGAAAGAGTGAGAACGGAGAGGGCCAAATAGAGTGAGGCAAAATATCTCTGACATTCTTACCACAGGACACTTCAATGGAATTGGATATTAATCAATCAAGATCTTACTAATTACGTCCACACTGATAGAGCTACGAGGAAATTGAAATGAACACAATCTGTCTTTTTTTGTCTGTTTCCTCCCGCCACGATTTCTCTTCTTCCCAAATCCCTGTAGAATATAAAAAGTAAAAAAATGTATCAATATATTCATCCTCGGAGTATGAGAAGATAATTACCTGTTGCACGTTTAATGGTATTTTATAAAGTAAGTGAAGGAAGAGTGACTTGTCCCTTTTCGAAATGTTTTTGAACTTCCTAATAAGTGAGCTAAGAAGAAACACATGTTCGTCCTCAATGTGAATGTTTTCCTGTTGTATAGCTGCACCGGCCTCCGACCACTTTCCAAGAAACCTCTTCATAATTGGTCTACTTGCAACAACCGCTGTGAAAAAACTCAAGTGAGGTGGCATTTTCGCAACACAGGTTAAATGGAGGTGCAGGCAATTAGGGCTCGTTGTGACAGTAATGACTGCGGCCTCGTGGTGGCGGATAGGTCAACAGGTAGCGTTCAGCCTCCGCGATGCAGGACGCTGTCAATGTGTCATGCTGTCAACCCGGGTTACCCCTATCCACAGTGACCCGCTGTCAGTGCCTATTGCCCTACAGTAATGTGTTGGCAGCAGTATGGCCAGACAGTTCTTAAATAGTTGTTATAAATCAGATGAAAAAGTGTAGTCGTGTATCCCTCCTCCGAATATAGACTCATACTACTTCAGCACTGAAATTCCATACCTTGTACTCCATCAGTCTGCGCAGGGACACTTTTCTTTACTCCAGAATTATCTATACGTTTGAATATATTTCTGGTGGAGGATACTCGCTCTAACCTTCTGGGGTGCATAATCTGGAAGCAGTGGTCTTGTCCAGATAAGCCCGATGTATGCCCTGCAGGCATATCGACCTCAGATAGTCACCCGAACGAAGCCCCGACTGCTATATGACGGCCGTTGGTGTCTAATGGCCACGGGCCAAGCTTTTCATCTGACCAGATTGTCTGGCGTAGATAAATCATACTGGGACTAGTCTCTCTACATGTTGGAGGTCTGGCTTGTGGAGAGAGTTCTGAAGTCAAAAGCAGTGTGGGGATTATAGAGAAGATAACGATTAACTAGTTTTCGGGATTTTAGTCGACATTTTTAACATTTATCTTCTTTTTTTATTTGCTCTTAGTTTAACCAACAATACCAAATAAATCACGTGGTCTTATTTCATAAATAGAAGCAGTCGTTTCTAGCCATTTCATTTCAATTGGACAAACTCTATATGTTTGAGATAATAACTTCAACAGGTCAGGAACTACATTACGCTCTCGTAACGCAACAGATGGCTGTTTACTAAGCTCGTCTGCTGTGGTACCATCATTTTGTGGCTTCGTGCTCCGGGGCCTCATGCTTGAACCCGCTGCGGTCCCTGTGTACGGGTGTAGCTGAGATAACAACGCCCTGGAGACTATGGCGAGATGCCGGGTTTTTTCCTCTCCCCTCACTCTCCGTCCTGCGGGCCTGGCTTCCTGTAGATACTTCCTCCTGCGCCAGTTTGCTGAGTGCTGCCAGCCTCTAACAAACATGGCGTCTTTGCGAGCCGTTTCTGTAAATCAGCTAGCGCGGGTAGCCGTTCTCCCTTTGATATTACTTACAGATGTCCTAGTCATAATTAGTAAACAATCCCTTATAAAAGAAGAAAATCCAGAATGTGTCACTATGATCAATAGATGAATGTTGATCATATTGATACCAATACCTGGTCCCAAAGTACTTCTCTGCCCTTTTAACGTATGCTTGTCATAGCTACTATATAATAGAATAGGTCTGATTATAGCTCCAACTATGATCTATTGTGGAGGGTGTCATGGGTTAAAGGGTATCACTCTTGAACTCCTCTCTGGGTTACCAGTAGCCCAGTATTGTTGCATAAACGCTGTCCTACAATATATGTTGCTTGCAAATATCGAAGGCAAAGGCCACAGCGGGCAGTTGCTTTTCCGTCTCTCTTCCGCGACCCCTAACGGCCCTCGACAACAGCTTCGTATAAAGAAACGGCCGCTGAGGGTACGGTGAGCGAGTGATGTAGGTTGCGTTGCAGCAGCAAGATGGCTCCACATGGAGCTGCCAGAAGCACCACCTCCCGCAAATCATACTTATATTGCACCACAAATCATACACAGCACTTACACTCGGAGACCTGGCCTTAGACATAGAGCCTCTTTTTCTATAGAGCCTTGGTGCTGGAAATACCTGCCGCCAGAAAATAATCCACCAAGACGAGGGCAAACTCTCTAGAACGGCTTACACATAGCCCGCTGTCATATAGCTCCAGGCCATACAGGCCAGGATTGGTCCAAGGAATTTCATTTTGCGGTCTTTTATATCTAGAAATGAGTCCCACTACATCACGTCCCATTCTTTGATTTTCTTAAATTTCTTGCAGGTGCAAGGTTGTGTAGCTTAGGGGGGAACGTCAACGATTGTAAATCTTTCCATGCGGATATTTATTCGTCTCATTATTTCTGAATATCAGCTGGTCATACACACGATTACTTTTAGCTAAAGAAATGCATAACAATATATATGATAAATATAAAATTGCCCGATGATCCCAGGTAGGAGTGGCATTCCAGTCATGATGTTCGTACTTCTTATATCTGGTATTTTAGCTAATTTCTAATTCGCCATTAGGTATTAGATTCATTGTTTATTTTTTTGAAATGATATACATGTACCTGCAATCAATATGTTGCCCTTGTTGTCTTAATACATCCATGAATGATCACTGGCTGTGTTAGAGTATCAGCAGCAAGACGATGTTGCAGTCGGCATGTTTGCACAGGCGGCTGCCCTTCAGGGATAGAAGCCGTCATCTCACAGAAGCCATTCCAATCCGTCCTCCACCCGTCTGCGCAGTTGTGGCTTCCGGTGGATCGACCCCGGCGGCACCAGCAGTAAGCAGAATACTGATTGGTTCAGACTGGATGCAGTAGTAAGCAAAATGCTGATTGGTTCAGAAGCTGGATGGACGCGGCGCTCCACGGCGCCGAGATCTGAAACGTGTTTGGTCGCCGACACAAGATTACATTTCGTTTGGAATGAAAAGAATGCACTGCACTCCCTCCAAATCGTCTTGGGCTAGGCTTTGGTAATATTTTCTCCTCAGAAGTGTTTTCGGTTTCCAAAGGGAAGGACTGTTGTCTTGTTCTTTGCCCTTCGTGTCAGACAACTAACTGAGTCTGCAGAAGCCAGCTCATCGGCAGAGGGGGCTCCGACGCGCTCTGCTTTGATCTAGGACTCGTATTATGCTATTTGCCCCGAGGATCAATACCTGATTTGGTTACAATATTGTCCTCACATTATGGGTATTTGTATAATAACAAGCTGAGTGGCGCCACCCCATCCCTTCGCGTCGGCACAACCACTGCTACCGAACAGCCCCCGGGGAAGACAAACAATCACATCTCATATATCCTGCAAACTACCATGTGACCAAATTAAAGCAGCATATCATGTAACATCAGAGTAACCAGCACGCTTCCCCTCCCATAGGACACATAATTATCGCCCCATTTTCAGGGAATGAGAGAACAGCAGGCAAGAAATGGCGTGTGCCGGACGGTAATAGGAAAACATATCCTGTCCAATATGGCTGCCGCAGATCGCTGTGAATGTCGTCTGCGACAGAATAAATGCCACTAATGGTGGTGCCCCTTAGCGATAGTAACAGAGGACTCCAGAAGTCCTCATATGCAAGCGCTGCCATGAGTTCTGACAGTACTCCTGATTGTAGTCCATATTTGTGATTTCAATCAAGAGAATATTACATAACACACTATTTCGAGAACCCAGATATCCAGACGTTTGGGTGTTCTGTTTATTTCAATCGTTGGCGCCCATCGAAGTCCAGCGACAATATATTGGAAATACAGCATTATAGGCATAACACAAAATACCGTAAACCACTACCGTCCGGCCAGACATACACTCTCCTAACATAGAGAGGCCTTTGTTCTCTATCAAGACAGCTGATGTTTACTCGGAACTCTTCTTTGACTTACTGATAGGCTGAGACCCAAACACTGACAGCCCCACTTCTATTTCACACCTATACCTTGACCAATAAGATGATGGCTGAATTGCGTTCATGAATATCCGACTTTACTGAAAGTAGTCATGGAGAGTGTGCCGAGCTGCTCACTGTTTCTGGCTCTGTCGCGAGCGGCTGAAAGAATCCCGCCTGCATTGACTAAATATGGTCATCCGGGAGACGCGGGCAGGCGCAGGGATCAGACGGCATTCATACCGTGAAGTAATGAGCGGGGCGCCTGCCCGCCGTGTCGCCCGCCCGTCTCGTTATGTCCACCTTCCGCTCTCCTAATTACCACCACGGCCGCAGGTCCTTCATTTCCTGGCTCGGCTAGCAGCCGGCGCATATTGCCAGCTATTTTCAGCCGAACAGGTAACTTCGACCATTTCTAATGTTCCCTTCGGTGGATTCTGTAATAAAGATGGAGCGAGGTCCTTCTAATCAATCACATGGACCCATGCTCGTTAGCTGGTAATCCTTCTCCCTGTGTGTTGGATTTCTAAGGATCCTCGATGTACGCAAAAGCATTGAAGCTAAGTATTTCCCGTCCTGTATAAGGTGCCCTTTCGTGGAGGTTGGTGAGTGAAGGTTTATATGTACGATTCGTACGCATAAATCCTCCCTGATGTCCTGAAATATCCCAATGGTCTTTGTAGCGAACGTATCTTAGTGATTAACACACCGGTTGTCTCATACGAGGTCTGTCGCAGTGCAAAACGTGAGATTACTTCATATTGCTACATATTAAGTGAATGTCTCATGACTAGAGTAATCCGCGTGTAGGTAATGTCTCGAGGGAGGTTATCTGACAACCATAAAAATATATTATCATGCCGATGCCTACATCGCTGTCCCTATCACCCAGTAAACGGACCATACTTAGTTTAGCTCCTCCATTCTGCGAACCACCATCTTGCTTTTCACTCTGTGTGGAACGTGCCTCTCAAATCCCATGTCTTTTCATTAACAGCAGCAAAGAACTTTAAGGTAGAGTCGAGGAGCACTGGGAGAATTCCCAGAGGGGGAACTGAGTGCCAGGATAGGGTCTTCTTTCCTTCACCTACACACACGACCTTGCCTGCACCTGCTGGCAGCCCCGTCTCCGGGTCCTCCCTTGTTACCTGCGCGTCCGGTAATGGCCGCGCCTCCCCGGGGGACGGGGACGACCTGATGGCTACTACAGGCCCGAGCTTCGCTTCCGTTTTGTTTCCGCGCGGCCGGCGCCGGCGGTGAGTAGGACAATGGGAGTCGGATCAATTCTCGACCCTACGCTCTCTCCGTCCACCCACAGGACATGCCGGGATGAGTAGACACAGGAGCGGGTGTGAATAGGACAGGTCTCCAGGGTCTTAGGAAATGTAATAGGTGACCCGACGCTGTCTTACCCTTTGTCCCCACCACGTACGCACGCAGATATACATCTCCTTATCGTCTTTGCCTTGATGTTGCAGTAATATGGCCCTGAGAGACACTATACGATGCTGGTATAGACCAAGTAATTAACTTTTATTTAAGAGTTCGGGTCGCTAAGGTCTTTGTCTTATTCACTATATATAACGTCCCTGTTCTGGATCGATATGTGATGTATTATTCACTGGCTACGACATTTCACCTCTATTGTCATACTGCAGGATGGATCCTCCAGGTTTGATCCCTGTGTCCTACTCCCGACACATCATCCACAATGTCTCTCCGCTCCCCATCCATCTATTGTCATGTCGACCCATGGAAACAAAATGATAACAAGGACAAATGGGATGGTGTCAATCAATACACATTTCACTTAGTACTCTGTACCCTCGACCATTTTCCCTACATAGATTATACGCCGAGCCAACTTATATTATTTGATATCACTGGTATAAACCGTCGAGACAATAGACGCACTAATATAACATGGCAAAAATCGAAATACAAAACATACAGATAGGCTAAACACAATATGTCGGTGATAAGAATAGATAGTGACAGCATAGTGGTGGCTATGTATGTGTTTGGATTTAGAACGGGCAGGTAGGACAGAGAGCAGTCTGCGATGGTTCTATCCGTATCCGCATTCAGGATAGCTACATGCGTGATAAGGCAGTAGAACAGGTATGCTGAGTTTTTCAATATACAACATGTATACATCGCAGAGTGTATGCACACAAGAACATGGACAAATTTCACGATTGGTGAAGCCACAGCCGTCGAAAAGGCACCTAGTAGGGACAGAAAAACAGGGACGCTCCTTTATCGCAGTCATCCCATCCTGAACCCGCGTGAGTCTCATAGGCAGGCTGTGGAAAGGGAGGGGTCTCGTGTCCATTATATATACATGACCGGTCGTCACCTCCAATGCATCTCCTTGTCTCGCGGGCTCAGCTTTGGCGGCGCCCAATGACCAGCTTTGCCAGGCCATCACTTCCTGTCGGCACCAATCGGGCGGACAGGCAGTGGTAGCGGGTTTTGTTCTCCGGTCGCCCACCTGTCCTTCCCGCCCGCCATGCTGTCACCCCCGGAAGAGCGTGCCTCTGGCCCGATCGGCCCGGAACTGAGCTCGCCGCTGACCTTCTGGCGACCAACCGGTTCTGTCCGGCCGCTCCGGGGCTTGCCCTCCCACTGTCCTACCCACCACCTCAGGCTACCTCATCATCCCTACCCCCAAGGACCGGAGCTGTGCCAATATAGCCAGTCACCAGGGCAGAAAAACATCGCAATATCTAAAATGTCGACCTACTAGGTAAAATTCATTTTATAGGAATAATGGGAGGCAGGGAGGAGGCTTTGGATCCATATACCCTACAGCGTATGGAGAACTTGCGTAGGATTACATGCCTGATATCGCGTGTTCTCTTAGCCACCGTTCGGTCTGCAGACGTCAACGACCTCGTACACTCACTGCGCAGTGACCCAAAGGTCGCTGACCACCTCCCGGCCTGGAAGTGGCCGCAGGGGGTGTGTCTGAGAGAGTATATGTCCCCTACTCTTCTAGCCAACCCTAAGCGGCTTCCGCCTCTGGCATCGTAGGACCATTGCTCATATTACCTTATTCACACGCACACAAAAAGGACGTGGGCAGCTATTATAGAGGAAACCCATGAAAGTTTAGGGTCTGAGCTCGTATCCCATCGAGTTTGAATCACGTAGTAATTCACAAGGCGATGCCGCGTGAATTGCTATGTGATTCAAATGAGATGGGATCGAGCTCTGACCCTAAACTTGAATGGGTTTCTGAATTTATCTCACCCTTAATATTGACTAATGGGCTAACATTTGTGACATTATTCCCCCATTGGATATTTTTCCTAAATATCTAATGGGTGTTAGATACGAGTTTCCAATGTTAAGTCTATGGAGAAAAAATATCTGGGGTGAGATAATAGGGAGAACATGATGGAAATGACGGAGTTTTATATGAAATACTCCTCGGCATGAGAGAAGCAGAATATGACATATGTCTCTTGTCTCTTTGATATATATCATGAAAATATATTATTCGTGAATCAGGACGCTCCTTGGTGTCATAGCATAATCCAGTTGCCAGTGAAAATACATATCATTAGCAATGCTCTGACAGCATGCATTACTAAACGCTGTTCGTTTATAACGTCACACTCTACCCCTTCTCAGTTCAAAATTACAGCGAGTAATATTTCATCAACTTGAGATCCCGTGACAGGGTATCATATCTGCCACAATAAAACTGAAACTCTCCGAAGTTTTCGTCACCTGCCCCCTCTTTGTCCGAATTGGTTGTGTTTTGATCTGTCTAAAACGAACTTGTTTGACGTTCTAAATGCAGTCGTGGCCTCTGGCAGTGATATTTTTGAACAAGGCAGTAACCGTCATTTTAGTGGGCCACCAAAGATAGTGTATCAAGTACAAAAGCTAAAGTTCCTGGCATTATTTTTAGCACGTGCTGAGCCTTTTCGTGGGCATACAGATCTTTATCTAGGTATAGTAATTCAAAAAGCTCCCACAAATGCCAGTCATTCTGGCTGCATTTATGACGTGGCCACTGGCTGGGAGCAGTGCTGGGCATGGTTGTTAGAGGGACCGTGCGTTACTTGCTATTGACCTAATTAAGGCTACTAGTAGTGGGAGTGTGCTAAGAACCGCCGTAATTGACCAAATGATCGCCTACGGAGACTTGCATTGGTGTGCGTTGTTTTCGATACTTTTTAACCTTTATTAACATTTCTGATTAATCGCAGTCGTCCCATCTGATTAGGTGTGTATTCACATTCTCCGGGGAGGATTTTTAGCAGTTTGCTCTTATACCAGAGTCTGAACAGGACCCCCTGTCGTAAATTTAGACCCGGCTGACAAAATGAAGCACGTTTCTTGTCATCTATAAGATCTTGGCTGCGAAAACTTACCACTGGTGTTCGAGCTAATTCCGAAGAAACCACTTTCATGTCTGCCTTTTATTCTCTCTTAGTCTGTGACGCCATGACTCCGTCCATTTTTTCTTTGCCTGTCTGGAACATGGCTGAAAAATTGGAATCCTGAGTTTGTCTATGTTTCATTCTCTTTGTTTAGCTGACACTTCTCCATTTCCTTTTCTCCTCCTGCCCCTCCGGACCTACCCTCCTTTGCCCTCCCAGGTGCCACCTTCTTCTGCAGCAGTAGCTGCAGGGTGAAGAAGTGTTTGTCAGCAGTTTCTCCACGGCTCGCCCACGGCGCAGAACGCATTCCAGGCACACCCACCGAGCTGAGCTGCTCAGACGCGAGCTGTTCAAAGGCAAGCTGCTCAGAGCTAAGCTGCTGCTTCTCCCGGCCCTGGCCTTTCACAATACAACCTACCCCCCACCCCGTCCCACGTACAAATAACACACATCTTTCTGTACAAACACACACACGCCCACTTTCGTCATGCCTATACCGTACAGAGAAAGGTAAATAGTCGGTCCGTCTATACAGTCTCTCCCTGCCTGGCAGAACATCTCAAAACGCCACCCCCCACCTTGCCGGGCCCTCTTGCACCGTTGCCCGTCAACGGCACGTTGCATACCCTGCGTCGAGACGGAGATGACGCCAGGGCTGCCGAGCATTGTCGCATCCCTTCCTGAAACCCGTAGGCGTGCTGAGAAGCTTCTAATTATCCCTCCATGGACGTTGGATAATATTTAAAGATGAATCTAAATCAGTTTCTTTAACGGGTTTAGTATATTTCGTTTGAATGAATTGGTGGTTCATTACCATTTCAAACACATGTTGATAGTCGAAATAGTGTCGACTTAACTATATATTTTGACCAGGGGCTAGTTGTGCATTCCCCATACTCAGTTCCCGATGTGATAAATATTATGCCTGAATTCGAAGGCTTAAATGCCCTTCGTTAATGATGATGATGCATTCAATCTAAAAACGCAGACACAAAATAATGGCTTTCCAGCCTCTTGGCGCTCTGGGGTTAATTTCTATCTGAGTGACATGCCCTCACGCCCGCCCACGCGCTCTGGCCTTTGGTAGCTCGTAGGAGAAGCTCTCACGAGCAGCTCCCACGGTCCAAATATGGACCTCGACGACCCCGATACGTCCCAAAGAGCAAAATATTCATCTCGGCGAGTGCTAATCAATTAGCAGATGTTTCTTTTGACTTCATATCATCAGCTATGCGCTATCAGTTGTGGAAGGGGCTGGCTCTATTGCGTGCTGTATTGGATTAGGACCAGATGAATAATCAGATCATTCTAGCAGTGACATATCCCAATACCATTACCTATGAGAAGACAGGAAGAGGATATATATATAAGACCACCAATGATAGGAGATATCGATGATCAGTATTTAAGAGTGACGGCTGTCACAGCGTTATGCTGACCTTTAATTAACAATTACAAAAGAAAGAGGCTTCATAATACATCATTAACATATCAATAGTTCATTCCGTTTAGAATATATAACACATCCCGGTTTTGCAGGAAAATTTGTATTCCTTGTCATTCTCGATGCTCCACTGCTTGGGAACATTTCAATCAGGGGAATAGTAACAATAACCCACAATGAAAAATGCGATGCGCCCTCTATCATTCATCGCTTGGGGGATATTTGATCATTAGGTACACTCACTTTCTACAGTGCCGTTGACACTTAGATATTATTTTCTCGACTACCTTATAAAAAATGAATGACTTTTTCGCAGATACGATTAGAATTGCGTGTCGCTTGGTGAGAAGCAGCAACAGGGCGTCTCATTTTACCCATACCCATGGACTGTCCTGGTCGCAGGGGAATCAGGACTGAAGAGCGACGGAGGGGGGGGGGGTACCTGACACATTGATCAATCAGCTAGTTTGTACTATGGCGGCGTCTGTGTCGACGCCATGGCAACCAATATTGGTTTGTCCTAAGCTGATCCTGACCAGACCCTGACTTTCACGCCCCCTCTCGCCAACCCCTGACACCTCCACGGCCACCGTTTTCTATTTTTCCACCCAAGAGGGCGGCCACCATGGGGTTATATTGTGGAGCGGTATCAATCATTCCATTCACAAAAACTGTTTCGGCTAGGGGCCAATGTAAACGGAGCCCAGCGAGGCCGCTAGTGTAAACATAACACTCCCTGCATCTTAAAATCCCCCGACCGTAGCGCCACCTTGTAGCGGTGCAGCACTATATGCGCCAGCACGCCACGCCTACCTACAAGCTAGTCTTTGACAAACCACCTGGGCCACGCCCATGTAAAAGAATATCATCAACATTGTCGGGTTTGTCTTCTCTTTCAGTCGTGTTTTCTGATACAGCTGACATACGAACCCGGCACGCATTCTCCTTTGAATTGCAAAGAGCACCACGTAGAGACAAGAGTTTTATGTATCGATTTCGTGATGATATTTATACACGTTTAGTGCGTGTCTAGACCTGCAGATGGTGTTTCCAAGGTGTCTTACCACCTTAGAGATACTTAAGACTAAATGGAGGACATGTGTTATTTAGGAAGTGTATGGGTGAATCTACCTGTTCAAATGTTTGTCTCTTGGGGAACATGATAGCCAGTGCTGAAGGTCATCTATATTGAAACGCTATAGATAAGAGCTCTTCTCTTAGTCTAGACAGAGGTACATATTTCTGTAAAAAGGTACCTTCCTAAACATGATAACGCTTTCTTTGATATGAATGTGTTTTGACCAACTGGACCTTAGTTGGTCCAATGGTATGCCGAGACGAGATCTGCTGCCTTCTTTCTGACGTCATTGCGCATGACGCAACCCCTTACAACGTCACATATTTTCCTTCGGTGCAGAATGGTCAAGAGACCACCTTGTAAACAGGTGAAACAAACAGAGTGGTCACTGATTCATCTCAGGTTTCGATCCCCCTCGGCTAACTAGCATCAGAAGAAGGTCACACGGGAAAATTGATTTTAAGGAACATTTCCCGAACCAAATATAACTCCCCGCGCCTTAGACTAAGCTATTTGTATGGCTTAGGCGATTGGTCATGACACCGGAAGATTCAATGTTTTGACTGGCAGATAAAAGTGGGTATGCTAACACTGCCGCTACCACCTCTGGTTCCTCCAAGGGGGAATTCTCCGCCGAGACTCATAATTAACGTCTTGCTGTCGGATAAAGGTTCCCTATATATCAGGGATTGCCTCTGTGGGGGACAAGTCACGTTCCTCCTACATTCCAACCTCACCTCATAGAGATGCATTCATCATTCCCACCTTCAGGAGTCGGAAGGTTCCCTAAACCACCAGTCACGCGTAGGAATTGGCACAATCTGAATAGAGATAGAATAGAGATGGTTTCAACCATCTAACCAATGGTGTATATTAAATCCTACCTATTAAAAGAAAGTGACAGTATTGTTCCTGAGGTATTCAGATTGTGATGCGGGGTTGATTTAGATCTATAGACGCCAACGGAAATACGGACAGCCTTTCTGGCTCCCCAAAGATGTATTCCAAGGGTTGCGTTGTACTCTACAATGCTGCAACACCCAAAGCAGTAAATGAATAATGTTGAGCTAGGTTGGGTATAGGTAACCATAGTGACCACTGTATATGTCATTAGGCAGCGAGGCGATGTTGCAGGTGCTGTTGGCAGGGCCAACAAATATCGATGATTAATGTGTGCATACTGTGTATGGTATGAATGGGAAATAAACCTATGAGCAATCTTAATTTGTTGCTCTAGAGGTACCCAGTGCCACCCAGGTTTTCCGGCGATATATTATTTACTGTGGAGTGCGGACTGGGCCGCTGGTACCACCAACACACTAGCAGACGTCTGAGAACCTTAAGTGTCCCAAGAAATGCGAAATTTCTAATTTTTCATTACATTTATATTATATATTCTGTATGGAATGAGAGATGTCTGTCCTCTTTTCAGTACAGTTACTCCTTTCTGACGATGACGTCATCGGGTTGTAGGTACTAGCTTCATTACAGGCGATCAGATGGGTTTTTGCATTGCAGTGGTATTCTACACGGTAGTTAAGAAGCTGTTGAGAAAGAATATCTCATAACACTCGAGGACTCCTATATTTAGCTTCAAAGTGAAGAATTGAAAGGTTCATTGAGATGAAAGGCGCACTCATGCTCAGGGCGGTGCATTGTCCGCCAGAACACAAGAGGAGGCGGACAGGGAGTGAGGGAGAGCGAGACCTAGACAAACACACTGGCAGACTCAGAGAAGGTGGGATAGCATTGAACTGACTGCCTAGTCCAAGACAGAGGCTGGTAAATTCAGGTAGGCAGGTGGGAGAGGCAGGATGAAAACGGTACCAGGGATGGTATTTTTGTCATTACTGTGGTCCAAAATGAACTAGAGTTAACAGACTGCAGCAGGATACTCACTCAAAATATCCCGCCTAACCATAATACAGGTCTTCCATCATCTTACTCCTGCGGTGTATTGAAATTGCCTAAAAACTTTCGTTGTACTTCATAGATAGTTTACATTTAGGACAGTGCTGAAAAAAATACCCGACAAAATAAAGACTCTGATATGTCCCGGTTTCTCTTCTGATGTTTTTCCATATTTTGCCCTAATATAACATTATGCTCTAATTTGAGTTTTTTAATGTTTTGCGTCGCACTAACTTATATGGTCACATCACAGGGGATAGACACATGTGATACGATGAACATTTATAAAAATGGAATGTGAAAACGAATTATGTTAAGTATTTCATTTAGAGATATTTTGTGTATACAACGTTCAAGTTGTATCCGGTTCATCCCTTCGCCCAATCTCTATTTGTATAACGTAAAGAAGCCCGACCAGTAACAATGAACATCCCAGCTCAGCACGTTCCTTTTCAAATGTTTAATTACACCTGCTAAAGCCAATAATCCGATAAGGCAATTTGTCCCTTAAGGCGAACGCTAAAGCCCAGAACGTGCGGTGGGACTTATATAAATGTGTAAGAATAATTATTTATCAGATTTCCATATATCTTCGTGTAAACCTATGTATACATATCTATATTCAAGACCCCCTATAGTCATTGTAGCCATGTGCCCCTGTGACGTCACCCACCGAAAATGCCTCGTAGTAGGCGTCATCAAGATCTATAGGATCCGCCTCCGAGAGGAACGTTACAAATGAGCGTTACAAATGCAGCCCCACGAGTCGCTAAGGTCAGAGATGAAACGCGGCAGGGTGAGCTGCTCATTGGGGGCCATACCAACACGTGCTGGTTATCTCTGCTCTCAGAGAATAGCCTCGTTAACTAGTCTGACGTTGTGGGGCTAAGAAGGAGGGTTAAGGCATGGGGGATATTGCTGGGGTATGTGTGTGTGGGGCGGGGGAGGTGAAAGAAAGGGGTTGGACTCTATGGCGACTAATCGGTGGCGACTCCCCATGGTAGCAATCTGATAATCCAGGGTAGGGACAGCGTTAAAAGAGCACATAAAATGAAGTGTAATCTCCTTGCGCTTCCGGCATGGCACGCGATAATAGACTGTACAATGTGTCGTGGACCTGGTTGGGGGAGAGGGTGGAGTAAGTGATCATGAAACGGAACTGGGGGTAGGTATAGAAGGTGCCTTAAGAGATGCTGTTAGGGGTTGCCGTTGTCACGATCTTCAGCCGGAGCTTTGGTATAGTCTATAGAGTTCTAGGTGCCCTAAGCGCACCAACTACCCTTCGAAACACCCACGCCCCCAACCCCCTGAGTTATTCCTGCTGACACCCGCCTGGTGCTAATGGAACTGGCGTTAAAAAGCACCTGCCCGCGGCTTAAGCTATATTGAACACGCCGTCAGTGTAGGCTCCATGTTACAGGGCCTAATGGCAGGCCGGGCGCGCTGTTGCCATGTCACAAACTTCACACTTTAGCACGGACGAGTGAATATGCCTTTCAGGCTAACAGAGTATACAATTTCACACGTTTTAAGCTATGAGCTATGCGTGCATGAATCATTATAATGTTAAATGGTGAAATAGATTAATGATATTAGGTGACAAAGATCATAATGAACGGACAAAGGCAAAATACCCAATGCGACTCATCTATTCTGTTACTGTCATTAGATACTTCGTTTTGATTGACGATATCTGACCATAGTTGCCTTCTCAGTGTCATATGCGTGCAGAGCGTTTGTTCAGCCATGAATTTATGGTCCTCGGCAAAATGTTGAAATATATCATATTGCTAATCACTTGGCAATATGGTGTAAACATATCTTTAGCCATAGTATTATGCAGGAAGCCAGGATGCCACCTAACACAATAGTTGGGAGAAATGTATATCTACGCAAGTTCTTCGCGTGATAAATGGAGTACTTTTGGTGTTATTAGCAATACGATGCGTGAGTTTGAAGAAAGTGGATGTTTAGTAGGCTTTTCAAGGTAGTAAGAGACCCAATCAATTGCCTCTCTTTCTATACTTTGAAGGGGATAGAGGCTACTCTATGTACAGAATCGATACATTTCCATTTTCTAGTCTATGAACATATCTAAGATCTGAGGTTCTACAATACCCGCCGTCCAGAAAGTATTTAACAGTACATGAACTTGTAGTCGCATCCATTTTCTCTGATAGCTTCTACTACTTATGCTGATATCTATGGTCAGGGACTATCAGAAACAAACTTCTCTTGCCCAGAACCATACAATCATACATTGACATTCTATGAAAAAAAGACTGAAGGAATATATGCACAACTGCTTGAACATGATATAAACTGTGAAACAGATCATAGATATAAAACAATTAATGAACAAGCCAATGTACAGACTAGGGGACACGTTAATATATAATATATGGGATGAAAACAGGGAAGCATGACAGAGAATCAATATTTACGTCCTACACAGATAGACATTCAAAAAGGGGATTTCAACTACACACGTAATAAGGTAGCGACACGCCCAAAGTCTCGTCCCACATATTTAGACACAAAGCTTCGTGAGATACTATAAGCTGTGATAGTTCACGATAGTATCCCTCAGACTAGTAACCCACACCAGGAATGAAAGATCCTATATTCTGAAAAGAAAATAAACTCTGCTTTGCCACTACTTAGTTAGACCTACAAAGGTTGTCACAACCCTAGATGTAGTATTGAGTTGCATTTAATAGCAGATCAGTAGAAGTCTTATGATTTAGATGAAGATATAGCCTTTTTAGTGGATACCATTTGGCCTGTTTATACTCTCTTCATATATCCCATAAATATATTATCGGCTTTACTCTTTCGCTTTCTATATTATGAATTATATTTATCCGACTTATGTTTTGGATTTTATTTCCTTGAACTGTTAACTTCCTTTCCATTGAAGAAAAGACACTAACATGTGAATTCTGCTGTTTTATCGCTCCTTTTTTCATCTCAACTAAACTTCCAAGGCCATCCGAGTATGTAGTTACATTTTCATAGTCCTTTCGGCATTTCAAGCCTATTTATTCTTTCGTCTTGCCTTTATCAATTGCTCTTACTATGTCTTCGCCTATATATGCTCAACGCCTAGATACCTGCAAGGGTGAGTGCGGAATATCAAAACGTCAAAATGGGCGATGTCTTTGTATTTAAACTTGATGATCCCAAGTCACCAATTGCCACAGGCATGCCATTTTCTCTTTCCATTACCCTATCTCAATAAATGGTCATATTAAGCAACCTACCTACATAATTCATTTAAATTTCTGAACCTTTATGAATCAATGCTATGTTCCTTTCTGAAAGGGAATCTGTCAGTTTCTTATCCATTCTCCAAGCCTCCATAGCATTTCTCTTTTCATACTTCCAAATTGCGTGCACCGCTTCTAAATGTCATTGCAAATGGAATAGATTCGTGTCTTTCTATAGGGTAGCGATAACACAAATGGGAAAATGTCATTTTATGTAGTCGAGGAGCCAATCAATTGATGGAATTCTCGATGTCCGTAAGTTGCAGGTCGTTCAGAGAATAGTACATCTTTAGCAATTTAATCTCTATAGGCAGCAAAAGTGTAGGGGGCGGGTTGTAATGGCAAGCACTGCAGATCACTATGCTTCGTGCAGTATTTCATCATTTTTTCTCGTTTCTAAGAAAGTGGCTCCGTGGCTGCTTAAGGCACTGCAGCCTGTCTTGTCCTCTATATTGGACGTCAGCAAGCCAATCCTGTGGAGATTTGACACACAGGAGGAATCTAGTCTTTGCATGTCTGGTCTATATTGCCTCTCAATAAGACTTCGAGTTGTGGTGGCCACTATAGAGAGTGTTTCCCATATTGCCCAAAGGCATAGATCCTTACTAAGGGTCCTTTGAGATTAAGGTGTTTCCCCCCCTTACCCTACCACCTAAACCCGTGTGCTTGTAGAAGATATAGATTTTGAATATCATAGTAGAGACAATCAAATCAATGGCTATGCATCTTGGGTGTGTCTCTGTGTTTTAATCAAACGCGTGCGCTTTGTATGTAAAGGAAAGTCAGTCGGGTCCTTACTATCGCTACAGTGTACTGCTTACCACAGTCTCTGTGAGAACATTGCAAGCGACTAGAATATTACCCGTTGAGCACCAGAGACAACCCGGCATGAGCAGCCATTGTCGTAGCAGCACACAGGCGCCGACTAGTGTTAAGCAAGGAAACTAAGTTCCCGGAGGTTGGTGTGGATTCAGCGACCTCTCTCGGTTTGTGGTCATTGTTATAATACTAACCTTTGCCTTGCCAGTGGTTGGTGGTTAGTTTAGATACTCTTATAGATATTAATCACACAGTCCTTCTATCTAACACAATTGCACTGTAGTCCCAAGTGTATGCTATACTTGCGATAATCGCTTAAGTCTAATCCATTACATTGTAGTGTTGTAGTATTGGTAAATATTGATTATGTCATGACTTGAAACCGCAGGTGAATATATAGAGTTATATCATGAGTATTGATTAATCTCTACCGGAAATGTATCCACTACAGCTAAATATGTGAACTTTTGTAGACATGTAAGCGTTATGTCTGAACTGATCAATTTGAAATGATAGGTTTAACAATTGAATGTTTAGGTATGTAAATGAATGGTACGTCGGTATAATAATTTTCGACAGCACATTAAAAAGGCATTAGATTATGATAGGTAAATTGAAAGTTACCCAATATAGGGCAAACAGATTTAAGTATTATCACACGTTATAATTTTTCATTCAAACACACATTTAATTTGCTTAATTTTTAATCCCCATCTAAGCTGTTATATCTACCTGTATACGATTATATACCATTGATTAGTACTCCGTTGTAACCCCTACCTAAGTTGGTCAATAAATGTTGTAAAATCATTGTGGTCCCCTCTCTGTCTCGCCTTGACCTTCCGCCACGAGACTTTTATGCTGTCGGATGTTATCTATACCCTCTCTATGCTTCATTATGACCTGTTATCACCATTCAACCACGGTGCAGCCTTCCTTCGCTTTTGTGTAAACCGTCCAAGCCTCAATATGTGCTCAATTTCTCTGAATGACTTAGAAATGAGAGACAGACAGAGACATAGAAAAAAGATCGTCTCATTGAAATTGTCCCATTACATTTAATTCGAAGGAGAACGAGGTGACCTCGGCGATTGGCATCCATAGCCATTAGGGAACCCTTCTCCTTTGCGATCTGGAGAGGTAGATGGTCTCGCCATAACGGGGTAAACGGGGTTTGGTGCCGGACCTGTGGCCGGGGACAGAGTGGGAGACAGACCGACTGCCCAGCTATACCCGGCAGACGCAATCCCATCCTTGCGACAGGGGGATTCCCAACCATTGCCTGTGTCCGCCACCTATAGCTTGGCTGTCTGTCTGACCACCTGTCCACTAGTCACTGGTCTTGTCTCCAGAACTTCACCCCTATAGGTGCGCGGGAATTCGCATCATCCGAGCTGCTCCTCTGCCGCTCTTTCGTCTTCCACCCTTGGCTAGCTGCTAACCCTAAGTTAACCGCATGTTGGGTTTAAACCCGATTTTCCAGATGCTGGAATAAAGAGCCCGATCAAGACCAGGAGAGTCGTCCCTTCGCCAATGACGTGGCTGCCAGGTAGAGGATTTATTCCTTCACCAGTTATCTACATATTTCGACATTAAGTTTTGGCCAAGTATAATTTTATCAGTTAATTTTTGATGCGAACATTGATCATTGATAACGATAAACAGCAGTGTGTAAAATCACCGTTTTTTATGCATCGACCATATTCATCAACCAGCATAATTCCCTGCTCTGCCAAGCCTTTGTTCCTACATACGATCGCAGCTGATCACGATTAAATTCAAGTTCGCCAGAATGTCTTGAATTTGAATTTGAGCACAGATCGAAGGTTGCCCAGTGTATGGAACACCTTGCATTTTGTAAGAGCATCATGCGAATATAGTCGTATATGGTAAATTTTCCTTTTGTGATTTTGTGGTATGGATGTTCTTGTAAATTTTCCTTTTCCATTTATTTTTACTAATTAATTTGTGCCAGTTTTCCATAATTTTCTTTGTTGATATGTCACCTACGTATTTTTCTTTGTTTGTTTTTTGTTTATTTCCGACTCATTTAGATCAGTTGATAACTCAACTGTTTGAAGAGAAGGAATGAAGAACTATAGTGAGGCATGCGATAGAAGGAATTCCGATATAGCCCCAAAGAGGGCGCCATAGAGCTATGATCCACCTAGCGGTTCAGGACAAAACCATAAGCGAGCTTACTCCCTTCTAACTAGACACCAATCTTAGCCATAGAGCCGCTTGCTGCCTTTTGAATGTATTGCACTTACCGTTTCTACGGCTTTCAACAGTGATTCTTCATATATACATTACACATCTCTCTTTGATCTAGGCAGAGACAAGTAAACTAGATTTATATAAGCCCTAGCTAGATATAGGGGAAAAGGCGTTACCACCCTTCGGATTCCCAGTTAGGTAGTGGTGATGATAAGTTATCCTTTTTATAATTTTGCAAATTCCACACAGATTTCTTTTACATAACAAGAAAAAAAAGATGCATTTGGTCTTTTTTCAAAGAAAAATATCCTTCACATCTGCTTTAAGCCCACGCGGTTGCGGGCTCTGCCTTGTGTGCTTTGCTCCCTCTGGTATTGGTATTTAATGGAGTCCATATTTCCTACACCTATTTGGCATGCCCAAACTTAAAACACCATAAAGGCAACAATATAACAATATCTTCCCTTGTTTTTATAAAGAGACTAAAGAGGTTGTTTGTGAAAGGTCCAACCCCTAATAATGTGAACAATAACACTAACAAATAACAAACCAAAACCGTTATTCTATGCCATTGCATCTGAATCAATTATAATGTGCGACTGATGATTAAGTAAATTGTAAGCAACATTTTATACAAGCCCTAAAGTATATTGTAATGGTTATAGGAAGAATATTTCTACTGGTATTTCTGTCGACAACTTACTATATGTTATGCAAATATTGACTTGTAGTAGATCACTTTCATTTTACATATTGAATGCTCTGCACAGCATATTAGCTGCTACCACAGTATGTATTTGTGTCCAATTGGTGTAGAAAGGTTGTATATTTCTCCAAGCCAATGTAGATCAGTTCCTTTTACCGCTCTCTAACCATCATTTTTCAAGCTTTCTTTCTTTCAGGGTCTTCTCAAATCTATGTTCATTTTTAAGGTCTAGATCCATGGTGTTGCCAGGAACTATAACACAACGACGGTATACCGAAGTCGGGACAACCTGTCACCATGCATGTCCTGAATTCCATCCTTCTTTTATTATATCTTCATATTCCTCTTTCACTTTTAATATCCAAGGTTTTGGATCTAACATTCAACATTTTCACTTTTTCAATACCGGTTATAATGGAATGACACAATGTCGGGGATGACTTGCCTACAAGTCAAACATGATTGACTCTTTCACAGGCATTTTCCTTTTTCAGAAATAACTTTGTATTATTCTATATAAACAAAATACATGCCACCGTATACTGACCACCTTTCATTCTAATCGTATTACGTTTGCATGGTAGAACACATTATATTATACATAATATTATCTAATTATATATGAAGTGTTGATAAAACCCAATTAATACGCTAAACTTGACCCACTTCCCTTATGGTATTCAGCTTTGCATGATTGCTCTTGACTTGCTCTCCTGAACCAAACCTTCCTCTACCAGAGCTTCCCTGACACACAAACACCACTTGAACCAATGTTTGCCCTGCTTATTCTCTCAAGCTTTATCCAGTGTTTGGTTTGACTACTGTCGGTGATAACCCACCGTAACCAAAATGGCATTAAGTGCATAAGCAAAGCTTCTATACAGACACGGACAAATCTTTTTCGGCCTTGGCAACTGCTCATGTTTACACACTTTCTTCGTTAAAAAAAGGTAAGACCTAAGAGCTTTTCCTTCCCCTTCGTTATTTTAAGGCTGGATTTAGGGATTACGTACTCTCAAATGTTGACCCTTACATTACCCGACCTCTACAAGTCTCATTAACATTTTCCCTGTGGATTGACCCATGCGTTACCAGTTCCGCCACCGGGCGCCTCCAAATCTAGAACTCAAAATAAGAGGACACTTCTACGTCTGAAAAATTCCCCCATTCATGGTGTCGACTCTGGAAACATTTAAGATGGATTTTCGGGAATGATTTAGTCTTTTTATCTCTCCTAAAATTCAGGAGGTGATTATAGGAGTCATGTGCTTAATATATTTAGCAGCACCGAGTTATCAATTATATTAGCACGGATATGTGTACTTCGATCTACTGCTCGTCATGGTCGACTGGAGACAACAAACACGCAAAGTGCGCTTAACGCGCAAGAGTGCACACAACGGACATATCACTGACGTAAACAACTGGGGGAACGCTATGCCAGTGGACGCGTCCCGACGGAGATATGTGGAAAGCAGGGGAATGGAAAGGGAACACATCCATGTTTAATGTTTGTTCAGGCCAAGTTTCATTTAAATCTTGTATTAGTGGGTCGTGCAATGATAAGTGAAAGACGTGAAAGCGGCCATGTCACTCTGCTTTTATTACTTCTGTGTGCTACTCTAAAAGAACTGCTCGCTAGATATTCACTTTTCTAAAATATAGCCTGTCTCCTCCATGTCTGTCCAATGGCAAACACGGCAGCTGTCTAGTCTTATAGTGTTTACATATCGCACACAGGGGGAGACACTGAGGTGGGACGGCGTCTGTAGTTCACAAATCGACCACCAGGCGTCCTGATCGGCGAGCGCTGTGCTCCAGTCGGCGTCTCATTGGAAACTAGCGGCTCGCTGGTGGCCGGCGCCGTGCATGGTGGCCTGTTTATACACTCTGTTGGCGGCAGGCTCCAGCCAACGAACCATGCGGCCGGTTTGTTGATAATGTGCGTGCCCTCCATTGATTGAGGCGGGCCTGTAATGCACGAACAGCGAACTGCTCCCGCCATCGCCACCACCACCGCCGCCTCATCCAGGCCACCCCCCAACATACACAAAAGCAACAACACCATCTCCGAGATACCTCCCAACTGGGTTAGGACATAAACATACGTACCCATTCCTTCCTGATGCTAGGGGTGTGGACTTGATTAAAGGTGTTGCACCAGCTGTCACACTCACAGGTGTGTGTGTGTATGTGTGATGGGCGTGGTGTGCTCCCCCACTGTGAGTGTTATTTAAGGATCACTTAGGCTCAGGGTGAGTGGGGGTGGGGTGGTAGTAGGGTGTAGTGAGGTGACGGCCAGCCGTGTTGGGGCTTAATGGCATACAGCTGTAATAATAACTCATGGGTAACGCACCTGTTGGTCGGCCACTGAGTGAGGTAGGGGGAGGGGGTGTTGTTGGTAAGTGAAGTGTGTTCATCCACAGGTATGATGGTTGCGGGGATGGGAGGGAGGGGCGGCAGGAGGGGGTGGCGTACATATTGCGCACAGTAGTAGTATAGCTATAGTTGACACCAGCTACTAGCCCGCACCGACCTTCATATGGTGAAAGTTGCGACAGAGGTATAGTAGTGCTCTAAAAACACAAGCGGGCGTGTGAGCTTTTCGCTGTCACACTGATCGCCTACTCTCACCAGTCCCCGCATATCGCTAAATGCCGTTCCACCAGGAGGACAGCGTGCGCTGGCGGCCGGGTAGGCAGGTACACGGTCCCGCAGGTGGGCGGCCGGTGTAGGGACGGGGGCTGGGGGAGCTGGAGTACCGTCGGGATGCCTACTGGATGCTCGCCCGCTCCAGCTAGCCGCTCACTGGTTGGCTGTCCGATTGGCTGGTGGTCAATGCCTGCATTGCCATCTACTGTTCTGTGTTGACGGTCACCTGGACGCCAGCGCTTCTGCTACATACAGGAGGGGATTTAGCAAGCACTGGAGGTGATGAGAGTGTCACTGAATACCCCCCTAACGAGAAACGTATTGCCATCAACACCACCGCCACGGCCAATAACATCAACAACAACGACAGTCATATCAAAAGGATGTACCACTCGGATTAGCAACAGGCGACGACAGGCAGCCAACCAGAGCCACTAACCGTGACATGCGAACCACAGAGCACCCGCAGGATAGGGTCAGCCTGGGGTCCACGCATCAGCTCTTTCGATTTGCATGGTGACACCACAGCTCCAATTACCTTGGCGGTTGACCCTCGCTAGCCGGCGCGCACCCTCGCCTTGTCACTGCCGGTGGACGGGAGTTTAAGCTGGGCAGTCATCCATGGTGGTGGGACCCCAAACCTATCTTTGGATGTCGGTAGGTGTGTATCGCCGCGTACCTTGGCGGCCTTCGTCGTACCACCTGACCCGACCCACTTCACCCTCTAGTGCAGACGTGGAGACACCGTCCCCGGGAGGTGTCCACAGCTCCCGCCGCCTCGACCTTCACGCTCGAAGGCCATCATGCATATTGTTGGCTTTGCTGGGACTTCAGCGTGAGTTTATCTAACCCACTATAGATGGCTATGTTTATATGGTATATGGCGACGTGGACCGAAGCCTGTTTCTGTAATAACTATGTCTGTATCTAACGGCTTCTACAGTCTCTTCAAACTAGACTCCCGTCCGAACTTTCCGTTGCTAACTCTACCCATAGATTACTAACATCTAGCTGTCAAATCTCTCAACTACCCTTTACCGGATGGGTAAACCTTTCCTCTCTTCTACGATGGGTTTCGTCTTATGCTACCCTTCTTTTTCTATACATCGATTATGTTGCTTTATCGGTCTCCACGTCATTCATTATCTCTGAAAATTCCTTGACATTATTGAACTTATAACATGAAATTCATCGTATTTCTGCCATTACAGCATTACATATAGCGTGCCCTAGATAAGATATGTCGAAAACAGAGGCCCTAGGTAAGTCAGATGATTTTCCCCAAATAATAATGACATCTTGCTTTCTTTATCAAGACACCTTAAAATGTTAGATATCAAGGAAAAACTTTCTAGGTCACGGACTCATAGTTAGATGTGCTAAATGTATGTCTACAAGGGAGTGCCAGATTCCTATACTACTTCCTCTAACATTACTTGATTTTACTGGATACAAGTCTAGTTCTACTGAGCTAAGTATATGGCGAGGTATATTGAGGGGAAAGGGGGGGGGGGGGGTCCCTAGACACTAGAGCAGTGCTTCCAACCTGATTGTGTTCTGTTACATATGTCATATTGACAAGGAGCTTAGAGTATGTAATCTTATTTGCTTTGAAAATGACAGTGAGTATGCCTATGACTACAGTCTTACGTAAGCGTGGCTAGACAACCGACTCGCGTTACCCGCATGTAGACTAAAATGCATGTATATACTAGAGTGTTACTGTGTACTCTGAAATATAACGCGACAACTGAGTACCAACCACACAAGATCGGGTGACAAAGGGACTGGTGTGAGCCTCCATGTCCGCCTCGTTCTACTGACAACGTCTCGCAGTTTATCGGACTTGTACGAGATCAGTGGCCCTGCTATCAAGATATGTGATTTTAAGCGGGATACTCGTGTCTGTGGCTGCTGCAGCAGCAGCGTCGACAGCAGCAGCAGCAGCAGCAACAGCGGTGGCCTTCCCAGCAGCAGCGACAGCGGCCAGGCCGTGTTCTCCCCACTGCCACCACCAAGCCACTGAGCACTATTACTACTACTGCAGGAGGTTGGCAGCCAGCGCTCCCAGCGTCGACCGGGCGAGATAGGACACGGGACCGCGGCACGCACACTCCCCGCTCCCGTGCACAGCCCCGTGTGGTCTCGCAGTGGTTAAAGTGTCAGCTAGCTCTACTTATCTATTCGACTAGCCAGCGCCAGTGGGAGCAAGCCATCTGAACCCCCTATTGCAACCCCTCCCACCCGCCCTGCCCTGCTGGCGCTAGTGGATCCCGTGAGGACACCCTGGTGACACCCTCGTGCGGGCCTTGGACACTATATATACCACCACCCGTTGGGACGTCCGTGGTGCTGCCTCCTGCAGCTCACTGAGCTGCTCGCGGCGCCTCTCCCACCCCCGCGGCGAGCTGCTCGACGCCCCGGCCGAACCCGGCGCCTCCCCGCCCGGTGTGTGTGGGTGGAGGTGTGGGTGGGAGGGTGGGTGGATGGGTGGTGAGCAGGGAACTGTCTCGGCGTGACTGGGTGACACAGGCCTCTTCACACGTTTGTCGTCGGCGGCCAGACAAGGATCCATATCCCCAGTTTGCTCCTCTGCTCTGTCCCCTTGATCGGTGGTCGCTCGATCTAACGCCCGCCGAGTCACAGCCCAGCCATATCTACAATGACACAGTGAACGTAAGAACTCCACCACCACCACCGCCGCCGCCGCCGCCGCCGCTGACGCCGCTACCACCACCACCACCACCGTCACCACCACCACCACCACCTGTATCGAACCGTGGGGACTGCTCGTAACCTTCCCGGACATGTTGGGAGCTGTTCAGTGCTAGATGTGTGGACGCGGGCGGGCCGTCCTGGGTCATGTGACGATGTGACTTTTGACGCACGCACAACCAGGCTTATGATGAGCTGTCTTCCGGGCGGACAGTCCAACCCTCATCCTGTTCCACTCACGACCTGCTCGCTGTGGCTGGCGGCATCGACTCCTAGCTCCCTCTGTGTGCGCGGTGAGCTTGTTGTCATCAGGTTGCGTGCCCAAGGTCACCAGGGTGGGCCAGTGTAGGGAGGACGGATTCGCGCGGCCCTCCACTCCCTCGGCTGCAGCTCGCCCACGCCCCCCGCGCTCCTCCACCCCTTCGTGCTGCCGCTACTGCTGCTGTCACCGCCGGTAGGGCTTCGTTTTCGGCGTCTTCTGGCCCGTCCGTGTGACTGTCCGTCCCGCCGCCGTCCGGCGAAGGGAGAGCTCACTGACTGGATGCCAGGTGTGACGCCTTCTCCAGTAGTGTGTTCCTGTTTTGGATCACCTCTACACGCCTAATGACGCCTATTCAGAGACATGTGATAATACAGCAATGTATCAGCCTCAAAAAGTGACTTTCAACCGCCGTTCACCCCATGTCCACATTCCATCGGCCATTTAAGTTCCTCGGGAATGAATAACTTGAGATTTTACTTACATATCCATCTGAATCAGTATTTCGGGGATTCCGAACTAATTTCATAGCACAGGGAATTTTTTTGAACCAGGTCGAATGCCACAAATCCTTGTTCTATTTCTTACATGCTTAATATTTGAAAAGAATGCTCAATATTTTAAAACTTAATTTCATAAATATAATTTTCCATAGAACTTTTTATTATATTCAAAGTAGACATAACTTGCTTGAGGAAATAATTCTCCAAAAGGTTTATTCAAAATTTGTCCCTCTAATTTGATATCTCCAAGTGGACACTGGGGTGATAGGGAACAAGACTTTAAAACATGGGCACATGTCGAAAAGACAGTCCTCATACACTGCTCAGAAGTGACTCAATTATTACCAGCCCAGTAGCATAAGAGACTGGATGTGTTTTGGATATGTCAGTGCATCTTTCCCTATGATCGTGGGACTTCAAACCTCAGCTGTAGGCAAACAATATACAGACAATGCTCTACCAGAGAAAAACCTCAATTTTGACTGCGGTCTCACCGACAGGAGGTAAGTAGGTTTAGGAGTAGTTAGGGCTGGTATTCTACTTCAGTAGTGATCATTTGTGTATCCAGCTGTAATCCAATCTAAATTTGCTCCTAAGAACAGCTTTGCCATAGAATTCGATTCTTTTCTTTAGAAAACAAGCTTAAATTAGAACATTGAGAAATTTTAAACGTTTCGCTGAAACTCTAAAACCTAAAAAAAAAGTGTTTTACAATGATTCATGTAAAACTCATTTCAAAAATAGAAAGATATCGTTTTCATAAAACTTGGACATTTCTTCAGGCATTATCCTATTTGAAATTATGATTGAATTAAAATACATCTTACTCATAAAACTAGGACATTTCCTCAGGCATTATCCTATTTAAAATTGATATTGATTTAATCACCAAACCTTTAATTATTTCAGAATCCACAAAGCAGAAGCTCCTACTTTTTGTAAGGTTCCCACAAAGCTTCTATGGTGAAGATTCAAATTTAACACTTTTGTTTACTTCTGAAAACTAGTTGATATTGTCTTATGATATATTCACTCCGGATCTTCAGATAAGCCAAAAGAAACGCAAATACAACAAGTGTGACATAATGTCGTGGCGTATCAGTGACCACATTCACTGCGCTACTGCTTCTCTAGTGCGCATGCACCATGCGTTCGCAGCGCCACCTACCTTTATTAATCGTAAACATACCCTGGTGGTTAAGAATGGAAAACCGTCCACGTGATCGATGGCACTGCGCACGCACGTCTCGTGTGCGGTTTGATCACCGTTGAACGTGAGTTGAGTCTATTCTATATGTGGTTCCCCGGTATTCACTCCAGCCTGAATTAGATGAGAGAGGCTGGCTTGGTAGGAAATAATATCCACCTAACGTGATTCGATACATAACTAACGCGAGCGAGGCTGCAATAGTATGAACCAGCCAAGAGCAGTACTTACACTTATCTGACTGTTTCTCTGCGTACTTCTGTTCTCTGTGTTTTGAGCTGTTGTACTATTTTAGGGATATTCTGTACGCATTCGTTCTCCAGCTGTGTTTTACGTTGACGTCCCGGCAGCTTGGCTGCTCTGAGTTTGGTGGGCCCACGCTTGTATTGCTACACTTAAGTTATCAACACATGCTCTTTTCCAATGATCTCCTACACCCGTACCCCCGTTGTCTGCCACCCGTGTGGAGGTCTGGCTGCCTGCCGGTCCCACAAAACAGGAACGCGTTGCCTTGACAACAATCAAATTACGTGTCGGTCCATACCACGGAACGACGTTATGCCAGACAGAAATCTGGGTAGCTGACAATGAATTCAGCATTCTGTCGGAGCGTTCCGATTCACCCCGATTGGCTTCATGTGGCAGTCCTACAGGAATAATACTAACAGGTGTGTGGTGATTCTGGGCACACCTGGAGTGATAGATATATGCTGAATGAAGGCCAGATTTGAATGGACTTGATTTTTGTCCCGGAACAGCCTATACTATTCCCTCCCTCTCCACGCGTCAAACCATAACCACTCACTCTCCATGAAGCAATATCCATCCTACCACTCTCCCGTGACTGTTTTTCTAGACATCTTCACCCCCAGTATACCCTCCTGAGACAGATACCATTGCTGTGGCTTCAGGACCTGCCACTCTCCTGACGATCTTCGCCGATGAAATGAAATAATTTGCTCGTCCGCACCCGTCGTCGGGCGTGTTACATTTGCTCCTCCATCAGGCCGTCTGCCGGCCCTTGTAGTGGACGTGTGACGGCGGAAGGTAGCATTGATTTTCCCCACACCTAAACAGCAGACGCTAGTGCTGGCTCGTTGGCTATAGCTACATCTCTGGTTGCTTGCTGCCTCTACACCCCCACCCACTTTCTACCTCTCCCTGCCCCTATCTACCCTTCCGCCCTCCTCTGCACTACGACCCTCTCACCAGGATCTCCAACACCTACCCTCTCCACCCCCAACATCTCCCACCGGCATTTTCAGCTACCTGATTCATCCCGGTCAATATCCTGATGGGAGGAGTGGCACTGCTCCGCCAATCGTTGATGCATAGTACCTACAGAGTTAATTACACCAGGGAGTCCACTTGTTAAAGAAATACAAATTCCACCTCACGCAGCTGACGATGGCCTGCGTTCCAGAATGATTGGAGTCTCCTCTTAGTAATTTAATTACCCCCGTGACGTGTAAAGTGCGTCCAGATGACTATTTTGATTTGGAAATTTGGATATTGATAAGGGAAAGGATCTTGAAACACAAAAAAACACAACAGAAATACAGTTGGGGATCGTTATTGAACATTTGGTGATGGTGCTGATAAGGTGTTGGGCGTCAGAGAGAGCGGGAGGGGATGCAGCCGAACTGGTACTAGCAGTTGTGGCAGCAGCACCAGCAGCAGCTGGGGGGTATCCCTAGCCAGCTACCTTCACCTGGCTAGCGCCAACCCGCGCTGAACGACGCCTGCTGAATATTCTATGAGTAGACGCCGTCACACTGTGGTACCAGCCCTGGCTCCTACCTGAACCGACCAGCCCCCCTGCGTGTCCCGCCACCGCCGCCCCCGCCCGCTGTGAACTGGATGCCCCGTGTGGCGGCTGGCAGCCCCGCCGTGCTCCGACCGTCGTCGAGCCCTTTTATTGAATCAGAAACAGCGTGCCAACACTGCCACCCCTTCTCTTTTCAGCACCCTATACCGAGCTGCCTACCCCCTCCCTTCAGTCCACAACCACCCCTCCCAACAACTCCACATCCTCACCCACCTCGACATCCCTCATCCATCGCTCCCGACAGTCAGTCAGGGGAGCGCCGGGCTGGCTGCCAAGGTAGCTCACCCCACCGTGCCCACATCATTGCGCACCCCCCACCCTTAGCATTGATTACCGATGTTCCACGCCTTCTGGAGGCGATTAGGGGGCAATATTCCTTAATCGTATGCCACCCTGAGCAGGCGGGCCGTCCACTCTCCTAGCAGTCCAGTGAATTCACGCTCACTGTCTGGGCATATGCGAGTTAGTCGCGAGCAACTCCTATGTGTAAGTTCTGAGACGAGCTGACGGCGACGCCTGGCAGAAACCGGCCGCCCGCATGCGTTGTGTGTGCCGCACTGGAGGAGGGCAGCTACCAGTATAGAGTTCTGCTGTGCCGACCTGCAGGACGAGCAAATCGAGGGCTCCCTGACAAGCTGAGTCCGTCGTCCTCCACGTTGAGCTGGGACCATCTCGCCATCTGATATAGTCTCACTGGGCCGGAGATGGCCCATAGGGAGTTACAAGGAAACCAGTCTCTAACAAACAACATAGGCCCCGTCACGAAAAAAGGACGGATCTCCAGGCCCACCCAGCCACTCGAGGTGCTCTTTGCGCAGCTCGTACTGTATAATCAGGACCGGATTTGGAACTTGTGACATAGAAAGTAATACTTCTCCGCCTCAACAATGGAAAGCATGGAGATATGATATTTTGTCCGTGATATGGATCCGTGTTACTCGTTAGCGCATTTCTATTGAATTCAACGATAATTACTTATACATCGTATTTAGCTTGTAGGGTTAACAACAGGGGATACCATGATATGCAGGTTGTTCTAAAAAAATTGCGTTAATACACCTAATTCCCTTGTCTCACGAAGACCAAATACCCACTGATTTATAAGTCCTTCTGTATTGGATTTCCCTATGACTTTTCATATAGTAGTACCGGATACCGGAGGAATATAGACGTGATAGTCAGATATATGGTATGTATAGAGAAGCCACACGTTATTGTCGTTGGCTGAGATTAGTTTGTCTGGAGACCAGTTGTATACACTGCCCGTTATGGGGACAGGCTGTAACCAACTCAGACATTGCTGAACGATCAATACAATAGTGGTGTTCCTCTGCTCCTCCTGCTCCTTCGTGCTCAACAAGTCTAGGGGGCAGACACTACCCGCCTCCCCGCCCCTCACTTCCACGGCGAGCAGCTCGCATGTGCTTGCGATCACGGGGGTATAAAGGCTTGCCGTACACTGTTACGATACAGGTAGACGGGCGGCGTCTTCCACCTGAAGAAGGACGAGGAGGTGCTGGGGGAGGGAGGTGGGATGTCATGATTGTCCGCTGGGGTTGTCACTGAGGAGGAGGAGGAGAGGAATACTTGCCGCTGGAGGCACGTCCGTGGATTATTTATCATGCCCCCCGTGCTGTATTGCTGTGTGCGTGCGGACTCTGCCGGAACGGAGGAGGGAGGGACTAAGTGACTGAGCATTGAAGGTAGGCCTGAAGCAACCCCCGCCTACTATCCCATATAACTACGTCACCAGTTATTCCTACGTCTCACCACCCTACAGCCATCTGCTGCCAGTGCCGAGTTGCCTGCTGCCTGCTGGAAGCCACTGCTGGAAGCCACTACTGAAGCCAGGCAGAACCTGCTGGCGCCTGAAGAGCCACCGAGCCGAGTGGGCACCCCTTGGCGCCAGGCCTTGCTCACCGCACCACGCCCGCCTTGTGCATGCATAGAGGGCGGTGGCCGGTGGGTGGTGGTGGTGGTGGTGGCGGCTGTAGCTCTGGCGGCGGCGGCGGTTGCGACGGTGGCGGCGATGGTGGTGGCGGTGGTGGTAGTAGCAGCCATCGACTGACTCAGCATCAGCTGCCTGAGTGAGCGCGGATCCAGTCTGGGTGCTCCGGCAACCCTAGCAGCGCTGGGAGGGAGAAAGTAGGAAGGAGGAGGAAGCGGCGGAGGAGGGAGGCGGGAGGAGGTGGAGACAGACGTAGGAGTAACATAAGGGCGACCGAGGGCGCTGTCTGGTTCCACCAGGCTGTGGTTGCAGAGTGCCTGGTGAGCTGATAGCCGGACAGACAGGGACACCCCACGGGGGACGAAGCCGGGGCCACACTCAGATCCCACGGGCCAGCTCCCACCTACGAGGGGGCACCACTAGTACGTAGGCGGAATGACACTGACCGGGCTCTCGGCCGCGGCCCCCGCTGCCAATCGAGCGTCGGCGTCGGCGGCGGTGCTCCAACCCTAGGATATACATTCCCCATTCGGCCACGTCGCGGCGCTATAGGTAACACTGCGGGGAAGGGCAGGACTTGAAGAGACTCCACCGCATCACCGCCCGTCGGTCCAGTGAGCGGACATCCTGCCAGTATAGCAGCAGTCAGTTGGAATATCTTAGGAACACTATTAAAGCACTGCGGCGCTGCAGGGGTGCTCTCCATGTGCCTATCGTCCATGTCGTCGCCGCCGCCATTGTTGTTGTCGGCGACGACGCGGCTGTCGCGCGAGCGGTGGCGACCCCCTGTGGTCAGTGAGGCCTACCTGATGGTGCCGCGCCGTGCCTACCTGGCGCACAGCATGCGTCTGCATTCCATCTGTGTGAACCCAGAGACAGAACCAGTAGACCGACTCTGCCAGGTGTGTACAGACCTACAGGTTGGTCCTAGAACCTGACTTTCCCTTTTAACACACATCCTCCTTTCCCCCGACGTAGCATCTCCCACTGCCTGTTCAAATGAAAGCCCACCTACAACAAGAAATGAAAAATTAACTGTATTCTGTAAACAAAATATATATATATATATATAATATACTTCTGACATATCCCTGGTAATAAAACCAGACTGAGCTGATCTGTGATACCACATAGTAAAAAACCTAGAAGTTCCACCTTAGTCCCTTTAGCGATATATACCTAGCTATAGATGTACATATACACACAAGAGTGTTTGTACACTTGGCTCTGCGACTTCCTACAACCCACTGAGCCTCCTAGTTAAACAAAAAATACTTAAGCCGCATACGTGATTACTAACCACCCTGATTAGTAACCACCCCAAACCATCCAGACACAGTGGACTTTGTTATAGCTACAGTAACGAAGGCAAACATTAGTCGGGATAGAAGCCGCCAGCCTTTGCCCGCCCTCCTCGTCGAGGCGGTGACCTGGGCCAAGTCAACAATGGGATATTACCGTCGTATCCCGGACACATCAATGACTCCGGCAGATGAGGACGAGTATTTTGACGGGGCGGCGGCGGCGGGCGGCGGCGGCGCTGCCTCTCCCCTCAAAGATGGCCGCGACCTTGGCTTTGACGGCGGCGCGAGCGGAACGAGCGACTCTGAGGATACCCCCCTGGCCACTGCTGACGCGTTGGCGGCGGCGGATGCGTTGTCGACCATAATCTGGTGAACAATTTTACCACACCTAATCAGTCAGTAGGAGCCAGCGCACACAGGCCAGTGTGGTTGTCATGCCATGTGTAGGCCAGTCCAGCAGCACCACCTGAGGTCTTATCCTCCCTTGTTTATTTCCATAATTCTTCTTCCTCTTCTTTGTATATATTATTCAATTCTCTCTTCTACTTCTTCACTGAGTTGGGAATGTTGACATCTTATATATGTCTACTCTCCATTATCATGCACCAGTTATTGCTTGAGACGTCCTTTCAGTTAATACACAATCACTGTATATCTCAATATATATCTGGCTGTAGCTTGAATATGCTTATTGTCGCCATGCAGTAGATGCCTCACGACATTCGTGCTCTGATTACATTACGAATTTCCCACCGCTACTTGAAACGTATGACTCGCTTACTGATTAATCCGCCTGCATTAATGATAAATTCATCACGCCATGAGAAGGCCACAATGTTCATGCAATGAGAGTTTTTACTACATGATGTTTTAAGCTTCATGACGCCTGAGAGAGGAATGTAGACATCGTAACGAGTGCAAATATAGAATTGTCCACCATGCCTTCTTGAGCATTCGAAGAAGATTGATCTAAGCTTGTCCTCTTCTCATAAAAGATATATAGGCAAGATTTCCTCTACTTGAAGACTTATATGTCCATGACCGTGCCATATTTTCTTGCTACTTCTGTCAATATTTGGAATGCGCAAGGAATGTTTAACTTCGGCTGCTTCAAAACAGTCGCCTGCAGGGAAACAGATATTGTCACGCTTCAAGATTACATATTTACCTCCTATATATGTCCGTATATTGTCCGATGTTTTCTCATTTCCACGTTGAAATTCCCTTATATGCTACACTGATCACAAAGCATTTGTTGCTTAGTGGGCTATCAACCTTTCCCAGTTGATATGTCACATCGACAAAACCTCGATATACCCAACCGAATTAGAATTCAGACCTTTTTTTATACCACGCAGGTTTTCTTACTAAAACCTGAATAAGTAAAAGGGCATTGATAACAACTGAATGACTTACCTAAGACCGTAGCTTGACGTATGGGTACCTGAGTGTTTTGTCCATGTTGATGCAGGATAGCCAATGATGATCTAAGATGTTGCAGGGGCATGGGCAAAGTTTTCCAGATTTCTTCTCTTTTACTGCCTCTTGATATCATTCTCAGCCATTCCGCATTCTCCTCTTTCTTCTTTAAACCTTTCTTAGACTATTCATACATCATATATATGATAAGTTTTTTCACTCCAATTTCAATATTCCGGAATGTTTCCACCTTTTCTTGTCCTGAGCGCTCTGAGCACTGCGATACGCCCGCATTGTGTGGCTACACTTGTTTTGGCAAAGGTGGGCTTGACCCACACAGCCATCAGTAACTAACAAAGGCCTGTCTCTGTCATCTCGTGGCAGCAAATACGAAAATGCGGCAGTACTACATGCTATGGAGCTGGCGACCTCCGAGGTCCTCGACCACCCGCATGACTGTTCCGTCGCAGGCTGTCAGCGCGTCATCATCAACGTTGCCGGACAACGCTACGAGACTCAACTGCGCACACTCAACCGTTTCCCCGAAACACTGCTAGGCGACCCCCTGAAGCGCAGAGAGTTCTGGGACAGCAGGCGCAATGAGTTCTTTATTGACCGCCATCGCCCATCATTCCAAGCTATCCTCTACTTCTATCAGAGTGGTGGACGATTACGGAGACCCTTTGAGGTTCCCGAAGATATATTCTTAGAGGAGCTAGAGTTCTATCAAATCGGAGATGATGCAATCAAAGAGTACAAAGAAAAAGAAGGGTTTTTGCTGGATGAGGTAAAGCCATTGCCAAAGAATAAGATCTTCCTTAAGATATGGCAGTTTGTTGAAGAGCCGGACAGCTCCAAATGTGCCAGAATATTTGCCATCGTATCTGTCACATGTATCATTGTATCTATCATCAACTTCTGTATGGAGACGCTGCCCTATTTTGAGCGCAATCCTTGTATAAATACCACCACTGATGGTGGCTTGACATACCGACAGAAGCCCAATTACAACGATGCCTTCTTCATTTGTGAAACTGTATGTATAATATGGTTTACCGCTGAGTTCATACTGCGTGGAATCAGCTGTCCGTGTAAAATGGCCTTTTTGAAGAACATTATGAATACGTTCGATCTGATGGCCATACTTCCCTACTTCATCATTTTGATTACTGTATCCTCTATGGGTAGTTGCGACAACACCAAAAAAGGTGGATCGTTCATCTTCATCCGAGTGCTCAGAGTATTTAGGGTTTTTAAACTGGGCAAGCATTCACAGGGTCTGCGAATTTTGGGCCTCACCATCAAAACTAGCATGCGAGAGCTGGGCATGTTTTTCTTCTTTCTGATTGTTGCCATGGTTATATTTTCATCAGCTGCTTATTATGCAGAAGCCGGTGAACCGGACTCGCAACTCAAAAGTATCCCAGGTGCCTTTTGGTGGGCCATTGTTACTATGACAACAGTGGGGTACGGTGATGTCACGCCTGTCGGAGTTTGGGGAAAAATGGTAGGTGCACTCTGTGTAATCGCAGGGGTACTGACTATTGCGTTGCCAGTTCCAGTTGTCGTGGCTAATTTTAACAACTTCTACAGGCATGAAAGTGGAGGCGGATCCGGAGCTGGGTAACACGCATTGCTTCTTGTCAATCACCAGCTCCCTAGTACTTCCCCAAACGCCTAATTATTACCAATTGTAAACAACGTAACCGTTATCTGCTCATTGTTTTTTTTAATGTATATATATAAACAACCGTTACTACATTGATTTCTTATTATCACACTCGTCATCGTTCAGATCCCTCCTCATTCTGGTTTGAACTGCATGGTGCCTAACTTTTTCTCGCTATTTTGAATACCATGTAAAACTAAAGCAAGCACTTTTCCCTCCTTGATGACTTCATACCCGTTTTCTTAAATGGTGTTTCTTATGACCCACACAACATGTATACGTCATGTACTTCGTCACGTACATACTCGTCATGTTGCCACTCGAACGCATGAGCATTATTTGAGTCGAGCATTTTTGCTCCCAAGTTCTCACACTTTGAGCAGAAGGTACAAGACCTGCAATCACCTTTAAACTAATGATACCGAAAATAATGATTGTAATGATGCCATTAAAATCACTTTGCCATGTTTTGACATGAAATACATTCCACATATATATATACCTTTCACAATATAACCTTCGTGTATGCCATTTTGGTTACAGTGCATATTTATATATATACCCATATAACCCTCCAATTACACATATATTATATATGTTGTTCATTGTGCATCCCTCTAATCCTGCACCACCCTTGTCGCAACGCTAGTCTCCCCGTTTATTTCTTTATAGTAGTGCATTGTTACTGTTGTCCTAATCCAATTGGGACAGCAATGGCAGAAAGCTCGATGCATGTGTGGACGGAGTCAGATGGGCACTAAAAACAAGCAACCCACTCAATGTGTGCTTTTACCACCCTGTGTATGCTTGCCCACTCGCCGTTAGGGGAAGTGCCTCTACCGGTCATCGCATTAACTGACGCCATCTGGTGGCAAGGCCAAATCCAGAGTAACATATCGTGCTCACACCCAAAACGAGGCACAATACAAACAATTGCAAAAAGAAGGACAATAGAGAGCTAAATCATGCAGCCAATCGAACTCGTATGAAGGCGCTAACGGCTGGTTTTGTTCGCTGTTGCCCCTAAGGATATAGCATATGAACCAAGGGAAGTTAGGAGAGTGTCACAACCTATACACATAGAAACAGTATACATAGGACGTCCAGTCTCCATAAAGACAATATATCGGGGCTGCAACCCTCCTAATCTTTATCCATGGTGTCACATGTTTACTTAAAAAAAACACATAACAAAAGCAACTTGCTCAACTGAGGTAGATTGTTCTAAAAGTTGACATAGGTAAAACAAATACGTTATCTAATTTTTTGTTGACGAATGTAGTAGAGTTACAAATATGAATAGTAATAGTGACAATGACGATAATCATGCATTTTCCCGTGAGTCATAAAGGTAGTCTGCACAAACAATGTAGTACTTTAGGCGAGTATCACATTCCCACATATATTATGTAGTGTAGAGAAGTAATATTCATCTATTAATTTCATCTAACACCAGCACAATATTGTATAATTATACCGACATAGACTCTGATGTCCCAAGAGATTATTATAAGAGATGCCCAAACAGAGAGTAGCTTTTCGTACTACTGTGCAGAAGGTTTTTGGACCAAGCGGTTGATACTTAGTGGGTGTAGCGGGCCATGCAATCTGGAACTCAAAGCTGATGTGCCAAGTATATAAATGCCTGTATTATGCTCAATACACTAGATGGTATCTCACCACGTTGGCTCCATATTGTATGCATTTATATACGTAGCTTTACTTTTCCACAATTTTATCATATCATAATTGTAAAAGACGTTTTTCACTCCTTTTCTACGTGAGATGTCCTATGATATATAAACATACGATATATATATATATATACAATATATATATACATACATCCGTTTTACGCTATTGACTTATATATATAGGATATATATATAAGCATTCTATATATAGGTATATTGCAAAATTATGCCAGTTATACATCAAATGTACAAATCATGTATAACATGTGTATATATTGTGTCACTTCCATAATACATAAACTATATACACCATCTGTATAATGTAGTTTGCTAACCGCCTTTCTCTAGAAAGATGATATTGGAATAATTTGTGTTATGGTTAGGTCGATTTTTTGGTCTCGGCGCTGACTAAAACTAACTTGAGTGCTACTGCCTTGTACCTTAACGCTGTGAGATTTATAACTGTGCCTGTTCCTACTTATCGAATACTGCGAGCATCCACTTTGATTAACTCACCATAGCTACTCGATTGTACATAACCTATATATGTAACATATCGGAGTGCACAGTCTAAATATAATTACAACCATAACACTCATCCCATGTCCAGCACAACATGTAGACTTTGTAGGTTTTGTTTGGATGCTCAAATAAGACTAGATTTGTGTTAAGCTTATACTCTGGCTATAATGAAAATCACACACTAAACTTCCATGAGACCCTGTTTATATAGACAAGACTTTCTTTACTGTATAATCCTGCTGTGTCTTTAGATAACTGCTGCTGGCAGGAGACTGCCAAGTCCATGCTATATATACATACACTATATATTTACTAAGTAAGGAGAGCTAGTATTGCTATAATGCGCGTCAGACCCTGAAATACATTGCTCAAGGGCCGTTAGTTAAAAAAAATTTCAATGTGACTTGAAAGAGATAAATATAACGATCTCAATGTCATTCTCAGTGACGGTTAACTGATTTGTAAACTTGCTGATGACATGAATACGTCCTGTATCCTAGCAAGATTAATCAGGGGAAACTCTAGTGTCCATGATTTGAAATTATTCACATTTAACCTAAACAGATACCAAAGAGCAGGTTCTGGTGTATTTTGTTGATGTTTCACCTTATTTCAACTCCATCATTAGCGACAGGAACGTAAGGAAACTTGATATCGTAAGGACTAGCATAATGCTCCTATAATGTAACATACCGTGAATGATATGGCTATCAGTACCAAAAAGTCATAATTCAACTTTGCATCTTTCACCAATATCTCCGAACTTGGGCCATTGTGAATATTTCCCATCCGCTAATAAATGAGATTGATTTATTGCAAAGTGCACCATTGTCGTAATCAATTTGACACACAAACCACACCACGCACCCAAATCAAAGAAACAGATAAATGGACATAAAACAGACCGCCCAAGTTTAAACATCCTTTGTTATCTTCCCATTGGTATTCCACCGACGAGATTACATCACTTATTTATTATTGATTTTGATGAATCAATGAATTCTGTTCTGTTTTTTTCAGCTGTGCAGCCTTTGGTCAGTCATGATCAGGAGGATGTTTATATGCTTTGTTTTTCCTTTTACCCAGTTTTCCGTAGTATAGTAAGGATTTGTCTCTTTGAATGAAAGCTTGTGTTTACAACTACTTTATGGATAAGGCATTTGATTAACTCTAGTGTACAATCAGATAACAGAAAGTCCAATAGCCTCCTATCTAAGCCCCCTAGTATAGGCTGTAGATAGGATAGGTAGACATACCTACAGGTATACTATATAAGATTACTGACTTCTCCAAAGGGAACATTCCGATAACCTCCCGTTCGACATTCTCTTCGACGGGCGCATTATTCGCCGTTCTTACAGTGTTGGGCCTTTGTGCAGCCCTTTTAACAAAGTTGCCAGGTTGACATCCATACATTAACTGGCTGAATAACTCAAGACCTTTTTTGGTGTTCACACTGATAGATCTTAATTTTTTCTTCTTTGCCCCCTCTGACAGCAGGTGGGACCTGACCGAACGAGGCAATATCACGACCGTCACGACCAGTCTGAATTTACCTCTACTAGTGTAGGACTTAGCCGATTGATACCCTCTCCCTTAAGAACTAAGTTTTCGCCCTCGCTATATACGGCACCATCCAATAGTACTTATTTCTTACACCACTTGTCTCTAACTCCTGATCACCCTAATACCTATATGACGTGATCTAGATAAGGATTTTTCTGACTTTTAAACTTTTTTTCGTTTTTGTCCGATTACCACCCATTTGGATCTGTACATTTACCCGTTCGGCAACATACAGCTGCTGACGTGAATGCATTCCGAAAAAAAAACTGGAGTTTGTGGAGACCGCTATTAGCATGGAATGCGGCCAGACTAAATGGGTCAATTCATCTAATATATTAGTTTACTAATAGCCACTATCTCTTGTGACAGCAAATACGAAAATGTCGGCACTCACCATACTATGGAGCTGGACCCAGCAGAATTGCTCGATCAGCCACATGACTGCAACAAGGCGGGCTGTCAGCGCGTCATCATCAACGTCTCCGGGCAGCGCTACGAGACACAACTGCGCACACTCAACCGCTTCCCGGAAACCTTACTTGGTGACCCGATGAAGCGCAAAGCATTCTGGGACAGCCGACGCAATGAGTTCTTTATTGATCGGCATCGCCCATCATTCCAAGCTATCCTCTACTACTACCAGAGTGGGGGACGACTCCGTCGTCCAATAGAAGTTCCAGAGGACATATTCCTAGAGGAGCTTGAATATTATGAGTTTGATGAGGACACAATACGAGAGTACAAAGAAAAAGAAGGTTTCCTTATGGATGAGGTCAAACCAATGCCAACAAACAAGTACTTGAAACCCATGTGGTTGTTCGTGGAGGAGCCTGATAGCTCAAGGGCTGCACGAGTATTTGCCGTCATATCTGTCACATGCATCATGATCTCTATTGTCAACTTCTGTCTTGAGACTCTTCCAAACTTTGAACGGAAACAGTGTGTCAATGTTACAACAGATGGGGGTCTGTCATATCATCAAGCACCCAACTATAGTGATGTTTTCTTCATAATCGAATCCATATGCGTAGCCTGGTTTACTGTTGAGTTCATAATACGCGCCATCAGCTGTCCGTCGAAGTTTCAGTTTGTCAAGAACATAATGAATATATTCGATTTGATGGCAATTTTGCCATATTTCATCACACTTATCACAATCGCTGTCGACTCCGAGTGTCACAGTTCCAGTAAAGGTGGCTCCTTTATCTTCATTCGGGTACTTCGAGTCTTCCGAATTTTCAAGCTAAGCAAACACTCCCAGGGTTTACGCATTCTCGGATTAACCATTAAATCTAGTTTGCGTGAATTAGGCATGTTTTTCTTCTTCCTCATTGTGGCAATGGTGATATTTTCCTCTGCTGCTTACTATGCCGAGGCTGGAGAACCTGATTCACAACTAACAAGCATCCCAGGGGCTTTCTGGTGGGCTATCGTTACAATGACAACAGTAGGGTATGGGGATGTTACCCCTGTTGGTGTTTGGGGGAAAATGGTAGGTGCACTCTGTGTGATCGCAGGAGTCCTGACGATTGCACTCCCAGTTCCGGTTGTGGTTGCTAACTTTAACAACTTCTACAGGCATGGCAGCGGAGGTGGGGGTAGCAGCGGGTAGAGAAGACTTTCCCTCGATGAAGGTTTTCTTCATTCGCTACTTCCGCTATTTCCGAAGCGCATGAACCTGACTTCGCGGACTTGGTTTTTATCAAGTGTGCCTTTGCCTTTTCCACAAAACAGCATGTGGACATATTTTTTTTAAGTCATATTTTCAAAGTCCTACCATCATACCCCGAATAACATACATCACATTCAAAACAGATATTTCATGTTTGGCACGCACGTACTACTTCAGCTTACGTGTGTCTCTTGCTACCTTTCTTTTTGGCTCTCTCCTTGATGAATGTCTACGATGCATAAAACAGACATACTTTGATATCATAACTTAACAAACTAACGCGCTAATACTGATATTCCAAAGATCTCAATTTTTTCCTTTCTGTATTATATATACTGTATTTTAGACTTTGTACTAATACATACTGCAGGGCCCTGAGATTGTTTGCCTAGAACAGTATTGGTCCCTTAAAGAAGGACTCTAGCAGACCTTCTATATGGGATGTAATATTGTTGAATTTTACCTCACCAGTAGGGTAGGAAGAAAGTACCTGTAGATTAGCTAGGTCAATGAGGCAGACTTGTGTCCCCGGACTGGAGATCGCGAGGTTTATTGACTATTACATTTGGAGGAGTCGTGTGTTGTGTTAATCTATCGGGGGTATGATCAGTTTGTTGGTGTGTACAGTATATATATATATATACCCAGTGATGATGATCATGATGATGACACATATATACTTATATAACACTTCGTTATCAATTACGTGATCCACAGCTCAGTAAGGATTGCACCGTTCCCGGTACATACCTTTAGTAGAATACTTGCTCAATATCATAGAATCATTTGACTTGACCGAAGTAGACTTGACTTGATTTGGCTGGTGTAACAGAGCGCCGGCGGTATATTAAACTTATGATACCTTATTCGGGCCCATGGATTCGGACAATGTTGGCCTTGACAAAATGATTGGTTTCAATCAAGGACGGATTGATAAGCCTTAATCCCTGAACTTATATCACCAGTTACAGAGAGTTAGACGTGAGCATTTACCTGATATTACACCATTTACAGAGAGCTAGTTTTTATCGTAGTACTCTTGTGAATATGATACTCCTTACTCTAAACTGCGTACGACTCAACCTGTGTTCATCTTGGACGTGGGTCCGCATTAGGGAAAGATCAAACAGCAACTTGCAGCTCCTAACTCCTGAAATGGTGTGGAGCAGGTTCCTATAGTGTCTAGCAATGTGTATGAGTATTGTACACTTAGGATGTAACTAGCCTGGTTTTGACTGTGTATCTATCATGTAATTTGAGCTATGTTCTGTGTAATTCTACCGATGTCCAAGTGGCAGTCACTTATTGGTTTAGCTGAGCTCACTTGTCCTTTTTAATTTCTTGATATTACCTCCACACAAATGCTTGTATGCACGGTCTGTATTCACATGCCCTTTCCATTTTTATTTCCGCTGGCATATAGTAATGGCAAATAGTAGTGTACATTTATGGTTCCCAATTGTATTTAATGCTGTATCATGTCTGCATAAATACCCATCTTTTGTTGTATCAGAGTAACCTAATTCAATGTTGTTCAATACGACTGTGTAAAAAATACAGATGAATGCATAACATTGCTTCCACCAAGCATTTTTGCTATTTTATTGTATATTTAAATCAGCTGGTTGCTTGAACCTTTTATTTCTGAGCCTTTAGACATGGTTCCATGCCCGCATTAAGGAATGTTTCATGAGATCTGTTGAATATAACAATTTGCTTTCTCATTGCTGAAGAAATCCATAACAATTATTTGATTCTCTCTGATGGTGCTCGTTCCTCTTAAACAGTGATTATTGATCTATTTGCTGTCGGGCAGTAACCAGTATTATTTAGAAGTCAAACAGTGAGAAAGTCAATGTTACTAGTTGGCAAAGCGTCAACAATACTGTACATACGTTGGAATCGTTACATTTCTCTTTGTACATAGGATGATTGAGGATGACGGACAGTTAGCTCTATCTATTCCCAAATACACGTATTTCCCTCAAGCCAGTAGTGGTACCATTGTGGATATACCTTCATTATAACGCCTGTATTATGTTCATCTCGATGTCATTAGATATGCATGTACTTTATCACTTTATCCAACCATTTGAGGTAGCACGTAGTAAGTTGGCTTACTTTTTCATGGTATGGCTGCCATAGGCCTTCTGTAAAATATTCACTATGCAACTAACTGTATAAGTGATATTAACAACGGAGTTCTCTTGAGACCTCCTAAAGGCGATCACTCTGCAATGCTTGTTTTCATGTTTGTTGTTACTTATGATATGACACGAAAAGCAAAAATTCTATTGAATATTGTTTATTTCCCTCTTTGGTTGCCTTGCCTTAGAATGCCTTTGTTCACTCTGTCAACAGGGAAATGTCATCTCATAGGTTTCTCAATTGAGAACGAAAAAGAAGATTATAGGGATAGAGTAGTCTCAACAGTCGATGAGGCTAGCTCAAGTGTAGTAGACTGACCCGAGATATTCACGTGATAGGTGCTGAACCTTCTAATGCATATGACGGACACCTGGTGAATTATGGCACGTTGCGAACATCGATCCACAGAAAGCCAGGCTACTGATTGTTCGACTGTGGAGAAAGCGCCAGATTCAGTAATTCTAGAGTCATATATATATGAATATAGATATATATATATATGGGTATATATATGAAAATACAAATACATTAAGGCGTCTGTTTATCTATACGGTTCATCTACTGAGTTCAGTCTTTCACCAGTTTTGACATACACCAGTGTATATATTATTATCATCACGATGCACTTGTTATTTAAACATGATATTACCCTTAGAGGAGAGGGTCCCTTGATATCACCCAGATATAACCCCTTTTAGCTGCATTTTGGAGGACCTTTTACACACAATGCCGGTGTTTGAGATCTTTCTTGATATATTGTTTATCCTTGTTAAATTTGTTATTAAAATAAACAGTGGATCGAAATAGCAGGTTTTCGTTTTACGTCTTCAGTTATTGGGTTTTATACGAGACTTTGCTTGCTGATTTTTGTCAGGTTATCAGAAATTCTTCATTTTTAAAGACACACATCCTGAGGGCGGTATCAAGGACAAACACATTCACACTGTTTATACTCTATATTACAGTACATCCATACAAACACGCAGCACTCCAAAGGGAACATGTATGCCAACACATCTGCCTAGTGTGGCTTTAATGCTTTAGTGTTATCCTGGGTTAGCTTAATTAGAGACGGGGCGTGGATATTTGTAGATATTAAGCGGGAGATTAATCAACTCCTGATGGTATCCCTTATTATGGCCTGGTTTTCCCTTGTGTTACCTGTGTGTATGTATACATTGAGTGAGCCTGCCGAAGCCAAGTCGATGCCAACGCCAACCCATGTGATTCCGGACTAAAAAAGGAAAGGACTCAATTTCTTCAAAATACCTATTTCTCTATCTCTTTCATTACGATCTTTCTTCCATTCTTCTCTATATATCTTTATGTATATCGAAGTTATTTTGATTCGGTGAAATAGCGGCTTTTAGAGTTACTAATGTATTGCATGAAGACCATATTCAGCCCTCCTTATATTATTGGCACAATGCACGTTTTCCCACTCTATATACATATATTTCACATGAACAGTGGCATGTCAAAATTACCTTTCTATCTTTGGACAAGTGTTATGCATGTACAGCCCTGCAGAAATGTTACTGTAAGAGAGTAGCAGAGACATCGAGGGAGATCAACTTGTGCTGGTATCTACGATGAGCGAGCAGAGTACGAATTCGTTGGAATGTCCTAACATCACCACTACTACCACAAAACACCACACAAAGTTCTGCGTAAATATTCTATTTGTGTGTCATGCCAGAATGTTCTTTCCATTCATCTCCATTTTGTACTATATTTTTGATTCTCCATCCATTTCTTCCTCTTACTGTTCGGATACATTACACCTATTGGATTTATATATATTTACTCTTTAGATATATATACAATATTCCTGAAATCGCCTTCATCCCATGAAGCAACGGTATGCTTTCATTCGACCGACAGCATGTTTATAGTCTTCAGAGGGCTTCCAAGTAGCACCTATTTCTGGGCAGCTTGACCCAATTATATCTTTCACAATGAGGACACGGCGGCATTCTAGACCCGCCTGCAAATTTCATTCCAGGTAGCATATTATTAATGAGAACCTCATTCCGAGAATTAACTTCAGTAGAAAATTTAAAGATGGTTAATCCTTCATGATAGATAACTCGTAAACCATGTTGTTGGGAGTAATTTCCCCAATATTGTATCTATAAAAGAAAAAAGGCTGGCACACAATCAATTAACGCACACTGCTACGTGGTACGGGTGCAATGATAAGTAATTTGAAAAGTAGGCCCGGAGGTAATTCAAGATTGACTCAAGTAATGGGCGATAATACCTGGCATAAACCGAGTAATTGGTATAAAGCACAACTGTAGAATATACACACCAATAGTAAGCTAGCTCTCAGGGGACATGAGAGCTCTGTTTATATTAATTCTTGGATGTTCAACAATTGCCTGGGAGGCAACTATGGCCTGATGGACCTAGTTTCTACAGGGACACGCTAAGCAACTTCACATCTATAGTCCGAGACGAGCCATGGAAAATGCAGTACTAGGTTAAAGGTACATCGAAACAATTGGTTATCTCCACTGCTTCTAACGGTTTAAGCCGGGTCCTAACACTACTTTACTACTATCTCGTCTTACCCTCGTATATTTCACCTTTTATACTAGATCGGTTTCTCCTGTTTACAGTCTTTAACACCGTTAACCACAATGCATATTTTCAAAGTCTTTTCGTAAAGGTGATTTGTGGAAAGCATTCCGTGCGCCCCACCCACCGACTATATGCCATACGGGCCGTGCCAGGACTGGTCAGTCCCGTGAGCTTGCCGTGTTCTCATTCCAGTATCAATATAAGACTTCCAATTCCTCACCACATGAATGGTTTCCCAGTCGTTGCACACATCCATGATAATAACACTGCTACCCTTTCAGATAATGACCATGTATGTATATATACGGCTGTGCACCTCTCCAATTCTATCTTTATTCAAAACCCAAACCACTCCGGTCAGGGTTTATAGTATACTACTTGTGCATGCATTTGAGCTAGTTTCCATTGATGTATATCAATCTGCATTATACCTGACCTACTACACCTACATGTCGATTTTAATAATATGTCCTGTAATGACACCGTTATCGATTAACAATGCTAACTTGACATTTCTATTACCCTTAATTATGTACACGGTGACTTAAGACTCTAGGTTGCATGCTAGGCAGACTAGTGATAGAAACTATATACCTTAAATCATTTCATAAGACTCCATATTCTAAGTAAGAACTTTCTCCAAAACTAATTGAATATACAGAACATACAAACACATTTAGTCCCTGTGTAGTATACAATTAAAGTCTGCATTAGTGCAGCACAGTGTCCTAACGTCACCCTTTGTAAAAACACTGCATCTTGAATCCAGATACATATCTCTTACCTTTGACTGAGTTCATAGTGTCTCTAATGTTTTCCCACTTTTTATCTTATTGATATTGTTGTCCTTCATATAGCATTGCAGTTCCTTAATTGAAATTAGAGTGACAAGGTTCTTAACTTTCTCCTGCCTTGTTCACAATCCTTCCATCCACCGTGAACTAGTGCTAACACTTGATCTATTTTTCCTTTCAGCAAATATGAAAACGTTACGTCGCACCCTGCAATCGAACTGGACGCTGCCGAAGCAATCGATCAGCCTCACGACTGTACGAAAGCAGGTTGTCAGCGTGTTATTATCAACGTCTCCGGGCAACGTTATGAAACGCAGCTTCGCACGCTCAACCGTTTCCCGCAAACTCTGCTTGGAGATCCGAGCAAACGAAAGGCATTTTGGGATAGCCGACGCAATGAATTCTTCATTGATAGGCATCGACCCTCCTTCCAGGCCATTCTCTATTACTACCAGAGTGGGGGTAGGCTACGACGGCCAATTGAGGTTCCTGAGGACATTTTCCTTGAGGAACTCGAATTCTATGAGATTAGTGAAGAAACAATTAAGGAGTACAAAGAGAACGAGGGCTTCCTAATGGACGAGGTCATGCCCATGCCGGAAAACAAATTTTTCAAAAAGATTTGGATGTTTGTTGAGGAGCCCGATAGTTCTAGGTTTGCCCGTGTGTTCGCCATTATATCAGTCACATGCATTCTGATCTCCATTATAAATTTCTGCATGGAAACCCTGCCTCATTTTCAACGAAAACTCTGTGTGAACGTTACCAGTGATGGCGGCCGCACCTATCATCTGGCTCCAAACTACTCGGATATATTCTTTGTGATTGAGACAGCCTGTGTGGCGTGGTTTACAATAGAGTTCTTGTTACGAGGCCTGAGCTGCCCCAATAAACTTGCCTTCGCGAAAAATATCATGAACATTTTTGATGTCATGGCTATTCTTCCGTACTTCATAAGTCTCATTACTGTAGCTATAGAAGCACACTGTGTCAATTCCAAAAAGAGCGGCTCTTTCATCTTTATCAGAGTATTGCGAGTCTTCCGAGTTTTTAAACTAAGCAAACACTCACAGGGACTTCGAATATTAGGACTTACAATCAAATCAAGCTTACGAGAGCTTGGTATGTTTTTCTTTTTCCTCATTGTGGCAATGGTTATATTCTCATCAGCAGCATATTACGCTGAAGCAGGTGAGCCAGACTCCCAACTAACCAGCATCCCAGGCGCCTTCTGGTGGGCCATTGTGACGATGACAACAGTGGGGTACGGTGACGTCACGCCCGTCGGTGTATGGGGAAAAATGGTTGGTGCTCTTTGTGTGATTGCTGGGGTTCTAACGATCGCTTTACCTGTTCCTGTCGTCGTAGCGAACTTCAACAATTTCTACAGGCATGAGAGCGGAAGGGGATATATCAGTGGATGAAAGGTGGCAGCGTTCAATGTAGCGAATGTCATTGTTTATCTACCAATATATCTACATCTTCTGGATGACCTGCTCGAAGGGAGCCCCAGTAATGCAAAGCAATGCATCCGACAGTTGAAAAGCACAGGCGCAGTCACAGTATACTATCTGGGTGTCAGCAAAATTCCTCCACAACTTCCCCTCAGTTCCGTCATGAATTACTTCACCTAGTTTGTATTCTTTTCCAGTTAGGGCTATTTTTTCCTGAGAGTGTTTGCCTAGAATGGTATTGATCAGTGTGAGGAACCACAGTGTTCTTCACGGTGATGAAATACTATTGGTCATCTTTGGTTCATATTCTGTGTTTAGCATTATTCTAGCATAAACAGGTATTATTTTGTCTAGTTAAAGGCTAGGTTGTTTAGGTAATCCACTGCCGTGTGCTTAGCTTAGTTCGTGTTAGTGTGTGTCCTTAGAAAATGCCTTGTTGCATGGACTGCACCAATGCTACTGAACTAGTACCACATTTTGATGAAGTCAGTAAACCTGCAGATAATAAAACTACTGCATAGTTTATGATGAAGGGAAAGGTCGCTCTAGCAAGAGTGTGAATATTTGCTCAATTGCTATATGCGGTAATCATGGGCTGAAAAGCAACTTTCATTATGAAAATGATGAACGCAAGGCAAGGATGGATGCTCACTACCATTATCTCATAATGCAAAAAGAAACACGTAAAAGAGGACCTTTCTACAGCAGTCAAACTCTCTGCCTATTATTTACCGAACAAAGGGTTCCATGCGAGTAGGTATATTTAGCCAACAGACATATATGCCTGAAACACACGTACTGGGAATGGAAATAGAACAGGCACTTCGCGTCAAGTTTAACATCCCTGCTTGTTTCCACTGAGGATCTTGGGGCATGGTGCTTGGACGCCTGAGATAGCGCTCATTCACTCCCACTAGGGCAAGGAGGACTTCTAGGCTCTCAGTCATGTGCACCACGTGACCATTACAACATCACGTGATTTTCCCACCTGGCGATGGGCGTTAAAAGGACACGAGGAGATGCCATGCTGAGTCATTGTCAATAAAGCATGGTGATTACAATACAAACTAAGAAGAACCAGACCTGTGTTTTTGCTGGTACTACTTATACTAGACAATTAAACCACGAACTTGAACTTCCCACTGGAAGGGGTGAATGCGACATTGAAATAAAATCATTGAAACCACTATTCTTCAAGAGGTATTTCCAAAATACAACAAACCACACGAGAATGTCAGCTTGTCATGGGCAGCGACACCAGAAAACACACACTAATTGAATTTGGTTAATCTAAAAGCTGGGTTTGTAAATTGGTTATCGTCATACCGTGATTTTTCTATGCAGAATACAAAACAGTAAGTTATGATTTTTCTCCACAAGTGTATATATATATATATGTATTTATTGTTACAATCTCACTGCTATTACCAATCTCTTGAGTATACGATGTGGATGTTTTTCGGACTTGTCATCTCTCTTTATTCCTCAGATTTTCACATTATTAAACGCCTTCCCCCAAAGACCTTAACCATACTTAACCGGGATAACATATGGCTCCCTGAGCTCCATCTGGTATGGCAGTAATATATGCAATACCAATCAATAGTTTGAACAACTTGTCTTCCCATTTCAAAGTTTAATTGTGTTAAATCTGGTAAGTTGTGATGCCCTCTAAGTGGTAAAACATTCATTCCCTCGTCCGAAGTGCAACGTTTGTTTGGCTTCAAAACGGGAGATCCGATAAACAAACACATTTTTTCTACTTCAAGTGACATACTATGTATACATTCATAGTGTTGGTTATTGTGTACAAGGTGCCACATCGACTGATGCTAAAGTGGTTGAACATGTGTTTTCTCTGCTCGAGGACTATACTGATTATATTAACCCAAGACCTTCACGAATTCTCGCCTGCAGTATATGGTCTGATGGCCTGTGTTACTCTTATATAGTCCTATGAGTAAAGACAACGATGAAAGGTCTGACAGGTGCCAGCTCATCAGCCTTTATCTCATAGGGAAGGTACACAGTTGTTCGAACGGCCTGTTATAAGATAGCGAATGGAATCACACTTGAGGTTCTTGGCTGTCATTTAAAATATTATGCTGTAAAATGTTGTGTACATTGACATTAAATCCCGATCGTAGGTATTACGTTAGGTGATCCTACGAGGGTTTCACATACATCTTATCGTAATACATTATCTCGGCATGGCTACCATGTAGGTATACCGTCGCATTACGATTGGCTAATTTGCACCTTTGGCAAATATGCTACGTCGTTTCTGCACCTTTGGAAAGTGTGCTACAGGCGAATCTGTTTTATCATTCAAACGTATCCTTTTGTGGGATGCAACGCATTTTTTTATGGGATGGTGAGAAATATTTCTAAATCTCCGTCAAACAGACGACAGTCTTGGTTTCATATCAATAATTCTCGAGATGCATTTAAATAGTATCTTCCGGCAAGACATTTTCGAAATATGTGGTCAAATCTGGTGGAAATTTATTAATCATGGAGGAAAGAAAGAAATTATGTAAAAAATGGTAGCAGGCCAACCTGCCCACCTAGAGTCACTGCGTATATACTGCAGTTCTTAGCTGCACTTTCGGCACTTAGGAAAGTTGTGCCTAGAATTGTAATTATGGTGATATCTAGATTTAGGTGTACAAAAAACACCGTTTGAAGAAAGTCCTTAAGCAGTGATGTCCACTTCCTGAAACACTGTCATGGAACTTGTAAAAGAAATTCAGTTGAGAAAACAAAGAACCAAAGGAAATTCTAATATGGTGCTTGTGTTGGAACGCTGGGAATTGGGACGTTTCTGGTTGGCATAGAATGTCAAGATGAATGTGTCTGTGGTAGTGATATGTATATAGTCTAACAAATATCAGTTGACAAACATTGTACGATACGGAACTTTTAACGGTCAACCTCTTAAAAAGCAACTCCACATTCAACTCTTATGGATTGTCAGATTAATGTACATAGTGTATAAGAAACATCTAGATGATGCGTCTTTGGAGCTGTAACGTGTAAATATTAATTCCTGACCCAATTATTATGATCATTTGCTCACTCATTGAACACTACCTATATATGAAACGTATACATATGCTCAGTGGAGTTCATATATATAGGAACCATCACAGGTCATTATGCGTTGCACCACTTGCAATTGGTAACGTACGTTCCGAAATGGGGGCTGAGTAATATTTCCACTATGCAAGCCATTGTATATACCCATACAGTGAATGAACACAGAACACAGGTCATAATTATCCACACGAAACTGATAACCTGTAAATAAGGTCTAGTTCAGACTGTTTGTTTTATTGTAAATTAATATATGTTAATGTACATTTCCTGGTATATGTATATCAGAGAAGCCACGTTGAGACACTTTCATTGAATAAGAAGATGAAGCTAAGGTCGGACAAAACTGAAAGGCATTATTCTGATTAGTTACGTCGCTTGAGATCGTGTAAAAGAAAAGATACGTCACAAGTATGATTAAACCATTGAGAGATATAAACCATTGAGAGATATGTACACAAACACAAATATCACAGAGAGGACTTATTAACCACAATTACCGTGTATTAGATTGTTATCGTTATTATGATTATTATCATCATTACTTCAACAATGAGTGAATGAGGTATGTAAACTAGCCTCTGGATTATACGTCACGACTACCATCGTTATGGTCCATTACTTAGGTTATTTATCCAATGGCTCTATCCTAATGCAATACTATAGATCTAGCGAGGCAACTCCACGCTCGTGCCCCATACTAGGAGATTGTTGGGTTGAATGGTTATTAGAGTTGCTGGTTTTGAATTACGCAGCAGCGGAGTAGATTATACTCATGATAATATAGAACTGTGTTCATCCTTAAAGTGTGGGATCAACTAGAAGCTCAATATTACATTTTCCACTCATATATTCTCCATGTCTTTTACGCGTTCCTGACGATTCCATTCCTCATGTCAGCAGAATCTGTGGTAGACCAACGGGGGTAAGGTATGCGGTTTGTTGTTTTTTTTCGAAGAAAAGTAAAAGAACGGGAAAGATAAGAGTTGTTTGGACCAGGCGTGACGGGGATGCTCAAGCTTGGTTATACATGTAGCATACACTGCCTGTACTATGATACTAAAATCATTATTCAAGTAGACCTAGAATAGAGCACTTGAAGTTCACACCTGAGAGAATTATGAAGGATCTGCAGACGACATTTCTGCTAAACGAACGATGCCCACACTTGACGTAGACTTGACGTATGATGTGGCTACATGCAAGGGAAGGTTGACGAGTGATGTTTTCCTTGGTGTTTCTGGTGAGACACGAGGTAGTAGGTTGGTTGCCCTGATTCTGAGATGAGGAACGACTCGAGGTGAACGAGAATATTGATATTACTAGACTTTGTATTAAGAAGACTCACGACATCACGTCGGTATGCATCTCTGACGTTGCCCTGACGTCATGGTGACGTAATGTCTCCTTCTTCCTTTACTCGCGTCAACCAATGGGCGCCCAAGTCGTTTTTTCATACTTTCTTTATTGTTGTTGATATACCGTTAATAAAGAAAAAAATCATGAACGTACTTTCCTTAGTCTTGTTTTGAATGTTCTCATGCTTCCTCCTGTCTGACGTCCATGTGTAGATATATAAGCACATGATTAGATGTGACTTAGTTATATATGTATTATCAAAGGAGGGCTAACCACATAGGCTTCAAGTGAATTTATAATCACATATCATGAAAGCTTAGTGGAAAGTACATTCTAATTCAACAGACGACTACAACTCAAAAACAAGCAGAAACCATAGCCCGGCTTCGCTACGATTATCCAAATAAAAGTTCGACTGGGGCCCACAGCCCCTTTCCAGCATACCCCTTCCCATCTCGGTAATTCCAACTCAGGCCATGCAGGGCCCTATCCTTAGCTGATAAATAGAAAAGCCATCAAGGGCATTAAATATTGACCGTGCTTGATGGATGGCTGGGAGAGGAATTAAAAGGGGAGCTTGAAAGTGGAAGGAACGGCTTAAGTCCGACTAGCTGTGCTCAGTCTATAGGCACAAGCGCTCCTGTTGACACCACCATGTCAAACTAATTAGGAGCGCAACACAGTATAAAAGGGGATCGCGTGATTCCTGGTGAGGTCTGCCTGGACGATATATAAACAGAACTCTCTCGGTCACATTTTTCATCAGGTAATACCATCTCTATGTATCTAGCCGATGTGTTTAATAATCAAGCAGTGGACGTCACCTCGACGTGTGGACCTCCATATCCAGTCTGCCCAAAGGCAGACGACACTGCAGCCCGCCGTCCATTAAACGCGGGAACGGCTAATGGCGCCTGCCCCAGGCAATATGGAGTATACATATGCGTGGAGCCTGCTCGATGATTGGTATGGGGTGTTCGCGAGCTAATTCTAACAGCTGTTGCACAGAATTTCGAGTCTCACTTTGCTTGTATATTGCAAGTCATCTTGCGAAAAGACAAGGCTAATAGGACGTCTTGCATTTTGAAGTATTTTAGATCTGACCATTCGAGTACGGTTCTAGATTTATATTAACCCTTTCACGGACATTAGAATAGGATTACAATATCAGGATAATTCAAATTACTTAGGCAAATCCAGATATGACAATATTAATCTCCAGATCTACTGCCTCAAATCCTGGCCGCTTAATAAATTCCATGTCATCTTCTATTCCAACGCTACGACCATGGCATAGTATTGCCACTTTGCATGGTTGATCGTTGTGTATAATTTCTGATATTATCTTTATGGCTTATGACTAGTGTCAGGGGTGATATAATGACCACTATAAATCACGCTATTATTGTCCTTGATATGTTGGAAATAAGATTAAATTTTAGACAATTAAAACTCAATTATCACAGTACATACAATAAGAGAACTGAAGAAAATATAACTGACAAATTATTTAAACACAGTGCAGTGTTTATATTTATGTTTGGAATATTCCTTCCCAGTGCATAGATAAGAGCCTGAGAGAGTATGTGTCCCTAAACAGAGGCTATCGGCAGATATACCACCGGAAATACCACGAATGACTATGGACAGCAGTTCTTGTAATCATCAACAAACTCTCCGATACTACATATATTGGTTTTAATTTTCCAAGCGCCGATTGCCAACTGCGCACACATGGTCACTCCAAGTTCTCATTCTAAATTCCCCATTTAACCTTAAAAAATGTGGTGACATTTACGTAGTGAATTAGAAGAAAACGAACGTGGGTGATCAAATAAATCTAAAGGTTCCCTGTAAGGAGGACTTTCACACTGCAGATAATTAGATTATGAAAATTAGAAATCACTGGTTGTGTGTTGATTATTGTCGAAACAGATTTGAATACCAGATACAAAAGGATTTAAGCATTATCTGCCTGGCAATGATATAATTTGAAATTCAATATAGAACGAAAAATATATGATATATACAGGTTACACTGATACATAAACCTATTCAATCACAGCACGATTCAATCACAGCACGGCTACGAGACGTTGGTGTTTGAATGATCTAAAACCGTAATCACTTAACACTTTCTAGGACAGAGTGTGCCGAGTTGAATATATCCCAGATAGATGGAGAAATGTGAATCACTTGAATCATACATGACATGAGTGACAGGCTCATTGAGAGGGATCTGTCGGCCACCCGTCCGCCCTCCCACTCCCTCATTATCCAAACTCTTGTTAGTGATCGCTCAAACCAAACAGCCTGCTTCCGGTGCTGCGTGCGCCACACGTCTGTTGACGTCAGCGGGCGCATTTCTACAGAACGCATACAGCTAGGAACTATATGGTTATTACAGCAGCGGGAATTAGTGGATACATTGAAGAGTTGAACGGAGGAATGGTAGAGGCGATCTACCTCATGTCACTGCATTCACACGGAAAATTATCGCTAACAGAGTGTTCATTTGACAAGGGAAACGCCTGGCCAAGGTCAAACCGAATTCATTCCATATATTTCGAAGTTCTTCTACTTCAGCAAATATTCTTTTGAAAATAAACATTTACAAGATCGGATCGATAGCTGCTACAGGTGCTTTTCTGACCAAATCCTGATGATAGTTCCAATTATGTGTCTTGGGAAGTAAATGACTCAGTATTTAACGAGCCTGCCCTGAACGGCAATAATATTATTCAACAGGCCACATGTCATAGAAAGTGCTGAATAAACCTACGATTATCCAGCTCCTCCAGAGCCACTTTTCTTCCTTTAAATGATGCATATTCCTTTCTTATCCACCATGACCAGCCATTTTGTTTAAAAAAGACACTGAATACAATTAAAACCACAACTTATTATACTGTATTTTAAAAACAAGCTAAATATACGACAGCCCTATAGTTGATAGTTTCGATATATCACATTTGGAATCAAGCAGTCTTTTGCTACTGTCGGCGTTTCCCTGAGTGCCTCTTTAATGCCCTATTTGGTCAGATCAGGCTTTGTGTATGGCCTTCCTGGCCTCTGTATCATGGGACCTACTTGAATATTTATAAGAATTCCCCCTAGTGACGGCTGTTTTATGTGTTATGTCAACTATACTGGCTATTGTGACCAAGAACTTTTAATGATTGTTGCAGTAAGACCAAATGTCTTTATTCTCCAAGGATTTGCCGTTGTCGTAGAGTATTTTGATACCCACTTACGAAATATAAAATATTTCCATAGTAAGTGTAGTGGAATATGTAAAATCATCTGACAAAAAATAAATCAATACCGTTACAGACAAAGATATTTCAGCAAGAACAAAACCAACTCTAAACGGAAATGATTGAGGAGTTCTTATACGGATGTATATTGTCCTATTACCGGGGAATTGTATTGATACACCCTACATTCTATGTATCTGGTTATCATTATATACCCATGGCTCTATCAACTGTGTATACTGCCCGCTCATACCAATGGCGTATATATACCAGTACGTCACACTGTGACGTACGGGGTATGTGATCACATGACTCGGTAAAATTTCGCCATTTTTAGGTATATAGTAATATGAAAACTATCTGACTCTCTACGCACGTCAAAATACCTGGTAAAATTATTCAACACATACATTCCCCTGCCTACGTCATCAGGATGTCCATGTGATCAATAATTTCACCACGTATTTTTGATGTCCGAAGAGAGTAAGCCAGTTTCCTTATAATTGATAATCACAGGCTTCTGCCATATTTTTTTTGCAAACCCAATCTCCAATAAAAGAAATTGTCAACAAGTCCCCCGTGAAATTCGGTACATATTTGTGTTCTGAACAATTTACAGTCTATACAAATTAAATCAATTTGGAATCTCGGCGGTATCACCCGGACTCTAATTAAAAATATGCTAGTTCATCAGGACCTAAGACATTCTTATTTATTTTTTCAATGGCTTTACACTGTTATACTTCATCCTGTTTGGGACTGCACCAATGTGAAAATATAGCAGCCTGGCGCCAAAGGATCTCTTGGGACGAAGGTGTTTCCATGGAAGAGAGGAGGCTGAACGATGGCTTCGAAAAAGGAGGAATATTTGCAAGATATGACATAAACTTCATAGAACCTGACCGTGTTTCTAGTTAAGTACCTCCTTATTTCATGTTACAATCATAAAATCAGGATAAATTAAGTTAAGTTCTATATGACCATTGTAAACCTCTGGTAGGCGTTAATCACCATAACCGTATTCAAAATATGATTTTAACAGCCCTTCCCTAGGAATTCTCTGCGTGTTTAATCAACAGCACTTGCCTTATCGGATTTACCAATGAACAATTATTCATACTGGAATTCCTTGTCCATGAAAAACTACATCCATATAATCAACGTTTCATATTTTCATGAATACTTCTTTGTCTTAACACTTTGGGGTAGGACTAGTCGCTATCTTTGACAATGTCACTCTTGCATGCTGCATTTATCTGCTTTCTGCACGTAAGGGGAGAGTGGCGTACTATAACGAAGATGAGTTGCATGTCGCGGTATTCCGGTAATGGCCTTGGCTGATCTCTATGAGTATTGCATGCCCTGTTATACCTCCTGCTTGCAGTCCTATCTCTCGGGGGTCAAGTAACCTCCCCGGCTGTGCTTTCTTTTGCTGTGTTCTTTTTTCTTACAGGAAAATGTCTGAGCTCACCGTGGATAAATAGTCTTTTTTCTGTCGTTCTATTACGTCCTTAATCCTGCTTCAGATGAGGTTTATGTATATTCAACCCTTCACGGAGATATTATGTCTATATGGGCTACTATACATTCCTACAATGATCCTCATCGTATTTGCTATATATTAATTCATACATGAAGCAAACAATGTGGACTTTCTAAATGAAATTATTTGCAACGTAATTCAAGCAGTAAGAGTCATGTTGATTTCGAAATAAAAGGTCAATACCTGACAAAGACACTAGATATCATGCAGATGAAACAATAAGTCATGAGCTTATCTAATATACTGCACTGTGAAAATTGAGAGACAATACACTAATGTTTTTAAAAGGATAGGATACGATGGCATTCTTGTCCTTGCAATCCCTCAGAATTTACCATATTCTAATATTGATCCCTGGCCCGCCTTAATATATTACGAAATAGGACACCACTCTTAAGGCTTCGTTTAGATTCATTTAGCAATTAATCTACTCCCAGAATATGTTCGAATTTTCTAAATGTTTAACCGTTTATCTACTATTTTTAGGATATTAGGAGCAAAGATAAAGGTCACTGAATGAGATACTTCCTCAGGGGCTCCGGTAAATATTGATAAAACGATTACCTCTCCGCATTACCAGAAACTGGGACTGGTACGTATGCCTTATGGGCAGCAGTAAGGATACTGACCAGTTATGTTTAGAAGATGGGCTTTAAATCCAAGACTACACGGAATAGGAAGGAACACAAGTCCGACAACAACTTGAGAAATTGAGGAATCGAATTACAATGATTAATTATAAGAGGAAAATCAACTTCAGCAATCACATATGTGATGTTATTATTTCCCAGCTAATTAAAGATTATTGAAATGTTGGGTTTTATTTCTGTTTTACAGCTTGTTTATCTTTCACACATTAGAATTCATATCATGTGTTTATCAGCAGTTGTTCTAAACTAAGGTTGTTTGACTTTATGACCAACACTAGTATGTGCTCTTACCATGCTTATCATGATGCAGGTAGATCTGGACGTGTGCTGCAATAATGTCATGTTGGTCACGGGAAAGTTGCTCGTCACATGCTAGGAAACACAGTCGCTGATTGGTTCGATGCTACTGTTTTCAGACACATCAAATATCCAAGGAACATATTATATATATGATTATCAAATTAGGCTAACGTTATTGCAGTAGCTACAATCTCTAAAATTCATATACGTATTACGGTTTTGACAAAAATGCAGTTGATCCTCAAACGCTTAAGAGCTTGAGTATACGATGTGCTACATCAATATATAATCAAATCTGGATTTTCGTAACAACATTGGTAAAGGTTTCCTAAGAATATAATGGCAGGTCTTAGAGCGTCGCATAGTAGTATATTGAAATGTGGGATTGTAGATGGGATCTGAAAATAAGGGACTGATAATGATAGACTCTAGAAAGGGACAGAGGTCATGTCCGACTACAGATGAGGCGAATGGCAACAAGTTCAGTGATGGAAGAGAAAGTCTAGCATCAACCATGATGGAAGGTATCAGTGATGATGGACAGTGGTAACAAGTGACAATAAACCAGATAATCTTGACGAAAATTTTAAGAGAAAAGTAGCGATATCGGAGAACTGTGTGGGCGTGCTTCAGATTGAGTGGAGGAGTTAAGACCTTCCGACAAATAGGTTAGATGGGGCAATCTCGATGACAGGACCGCTTAAGATAACGCCGCTCCAGGTGACACATGGGGGATTCTCTGGAATCCCACCCCCGGTGACCACGAGGCCGCCCGCCGGGATCACCACGTCTACACGGACAGGGGAGAGACAGAGAGACGCCCCCAGCCACCCCTACTCTCATCGCCTGATCAATAGATGGCAACGTCCAGGCTGCAGATCTCGCCTCCAGTGAGATTTGTATCACCGCCAACTGGTTGAGAAGGTGAGTGGCAAAGCCTACCCGGATTCCTTTCAATTGTCGTTTGCCTGTGTATGTATATATGTTATTATATAACCATGATTATATAAATATAAATCAATAACCAATACTACACTCACAATTATTCACTGCGGTTCTTGCATACATATATGCATACATAGATACATACATGTACATACATTTATCATCCACCGAATACAAAGTGCCCATAGAAAACACATAGGCAGCGTGTATGAACATACCCGGTGCATACGGATATGTTGTATACGGAATGATAGTGCATATGGAAAAATAGTGCATAACTAAAATGAACTGATATCGACATGTCACTTGTGCAGAAAAGGTGGATGATAAATACAATATAGACTGGTTTCAGATAAAAGCGTTTGTATGCTCGTCGGAGTTGACTCAACGCAATATCCTCGCATACGCTCGGATATTACTACTCGTCAACTTCTCGGAGCATACGGCGGCTTGTATCTGAAACCAGTCAATATTGTGTATATATACATAGAGATATAGACAGATACATAGATTTCTAATGCATATCTAAATTTATTTATTCAGCTGTTTCTTCTCGTCCACCCTCTTGAGTCAACAATATCGTTAAGTGAATAGTGTTTTATAGGTGTGAATATAGGTAGTGAAGATATGTACTGATATTAAGGGATTATGATAACAGTTATGTCATATATACGCTTTTATACATTTTTCTGGTAACATATTTCATCAATATGAGTGCACGTAATATTCAATTTATATGAAGGATTTCTATAATGTTTAATGCTATTAATAATGAGTAAGAGAGAGAAAGAGAACGAGAGGGAATGTAATGGTAAGGAGGGAAGGAGACATAAACACAAGCTACATGCGAATGTGGCTTTCAAAGTGAATGATATGCTCTAAGCGATTCTACTTTCATGGACGAAAAAGATCTAATTTGGCTTCTGTACGAGCGGTGTTGTCTGCCCTGCATGCGAGCCGGCTCGGCTTTCACCCGCCTGCCTTCTCATGTCACCGGTACTTGGTGAGCTGCTCAATCCGAGGATACAGAACTGTGGGCGTGAGTCATTGACTGACATCAACAAATACGAATAAAAAAATTCATAGTATTAATATTACTGAGGGGGAAACCTTCACAATGTCCAATATTGAGGATCTCTGGTATCAATTAAAGCAATCACTCTGATGGACTGTTCTTTTAATTCATTGAAATTTCTCATGGGGTAAGATGAAAAGGAGATTATGAATGTTAGGCCCGGTATCCACCTACTACGATATGGTCCCGATATGGTCTAAGATTCAGCTTCCGATAACAAATTAAAACCGCGTCGGAAGGTCACCTGATATCGGGGCAGTTGACCATGTTTCTGCGATTAAACACCGATAAAAACCCCATACAATGCATGGTGGATTGGCATGTCTAGACATATGTCTAGATTTTGCACCTTCCCGATATGTCTCCGATATTGACTTTTTGTGTCGGTGCCATATCAGTAGCTCTAAATTTCTATCGTAGTAGGTGGACGCCAGGCATTATTTGAATGTTCAGATCAGATCATGAGCCATGTTGTACTCCTTTAGCAATCGTTCTTCCAGGGATAGATCAGCCATGGAGTTGCTCAACATAAATCTTATATCAACATTGACCAAAAAACTTTTGCACCCAAGTATTCGTGCAGTGTTGATGTAACCATAGGATCTGAGATATCCACACTGTGGCGCCTCATCATGCAAACAGATAATTGCACTCAAAGTACATCTCAGTATCTCTCTTTCGCTTCTCTTTGAAGAATATCCTGTGAATAACTCCTATAAAGCCTCTCCTTTGATCGACCAATCTACAGTGCTGTAATCGATACATTTTTAACAGTGTTTTGACTGTTGCCAAAAAGGTTCGGAATGAATGGGCCCCTGAATACTGCATAATTTATAACGCAGTGTAGTTCCGTTTTATACAATATGAAATGCTTAAAGAGATGTAAGTGTAATCCTGCCAGACATCCTTTACCCGAGCATTTCCGCGTGCGGGGCTTTAACAAGGGCAGAGCTGCCATGTAGAAGGAGGAGTAGGCAAAGGGTTTGAATTATATATGCATTCCATTTGCAGCGTTTCTAAATATAGACCTTGCCGTGCATGCAATTGTTGGGCTGGTGAGTAGACAGCGGTTTTTTTTTCGACTGACAAGGGACTATTACCCCAAAGGGTGCTTGTTATAATATCTCCGTTAATTAATAAATATGTTACTCTGTGGGGTTATGGTGTAGATGGTGTTTTCTGACTGTGAGATTGCGTTTCAGTGGAGAATGTTTACAGCGTTTCATTTGATGAGAAAAGATTGTTAGTCATGTCATTTGGTGGGGCACAGGCTATGATCATATTTGCCTTTGTCGTCTGGTACTTAATCAAAGTAAACCGATCAGACCGTAACTTGATACTTTGGTAATGGTTTGCTTATTCCAAAGGTGAGTGCTGAATTACAAGTGATAATGACAAATTGATCATAGGAATTGACCCCTCCGTGTGTACATTGTTTTAAATAGACTCTGGCGGTTATTTGATAGTGTATAAGCTATCATAATTCAGTGTGTCTAAATCGATGGCCAATCGAATGAGGTAAAACTCAATAGTTTTCAATCATATATGCAACACATGCTCGTAACAAATTGGAAAACTAAATATTGATACGAGGAATTTAGCAAAGAAATAAAATGGAGGTCCTAGGAAGGCTTTGAATATGTCGACCATTCGGAGCTTATAGAAATTATTTCGTTAAATGTATACATGCTTAAACCCAGGTTATTTTCGAGTAGCCCCAAGTTAGCTGCAGTAAAAACAAATTCTAGTGATGCTCAGGGAGTCATTATGCGAACATTATACAGAGCAGTTTAACTGTATATGTTATACTATGCCATTAACTCTGACACCGTAGACATACTTAGTGGCTAGAACTGTCTGTCTGTGTTATACGTCTAGTTGAGAATGAGCTTGAAGTAGCCTGAACTGATATAATCAGTGATGGTTTTAAGAAAGAAATCAACTATAAAAAGGTTAGCCTTTCTATAAATACATAATAGGCTTTGTGCATGCACTAAAAGTCTTATCAACGAAGGATGGGGATTAGCTGCGCTCCACCGAGTTACCGTTGGGTCTATTTTTCCTTACTTTCCGTCTTCTGACATTAATATAACATATGTCTCGGGTGATTTATATTGCTCATAGACTCCCTGATGATGTTATTGTATGATAGCATCCACATCTGGGACTTTAATTCGGTACTGTTTATATTTCGTTTAGTGAATCATCTGTATTGATAATTGAACTATATTGTTTTGTATAATACAGAAAGTCGCGTCTGTAGGTCTGGTCTCTGGATACAGTAGCGAGTTACTGCCTCGTTCTGGTGTGCAGCCACACTTGTGGGCCATAAACTCGGCTACTCCATGGCTACTTCCCATAAGGAGCCATACTCAGCCGTTGTGCCATGATGTGATAAATCCGGGAAGCCATAAATGGTCCTCCAACGACCCGCTGGCTTATAGCGGATGCTAATTACCGCTGGTCGTTAACGGGAAACAAAATCGCAAATTAACGACCAACATAAAGGGTGTAAAAGCCTTTCTTTTCTTCCAATGGGGACCGGTAACGGTAACGGTTGGGGCGTGGGGGGAAATATATATACCTATGCAGCATATCCTTGGTGTGACATAATGGTCGGAAACTGGACAAAAGCGAAACATAACCAGCATGGTCCTGGCTCTCACAAGAAATATATCAGTATGCTGTTTTGTTCAGCAGCCTCTTGCACAAACAGTGCAATTGACAGCAACTCCAAATAGTGAGAGCTGAAATTGCTGAAAAAATGCTTCACTGACTCTAAATACATTGTGATGAACTATACACGATATGTACGATTATACGGCTAAATGCAAGAAGAGCCATTTGCTGATACGATGGGGGAGGGGGGCACTTATAATGATTATCTATTCGAAAATAATAAAAACAAAACCAGAAGTGAAAATAAGTTAAAATTCAAGGTAAGGAGGATTAAAACCGGAAACTACCGCCATTCACCCTTATTCACTAGTCATTTAAATAATTGACAAAAGTAACAAGTTTAAAATGGAAGTCAAAGAGACAATACATACGATAGCGCTATATGAAGACGTGTAATAGAGATAAAAGAAGGACATAATGATCATGATATATAGTAGATTGCATTTATCTGTGCCTTGTCTATTTATTTCTCCTTCCGTTTCTGTTTTTTTTCTGGGTCTTTTTATTTGCAGATAAGTATCTCCCAGTCTTATTTTTTTAGATACAATGATAGATCAAAATAAGAGAAACAAACCTGATAGCAATCTACATCGAAATCAATATCTAACATTAGATGATAATTATAGAATAGTCAAAGGAGGCAGATAGAGGTAGTTTGACGAGACTGATGAAGGTAGGGACTGTTCTTGTTCTGATCAGAGATAACCAGCAACCAGCCTTTTAAGAGGGTTTCGTAATCTAAGAAGGAGGAGGCCATGATGGATGCTATCAAAGGCCTTATGAAAATTAATGTAACAGCAGGCTATAGTTTCTCCTCTGCCTCTAGCTGATTTTAATTCTTTGCAGAAGTTAAAGATTGCGTCTGCTGTGCTATGGTTATGCCGAAATCCGAACTGCTGACCACTCGAGATACCTCCGTTGTCAACTATTCCGTAGATTATTGTATGACATTTTTTTCTAATATTTTGCTAGGGATATTTATTAGGGAAATAGGTAACAATTTTCAATCGATTTTAAATCACCTAATTTTGGGATGGGAACTATTTACACTACCTTTTAGGCAGGGGAACTGACAGAAGGACTATTTACAGCCTATTGTCCTATCTAGAATAGCAAAGATCAAAAGACTTTCATTTTAGGATCCTCTTCATAGATGTTTACTATTTCAAGTTTCAGAATACTAAGCACTTACATCACTAAGACTGTTATTTGACTGAAAACTGGAAGTAGCCCCTTGTGAGCCACAAGCCTTACCAGCAAGCTGTTCAATTTGCTAGGAAGCCAGTATTTAGAAAAAAACACTATTTTTTTTGTATTCGCGACCTCAAAGCCAATGCCCTTCCCAAACAGAATTGTACCCAAGAGGTGTGACCTGGTAGCCGTTATCCATTCTGCACATTACTGTAGTATCATTATCTGCCTTGATATACAGACCAATGTCGACTCTCTCATGGAATTTTGAATTCGATTAAAAGATTGAATTCCCTCTCATTGGTTGACATTTTGTAAGAAACTGATCCTGAGTTGTAGATCTTACCAGTATCATTATACCGGTAAACGACATATCCCTCTGCAGAGGTCCAGTGCATTACAGTCGGGTAGTGCTCCCAATCTGCAGTGCTAATTTAGCTGAGGTGATAATTCTCGCCTCGATGTCACAAGCAATGACCATTTTCCGGCGTTACTAGAGTTGGCTGGCGGAGGGTGCGTGGGTGGCGTATAAGCTGGCTAAGATGGGGGTTCTCCTGGGGTCTGTCATATAAGAAATAGGGCCCCAGCTGGAGGACTTTGCTGCGGGTCTCGGGTGGCGGTTAGCTACATAATTCTGGTCGATGATGGATAGCGGAATGTAAGTAGATTTCGCACTGTTGTCAGACTACGTTTAGCACAGCTTTGTTCCGCCAGAGAAAAGGCGTGGAGGAAGCCAATAGTGACCAAGTGTCATATGAAAGAAGACAGACGATGGATGAGAGAGGGGAGTGTATTGAGGTATGCGTGTGGGATAGCAGGCGACAGGCACCAGAGTGCTTGAAGCATGGCATACAATAAGTGTCAAGTAATATGGCTGAAAAGGTGGCATATAGGGGGTGGACTATGGGAAACAGAATTTGTAGGGGATAGGGTGTGGCATATGAATGTTGGTGGATGGTAGGTATCAGAGGCTAAATTGATGGTAGGTAAATCTACCTGACAGCGAATTCAAGGGTGGGAGTGGATAGCAGGTAGAATGCATCGTAGATGGGAGGTGTTCAAATGAACATCAGGGGACATCAGGGAGCACCAGGGGGGCATATAACCATTCTACAACAGGTATTCGTATGAATTCTCACCAAATAATGAATTGGACATTGTTGCCAGACATAGGCAATATAGGGCCATCCGTGAAGTGTTTGAAGACTTGGGGAGGTGGGAGAGTCAGACATTCTGGACATTTTGTGAATGCTCCTTCTTTGTTCTATTGCATACAAGATTGGGAGTGGGGATGGGGGGATACAAAAATTCAGAAATTCCGCGTACTTACTTTATGGATGGCCCGCATGTGAAGGATCAATGGGATGATATTGAAGATATGGTATCTTCAATTTTAATAAAATGACATGTTGAGTATATTGTAGGTGACAGTAGTTGAAATATGTGTTAGTGTTTTAATTAGGTATATAATGATTTCAGGGACTGGGTGGATGGCAGGTGTCATTTAGAAGGTGTTACATTGTATAGGTGGCCTCAGTAGGAATAGACAGCAGGCGTCACAAAGGAAACGATGACTAGCAGGTGGCAGTGATTATGGTAAAATGAAGGTAACTGCAGATAGCGGATGCTGAGTGACAGGGGCTATTATTATATGTAGTGGCAGTAAGAGGCATAATATATCTTTTCATAGTTTCTATTACCAGACAACGTTGACTTCCACAGAAAGTACCTTGGCGGGCGGATAGCTTGTGATATATATTGAATATAACATTTACAATGGAAGGTTTTTGGTTTGGTTGGAGCAGAATAGGCGCCCGTGGGTGGAGGTGGCTGGGAAGTACGTGTTACGCATACAGTATGGAAGGTCCATCAGGCGTCGGGCTTGTGAAATATGGCGGCGGTAGGCCCGGGATGGCTGAGCTGCCGGCGTGTCCGACCCAAGCCGGTAATAGAAACGAGCGGCGGGGTTAATAAGTTAATGGGCCGACAATCAGAAGGTAATTCGATTGCGGCGGCTTGTCTCTGCCATTCATCGCTGTCTCTGTTCTCCTCTGTTACCATTTCTCTACACTCCCGCCAATCCTGTGGGTCTACCGTGGTGTATGTATCTTGAGAATGAGGGATGCGTTGGACCTGGATAGAGTGTAGAGCACTGCACTAGATCACTGGAGTGAGAAACATTATTTAGCGACTACATATAAATTTCTTTAATGCAACATAGGTGTGGTTTTTTTTTATTCAAGATCAGAATCTAACGACATATATTATTCGCCCCCTACTAATTGAGTCACTCACATATAACGATTAAGAGTTTACATCAGGGCAAAACACTAAAGAACACCACGACTCGTTCAACCTTATATACAAGTTTCTTTTGCTCTTCTTCAGTTATATGATCATTTGATCCTTCAGGTGAAATCTTCATGGATCTTGATATTTGGCAAAATCCCTTTATTTTCATTTTAAATGGTCTCCCTCAGGTAAAAGTTGGGTTTCTAGAGGTATCCTATCCCCGTATTATTTATTATTGATGATCATACAGATTTATCCGAACTTATGTAACAATGGTCGAATAAAATAAACATTATATCAATATCAAGCGCTGGTGTTAATGTGTATCCAGAGAAGGGCTGTACCATAGAAAAATATTAATCTCTCGTTGTAATATCCGTAATAGGGATTTTGAAGCTGAGGTTAAGTTATGATCTAATCTAAATAAAGATGTTAAACTCAAATTTATCACATTTGTAATGAATAAGAGACTAAGTCACCTTTCATATACTGTCTGTCAGAGTTCTCTGGACTTTATCGAAGTAATCAAGGTCCAAAAGTAACACAATATATGAAGATATATAAAATAATTCTTTAGAAATCCATAAGCAAACCTATATAACCTTATGATTTGTAAAGATAAGACCATTCTCTGTGCCCAATTCACACTAGTTAATGTGGTTAGATAAATATATGTTTATATAGAACGATCTTACCATGCTGTGCGAGCTACAAAACGAGATGGAAATAGACTTTTGGTACGGATCGATGAGCGTTTTAGCTTGTACAAGCATATTAGGTCATTCTATATCTATCATATAACTGTGAATGATGGAATTTCACCAAAACTTACCATAATGATCCTAATTCAGTCAATGTAATGTCATCAATACACTGTGATACTGGTATTTCAATGTTTTCAATACGCGTTGCAACGTTTGATCTCCCCAAAATACAATCCTCGCTAGTAAAAGGGCAATACATCACTCTTGCCGTACAAATAGACTTGCCCCTCAGCTTTATTGAACATCAATGAATACCAATACAGCAACGTGTTTACAAATCTGACTCATTACAGACCCGATCACCACAATAGAAGTGCACTATTCAATCAATAAGGCTATGGCTTTATATGAATAAATCTTACGTCACTAATGGGACCCCCTCATCATGTAAGTATTATCACCACATGCTGACCTCACATTTTCGTGGCCCAGAGAAATCTTAAGTTTATTTCCGAACCCCTTGATAATACCGGAAGTTGGCCAAAGGTACTCACAGGGTCAGGAAGATGTCTCAAGGCATCGGAACATGCCCAGGAGAGGTCCGGATATTGCTTCTCAGATTTGAACGGAATTACGTAAAGATCATTCAAAATGGTTTATATCTAGAAGGAAGATCATGTTGTTTCTTGGAATATATTTTGGAATCTTCCCAAATTCTAGATTTCTGCTATATTTCTTCTCAATGTCGATGAGCAAATTGTGGTTTCCAAAGGTCTTGTAAAATCAGGAGAACAATTATGGATACCTGATATGCACAACCGTAACCTTTGCATCAAGTGGAGAATACACGCTTTTGTGTCCTCTTTCTTTTCTTCATCTATTAATGGACACCTACTAACCTTTATCTCTATACACACACCTATTATTTGTATCTCCCATCTTCCACTATAAGTCTCAATTTCGTCTAAATATCTGCTCAATCGAGGCGATTGGTTTCACTTCACCTCTTCTCTTGTGGTTCTATTCTTTCCTATTCTGTTCTATTCTGTGACCTTTTGTTTTCGACCTCTCCTCTCCCTCTGATCTCTTTCCTACCAGTTCAGTAGACCATCCCTCATAGACCAGTCATCCCCGATCACCCCTTCCATGTGCGTGGAGGAAAAGGCACGTGGCATGCTGGGGGGTGCATTAACCCCTCCTGGGTAGGGGCTACACGGCGTCGACAAACCCCTACCCTAATCACATTACTGTAAATGGACAGGTACAGACGCAGTAACCCGGAACTGTCCCGACGACGACCTCAGAATTAATAATCCACTAAGCCAACCACATATCCCCGAGAGATGGAGTTTAGTGCGCACCTACACTGTGTACTAGGTGTTAGTTCTGTTTGTCGTGCGGGGTGCGATGTAGGGGGAGGGGGTACCATTGGGTGCCTCAGTGAAGTTCAAGTTGATAAAGAAGAGACCGGAGTCGCGTTGCCATGGACTACTTTATATATCCTGTGTGTGTCTAGGTGTAAGTGTATGTAATGAGCCTCTATGGCCACATTATGGAGGTGCTAAGCCCATCTATATATAGTTGTGTTTGAATATATTTCCCATATCTATGATGAAAACAAATTCCAATAAAGTGATCTGCCGGTAGGAATACCATGTATGTATATATATATATATATATATATATATATATATATATATATATATAATATTTATAATATATATATATATATATATATATATATATATATATGTAATAGTGTATATATATATATATATATATATATATATATATATATATTTATATATGGAGAGAGGGACATACACATACACACACACAGATACACAGAGAGACACAGACAAGGAAAAGGTATTACAACACGGTCCGTGCTACTATGGCAGCGATGCCCATAGTATCCTATTCCGCCCACTACATACAGCCTATCTGCTATATGAAATATACATAGGACTCAGTTATCAATTGGCACGCTATTCCGTACAACGCTTTCAGCAACAATATCCGTTTGATCAATGTCTGGACTATAACAGATATCCGACCATGGCCCGCCGATACAGAGTGGTATACTGCGCACAAGCCTCACCCCATCTCAATCGTCACCCCTACCTCAACGCCAACTACCACACCATAGACACCCCTCCCCCTCCCGCCGACCCGGACCGACACACTCAACCCACCCTGCCTCTACCGCCACTTTGGTGCTTTGGCTGTCTCTGCCGTAATCCCTTGCTTCGCCATCATATATAAAAAAAGAAGAGAAAAATATGAAAAAAAATACAGAATCCTCAGTGCCGATGCCGTTGCTATGGTAACAGTTCTAGCACGTATTAACTTCCGGTGGAGTGGGGCCGATCGATTTTGATGCTATTACTCGTCCCTGAGGGTGGTTGGATGGGCATGGAGCGAAGGGGCGAATGCGATTGGTGACAACCCGGGCAGAGCGGATGCCCAATCAAATTTTAAGGCTTCCCCCACAGTAACCACCCGACTCCGCCATTACGCCGAGACTCCTACGCCTACCGCCGTATTAAGGTCTGTCATTTGGGCTAAATTTTTTAAAAGCAGAGATATTTATGGAGGGCTTTCGTTGTCTTCTTTTTTTATCCCTTTCCTGATTAAATATATAAATTATATAGGTGTGTATATCTCCATATATACTAATACAGACACGCATATGTGTGTGTGTGTATATATATATATATATATATATATATATATATATATATATATTTATATATATATATAGTTGCTATTCTGTGCCTGTGTCAGGTGTGTGTGTTCACCAATAGATTAGTCCTTATACAATTGGGAATAATGTTTGAGCTATAATTAAGATGGCATATGCCTATACTGTTGCATTTAGATATTCAATTTTCTTCTCTGCAGGAGGACCTATTTGACGATCCATAGTGTCCATTGTAACTACCCGTCAGGAAAGTAAGGGGATTCTCATGAAATGTCGTCTGCAGTTATGGCTGAAACTAGTGAAGATTTATAGATAATGAGATCTGTGGAGATGCAAATGATGTGCAGATAGATGTTTATCTTGTTTAGAGTGCACCTTGACTACCATATGTAGCAAACGTGGTCTATGTAAAGTTAGGCAATATTGCAATTCAATGTATTCTGTCTGTTATTCTCCTGATATAACATATTTTGGAGTCAGCAGAATATATATAGTTACTTTGTCAATAAATAACTGATTCATCAAAGATGCAGATCTAATTGGATCACCTTTTCAGTAGGCATATCCATCTGATGGCCTATTGGTATGACCCATTGGAGGTTAAAAACCAATAGTATTCGAGGTACACGGTAATATTAACCTAAAGTAGTTCGGTATTCTCAACCAAACACCAAGTGATTGATAGACAAAAAGGTGTACCTCTCATCGTTCTGATTTCAAGGGCATTCCTTTTTTAATGGCAATTGCCTGTTATGTTCGATTTCTGTTCCAGTTACGGCGCTCAATGCGACCCGGCCAAATGACAATCGGCTTTGTGACGTCATTCCTTTTTTGCTATTTCCCGTTTAGCATATAATTGTGAACAGGATACGAGACATCGCTTGCGGACTAATTATTAGACGAAGTCATATTTGTTTAATAATATCTTTAAACAAAAAACCGCTATTCTATCATTTGTTACGTGTTCCATACTAGTACTTAAATGATTAATTCAAAGATATTACATCGCAATCATGGTAAAGATTTTTTCGAGTAAAAATAAAGCAGGTTGGCTATTTTTAAAGCCTCAGGTTGTGTAGGATATGGATACCTGTTCATTGTTTATTCTTGGAATCACATCATAAAAGACAATATAGGGGAATAAATGATCATTAATACCTCCAAAACGAATAACGCAGGGTCTATTATGCAGATTCATCGACAGGGGTTATAGAAAGCTCCAGCACACAGTGCTAAATGGAGATGCTTGGCTAGATGCTAGGACTACAAGCCTGCCATCTGGTCCGCCCCATTTCTTGCTTGTCGTGTCAGGATGTGTGTTTTTTTCTTTGCGGAGAGGCCTGGGTTATGCGCTCGATCCACGCGACATACCACCAACCGCAATGGCCAGCTGACCTTCTCGACCGGTGGCTTTTTTTATCGGCCTCTCATTACGAAGGCTCCTTACAGAGTCCTCGTGTGGTCCCAGGCGAGCCGTACCGCCTACAGACTGCCATCCTTCTATTACAGTGTGCCTCCTCACGCCAGGCCCCCATTACAGGCCAGTACGACTTGCCATCTATCTATGACAGACCACCCGCCCTACATGTATTACAGGCCGCATCCTCACACCAGCCTCCCCCCACACACACCACTATGGCCTTGTGCAACCTGCTGTCCATTTATAACACACTGCTGCCACCCATGTTAAAGTGAGCCTGGCCACACTAGCTCCTCATAACAGGGCACTGCCACCTACCCTCTATCTATTACAGGGTACAGCCACCTGCTATCCATCTATATCAACCCTCGTATATAGCACAATACTGCAACATGCCTTTCGTCCAAGTGCCTGTCATCCACCTATTATTTCCCACTGCTATTCATCTATCGTAGTCCACTGCCACCCAAGATCCATCTATTAGAGCCCATCATCATACATCTTTCACAGGCCACCACCACTACCTATCCATCTATTACAGCCCCGTCACTACCCACCATTTACCTATTAACAGCCAACTGCCACCCAACACTAGTTTATTAGATACCTTTGCTACTCAGCATCAATTTATTACAGCCCACCTCTTCTCACCAGCCTCTTATTGAGACTTCCTACCCTTTTTACAACTAACTTCTACCCAACATGTCTTTAATACGACCGACTATAGGTTACTTTCCTTTCATTATAGTCCACCTTTTCCCACTACTGCACCGACTACCACCCACACCTCCTTGTTTACGACCTATATCCCCTATTATCTGTCCTGAAGGTGAGTACCCCCTACCTCCCTTCTGTTTTTCTTTTTTTAGAAATATTTTCCAGATGACTTGTATCCGAAGCAACTGTCTGTAGCAATGTTGTTCAAACACATTTGGGAGGAGACAGGGAGAGAAACTAAGAAAATAGTTCCGGCTTCAATAATATGATGAAAAATGTACTCCGAAGTATCAGTGCGTGAACCTAAACTGGCTCCAACAACAACAAGAACAAAATGGAGATGTATGAATAAATGTGGTTCTGTGAGTCTACATATATTTTCTACTGTTTCTACTTCTAAAGTATTTGAGATGGGGAAGGATAAAATCTAAATGTCATTCAATTTCATATTATTGATTATATGTCATTTGTTGTCTTCTGTTACAGATTTCACTCAGCTCCGCTCTGGGAAATTCCGCGCCATATAAGTAATTACATGAAATGTTGTGACGTTCCTTGATATATGCCATAAGTAATATCTGCTACTTAAATAGATCAGTGTTGTATATTTATATGTCACGAGTATGTAAGGTTTAAGTTTTAGTTGAAACTGGTCGATTTAGGTGTTTTATTTCTTAAATGTATTATAATATGGCATATATGTTGAAAATAATTTGTACTGCCTGAAGTTTTTCAATCTATAGCCATACCTTTATTTTGGGTATAGCAGATACCTGTTCTTCCATATTACTCATATTTGAGATTACATGTATATAGCAAAGTAGTTATGATTAAAGGATTGTTTTCAGAAGGAATACTGGGTACTTATAACAAATTGAATATTGGCAAGGAGAGAATACAGGTTGACTACAGAGACTATGCTCTGTCTACCATCTCCTCATCTTTCTTCGCAGTGTGCCATTTTCGTGCTCATGCATTTTGTATATGACCGGAGAGTGTAAAGCAGCTTCCACTCGACACACCTTCCCTCTTCCTGAACACCTCAATGTATTGCAGTTCTCCCTCAGGTATACAGCATATAGCCAGCTGGCCACCTCCACTGCATGCAATCATCTAACACCCCGCTGACGACGCGTAATGTGAAATACACTGCCCATGTATACAACCTGCAGTTTGCTACTATCGCCAATTGGCTACATGAGCACAATTTATGATACTCCCGCGACATAATGCCTATGGAAATGATATCAATGTTTGCATCAACTACAAATGAAGTGTGGTGAGCATTCCTGTGCTGGCGTCGGGTATTGTGCTTTATCCTACCCCTAATATAAAATCCCATAGGCTTAACATTGCGTTTCCGTATGCCACGCTGACTGACATACGGCGTTTTCTGGTTTCCCCTTATGACATTTATCATTTGCCCCGGGAAACCAGAGTTATAAAACTAGATAATAAGAATGCATCGTCCTACATAAAATACTGTCACCTTCTCTTTAAGTCTGATATAAGGTGTCGATAAGAAAATATGATCAGAATTAGAACTTGTTCAATGAACAGCGTTAGCCATCGGTTGAAAATGTTCTATATATGTACATGTACAAGCATGTAGAGGCCCGTTTCCATTGGCTAACAAAAGCGGTGAATATTTGTTGCGTTCTCGTAAAAGCCAATTTCCATTGGCTGTCACCGATCTACAATGACCATCAGGGCACCCAAAACACGTAAGTCAGGCGACTCTCCTGAGTTACTTGGATCGAGTCAGCACTTGTGCACTTCATGCCTGTCCGAAAATTATGTTTTTGCATTATAAGTGGTTTAAGCATATTGCGGCAGAGATGAATATTGAAGAGAGTTGTATATATTATTTTTTCGTCTGCATAGAGTGGGACGTGGTCCCCTCTCCATTCATTGGCAAAACGTGGCAGAGTGGTCGTGTCGGAGGTTTGTGTAAGGAAGCTTCTGCCGCTTTCACTGAATCATGGGTATTGAAGAGAGTCTAGGTTTGTAGGCTTTCCTGGCCTACAACCTTGCCCTTGGGGTAAAGCCCTGATTCTCACCATCCCTTGCCATGCCCAGGGTAAACATTCACCAACGTCAGCCTTACAACCTCTGGGGCCTTGGAAAATGTCTTTCACTCACAACTATGAAATCACACCTCAACTCACACCTCGATAGGTGCAACCACATCAAAGAACAGGTATATGTCCAGGGGATGTTGTCGCCCCCCGCATACCAGCCTTGTAGCTCATCCCCAAGAGACCTATGGCCCGATACTGGATAAATTCTTACCCTTGCTCACTCCCGGCCTCTGGGGAAACTATATTCTATATTAGGTAAAAGCAGTCATGACGCCTATACGATGATACTTATTCGAGTTGTAGGACAGACTTTGTTCAGAGTTTGTTCCTCAAACTCATTCTGAACGAATTCTATCCTCACTGAGAATAAGTATAATCGTATTTGTGTCATTATTGTGCATTTTATTATTATATACCTTAAATTGTTTATAATCCGCCCAAACTGACTGTAACTTCACTCTGTTGATACTCCCAACCATTAAGTACATCACAAGATTAACCCGGATGTCAAATACACCCGCCTAGCCAAGCTCAGGCTTCATGCTACCTACAAAGACTATGATTAGGAGAGTGACGCTCATTTACATATTTTCGTGCATGCGCAACAGTCACTTCTGGCTGCGTTGTCACATAGTTCGTAGTGTCACACTTTGTGAGTTTCTAGGCGTCTAGCAAACACCCCAGAACGATTTATTATGCGAATTTACCAAATATTGAGGTATCTAATGTGGGTAATTCACCTGATACTATTCAAATAGCCTAAATATGCGATCTGATACCAATACTCGCCGCCAAGTTCCGCTGACTGACAGTGGGAAACCTCGATAATGACGATTTGGCAATATCTAGCCCTGTTGCTACCACGGCGCCTAGGTTCGTAGTTTCTTGCTTCACGAGTTGTGAGGCAGTTGACAAGCCCCCCGGAACGAGTTATTGTGCGTATTTAGCAAATATTTAATCCAATTCTACCATGGCACCCCATGCCAACTGCAGACAAGAATCATCAAATACCCTATGATGATGGCCTGCATGCACACCCTTTGGCTCCTCCTAGGGACTCTGGATGTCAACTTCAAGGTGGGCGTGGCAGCTTACCTGCCCAGCCATCCAGTTGCTGTACTTGTCGCCATCTCCCCAGACATGCTAGGCCGCCCATGCAACCTGTCATTTGACTTGCCCCTCACCGAAGCCATAACAAGGGGTGCTGACAACCTTGCCTCTCAGCTCCCCATCTGTGCTCTGCCTGTCCTCCCAGCAGCCATCTTCACCATACCCAAATATGTTGATCAAGCAGGCTCCTCAGGCCTGGCTCCAGAGGCAGCTCTACTCATAGGATACATCACTCTCCTTAGAGCTTCCAACCTGGTGTCAGTGAAAGGCCTTGGAAGACTGGGGCACCATGACCTCAGGCAGGAGGATGTCATCCCTTCCCGCCAATGTCGTACCATGCTCCTCCATTCTTTGAAGTCTTCTTCAGAGCCCCTTGATGGCCGCGGCTCTTCCAGGGTCTCCTGCCTGCCCAGTTGCTGCATGGGGGGCCTACACCCAGAGCCTAGGGCCGCCTTTACCTTCATCGACCCGTTGGGACTCCTACTGACGCCCCCAGCTCCAACATCCATCCCAAAACACATCCTCGCATCTCCTGGCTCCAACCATGCCTCTGGAGTGTCTCTTCGCTCCCTGAGGTTGGGCAGAGCCCAACAAGTGGACCTTCATGGGGCCCTGGATTCGGCCCTTTAAAACCACGAGACCTGGGTGTCAGTGTCTTCACTTCCGGCATACACCCTGGCTGACCCCTCCATAATAGTGGTGGGCGCCCTTATGTCTGCCTTTGGCTTTAACATTAAGTAAGCCACGGACAATAGACTACTTCTGATGCTGATTTTTTGCATCATAGACCCCGTCGGAAGGAGAGCAATTTATCTGTCGGTGTAGATCACAGTGCATAAGAGCGGTTTTAGGGTGACAAAAAGGCATATATGGTCCTGATGCAGGCTACGACTCAAATTTCAGGAAAGAATTTAGCCTAAAAACCTCTCAATTAGAAAAAATATGCTTTTAACATACCCCTAATTTATTTTGTAAATCTCCATTAATACATATAGGGACTGATAGCTATGGGTTAGAGTCTTTTTATTAGACTTTTATTCATTCTGTAGTTATATAGTTCTTCCTTGTTCTTTTTATCATATATTTCTGAGAGTTGGGGGGTACATAGCTTTAATAACGAAGAGAATACTCCAATTTGCATCGTGGCAAATATCGAACATGTTCTATTGCATCGGTAAGGTATATGATGCACACTGACACTGCATCTGTGTGCAACGTAGAGCATGTCGTTGTGCATCGTAGAGTGTGTCGTAAACCCTGTGCCACTGCCACAATGCACCCTCTCCATTTCACACAAATTCCGATTTTTCAACGTAAAGCGTTGGTATGTATCAGAAGCCCAGTGGGTTTGCGGTTTTAAGGGGTGGACCTAATGGGCTTCCAATGCATACCAATGCGCTTAAGGACGCACACGTGTATTGAATTTAATGGACGTGGGGGTGTATCGGGAGCTCTGAATTCTGCATTGGCGTTGGTGGGTTCCAGTTCTAAAGTGGGATTCACATGAAGGTTCTAATGTACCTGAGACAGGTGTATTTCACACCTTTTCCCTAGTCTCAGACAATTTTCTTCTGGTACAAAAATATCATAGCAAGCTGCTTTGGCAAGTCTCAAGAAACAATGGAGATTTGGTTTCACATGGAAGGACACACTTGGTACACAGTCTCAGACATAGTTCCAGTGAATATTCACCTGGGACTCGTGCACCCTTGGAGTGAGGGGTGTGACAAACATGTGATCATGCTTACTGGCATCCTAATGGCTAGATTGGGTACCTTGTCGGCGACTCAGCAGTGGGTTCATTTGTCTCACCAAAATGTGGATTGGAACCTTTCATTTTTGCGAATCTGCTGTATCTCTCAATAGAGGAGTAATAGAGGAGAAAACAGGGGAAGTAGTGATCCCGTAATACAAGGCCAGTTGTAGTTTTTTCTTCAATCAGTAGACGATTTCTGCCACCTAATTAAACTGTTATTTTAGGTAAATATTTCCACACTGGGTTGTCCGTCTGCATTCAATGAGTCCTGCTGCTCTGTAGTATGGATTATTTAAAGATGAAATACGGGAACTAATCTTGATGATAATTTCAAAAACTGTGTAGTGATAATCTTGAACATTTCACGTCAAAATATATTTACACATGCCATACACGGTATGACAGTCATCAACGGAATGTCTGATACAATAAGCCTAAGCCGCTGTACATCAGAAGCTAATGTTTAGATCATATGTTTAGATTATAAGTCACTCATTGGCTATTGAAATCAATGTTTATATAAAGCACAGACATGATTAGCCATTTCAAGGTAATTTTCAAGCGCGGATCATTTTGAGATCTCAGAACGAATGTAAAGGCTTCACTCCTCAGGCTCTGCATCACTCATCGTGATAACCAAGCATTCTAGTATCATCTGGCAGACGACAAATATACTCACACAGATATAACTCTCCTCACCCTGGCCAACTAGTATTGTTCTGGTTGACCTAGATCTAGCACAGCCCATATAATCCCATGATCCTCTTTTAAGTTTTAACCAGCAACCTGATGTTTCGTGAATGGCAAGCAGCATGATCAAGTGATCTACGGCTATGACTCAGCCAGGCCATTGTATGCTTCAGGGGATTTCTATATAAACGTATTTTGGTAAGCCCAGTCAGTGAATAGTAGTGAGTGTCATGTTCGACGAGTTGAATTATATATCTACCTCCGAGGTCAATAGAACACGTCAGGCATAGCTTCAAGTCAGAAAAGACCGTTAGAATTAACAGACCATGTCGTTAAAATCGTTTTATCTCTACTTTGCGTGAAAACGATGAAAATGTATCCTGAAACTATGCCTGTTTCTATTTTCAGCATCGGATCATTGTGTCAAACAAAAAGTTATTACCAGAGATTGGAGAAGAAATACAATCGATCTTTGATTTTATTCTCAAAATTACAAATGAAATACTGCGATATTAATGACTAAAAGGAAAGGAACATCGGGTGTTATTTATCAATATCTGAAAAGAAACAAACAAGTTCGGTAGTGCAATGACCCTATCCATACCAGTGATTCATTAAACAAGATTCCATGTAGGATGGTTAGTGGTACTAATACTTACTAAGCCTGTGATGTGGCTGTATGTGAACTATCCATTTTCCTACTGAAATATGGTATTTTATCAACTAATTCATCTTTTCGTCCAACTTACCTTTCAGACAAACAACTTTCTCAATCATCGCTCATTGTTCAAAGATAAATGAAGCTGTCAAACCTTTGTTAGATATATCTTGTTTATATCCACAATACTCACATATCATATTACCGAATGTAGTTTGTAAGTGCGTGTGCAGACTGCTCGTAACCCATTACAAGGTCGTGTGTAAAGGCTGTAGACAACACACTTAAAATTCACCTCACGTCAAACATTCGCCGGACATAATCTGCTAATTCTTCTAAGGGGAATGCACATTGCCAGTATGACGTAACAAGGGAGGCTCCTGCCAATCGACCTTATCTCCCTAGACAGGGTATTTGCCGACCAGACGTCGGTATCGAGACTCCATCACTGCATCCTGAGGCACAACAGACACAGGCGTGGGCATATTGCCATATAGTAGATATTGATTTGTAGACTGGTTTGACTTTCAATGTGTGCTGTATGTTAATCTTGACATCTAAATGCTGCGAAATTTACGAGGTATTAATTGTTGCTTTATCATTTTCATTTATGCCACTGCCTATAACTGGAAATACCATTGATGTATCGTAAATAGCCAAATGTTACCTTTGCTGGAAATGAATGCATTTTATTGGAATTTATTGTCTAAAATTCGGCCGATCCAACAGCTGTGTCATTGATTTCACTCTGAACCCACATAGAATTGCTTGCTTTGTATAGCCTTCTTTTTTTAAGTTCATTTATAAAATGTGTTTACCTAACCCTGGATGGATACAGAACGTCAGATTCTATTGGATACCCCATATGAAAACTCTGCACTTGCACTCAACATAGTGCGTAGACTTCTCTATGACTAATCCCTGTGATCCTAATATATTAGTCCTTAACGAATGGTCCCACTGAAGGAGATTACCTGGAGGGAGAACAGGTGTGCACAAATTGGATTATTTTACGCAATTTATCGGAATTTTGCCTCCCCCTTCCCTTTTAATCATGCACGAAGCGAGGGTCCTTGGCTACGCGATAGGCAGTTAAAGTAGGACCCCCTCACTGCTAGTTGAGACAAATTGCCTTGTGAGGTGTTTCCAAGTGCAGTAACTAAGTACGCCAATAATCTTAGAATCCGTGGCTTATTCGCGGATATAGAAATTGATTAGTTAACGTGTGGGAGGTGTCTCAAGATGACGCCTAACACACTAGCGTTTCTACGGATTGAGAAAATGACTGAAGATGTTGATCGATTTGGGGCCCAAGTATATACAAGTAATACTGTACTGTTGTCTTTAATGCAAGCGATTGTGTTTAAAGGTCAACGGTACACCTCCTTCTATTTAACTCCTAGTCGATGAATTTTGCTTTATCATCAATTTAAGAACTATCATTTAAAAGTTCAACAAACCTTTTATTCTGAAAATAAATATGCATGGCACAGTATGTTCAATGCATCAGCTTTAATTGTTTCTTTACAGCTGCATCTGGAGCAACGCCCCTTGATACTAACAATGATGTAACTAATTCTGAATGTGCATGTAATTCCCTTTGAATGCATCAGTACCTCTGTGTCTGGTAACTCATAGTAGTTCGTTACGAGTGTCGTTATGTTATGTTTGAGGTAAATCTATGCTATTGACACGTTGCAAGGTATTTGCTGTTGTCCTCTCTTGATCTCCTACCTGAATCTGGCTTCGGTTAGGGCTTCTCACCTCTATGTATGTAACACTGCAGGTAATCCGAACAGGTTATACCGCTCTCCGAATAGAGGCTCCGTTTGTATCATTTGCATGTTATTCACTGAGTTTTCTCATCAATAGTTGAGTCGCCCAGTGCAAGGACCAATGGGAGCTATTGAGACATATCCCCGGAGCCCGGCTTCGCGCACGAAAGACGAGCCGGAGGGCACGCGATATACCTGCTATGCTTTAATAAACCATGCAGGTTGTTAATTACGAGCTGCGGTCCTGCAATGCTAGCACTGGATGGGCCCTAAGCTGGGGAAGGTCTACATACACATAGTCGCCTTAAATGCCCTACACACCAAGCTGTCAGATCTGCTATTCATCGAGCTGTCGGCATGAGACCTGAGGGTATATATTCCACCCCTTTTTATGAGGTTATACCAAGGTGCTCGCTCAGGGCTCGTCATAATATGATAGGCAAGTTGGAGGTGGCAATTACTTTCACTGCTAATTGATTGATGGGGGAGGTTTGTTTTTTTATCCCTAGAGCACCTGGCCCTGCAGGTAGGCCAACAACACTGAAGCAATGAGTTTTCTGATAGAGTAACTCTTTACAAACATCTTTCGATGGAGTTCTATTCTCTCTGAGGGGGATATACTGGAGAATAGGAAATAAACTGGAGAGTGTGGTGCATACATACACAATATTGACTGGTTTCAGATACAAGCGTTAGTATGCTCCGAGGAGTTGACGCGTAGTAATATCCGAGCGCATGCGAGGATATTGCGCAGAGTCAACTCCGAGGAGTATACAACTGCTTTTATCTGAAACCAGTCTATATTGTATTTATTATCCACCTTTTCCTGACAAGTTAGGTACTGATATTGGTTCATTTAGGTATGCACTATTTTTTTCATACGCACTATTTTTCCGTATGCGCCGGCTTTTGCTACCCGGAGCATACAACATATCTGTATGCTCCGGGTATGTAGATACACGATCCCCATGTGTTTTTTATGGACACTTTGTATTCGGTGGATAATAAATGTATGTACTAGACGCATTTGGGACCAGACGGGAAATCCGGTCAGCACCGCCATTTCATTGTTGAGAGGCAGGGTATTAATAGGAGCTTTGCATGTAGCAAAGTGGTCGCTACCAGACCTATTACGTTGGTAAAAAGGAAATAAAAATACTCAGTTCTTCATTGAATACGTAATCGCCTCACAACGGGAAAATTGTATGTACATATATACATTTACATATATGCAGGTATTTATAAATATTATCCAATGGTGATATAGCATTCCTCCTCCGTGAAGGATGACCTGTCTTGTTACATAATTGTATATTTTGTTTGTCAGGAGTGGAGCATATCATCTGTAATGTATCTGCGGCTGCATATATGCTGAGGCACAACTGTAATTAGATTAAAATTGAAGTCAGTAGTAATATTCTTTAAACAATCATAGTATCATAAACATATATGCCTATAATACTTATGTATAATATATATATACATCTATATATATGTATATATATATATATATTATATATATATATATATCATTATGTAAGCCTTTTATATGAATATAAATTATATTCAATGATGTACTCACGTTTAATCACTGCAGGATTCGTTTTTATCCATTGCGTTACCATCACTCTTCTAGGCTACCGGGTAACCGATGCGGTCACCAGTGTTTCCTGGTGACAAACACCTGCGCTAACGGTTATTCTGAAGAAAAAAAATCCCTTCCGAATCGGACATATTTAGTCCTATATTGATATTTTCAGTTCTAGTTTCATGTAGATCTTGATGATTAGGCTGGGAAAATCCCAATGTATTTCATTGAATAAACCCTGTTTTATAGATATTAACCGCCAATCACATGTTTTGTTTGAAGTGATTAATTTTGTTATTGATGTTAAGTCTGTATAATGGCGGTCTGCTGGGTAGCAGGTTTTATGTGCCGCTGTAATGCGGAAGAATAATCTTAGTTAGGAACAGTAATCAGGTATATATTCACAGACAACTGACTCAACATGGGAGTTGAAGGTGTATGATGGTGATGAGGTTAATGAGATGTGATTGGGGAATGTTTTACAACCTATATAACACTCATGAATTAGTTATTTCATGAGATTAAATACGATATACTCTATCAAGACCACATGTATAATATATTTCATTCATTAGTTCTGCTACACAATATATTGCTTCTGGCTCTAATATTTTCCTTGTACAGATGAATACATACAGAGCGGACGTTTTGGGTTTCGGCTGGTAGAGAGTTCCAATAGTTTATACAATTATACAGAGGATTTTTCTTTTCAGTTTTACCTGCCTTTTTGCCTGCGACATTGTTATAGGATTTTCCTCTGCCTCAATATTTCCTGCATATCTTCTCATATAGAGGAGTGTCAGATAGTTTCTCCTGCAGTCTAGACCTTCAATAGCACAACTAGAATTAATGAAGGTCCTTTACACTCATTTCACTTATGGTCCTTCGAGTGCAGATTCGTAGGCCTCTATTCTGAGCTTTCTGTAACATATCCAACAAATTTCTTTGAATAATTATGTCTCATCTTATGTTGGATAAATAATCATATATATATATATATAATATGATATATGATATATGGATATGCCATAACCTTTTAATGTGCATTCATTTGGTATTCTTCAGCCGATCCCACCTCAATCTATTACCTTTAATAAGGCTGTGTACTGGTGGTCCCAGAGGCCAGAAGTATAACAAGATTGGCATTAAAAAGAATCTTTCTCAGTTGTACTGCTCCCAGCTTGGACCACATTGACGGGTACATGGCGTTTAATTCATCACAAGGAGGGTGAATGCAAATCCCATGATACTGGTCTCAGTGAAATCTTATCATTTATTTTATCAACCTGCTGAGGCAATCATGTGAAAATCTATGAAAAAGGTATAACAAGGCAATGTAGAGAAACCTCTGAGGATGGAGGTATTGTTCTATGTGACAATCTTTTTAAGCAGAATAGTGCTTAGCAAAATGCTTTGTCTTTAGTCTTAGTCTATGACCTATCTTTACTTGTACTTCCATATGATCCGTTAACAATCGACTGCACAATAACATATCTAATACCAAAGGGTGTCTTTTCGATTTTTATAGTATGTTATTGGCGGTGTGGAGATGAGATCATCAACATTTACATGGGGTAACTGGGGTGAGTGCAGCAGTTATAAAACTGTCATTACATCAAGTTATTATATGTTATTATACAAACCATTAGTGGCAATGTAAATATATTGAACACAGGTGTTGGGACATTTTAAATACATGTTATTGTACATGTATATCAAAATATATACGCCATTTGAGGTCATTCCCGGGCCGAGTTGCAATAACATTGTCACCATTTCCGAATATACAAGACCACCATGACCGTTTGGAATTAATAATGGGCACATAATAAACTAGACTTGGAATAAAGCAAACCCCAGGGTATTCATATACCTTTATGTTTTCTTTCCTCAGGCTGACTAGAAGGTTTTGGTCCATATGTAAAAAAAAACCAGAATCTAGATATATATTGCCACAAAAATGCCTCCTGTGTGGACTAAAAGACGAAGCACCATCATAAACAGAGAATGTGGTAATACCGTGTCCAATAACCCACCTATAGCCATCGCCCACGGGATCGGTCCACCTATATAAAGGCCTTGTGCGGCTGCCTCCCGCCGCCCACTGCCCCTCACACCGCCCGGGTGGGGTCTGGCCCTCCCTGTAGTGTATATAGAGTTGTGTCCCGAGACGGGCCCCCGGGACCCTGTGGTCATCGGTCACCGCGGCTATCTGGCCCCGCCCAGGCAGCCGCCTGGGCGCCCGGTCCGCCCCCGACACGCCGCTAATTCCGGAGATGTATGGGACTTCTGAGGCACATACAAATAAATCCAGGTTAGGTCTACTTTGTGGACAGGGGGACGTGGGGGGACGATGTTGGGGAGGGCGGCCGTCTGCGGGGAGTGTCGCTTGTTTTCGTCCCACGGTGTACATCACGCTGTGTCTGAGCAAGTCACGGATGTCAGAGTCAAGGCACAAGAGTCTTGGTCATGTAGGGTCAATCATACACAAGTATTACCTAAAGTGGGATTCACACAGTGGGATTCATGTACCTCTCAGGGTTCAAAATCTCATGGAGAATTGCAGGAGAAGAAAAACTTGCCTCAGGGAAACGGAACCCGACAATTTAGATGAATAGATTGTGTTTGAGAACAGAATCTTAGCAGGATTTGTCTCATACAAACACCCTGTGAGCTACATGAATCCCATCGTGTGAATCCCGCTTTATACAGCAGAATATCTATGGGCATAGTTCTACTCTCCCTGTTAGAGTATGGCCCGTTTCAGGATAATGTTTCAACAGGACTATGACATGTTGCAGTAGTACGATGACATGTTGTGGTAGACAAATGCCTCCCTTTCCAATTTGCCTCGCTATGCATTATCAAATAATGTGTTAGTGTTAATGTGTAAGCGGGAGGAGAGGGACAGCACTGCCCGCATTCCAACCAGGTGATGTCGGGTACGCACATTCCAAGGCGCATATTTATAACTGCTACAACCCTCACTTCTCAAAGAACAATCACAGGCCCAACTCGATTACCGCCTCAGCTCCTGCTCATGACAATCGTCCACACCTCTTCTAACTCCAAAGAACACTTTTAAATGGGTAAGGTTACCTAATACAAATCTGCCAAGACCACTAAAGCCATGAAAAAGGTCACAGAAGGTAATCACAAACAAAGGCTCAAAGCAAAGGCAACGAGACGGAAGAACACGGATCATGGTTTCACCCCTCTCATAAGATCTCAGACTCTCTAAGTGGTATTCTGTACAAGGTTCTCACTACGCTGTATGGGAGAAGAATTCTTAACAAACTAGGCTTAGAGCCTTGAGAATCTACTGGCACACAGTATTCCCACTAGGTGGCATCATTGAGATTATAGGAATCTTTGGGTTGCATTGATGTACGTCTTTAGCAAGGGATGCAGGCCAATGGATTCTCAAGGCTCTAAGCACAGTTCTTTAAGAATTCTTCTCATATAGAAGTAGTGAGAGTACAGAATACCACTTAGAGAGTGTGAGGTGTTATGAGAGGGGTGCACCCAAAGCCTACCAGAACAACCCCCCAGGAAAGAAGCTATATAACCCCGGATAGATTTCGGGCATTTAGGGTCCTGCTACCAACAAGTTTTACACATCCCAATCTGCCTTTGTCCATGCACCCGCTAACGGTCACCGCCGCCCATCCACCCGCTGGCCTAACGACCCTACCAGCTACATCAAGAAATCCCGGGGGCTCCGTGGAGGACCAGGTCCAAATAGGTCCTCACGACTCAAGCCTTGTTTAATGGCTTGCAGCCAGCACTCCCTCAGGCAGCGAGGCCATGAGGTCCAAGACACCCTGTGTCCAGCCTACAACGCCAAGGGTGCCTGCAGCAAGCCCGAGGGACACACAGTAGCTGGCAAGTCCATAGGCCACTTGTGCCCCAACTGTAAGTCTTATATCTGCCATGCAGAAGCTGCCTGAAGGATCAAGGCCCATGGTGCCGATATCATCATCTCGACACCCACTGACCTTGTGGCTTCGCCCTTCAAATTGGATCTGTGAGGGATCGCACCACGGCAGCCACACTCTCTGGCTTCTCCACCCCCCTACTCGCAACCGCCTACTCAATACTTTCTTTTAACTTACAGGTACACTTGAGGATTGCGCCATGGACTAGTTTGCAGGAGCATCGCCAGCCTCTTTCTACTCTGCCCTCGCCCTGGCGGTCGCAAAAGGGGCGGACAACATACTGACGCACGTCCCGACGTGTGCTCCTCCGGTCCTCCCAGGAGACTTCCTTCACATAACTTCCAATCTCGACCATGCCTTACTCTGCCCTTCGACACCACAGAACCTGGGCCCCGTTGAATAATCTAGGGTCCTACATAAAGACCCTTTTTTCTGTATGCCATAGACAGACAGGGACGATGTTGGTCAACTTTATTCACCCCTTATGGACGACCTTATGGATGTCTGATACTGTCTTAGCCAACAAATTTTGATATCATCAAACGATAACCCTTGTACAAAGGTATGGACAAGTGTCTTTAAGTAAGATCCTAGATTATTCCACGGCCTCAGGACCTCTAGCACGTTGCTTTAGGCCTACGTTACGGCCGAAGGCTCCCAAACGGTCACAATCGCCCTCGCCTCGACTTTTGGCATTTCAACCCAGGAACAGGCTACATCTCCATAAAGGGCAAAATCCACCAGGCCGATTTCTCACCCGATCAATTGTTCCTGGGCCCTTAAGAGGAAGCTCACATATTGTAATTTATTTAATTCTGATAATAATAGTTTAATAAATGACCATTTTCAAAGATTTGAGAAATTCTAGGGCATCCGATAATAATCGGCGATTGTCTGGCTACGGAAACGGCTACCATCGGTCCAGTGGAACACCCCCTTAACATAACCTCTCTTTAGGCGTCAGACGTGCTCCAAGTATGATAGCGAACGGGGACACAGACCAAACACCCATCAGTTTCTTTCTTAATCTGTAGCACTGACAATCTTTAAGATGGCAATCAGACAACTTATGGAGTATAGATACTTTTTATGTAAAGGGTCCATCCGAGCGAAACTTCTATTTCGTTTGGTTCGTTTGTGTAAATACAACGTTTAGACATAAGTTGATAAAATGCATATTGATTGCCAGCTAAGAAACTAGATATAAGGTGCGAGGCCCAATTGCTCTCGATTATGTATAAGTTATCAAAGGATACTACTAGTATGATGTATGGGACTTCTGAGGCACATACAAATAGATCCAGGTTAGGTCTACTTTGTGGACAGGGGGACGTGGGGGGACGATGTTTGGGAAGGCCGCGGTCGCGGGGTATTCATAGTGATGAAAAGGTAAAATTCTTGGGGAGAGAAATTAGAAGTGCTACCAACTGTTTTATATACACTCCCTGACGTGAGACCTTAAAAATAGTGAATGCGTCGGCGATCGTCAAGAGCACTTGGAAGTTAGTGTTATCTGTATGAACAGACCTATAATAGTTCATCTCCCACCTAAATACGTCACAGACTACAAATCGTCAATGTATAGCGGATGTGAACCAAGCTTATGAAAATATCTACATGCATGTGACCTCCAAATAATCGATTTTATCTTTTTTATACAAAATTTTCTCGGCTATGGAAATGCGTGAGGTAGGTTAGATTCACCAGATATCCTTATGTTAGGCATTATACAGACCCATTATTCAGTATCCTGTATACTCTCCAACATAATTTTCTTAGTAGGTTCGTAAACATTGGGTTGGTAGGGGTATTTCTTCGTAATGGTTCCACATTATACTGCCATTATACTCAACACTCCTCTGGTATCAAGTACAATTAGTGTGCACTATTTTTAGGATTGACGCATCATATTGTCTAGTAGTACTGGGTCTAAGTTCACAATATTTCAGGGATTCCAGCTCTCTTGTGTAGTTAAGGTATATTGTTTCGTGGATTCGCCTTTAAAATAATCCAGAGAAATTGTTTCTGAGCTATTTGTAGCTAGTTTCGTAGTAATAATGATGCTTCAGTATATATAATGTCTCCATCGTGGGATTACGGGATAAGAAAGGTCCTAAAGATTTTTTAAAGCAGTTGAGCATGCCTCTAAGACACTGGCCCACTGCTCCTTTTTCCAATGCCACAGTGTTAGCATGCAGATGGTGAGGGGATAGTTTTTTGCAGCGAGCTGCAAGTCTATGTGGCCACTCTAACTTTTTGGCAGAGTATATATGAGCGTGTGGCCCACGCTCAATTAACCCTAAAAGTGCTGAAGCTGGCATATGTAGTTCTGCTATGAAAGAAATCTTGGGATATTGGCAAAATGCGGAATGAAGCATTTTAAGCAAAAGGTTTCCTGTGTGTGCTCACTGGTGTAAATCCTTTATGAGCCCTCTGCTCTTGAATGGCCTTTCGTCCACTTCAGTGCGTATGACACATATTTTCCACTTTAGCATGACTGTGTTTAAAATTGCTAGAAATCTATCATTTTAGTATCATATCGAAAGTGTACAACTCAAATTTCCTTTATGAGGCGGCCACTAGTACAGATGTTGGATGAAGTATGTATGTATACATCACAAGGGCATGTGTTACCTACATACCGTTTTCACAAAGGCTGGTGTATATTTTGTGCGACCTCGGCCACCAGACTACCATATTTTTGCAGCCTTTTTAAAGCGGTATGATCTCTCCTAGATTAAATTCAGTTGGACCTGTCGTAGTATATTGTCACCCTTCATTGTCTGTGGCCCATATCACTGCGTTCAGTGTGTAGTCCCAGTGGTGTGCCGATCTACTGCATTTGTCCGCGAAACTCTGTGTGTGAGGGTGCATCCCATGCACGTTAATTCATTTACGAATCAATACAGCACGTTCTGAAGTCTCCTTCCAAAAACATGCAGGAGTCCTTGAATAAAACAAATCAAAAACTAATGGCAGAGTGGGGTGAACGCCTTGGGAAGGTCGTTGGGGTGTAGTACACAGTGTGGTGGTTCGTGTCGGTTGCATTTTATCAAGCTTGTCTTAATTCTAAATTCTGATTCCCATTCTTTAATGGACCCGGCATTGCCATCATGCATCACATGATGGCAAATGTTGCACAAATTTGTTTAATTGAGGACACAATTCATCCTGAGGGATGATTTTACATCATGGCTGTTAGATTCTTGAGTGATCGCTGTCAGACATTTTTCCCATACTGGTAGGCAGTGTTTATATGAGATACTAATTACGCTGAGGATGATCCCTGTACATGAAAAGGTATTGTTATAATAATATCAACAATTATTACTATCTCGATGTAAATGTCAGTGTCTCTTTACTATAAGAGGAATGTTATTCTTCAATGTTGTTCACCATCATTTCTTCCTACATACATGTATTCTTACAGACGTGATATTTGTACTCGTGTCTATTTCGTCCGTATTTATATGTCGTAATAGGTATCTATTTATGAAACTCAGGACTAGATGTGTGTATGTGCCAAGGCAAACTAAGGTTGTGTCGATCTTACAGTATTCACCCGGTGGCCCATCGTTTAGAAGCATTGGCATGGTGCATCGTCGAGGTAAGAATTTTCTAGCGGTTTTCTATTGATCAGGCAATCTTTATTCCTTTAGATGTCTATTGCAGCCGAGACCCAGACAACTTAGTACTAATGGTTTTTCCTTTTTGCCCCTAAAGTTTTCTGATCAATACATTTTCCCAGGCGAGCTGGCTTTTGATTCCATGGATTTCCATTTGCTTTTCCTTTACAGGGAAACTTCAATTTCCACTGCGTGTGGCGTATAGTTCTCATCCAGACAATATCAATATACCGCGAACCTTTCATGAGCTAGATGAACGCAAGGGTTTCCTTTCTCCTTTCCCTTTACCTTGGCCAGACTGCATGGGCTTTGATCCCGGGAAAGACAGGGTCTCTGTTTGGAGAGTGTAAGGCTGGGGGCGGAGAATGTGCTCTGCCGACTTACACAGGAGGCGAGCTCGGAGACCGACGTCAAGAAGGGAATGCACTTACACTCTCCAACCATATAGGTGGGAGGGTGGGGCCAATGAATCTGCTTGGAGAACGATCTGACGTGAGTGTCCATTGACTACCAATGACCTCCGTTTATGCCTTGGTACGGGGGGGAGCGAACATTATATATTTGCCCTTGAAAATGGGAGGGAGCAGAAATACATTTCGGAATCATTCCAGGGGAGAGAAATGTGTATTATAGACAATTTCAAACGAAGCATCGATTTCATTGGATTGTGGAGATGCAGCATTTGGTCAGTTGGAAATTTCTATCGATCTGAACTCTCGGTGTAATTGTCACTGTTACTCGGAAAGGAAAAATAAGGCGCCATCCCTGTTGAAATGGGATTGCTCTCTGGAACCACGAGGGCGACTAGATAGAGATGTTGCGTGCATTCAGGCAAACTTCAAAGCAGAGTGAAGCAATTACAGAAAATAGCATCCCTATAAACTACGGGTACGAGCATGTTCGGAAACGGTGCACGTAAGGGAAGAACTATAAAACTAGACAATGGATGATTCTGTCACACAGAGCTTAAAGAATGATACCTGAAATTAGTATTCATTATTTTTTACGATCCCATGAGGACAGAGGATCAGTAAGGCAAGATGGGAGTTGATACTTACTGGACATGTAGAATTCAATGAATAATATGATAATATTTGGTAGTGATGCTTTCATTTGGGTCCGTCCATTCTAGGTGTCTTGGTAAACCAATTTCGTACGCTATAGCCTTACTTAGACCCATCATTTTGACATTTTTTTCGCAATGTTTGCCAACACATTTGCAGTAACTGGAATAAAGACTGACCTCGTTTCGTGTGAAGAATGTGTGCACTTGGCCATGTTATTATATTTTTTTTCAAACATTTTATTGACATACTGGCGATTCTACCTGCAGGTTTACCTTGTTTCCCTGTTATACTAGCACTGTGACTCGCTAGCCTGGCCACCAGAACCATCAGAAATCGCTCCATTGTTAAGTACCCAACCGATCTTGTTGCAATTCCGAATTGTGTTGTTGGCCCTGAATGGACCTTTCTTGTGCTAAAAAAAAAGAGGTCAACACCCCCAAATCGGATTTGAAACAGTTCAGTATATTTTCTTTCAAACGAGAAAGTTCTTACTCTATTCATCAAAAATGTATATATATTATTCTAACTTTCAAATTGTCATCTCAGATACAATAGTTATATCGCGTACATGTCCAAGTTTACAAAAGACCTTGCTTAACCCAAAGATCATTATTTCAGAGTAAAAGCATATCTAGTATTCATAGGATGATATCTGCTTAATTCGTCATTTTGTTGAGCCCATCCTTCCGCTATTTTTCTTTCCATCAGGTATGGCAGGAAATTGAGGCTATTACTACCAAAGAGCCGTTGTCTATGTATGTAATACTTCATGTAAATCAGTATAAAGTTGACCAGTCTGGTTCTATCTCCGAGAGTTATCAACCAAAACAACTCGGTATCTAATGGCATGCGACAAACAAGGATTTACCATCAGAATGACTAGATGGTAAAAGACTCCCAGGACTAACTTCATGGATCGGGCCGAGGCTGCACGGTCGGGTCCTTTTTGTCGCCTGACTCTCCATGCATACGCCTGCTTATCGCAATTATGTATGTGGCAATTTAGCTGTGGTATAGGGTGACACGTTGACTGATAATTTCCCTTATCGCCTGCTCCCCTCCAGCGCTACTGTATACCTTGTAGACAAAGAATAATGACCCCTCCCTGAGCGGTCATTGAAGATTGCCTCGTTCAGCACATAGGAGACGAGGTTTGTCACTTTGTCTTCGGCGTTGTACACAGGGGCCCATTGGATCGGCAAATTTGTTGTTATCTTAACACAGCAGAAAGGCAGATTCGTCTCCTAGAAACCATAGGCGGAAGCCATAAAGAAAACAAATGCTCAAAGCGTTTAACCTTACTCAAATAGTGGATCAGACGATCCTATCGTTGTGTTTCATGAATTGCCGCCACGAAAAACTATATTGTAATTTAAGAATATAAATCGGTCAATTGGGTTTTCGAGAGTTCAAAGCAATTCACTAACCCGATTCTCAGTCTGCTTTGAATTTCTGTTAGTTTGACCCACTGGAATATACCTTTGCTGTCATCTTCTGCTCATCTCATAGTGACGGTAAAGGCGTATAAAAACCTACTTAACCAAGAGAGGAAACGGTGAAGTCGAACTCATGGATGCGATCTCATGGAGCAATGTAGGATCAGGTTTCTTGTAATGATGTGTATCGGACCAAGTTGACTGCAACAGGTCCTTCAATGAATAATTCATTAATATGGGGTTGCAGCTGCTCGACAACAATTATGTATCGATCTATTCTAATGAGTCTATGAATCATGTTGTGTACCCGCCTTTAAGGACATTAAACTTTATTATTTCCTCAAACCAATTATACCCAAGCTCGGAAGGAAATCAATAGAAACCGGTTGGCTTTCTGTGTCCATCTAAACGAGGCTTTTGGAAACATAATGCCTTGGTATATTGATTTGTGCACGCATTTAACATTATTTAGAATTCACTGCACTTTAAATCAATATTGTGTCTGATAATTTGATTATAATGTAACGACATTAAGAGAAGGTATTTAGTGCTTTTATCAAGAATGCAATATGAAACAAACGGCAGATTATTTCTATATAGAGGAAGATGAAGTTTAGCATATAATAATTCCATGGGTTGTGCTAAATGTATGTCTCCGTCACAAATCTTAGGGGCGAGGGTCTCGTATTTTACACATCCTTCATCCTCTATCGTCCGATGATTTTCTCCTCCACAAAAAGCCCAAATGGCATCTCCTAATTCCCTTAATAAAAAAAGGTAAGCACATCATGGTGTGCGTGACGGCTTTAAAACTACCAAGCACATTTGAAAAACAAATCAGTAATTAATGCCTAATCATTGTTGTTCTTTTTAAACGTTTTGGCTAATCCCCCTAAAGATTACGAGTGGTCGTCTTCAAGAAGTCTATAATTTCGTATTCGTTGTTTTTATTATCTATGTTTTATGTATGGACACACATTTTTAGGCTGCTCTTGCATGAGTCCTGAGTGAGCACATGTCTTCATTCGTCGGGAGAATAAAAAGGTTGGAGTTGCAAACATCATATCAAACAAATCGATAGGACTTGTGACATCAGGATATAGGTGGAGGTGGGAATAACAACTTCAGTAAAGTCAAAGTAAGCAAGGTGGAGAGCTGCAGCGGCCGCACTGCACTTGTGTGATTATTGATTATTGATGAACCATTTTCCCGGGGTTGGATCAATCAACCATTGATGTTTGATCGATGGAGCGAGGCCGAAGTCTGAGTTTCTCATGTAAGGAGCACTTGGCGGGAGCTCCGGGGCGGCTGGCGAAACTTGAGAGAATGGAGAAAGTCGGGAAGAGCGATAATACATATTACCTATGTATATGTGTAGTGTGTAGTATATATTCAATAAGGTTTGGAGGATTAGGTTTTAAGACCGAGATTGTTGGAAAGATTCAGTGTTGTGGTGTTTGGGTATGGGACAAATTACGGTAATAGCAGAGTGAGTTAGACAGACAGATGACAAGGTCAGATACAAAAGGGTCAAGAGATAGGTATTCTTTATCCCAGGAAACTATCAGAGAATTATATAGAAAGATGTTATTCGAAATAGGGCTGGGGGAGGGGGTTGGTTAGAGGTAATCTATGGCTGCGTGATTGGGTGGTCTAACATTACAAGACAAGGCTATGATTGGGGTCGGAGGAAGCATGCACAGACTGCCAATTACGTTACCCTATTAATTCTTCCGTACCCAACCCTGCCCTGTTTTTGTGTTTGGCATACGTGAGTTCTGATGCAGAAAACACCAATCAGGCATGCCCGTGGCCCACAATACCCACAGTTGATTTTCACTGGTTTTCTATTTAAAAGACAAACGGTAGGCGAAACAGCCTTAAATATATTTGTTGTCTTTGTCCAGGTAGTAGCATGGCTTCAGCCTTCTCCATTGGTACTGCCGAGGAAAATATTCATAAGCGAGAAACGCAGTGATTCCCGGAATCGTCAACACAAAATGATGCGCATCAGGGTAATCATTTCATATTCCACGCGATTATTGCTTCTGAGACGCTAAATTATAAGTGGGAGATATTACTATGAAATATTATCTCACGTAAATGCCAATTTTTGTTGGCGATTCTGGAGATCGCTACCGTTTCTCGCTTGGTGTGTCCCCGGCTAAAAGGACAGAGGTCAGCCGGGTCGCTGTCCATCTCGTTTGTTTGGCCTGTCTCCATCACCCCATGCACGGCCGCACGCGACCCGCGCCCGGCGCCAAGGCCCAGTATTGGCGGTGGCCTCGTGGCAGCCAGAATCGTATTGTTTTAAGGGAGCATAGATGAATCCCTTCTGCCGGTATTGCACACATGGCTGTCACTGCTCTATATAACGGTTAATACCATGGCCTTAGTTTATTGTGAGTTATACATTCCGTTGTCAAGTGTGTTCATTATTCATGGTCTGTGGAAATGTAGAAATGTACCTTTCAAATATACTTAGCTTTCTGAATTAGTCAAATAAGATACTCGGGTTCTCCGTTGCTTGCTTTAACATAGATAGCTTGTTCAATGTTCTTATATTTAGTCAATAAAGTCTCTGTTGTTTTATCAATAATAGATTTTGCATTCTCATATGAACTGTGTGATTTGGATTGCCATGTGTAATACAAGGAAGCCATATTTATATTGGAATCAATTTTGATTTACCTATGAATAAGCACTTGTGGTACAGTACCGTTCTCTATTTCAGCGCGTATGTTTCTCATTGAAATTTTTTATTAACCTGAAAACCAAACATATTTAACTATTCAAAATCGTAGGAACAAGCACTAAATAGTACATTCTATGGATTTGCAATGTAAATACTGAAAATATGGTTGCATTGTGAAAATCAGTCATTGCATATCTTTAATGCAAATGTTGTTGAGACAAAAGTATTTTCTACAATCTAATATTTAGTTATGATCCTTATGAAACATGTCATACAATCTTTAAAAGAAATAATTAGTACTCATTGAAACTAACTATTAACTTACAAATTCCCAGTAATATCAATATGATATTTTTCTGTGAATATTCATCGAAATGTATATATTTCTATTTTGTCAGTCATATCCACTCTATATTAAAGAAGAAAACAACAAGTTTTGATTAAAGTCGTCGTTTTCCACCAGTTTGATGAGGAGTGATATGAACAAGGCAACAGCCGAGTGAATATCACATAGCATTAAATAAGTTGGAGAACAACGACTTTGACCAAAATGAGCTGATGTCTGTATTTATGTCATCCCTGTACACACTAAAAGAAAGGACGACACACAGGATATAGGCCATTGAAAACGGACTGCAATGCTGATAGGGCATGGAGGACAAGTTCCCAACGTTAAGTCTATGGCATAAAAAATACAAGGGATGAGATAAAACATTATAAAGACGTATATCACATGCTTGTCTGTTGGAATATGGTCGATTCTCACAAAACTTGTTTGGCAGATAAAATGATCATCTCATAAATTGTATGGTGATAAATGTATTTACATGGCTCCATGACAGTTTTCTATAATATAAACAAAATACATTGCATTACACAGGTAAACACAGGTTTACACACATATATTATCCTAGGTTGGCCTATGACTCGTGGTGAACAGAAAGTTTAAGAACCCCAGCAATGACCCTGCCACAAGTCCTATCACCCTGTTGACCACGACTGAGTCGTTCCAAGCCATGACCCCTGTAACACCACACTTCCACGACTCAAGCCCACCTCCCCTTTCCCGTTTATATCAGCCCTTTTGTAAACCGCACCCGAGGGGCCAGTGGCATTTTTACCCGGTAGAGGGACGTTCTTTATTGACCACCTACTGGTCACGACCTCGGGTTAGAGATTGCATGGTCAGGCTTGTGGAGGACAGGGTACTGTGCTGGAGAGATCAGGGGACGCCATCGGTAAGCTATCGGCCAGCGCTGATAGCCTTTGGTCCCCAGAGGGCATGGACCAGGCCCCAGGACACGCGTCCGTATAGCATGGGATAATCCGTTGGTGTGGAGATAAAGGAAGTCGTGTGAATAGACAAGATTCGTACTAGCATATAGATTCACTTTGATTTGTGTTTTCTTTTTTTCCCTTTTTTTCTCCTCTTAGTTTGAGTTTTTATTGTTTCCTATGTACTTATCTATGTATACACGCCCTTACCCTTTTTGTTTTGTTTTCAATTTACTCAGTTGGGCCACCAGTAGGCTTCCTATTAAACGTATCTTACGTTTTTGTGGAACTTGAAGCTAGTTCACTACAAAAGACTGGAATATCTAATCACACCCCTTCTCCAAACGTGTTCATGTAAACTAGTGATAGGGGTAGATTTAGCCATATCGATGAATGCAAACCATAATGCAATAACACAACAATCAATATACTATGTATCTCCCTATCAAAAATGAGGCAACGTTATAAAAAAAAAAAGCTGGGAAATATGATCATTTAGTAAACAATATTCAATGGTATGCACAAGGTCCTAAATAGAGTATCAAAAATATTTGTTAATATCTCCATTATGTCCTGCAACGAGTTCCAAAATGGAGATTTAGTCCTCCCCTCCCATTCTACCCTTCTCCAATACCTAATGGTCGCTTCCGAAGGCGATATCTTGGGATTGGTCGCGCAGCTAGAACTACTTTTTTTTCCCTCGCAGGCCGACCACTTTAAAGGCGGCCCTCGTTACTCCTGCGCAGGCGCACGGATGTTGACTTCCGGTTTTCTTTCCCCCGATTCGGTTCCTAGTTCTCTGAAAAATATTTGAAAGCTAATAAGGAAACCCTGCAGTCTCTACGCTGGATTTATTCAAAGAATTCCACCCTAAGGGTTTGGAAATGCAAACCATATTAAGAACTATTAGTCGCTGGAAGGACGCACCAAGCCTCCTTCTGACTTCATAGACTTTGTTAGCCTTTATATTGATTATTGCTACTATGGCTGCGATAATTACGAATTCGCGTGATATACTACTATTTAATCACATTGATTATCATCTTTCATATCTAATTTCACTTCATTCATCATAGTATTTTATATTTCTATTTTTCACAACCTAAACAATAAAGCATTTATCAACTTCCTATTGGAACACCATAACAGTGTGACAGTATGTAGGGTTTTCAGCCCAAAGCAATATAACTATAGGCAACGTAGAGTTGGATGATAGTATAAGCAGTGATAGGCAGCAGGCTATGGTTAAATCTAGATCAACGCGCATCAAAACCAGCGAGATTTTCTTATGAATACAAATATCGTGTCCAAATCGTAATCTAATATGAAAATAACACTTAGTTTTCATCATTCCTACATAAATAAAATATTTTTGATAATTGTACTTCTAAAAAAAGAAGACCTTGAAAACAAACTACCATGAATATCATAGACAACTCTGAAACCATGAACATTTTGAACATTCGTATTAAATGCCTCATATCGAATCATGTATCGAAATTGCTAATAAACACTGCTCTTTCATAAGAAAAGTAAATAAGAGCTTGGTAGCAGAGGTACCTTTCGGATTCTCCAGGTGTCCAAGAGCTACACTATCTTTACAAGAACACTTACTGGACAGGAATTGGGGATAATTGGGAATAGCGCGAAGAAATCAACGGAAATGAAATGGTGCCCCCATACCATCTGAATTATGAATGTTATTTGTTGTTCGATTGGCAGCAAATTTTCTGGCAGTCAATAAATGTTACCCAGAATACTTCTCATTTAAAGTTCACTTCTTACCAAGAAATTTTTCTGTAAAAATTATTTGTACGTGCGTGCGTGTGTTGTGTAGACACAGAAAGACATCTGAAATTCATCAGCGTGATTTGAGGCTGTCACTAGAACGGTGCCTACAAATCTGGGACAATGAGGTGGAGATCCCCGGCCACCAATGCTGTGGATTGTACCAATTGTCTCCACGGACTTTCTTCACTTCTAATTGGTTCAACATATTTTTTAGTCTATTTTCCGCTCTTTTTCCGCTCTCAAGTGGACCCCTATCTGATGTAGTTTGTTAGGCCTCCTTCTGGTGTTGGGCCCAACTCCCTGAGGGGTGGTGGGTGGTGTTGATAGTTGCACACCACATTTCGTTATCCTTTAGATGGTAGGGGGGGGGGGCGAATATAGTCTCAATTTGAAAGCAATTAGAATTTATCTCTCTCCTTGTCCTAAACTTCCGGGTAATATTGACATGGGCGTCCGTGCTACCTTCTCATATGATCCATGCTCTGAATCAAATTGGGCTCCCCATTTATGCTGTAATGTGGTTCTCTTATTGTATTGTGCGTGATGTACTACATGCAGGGCGCAGAGGAATGATCATGGTTTCCTTAGATATATCTCTTCAGGTCTATCATTCGGACACCTGATTTAAATAAGTCTTATACCGATCAACCATTGAACTCGTGGTTAATATAAATTTGTGTGGAGTAATACCATTTAATCACACCTCATTGTGTCCCACTGTATGACTAGCCTATGGGTCATCACCCGTAGCAGCTATTTTCTCAGCATCCTTGAGGATGGTATTGGGGCTATATCACTAAAACAATTTTTGTTATGGTCTGCATACCATTGATGAAAACCTTGAGAAAAATATAGCTGAAATTACTAAAATTATTCTTTCGATTATCTTAATTTCTAAAGAGCAAATAGGATGAAGATGTTATACATTTCCGGTCTTAGGTCCGGCGTCCACCTACTACGATATGGCTCCGATATGGTCTACGATACACCTCCCGATAAAAAATCAAAATCGCGTCGGAAGGTCACCTAATATCGGGCCAGTTGACCACGTTTCTGCGATTAGACACCGATAAAAACCCCATACAATACGTGGTGGATTGGCATGTCTAGACAGATGTCTACGATTTTGCACCTTCCCGATATGGCACCGATTTTGACATTTTGTATCGGTGCCATATCGGGAGGTCTACGATTCTATCGTAGTAGGTGGACGCCGGGCCTTAAGGTCCCTAATATTTCTGGCACAGATCTAAGTTCTACATCCAAATGAAACTGTTCCAAATATACGTTAGTTAGGATACGCTAGTTAGGTTATTGCTATTCTAACCAACTGATGTTCATGAGTACTTCATATGAGTTGCCCTCACCAAACCTTTGATAAATTCATGTACGGATATATTTTTGGAGATTCCACCTAATGGTTCGTATAATACTGTATTGGGTGACACATGAAAGAATTATCGCCGTATGTCTCGTGAACGCGCTTACTATAAGGTAGACCCTCTGCCAATATACTGAATTTAACTCTGGGAGAGATGAGTCACACTGGCTGTGACTGGCTGTGATTTACTCAGTGTTTTGGCAGTCAGGCACTGGGGTGGCAAGTCTCTGTTCATCAAACTTTTAGAGTGCTAACCAGCTCATCTCAATCGACTCGAGAAGCACAATAAAACCTAGAATTGTGTGTACGGATCGTGTCGACTTGGCACCTTGGAAGGTCCCCAAAACCTGATTCAGTTCGCGCACGATCCGCATGCCAAGGCAATCGGTATCTTTGAAGAGCCTGGTCGATAACGATAACAAGTGGGATGAGGGGGAGACTGAGGTTGTGGTGATAGGGTGAAGTGAGTGTGGGATGAGGGAGCATAGTGAAGGTGGGATGATTGGTAGAGTGAGAGTGGGATGATTGGGTTGGATAGGGGTAGAATGAGGGGGTTCAGTAAGAATGGGCTGATGGGGTAGAGTGGGAGTGAGTGTGGGATGCTGAGGAGGAGTGGCTTGTGTTGGGGCCTGCACCCCTTGCGTAAAGCCAACCAGCCCCGCCCTCTAGCCTCTCAACGGACACAATCAAAGTGAATTCAATCACGCCGTCCGGAGTTCCCAGACCTCGCCCAACGGACGCCTAGAGACGGCTGTGCAAGGCCCCGGATGACAGCCCCACTGCGCATGCCTATGGTGAGGGAGCCTACATTGTTATTACCGAGGTAGGCGTTGGAGGGCGCCCGTGTTCTAACTCTGTCTGATGGTTGATGGTAGCTAATTCAGCAATTTGAAGAAATAAAAAATTGATCTGGGTGTTCCAACAATCCATCGATCACGGGTGTCCTGTCTTATAAAGACTTGCGAGTTTGATAGATCTGTTTATTTTTCTTACATTCGTGCCTCTTTTTGTCAATAACACTGTATACAAGACAGACGTCCTTGTCAAGGTCTTCCACGTGACATGGTGCAAAATATTCTAAGAGAAGAATGATTTGAAACATTTGGATATCAAGTATATTTACATTGCAATATAGTACATATTTATCACCTGATTTCATGAGTTACCTTGTACAATTAAAGAAATCGTGATAAGATCACAACAGGCAGATTAGTATTAAGAGATTGAGGTATAAAAACACCTTTTATACATGGGTCTGTACCGTTGTGTTTCTTTTTCATTGATTAGAAATATTTTTGTACAATGCTCTTTTCTAAACTCTTCATACGATTTCTACCATAGATTGAACTGATGTCAACAAGAATAAAACGTCTGAATATATTGGATATTTTCAATTGTAACGCTTTCCATGGGGGGGGGGGGTAATACCTGTGAACTCCACGCCTGATTGAAAAAAATTAAATTAGATCAGAATCTTATTTAGTCAAAATACCAAGAGTCAAGATAGGTTTTATGCCATGTTCCGTGGGGCGCCCCAGCCATCGGTCTCTGACTAAACTTCCCCTCCATGAAGCCATCACCCTACATTAAGTAACGTTACACACTCCGAAGGACAAGAGCCTAACCAGCTAATCCACAGAGATCAACCCCTGCTGAGCCAAAGGGACTAGCCTTGGTTCTCACTGGTATTGTAAATCCAGCTCATCAGTGGCTGATCGTCACTAGTTGATGATCAATACAAGACTTCGGTGCGTGGAGTGCTGACTGGGAGGTCTCCTGGCAAATATTCGCCGATGCCTACTCAGAGTAAAATGGGGTTTCGAGAATATATAATTCTGAACGACAATTGTTGTTGATGAATTAGAAAACAGGAATTGAATAATAAAAATCAGTTGGAAAATATTTTGAAATAAGGGCCGTAGGGAGTGGGACAATAGTAGTTGAGATTGTGTTTTTGTAGATGGAATTAAGATCAATAATGCTAGAGGTGGTGTACTCATGGATTTTTTGTTTTGTTTTATATTTTATTTTTTTGTATTGTTTGATGAATGCGTCTCTCACCAAGGTGAGTTTTTCAGACACAAGTCTGAATATCTCAATACAAGTCCAGAGCGGTGATGTAGAAGGCAGGGTTAGTGTGTATTAGGGTTGTGTGATGTGTGCCGGTTCCAGAGGTGGGCCATGATGAGATTCCCTCAGTCACTTGGGAATAGAAAGCAATGTATTCAGAGCTCGTGGAGCACTCGGACAGTAGGTCATGAGTTCAATGTATGCATGATAAAGGGGATTGGGGAGGGTCTTTCATCGATTCCTTTCGAAACCCTAATCTGCACTGCCAGTCCGGAACAATGCCAATGCTAATTTTAATCTGTCAGGTGCTGCTTCATGTCGATCTGAGAGTCTCAACATCAGGAGACTGGTCCCTCGACTATATTGTGTAAACATAGTCAGGTCAATCGCTCAGTCTCTCAATGATTGTGTAACTAAAGTCATGTCAAATTCTCAGTCATTTGTGTAAACATAGTCGAGTCAATCTCTCAATGTGTGTGTAACTATAGCCAGGTCAATGTCTCAGTCTCTCAATGCTTGTGTTACTATTGTCAGGTCAAGTACTGTCTTTCTTCAACTCATCACATCATATATACCTCATTCTTTCAAAATATTATTGACTACCTTATGTTTGAGAAGGTCATATCCATTACCACCATCTGCATTGCTATTAGATACCAGAGGAACTGCATGGAAGAGCAGCCAATTGTCAAGTTCAGTTGTATAAATCTAATGAATATCTCAGAGAAAGTTTCAGCGTGACCAAAGTCGGATCCCTGAGTCTCCCAATACGCAATGTGTAACCATAGCGATGCCTATTATATCTCTAAGTCCCGGTGCGGTGTACCAAATGTTTATGTAACTATGGTCAGGTCAATATCTGTGTCTTTCAATCTACCTGAAGGCATAGATAGTAAATAAGGGTGGAGGCAAGAAGATCTGTGATGTATTTGGACAAATATGTCATTATCAACAGGGACCAAGCTTCAAATAAACTGGACATTCCCTGAAATCGAGTTTTAACCCAGTCTGGATAAATACAGAGGTACTTCTACTCATTTAGGTTTAATTTTTCCTGACCGTGCTAGCTATATAATAGGAGCCAAATATACTCCACCAAATATACGAGACCTTGTCATGAATTTCTCCATCTTTATTAAGGATCTGTCCAACCTAGATGGATACTTGGCATACCTTCCTCCCACTAGGTTATTTCAGGTGGTAGGGGAGGGGCTTTAGGGGTGCCCCTTGTGGGGAGGAGGGTCGCCCTAGTATTACTGACTCCCAGTATCCCTCCATCTCGGCAGCCACCTCTTCTCTCAGACAATTACTCACCGGTGAAGGGCCCGAGGGAGACTTTCCTGCCTGATATAGTCCAGAAAGGTATACACTTTCAGGTGGACTAACCCAGCCTGGGACCAGGCTGTGTCTACATCTAACGCCCATTATAACACACACGCCCAGTGATGGTGTTGGTGCTGCGCGTGTGTGTTTGTGCATGTGTGCGTTTATGTGTGCCATTCAGGTTCGTGGTCGCTTTATCACATAATAAAAGGATCTTTACTGCATCATTGATTTCAGCTTTGGGTATCCTCTATTTTGAACTAAAAGATAATCGGCATCCGTTGTACATCTCCATCAAAATGTGAACAATGTCTCCAGCAATTACAAATGGGGCGCAACACCTAATGATATATACATGCAATTTTTTGGGTTCACTAACGTTGCTTCAGTTGTCTTTCTACCTGTGATGCGTCACAACAAAAGAACAGAGATAGTAGATCGATTATCCTGTGTTCGTTAAAACTTCCGGATGCTCCCGCACAAACGTCAAATAAATAATTTACGGAGGTATTATTCATTTGCCTTTGTTACATAGAATGCATGTAGACATAAATAGAATTGCACTAAATCCTCCGCTGCAGATGAATTAAATGCCAGGTCATCAGATTTTATGAATTACCGAATGCGGCATTAAACTTTTTTATATTCATTTGGCACTTAGTTGATAATAGTTATACTAATGTGTTCGTATGTATGTTAGCACTTTGTGTAAGCGTCGAATGTGAAAGAGATCCAGTATTTCCTCCTGTTCTTTGTTATAATGCAGGCATTAAAATTATGGCAATGAAGTTTTTTTTATTTTTTTTCGTTCCAATGTAGTCGGTGTGACTGCGTGGTAGAAAAAAAGCACAGCGGTTGGAGGAAGACTTGCTACTTGCTACGCCTCGTCTACCAACAATGAAGTCAGAGTGTGCCTAAGACCGCATTCAATATTTGTTCTATAAGGATTCCTTTATTATCGACCCTTTGACCAATTGCATAGAGACGCCCACGTCCGCATTGAAGGAATGATAATCAGTGCTGCACTTCACACGAGTTGTAAACTTAACATCTTTATCTAAAGTCCAGAAGAGATAGACAGTTGTGTTTAAAACATTATGTTACACACAAACATATGTATGATATTAATCTTTTAGGATCCAAACTCAAAGGTTTGGCGGTAAATATCAATAATAACAGGCTTTATCTAATAACATTTAACAGAGGGCGTAAAACCCATAGATAGACGTGGGATAACCCAAGAATTAGTGAAAAATAAACATCCAGGTTAAAAACATATATACACTGTAAAAAATTTCCTACTGTAAACATGGACGGTATATCACTGTAATCTTATCCACAGTTCTATACCATATATTTGATACCAAAAAATGGTATTCAACTGTAAAAGTATTCAGGACTGTAATCCACCCAATCTACGGTCAGTTTACAGTATAAATCTGTAAATATGGACATATTAGATACACTTAGATTAACTCCAATATCACCAACAAATCAAAGTGGAGAATAAAATGCAAGAGTTAACTTCATCAAAATGTGTAATGGATATTCATCGATCTCCTGTGAAGTTCCTGCCATTTAGAGCACATTTATTCTCAAGTTGTCATGACATCAATATCATAAAGGGGATTAGACACCACTTTCATAGAACATTTCTAAAACATATGTAGGATTGACTTCATCCTACTATATCAAATGCAGCTTTGTACCGTCAGATTCTGATGAGTATTCCTGTAAAATAGTTTGCATAATAACATTAGAGTTGAAAAACTTAAATGTTGAAATATCATTGATAATAATTATTAATGATACTGATAAGCCAATAGGCCTATAGAGAATGTATGATGGTAGCCAATATATAATATTCACTTTTATATTCATAATCTCCTAGGGGCCATTCATAAAATGCCATGTGCACTGAGGGGGGGGGAGGATTGGAGGGTCAAGGATTTAGGAAATTCTGCATATGCTCTTTTTTTGATCAATTGCATAAAAGTTTGGGAGGAGGGGTTGGAGGTTTCAAATTTCAGAAATTCTGTATACATACTCTATAGGTGGCCCTCTACATATAACAATTCTCAAGAACCTCAATAACAAGATTTCTGGTATATGTATAATGAAGGGCTGTGCATAAAGTATATTTCATACAGCTTTGCTCCTCTGTATTTACAGGTCTGAACCGTTTTCAAAATACAGTTTATTACAGTGAAAATTCATGGTCTGAAATATATTACAGGTTTAAACCGTTAGGAAAATACAGTCTAGGACAGTTGTAATTTACAATAAAAAATATATTACGGTCACCCCTACAATTTACGGTATTTCCCTGGCACCCCAGTTGCCTGGGAAATATCGTAAAATTCACGGGAAATTTTTTACAGTGTAGGTAAGACTCGATATGTCTAACAAACAGTGACGTAGTAGGTAAACAACAATGTACATGCTCTGCAGTGAATGATAGATTGCATTCTATTGGATGTTTAATATATATATCATTATATAACTCCGTTTATATAAATATAAATTATCAACCAATACATGCTACAGTATTATTCACTGCGGTACCTACTTGTTTGTTGGCCTCACAGATATTTTTCTAGGTAACCCGGTAACCTGATGCGGTTACCAGAGTTGACCTGGTGACGTTTATTACTTTCAAATAACATTCCGCTCGTTTCCTGAGCAGACGTTTTTAATCTTACCTTGATGTGTAAATTTTTATTTTACCTTTAGAAATGTATTTCTTGATGTGTAGGACTGGGGTTTGTCCCACTGTAGTTGTTGAATAAATCCTGTTTATTTCATATTTTCCGCCATACACGCCATTGTCACAATTATTCTATTATTATCCATCTCTTAATATTGTTGAAATAATATTATATATATATATATATATATATATATATATATATATATATATATATATATATATATTTATATATATATATATATTTATATATATATATATATACAGGATATATATATATATATATATATATATATATATATATATATATATATATATATATATATATACAGGATATATATACAGGATATATATATATATCCTGTGCTTCGGAAACACAAGAAACATGATGTAAGCGTTGGCGATATTTCTATTACTATAAAAAGGGATGTAGTATATAGATTCCACTCCTCCTATATTTCTATAATATCCGGAATTATGTTATCTGAAACGGGTGAAAGGCTACTCCACACAGTCCCTACCTGCCTATCATGTTGGCTCAGTCCAGTAGTAGATTCTTTCCTCTGACCCGGCCCCTGGTCACTACAAAAATAACCCTTGACCAAGTCAGGTATCTTTCTATCATTTCCTTTTAATTCCATCAACTCTTATCACTATGGCCCGAAGTCATTACAATTCCACATCCGTTTTCCATTAGTATTTCCTAGGTCTTTCTTGGTGGTTTTATCTTTTCTCAAAGTTTTTAACTTGGACAACTAAATTGGGCACAGCACAGGTCATATGTCAGTTGTCAACATTTATCATTCAGATTTCTAAGAACGCATATTTTCTTCTACCGTTGTTATCAAATCTTAATTCTATCTAATTAGGAAGCATATACTTTAGTTAATTACCTATAATTGTTGTTAATATGATCTCATTTTCAAGTAATAACAATATTATGATGAGACTAAACCATCCAAAGGGCTATTACCCTGTAATCATCATATTCGGCTATTCGCTCCAACCTTTAATACTATCTTAGAGGTTCCTGGAAAAAATAGATAAATATCGTACTATCCACCAAGGATGTCAATCACACCCGACTTATACCTTGTGATTTTGGTCACTTTTGGTATCAAAGCGCCAAACTACCTAACACTTTTTGTTGATAATACACTGACAACAAATGGTTAGGCGGAAATACTTTTTCTGTTAGCTACCAGCGTACTATGCCCTATTGAGAGCTGTTTTTGTCACCGATAAACGTCCCCTGTGAAGGACTGAAATCGCTTGGATTAGAGAGCCAACAGATTAGATATTCTGCCGTTAACATATGTACCCAGGGCCTTTGCTCTCTGCTGCACAATATTTGACACAGACAGCCCCACTTTCATACATTTTGTGCCTCGTCAATGTGTATAGCCATGGTGCACACAAAATGCCTAAATACTAAGGCGGAAGGGAAGGTAATATGGAAGAAATTTATTATTGAAGTGATTAAAGAGGTAATATTGAAGACTGTCACATAGTTGGAGGGAAGTGAGAAGGAGTCAAGAGTTAATTGTTGGGTGGTTGGGTGGTTGGGTGGTATCCGTTTCTGCTGCTATTCTGAGGGATAGTGAAGATGGTGTGGTGCGTGGTCACGTGGGAGCAGGATGCGCGTCCCCACCTGACCGGCAGGAGGGTCCTGGCGTGACCAGTTGTGCGTTCCTGGATACCGTTCTTCTCTCCCGCTTCCGCATTAGAGCCAACCACCTTAACCATGATGCATATCACAATGACTAGACTCGACGCGCAATGATAACATTATGAAAGGATTGATGCATCTGTAATTCAAAGATTGTGTCTTTCACTATATGTGAAGGTCTATTGGAATGTCAAGGCTTATAGCGTATCATTATGAGGAATCTGTGACGAAATGAAATATTGGGCACTCAGTCACTGGAGACCGACTACTCGCAACATTGACAAAATGTACCAACTTCTTTGCCAGCATCTCAGCTACACAGATTCTTAAAGGCTAATAGAATCATCATATACTCTGTCAGACGCTAGAAACATGTCTTTCGCTGTTTTCCACTGTTTCCTGAATTAAATGATACTCTTTTCACCAACGAAGTTGATTGTTGTCTGAGAACATTTTGTTTATTATTTAAGCAGATAGGCCCCTATTTCGAATTATGAGGTCAGAATAACCTGGAAATGTACATATATTAATGTCCGCAGACCACTACCAAATACATTCTCTGTATTTAATTAAAGAAAATGTTGTTGAGGGGAGACATATCATTATGTTGCTGCTGTTATGTACTTCATAGGTGAATGAGGTTTGATGAGTTGTAGGGTCTCTTGTACGTCCTGTCACTTGTACATTATGCTCTCTGTTGACATCAGCGTGGAAGATCGCTAGGAAATGAATGAACCTTTCTATTGTCTCTAAATATACTCGAATAGAAATTAAGAAAAAAGGGTGAACACATCGCCAGGTGGAAGTGTTAAGAACTAATCAATAAACCCCTTTGCATACTCCTATTATGCAAATTTACGTCCTAGTTATATTCGTTGACAACAACCTTGTCGGAAATAAAAAAGGATACCCTTTTTCTTTGGGTAAAGTATAACTATGTGTAAATCAGCTTTGATTCTTTTTCAATACATCTAGATTCAAATTAAGTTACTGAATATAGGTCAATTGGTTTACGCACTTAGCAACCTCAGGTTTCATGATAGTTACTACTGTTCAATTTGCAAATGTTGTATTGTTGATTACACGTTTCGCACTTGGATATATGCCCAAGGTAATTGACAGTCATCTAGGACAGTGTTGGAGTATCCTTTCGTAGTACCGGAGTGTGAAGCTAGTCCTCCTCCAGCCTTCCGAGAAAAAAAATTCTGCAAAGAATGTAAGAAATGCAATATACAGAATGGGGGACAAACAAAGAGAAAGATCAAAGAACGAATACGAGAACATCTAAACTGCATAAGAAAGAACAACAACATCGACGACGAGGCCCGCCACTTCAACAAGGCGGATCACAAGGGAAAACAGGATATAAAGGTCTATATCCTGGATTTCATCTACAGAAACCCAGCAAGGAAGCAAAACAACTAAGAAATAAGATTGAACTCAACTGGATACACCCACTGAAGACTCAATCACCGGATGGGTTAAATACGTTTGATAACATACGTTTGATAACATATATGGGTAATTTTCCCAGATCGTCTCACAAATGCCACGTTAATAAATTTTTGGATGGCTGGAGCAGGACTAGCTCCGCACAATTCTAGTTCTGTCTCTCTGAAACACGAGCCGGAGAGAGAATGACCACACAACAAAGGAACGAAAACTAAACAGCACCACACTGCACCTGACGAGATCCAAAACTGGGTCGAAACCACTACCACGCGGGTAGCCGTTTTCTGATTAGATCCCGAAAGAACAAACTAAAGGAAGCCCACAAGGGCAAGACCAAGAATATGAATAAAGGGAACAAGGGGTGGAGAAATAAAGGACACACAGAGACAGGAGAGGAAGGGTCCAATCAGAACCGAGATGGGACTAGATGGGAGAAGCTATAAAACAGCGACTCCGACCCCGATCCTCTGTATAGTGGTCGTGCCATACTACATACCGGTGCACGAATGTCCCACTTTTACGGGATAGTAGAAAAGATTCCGTTCGGCCGCACCGTGGCGTAAAATATTGATACTACTCACCGTACCACGGGACTTGTTGACAATAACAGAAAAAAAAACCAAACAAAATGGTGGACATTTCCCCTATTCGGGAGTATCTTTGCACAATAAAATCACCCAGCACTACACACACACCCGGAATCAATGTAAAATAAATAAACCAATAGCAAGAATCGTAAATATATACCCAATAAAGACATTATCAAAACTAGAATATATGAAAAAACGCCCAGCCCGTACTCTTGAATTCTGAGCAAAAGTTACTAAATGACGTCATTACTAGCGCTCACTCTCCCAGCAGAACTTTCTTGGCACATGCACTTACTAATCTCTGCACCAATCCCCCGCTATAACTCTCCATAACGACGTTCTAACGTCACCGCGGAGGGGCCCCTGAGCGGATCACCAGTGAATTATTCATAAAGGTGTATGTTTGCGGATTAATATGTGCTGTACTGTAGGGTGAGACTATTTAGTGGGTGGTAAAATGGCCTTTTTAATGATTTATCGATATATAGTAATAAAGGGACATTCGGTGAGTATCTCAGACCAAAATATCTCTGAACAGATTCAATTCAGTCACACTAACCATGTCTCTCTATATTACCAACGCCCCGTGTATCACAACAATGTCATCTAGGACAGTGGTTAGTTGACTGTGTACTCAGGCTGTTTCTGTAACTCTATCTGTGTGTTGTGTACCTGTCGTTTGTCTCCTGATCTTTTTCCAAATGCCTATTTTATAATTATGACTGACACTGCACTGCCAATTAAAATATATTTATTAGACAACACTTTAAGAAGAATAAAACATGTACGAATGTAAAATCACACAATGAGATTTGTTGAGTAAAATGAGTATCATAAGTAGGATACGAAGAAATACAGTGATGGTTACATACTGGTAAGATGAGTAAAATGTACAGAGTACATGTAAGAGATATGGAGTGTTACGAAGTAAGTCACTCATTTTGATTCATCAGCCCACCAAATAAAAATGAGTCTATGGTGTGGGTGGGTGGGAGAAGAAAGTCCAGGCGTCCGTACTGTTTCAACAAGAAAACAGGAATGGCGTTAATCGAGGGTCACGTGACCCCGGTGAGTATGTGGTGACGTAGGTATGAGTTATATAATTGTTCGACCATCCATTTGAGGTTAGCTAGATAAGAAAAGACGGCAGTTGGGCAAATTATAATCAATTTACAATTAATATGTACACTGTTGTTCATCTTGTTATGATGCATAAGTGCCGGCAACACGAATCTCTGCATAATGATTTAAGGGAAACCCATCTATGAGGTATCTAGAACTTCTAGCTGTTAATGGGCACAGAGTATATTCATTGTAAATACGCCTGTCAAATGGCAAATGTACTGTATTGAATAGAAAGACCGAATGACACTAGAATAAACTGCGACTTCGCAAACATATCTAGACTGCATTTCTATGTAATCAATATGATATTACATAAATATGAAATTTACTCCGGTGTTATATTGGTCCCTGTAGATATTATCAATAAAGTCAACGACAGTGAATTTTGTTGCGTGTCAAGAGAGTTTGCAAAGAATAACCACTGTAATACAATTGGTTTATACTAGGGTACTCATTGTCATGTATATGTATATGTATTAAAAAAGACAATATAGACCTTTATCTACAGGGCAAATATGACATTTTGCAACCTAGTTGTGGTATACATCAAATGATACCCCTCTGTTATTGCACACTATTTCCAGCCTTTGGTGATCAAACTGAAACAGTTTTATCTGTATAAAGATACATATCCCAGGCCTCTCTATTGAAGCCTTTGAAGTTATACGAGTCACAGCTGTGAGCTGCTCTCGTGGTCTGTCCTGATGTGCCTCCTCCTCTGCAACTATCTGATAACCTAATCGGGTTGCTCGCCATGGGCATCCTTTTCTAAAATAGCCTTCATTTGAAATCAAATATGTACATATTTATTAAATCTATTATTGTTTTTTATAGAGGAAACCTATGAAAGTATAGGGTCAGAGCTCGTATCCCATCAAGTTTGAATCGCGTAGTAATTCACAAGGCGAAGCCGCGTGAATTATGTCGCGATCTAGACGCAATGGGATCGAGCTCAGACCCTTAACTTGAATGGGTTTCTGAATTTATCTCACCCTCTACATTGACTTAAAGGCTAACATTTGTGACATAATCCGCTATTGGATGTTTTTCCTAAATATCTCATGGGCGTTGGATACGAGTTCTTCTCTAAAATGTGGGCATCTTACACTTCGGGTATATGCTTCGGCTGGTTCTGCACATATTATATAGTTGCTAAATACGCCTTGTGCTTAGACCGATCGAGTAACGCTATTCACTCCCGAACTTATCAAATACGAGCGATATTGATGTAATTGAACGATAATTCTATTCTAATCCTGCATAAACAGTCATACTCATAGCCTATTGATTAGTGTAAAAGTATCGGCGCACCACAACGGAAGACTTGTGCAAACAGTTGTTCATATTGAATTTTAAAGATAAAAAACACAAACAAGTTCCCGCTTACTCGTGCATGCAGCTGGGAAAATGCGTACAGTGGTGCAATGCATTAAATCCCATGGCCCGGAATTATTTTGAGGGTCCACCACTGCTCCAATCTAAGGTGCTTTCCTGTTACTGTATACCACAGAATCGAGATAACGTTACTACTGTGTGATATATTCCCATGGCAGGCTAATAAACATAAACAATAACAACTATTTATCAAAACCAAACCTCTGGAGAAAAACAAGTGCAGCAGGCCCACTCACTATCGCTGCAATACAGCTATTTATCCTACCCCTAATATAAAATCCCATAGCCCTAACATTGACTTTCCGTATGCCACACTGACCGTATGCCACACTAGTGGCATACAGAATTATTATCACGTAATATTCCCAAATCGGGGAGACGGGGTAGGATAAAATCAAAACCTGATTCGTTTTAACCTTGGCTACTCCAAGAGTTTTGGCTCCGGACTTCACTCTGCTTCGCCTCATGAAGTCACTATGCCAAACTCCAGTCATGGCATACGGTGGCCAAGATCCAGTTTTACTATAATGCCTAAGAGATGTTTGGAAGGGATGATTACAGGGTTTTTTTCAAATCCCTTCTCCAATTCCTGCATTTAGCCGTTCTACCTTGATAGAACCCATCATCTGTGGATGGTTACTCGACTTGTCATATCAATATAGCAAGAATGGTGTGTAAAAATGTCACTCAAGTTAAGAGATTCAGTATATGATGAAATATATGTATCTGGTACATGATAATTGAAGTCAAATATCAAGCTAGAATAATTGTCTTTTTCTGAGTTGTTGGGCGGGTGGTGGCAAAAGTTAATGTAGTTTTCAAGTTGGCTGCCTGCGTTAGACTGAGGCAGTGACGTCGACCGTGGTCAGGGGTTGTCTGAATTACAGTAGATGGAACCATGTTAATTATACTTAAATTTAACAATTACCATCCAATTAATTCGATGCGAGAAATTGGTACGAGAGATTTATTACTCATGTTAAGGGATTCAGTATACAACGAGATATAGGTATCTAGTACATGATAGTTGAAGTCATATATCAGTCAGTTTGTACAAGAGAGCATTTGGGATTTTCCCAGTTGAGGTGAGAGGAACATACGCCCCATGGCCTGACATTAAAGTCCAGGTGCCGTAGCGTATGAGGTCAGCTAGGGAGACATCGGGGGCAGCTGGGGCATCCTGGGCAGCTCCTCTCCTCTGGGTGAGGTTTGAGCTGGTATGTGATTGGATAGGCGAGCCGCTCCCACGATGATTTGTTTCACAATGTGGTTATTGAAGGCCTTGAGGTGGGGTTCCCTCCATGGGTGGTGATCCAGGACCAGGTACCCAAGATATAGTTTAGGTGGGGGGGGACTTGGCCAGATATTTCATGAAGAGTGCGGCCGCGCAGATGGACGGTTGAAGAGGCTTCACCCTATACAAGGCGGCATAGATTAGGTAAACCAGGGCTTGGTGGAACTTTTGGAGCATGCGGTCTGTGAGGTCGCTGCATGATAGGAGTTCATCATCTGGGTGTGGCGAGTAGACGTTTCTGAAGTTACCAATAGAGATTGGAATGATAACAGTTGTCTGGCAGGTATAAAGTCTGCGGCAAGGCTTGAGGGCCCAGCCATGGTGAGAGAGGAGAAGCTCTGTATAAAATGCCCGGGTGAGGTCTTTGTCGCTGTCGCTATGCGGTGTAAAAGCTCACAGGCTATGGCCACTAATACTGGGTCTTTGTTTCGACCTGAGGTCAGCGCCTCTACTCCTGGGTGGAGGTTGAGGCTGATGATGAGGCAGACCCCCGCCGGCATCCTGGGTCCCAATAGGATGCATGCTATGAGTACTGTGTAAGCCTGGAGATGGACTCCCTTGCTCACAAGTATTTTAACCTAGGGGGTCAGGGGCTGGATACAGTACTTGTTGTCGATCACCGCGGCCACGTCCCCTTTTAAGTTTTACTATTGTCTTATTGGTAGCTCCAAGGGCCAGGCCAAGAGAGGTCAGCCTTTAACCCCCGAGAGGGGCCAATGAGGCTGTTGTCCTTCGTTTCTCCTCAAGGTACCTAGGAGGTTGTTGGTAAATTGTCTCGCAGGGAGTTCACACTTTGAGATATGAATGATTTTCCTGAGGAACGTCAGTTTCTCACATGGGATGGTGATTTTTCGGGTCTATGCCGTAGCCGATCCAGTCGAGACCACGGCTGGCAGGGCGCATTTTCCGACCGCCAGTTGAAAATGAAGAGGCATAACAAGCACACCACTCCTAGTCTCGAGGGACTGTTGGGTGAATAGATGTCTCGTTGTAATACAATGGTCTCTTTCCGCATGAGGCTGGTAGGCCGAGAGATTGAACAAACAGTAGGAGCAAATGTAATCCAAGAGAGACTCAGATCAAAACCAAATAGATAGTTATACTTACTACGATTTATTTTTGAGAGGGATTTGTAACCAACGGCATTCTTTCGTCTAAATAAAACATTTCTTGTTACTTGTATTGCTTGTGAAAAGAAGCGACAGACTATATTGACATAATTGATAAGATATAACCTATAGAATAGATGCAGAAAAATGAGTACTGGGATCGATCCTAATACAGGATGTAGCGACCCGTGGTCCCACAAGGGACCCACGCAATCTCGTCCTGCCTTCAAATGCCAGCACGAGACCTAGGATCTAAATAATTGTATATTTGACGGGTATCTGTGAATTATGTTGAATAATGGCCCACGGCCCAGGAAAGATGCGTTGCTCTGAAAGAGCCCTCTGTCCCTCGATATATTAGTTTATGCAGGGAGGCTCACCCTTCTACCTGACATAAATGAGGTTACCGGCCATGCTTTGGCTCACTCTTCGTCACATATCGTATGCAGGGTGCTTGTCGTTTCGTCGATACCGTTTATCCTATAGGAGAAGGTGGATGTTAGAACAGGTGGTAAGTCACAGCATGCATTTTGTTTGTTTTGGGGCATTCTGACCTATTTTGTGTCATTTTCCCGAGAGAGCACTAAAATTAGACCCATATTTCTACCATTTTTATTGGCACACGACTAAATCACTATAAACATAGATAAATAACCATGATATGCCCTTTTCGGTCCAATTTAGGAATGCTTACAGAATGGGCCGGCTTATGGACAACTATCCAGACCTTAGTTAGACGTTCATGCACCTGTGTTTCAGCACCTATTTGCTCATAACTCATAAATTAGAGTTTAGAGTTTAGTTGTTACAGAGCTTACAAAATACCATACATGGGTGAGCATTACTGAACTGAAAGCATCATTGGGAGTTTAAAGGCACTGGTTTATTATATATTTGTTTTATGGTAGTGTAAATTGAAAATGAAAACAAGGTTTTCCATAAAAAAAATTTAAATGGCCTTTCCCTGATTCTGTAGCATTTATAAGCGATACACCCGTATTTGTAATAATCTGCTCCTTGCTATTAGTATTCATAAATTTTACCTTCTACTACAGGTCTGACTGGTAACGCATGCTTGCTTATAACAAACATCCTCATTTATCATTTATCCACTTAGATTGTGAAAAGAAACCAGTTTATAATAAAATAATTCTAGGTAAAATTATTTTAAACAAATATGTTTAATCATGGATCTCAAACGCTAGACATTATGATTTATAAATGAACACAAACTCAAGAAATATCTTTTTTGTCAACTCATATTACACTATCCAAGTGAAATATATAATGATTTTATAATTATCAAATGAGTCATATGTATAATATATATACTATATATACACGTGTATTATATATATATGATATATATCATATATACATACATGTGTATTATATATGTATAAATACATATAATGACATTCCCAATGTGATCAAAGGTAACATATATATTGGTTGAATTTCAATTTTGTTTTATTCTTCAGGTAAATAGCATACATTCACCCTATTTGGGCGTTTTTACATGTAGCATATGCAAGATTGTATACAACATGTATTCTACAAAAGAGATTATCTAAACACTATATTAAGTATTAGTAAGCCAATGTGAATGTTAAACCCGCCAAATTGTAGCTTGAATACTATAAAATATGATGAAATCACTGCATTGTCTTTGACCATAATCTACGAACATATTACCCTTATTCACTCAGTCCTCTAGCGCTAAAGAATAAGTTGCCCGGGCTATGTTTGGCCGCACGCATTGGGTAACCAAGCAGATAAGGCGCATCGCCGGCCAGTGAAAAAAGGCCTATTGTTACACATTTACCTATTTTTTTCAATTCATAGAGGACCTACATCCTTTTCTTTTTAAGTCGTTCACATACTATACCGTGTTGGAAATGCTTGTACTTATCTTTTTTTAAAACATCAATATATATTTACACTGACTTGAATTCCAATTGTAAATCTCCAAACCCTGGCAGGCTACAAAGCAGGTCAGAGTTATTTGTAGGGGTGGGTGGGTTGTTATTCATTTGTTTGACTTTTTGGACGGGTGGTCGTAAACCACGAGCGGTTGATGCGGAGTAAAACACGAGTGATTGCAAGTATATTGTGTCGTCAACCTCGAGTGGGTTACAGAGCCGACTATCCAAAAACCATCGCTTGCTGTATTTCTTAGACATGGTCATTAGCAAAAATGTCTATTCCTAAATATTCGATAATTGGTTCGGAATAGCCTTAAACCATGGGTGTGGTTTGAGGCCGCCAATAAACGATGGGTAGTGGTTTCTTTTGGCTCCATATATTTTCAATGGAGATTTCGGAACCCATGAGTATGAAAGTTAACTGCAGAACCAAGTCCAGTCCAATCTCTTAGTAATTCACTACCCAATGCTGGCGTGGTAGTGTCCTTTCAGAATTGACGGATGTATGTGGCTAAAGCGAAGATCACTACATGCAGAAAGCACATATATCCATAGTAGATGGTGTTACTATCTGTTGTGAATAGTAAACTAAATGAATGACTCCAAGGCTTCGTCCCGTTACAAGCTTTATTGCAGATGGTGTTACAATGCGCTCTCTGACCGGACTGCCTCGAGTATGTCGAGATCAGGATTATATGCTCCGTCTCAGCCGCGTGCGGGCAACCCGTATTGATCGTAATCAAAGGGGGATTACCTCACGCAGCGTGACACGCAGCCGGCTTGATCTGTAAGGCCAAGGGATATAATCTGTATGTTTAACATACCAATATTTTGGATCGTGACACTGGTTGATATAAATCCCCGAAAACATTGCCAACAGGAATATAGCTGAAGCTAGTTAGCGTACTCTTTTTGATTTAACATATTAATCACCTGGATATACTATGTGCATGCAGTCTTTAAGTTTGCTTGAAACCGAAAAAGCTGAGAAATTTTCATAAAAACTAAATACATACAAGGCTCCTATTAAGGCTGTCGAACTGCAACCTTTTTCAGTTCAAGCCGGAAGTATTTCGCTTGGTCTGGCATATAAATAATTTAATTCTGGGTGACAATCTGAAGCTATACAGTAAAACCCCTCTTAAGGGGACACCCTCCGTTCCGGGCCAAGTGTCCCCTTAAGCGGGGTGTCCCCTTAAGCGGGGTTTTCAGGATGCCAGTGGTTATACAATAGAGAATATCTACATAAATGAAGGAAATGATGGTTATTAGGTTAAAAGGTTTATTAATAAATAAGCAAATAAATTATACACTGCAATATAAATTAATAAAAATTAATATAAATGTATAAAAAAATAAAAAAAATAGATAAAAGAGGTTGAAGATGGATATGCATTCCTTGTGAAATTTGCTCCTTTATACACCCCCGTTCAATGTCCCCCCCCCCCCCTGTAACTTCTGAGAGAATTCAGCAGCCCTATAAGAGACTCACCGTGAGCCGCCCAGGGCCGCAACGGCTCACTGAATACCGTACCTTCAAAGCCCCCAGCCCTCCCTGTGTCGCCCACCGCTAACCTGTAAGCGGGCCTCTTGCCTGGCACCTTCAGCAGGCGCGAAAATCACTGGTACTAATATCCACTCACTGTGGCCCGCCCAGAGCTGCTAGGGATGTAGGGATTACCATTCAAACAACACACTCCGGCCGTCCGGGCCCGCCCGGGAATGCTCAGTCTATTATTCTGGTTGTGACAGTGTCTGTCCCGTACAAACGGGCACCATAAACTTGGATTTTCAGTGTTTTTGATATGATGTCCCCCCAAACTGTCCCCTTAAACGGGGTTTTTAAGCATTTCTGTACCGAAAAACTGTCCCCTAAAGCGGGGTGTCCCCTTAAGCGGGGTGTCCCTTTAAGCGGGGTTAAAATAAACTCTTAATAGAGGGAAAAATTTCCGTTCCAAGCAAATTGTCCCCTAAAGCGGGGTGTCCCCTTAAGAGGGGTGTCCCGGAAGAGGGGTTTTACTGTATATCCTAATTTTGTTTAAATTATCTAAGACAAAGGTAGAGAACCTCCTAACATCGTGTAAACGGCTACTGACCACGAGTAAAGAGTCAGTCCTGCGCAGCTGTTGCCTCCTCCCTCGTTCGTCCATGGGTTGCTGCTCACGTTGTGGCGTCTTTGGTGAAGTTAATTACCCAGAGATGGCGTTGAGAGGGTGCATTCTTTTACCCGCTGTCAAACCTTGCCCTATTCGATCCCCTGATCAAACTCCATTTCTAGTGTGCTCTCAAAAGGTTCACTACTTTCACCAATATGAAATAGAAAGTCTGTAAATCTGACTTGAAAATTCTTTCCCATATTAACTAAGCCGAGTTTTTAAAATTGTGGGAGAAAGTGGGAGATTGAAAATCTTATCATTTCATATTATTAATCTCTCCTTTTAATTACACCTGTATTTTTAGAATTCCACTTAACATCTTACAACGTCAATAGAAGTTGCTCATGTCAGTTTCAGTATCCGTAAGGTGAACCAAATACGTCCTGTATTCACATCAATGTAGGAACAAGTTTAATTTCTTGTCCTGTTTATGTTTTTCGGAATTAAGTTCATATTTTTTAACGATCCAATCTCTCTTTGCTAATGGGGTTCTCTCTCCCGGAATCATTGAAGGCTGTCATGCCTGTGTCGTCCCTGGCCAAGCCTGTACGTTGGGTCTTTTTTCAAAGAGGATCAACGTTTTTATCATCAACAAGAGCAGCATCTGACGTCAGAACCACGGCGGGAGGGTGAACACCTGTGTGGCTTCCACAATTTATATGCCCTGCCTCTGCTGGAGAACTGCACCTGTTAAGGATAAGCTATTAGGGTCGCAACTGGCTCATTTTTCTAAACCCAGTTTCTATATAAGGCCTGGCGTCCACTGAGCTTTAAATCGCCTATACGATAGGTCTTACATTATACCTAATCTAGACGTTTGTGTAAGAGAAAGATGTTCCCAATTGTCTACGATTTTGACAATATGCACTGTATTGCATCGGGAGGTGACAAATTGCTATTGTAGTAGGTGGCCTTACGATGTAAAAAGTGTGTACTATCCATGAGACAAGTTCAAGCCGTAAAATGGTTGGTAAATATATGATCTCGTCTGTTCAAACTAGCCATTAAAGTTGCTGCTGTCAAACTTGCCTCATTAGGCATTCATGTGACAACCAGGTACTCTCAAATTGAGATTTTGTAATACATACCTCTACACCTCTATTTTATACAGTATATATAATTATTAAAGGTCATATTGTGTTACTGTCTACGTCGACTTTAATATAAGTATGATTTTAACGTTCATGCGTATGTAAATCTGTCTGGAATGTGTTTAATACATAGTTTCAAATGAGCAGCAGGTCATTTGCTACTCCATTTTAAAAACCAGTTGATGTGTTTGTATACACGCGCATAGAAAAATGAGCTTTTCTTCTCATCATGGTATGTTAACATCAAGAATAAATGAAGACGAAGGCGGTATTAAACGCACATACGTGCTCAGCAAGGTGACTCATCACTTGTGATGCTGCCCCTCGTGCATGCAATGTAGTTCGTTCTGGATGTCTATAAATAGAGTTTCTACAGCCCCTTATATTGCCCAGTGGAAATGGATTCCGGTCTAAATCACCCTAACGTCTGCTGCTGCCGTGATACATACTGGTCCATCTGGCAGGACATGGTAAAGGACCCTCAAGGACGTTCCCATAGATATCATTATACGTTCTCGTGATGTTTTATATTCACCATATTACACGAAACCTTTTATATTTTTTGGATTCGAAGGAATATTTTTCCATTAATCGCAGAATTTGGGGCCGTAGCTTTTATTATCCGTTTATGTCTTGTCGATATTGATTTTCCATTGGGATTCCTGAAATAGTCGAATACATTTGATTTTGACATTTCCTAACGTGCATTTCCATAATTACCTCGATATTGAAATGACATTGATATAGAGATGAAGGGAAGCTTTCCAACAATTACATCGCTGTTCTCCTAACTTTAACCACTCATCCACGTCCATTTATTTCCTCAAACTAGTGTGGCCACTAGTTCCTTTCACCCAATCCCAACCCCTCATCTATGCTTCTCTAGACATTCTGCTATCACTCCCTATATTGGTGTTGGTACATAAAGAGTATGGTTGACACATGATGCAGATCAGCAATGCACCAAAACTTGGAGGCTCATAACCAGGGGAGAGTAGAGATGTCGCCACTGAGGTAGCAGACGACAGAGTCACCTGATAGCCGTGATTGGAAGTTTGAATCTCTAGACAGATCACTCTCCCAAGTATTGTGTACGCTTAGCAGCCAGGATCTCTGTATGGAGAGTATAGACAGGATAGCTCGGGCTGATTGAAGGGACGTCCATTTGCATTGTCTGCTGCAAGAAATGTGTCTCTATAGCCCTTTGCAGAATCAGTGGCACGGGGGACTCCGTAGATAATGCCGAGTTGAGCAATCGGTATGCATACGGTCTGAATATTGAGATATATGGTGTCTTGTTACCTTGTCTCTCGAGAATATAGACTCTCCAGTGTTGTAACAGTATTTTCACCACCCCATTTGAGCCAGCAAATCTACACCATGCTATGTGTTCTACAAACCCTGCACTGTCAATGTTCTTTTAGCCTCTCTCACTGTATCAGTAATTCTAGGGCCAATTACAATTTGCTGTGTCATGATGCAACCTAGTATTGTTTTGTTTAGAATGGTTTGGTGGCCAACAATGTGAAAGGTTTTAAAAATCATCTAAATAGCGAGCAATAGGTCGTATTACTCTGCAGAATTTGTACCTATATGCTCTTTGACATTGTTGTTGGATGCCCTTCCACAGCGTCCTGCGCAATTGAAATGGAAGTTTCTTTGTTATTGTTTGTTTTGTGGTTTATTCTTATTTATGAACAACTGGTTTGAATCAAGGTAGCAGCCCTTGTACCAAAATAGTTATCTTGAACCATTGACGAGCATGATGCTATTTACCACTAATACATCTCCGTATATAGAATTGATACCAATGTAATACCGATAAAGGTCTCATGGGTAAACCATAGCTGACATGATCAAGTAACCGCTTTCAGATGATAAGCTAGAACTCCCTACATGTACAAGTAATAGAAGATCCAGCTGAGGTGCAACAGAATAACTTATCAAAATCCAGGATCTTTTATTGCATAGAACTCTGAGGTTTTGTAACAATTTTCAGTTCCATAAGATGAATCCCTTGATTGTAATCCTTAAGTTCAATGTAAACAATTGAGTCTTCCGCAACATGATATCACTCAGGTTGATACTAATGGGCCATTTGTATGGTAGAGTAGAACTCTGCATAAGCGGACACCCTCTGGGCCAAAGAGTACCCTTTCACATCGCGGCAAAAGTGCCCATTAATGCAGGGTGTCTGCTTAAGTGAGGTGTCCGGCAGGGTTCCACGGTATATTCATATAGCTTTGCATTATCATATTTATAGGTTTGAACCATTATCAAAATATGGTTTATTATAGTTAAAACTTTCAGAAATAACGGGTTTGAATCGTTATCAAATTGCTGTTTATAACGGTTAAGATCCACGGTAAGAAATATATTACGGCCACCCGCAAAATTTACAATGTTTCCCTAGCAACTGGGGTGCCAGGGAAAAACCGTAAATTTTACGTGAAATTTTTACAGCATTCAAGTTCACCAAAGGTCCTATATGGTTGAGGTTCGCCAAAACCTATCCAACAACTAGCACTGTTCACTCCCAGTACGGCGATTATATATTAGCACCTGTATATTTGCCTTATTCTCGAAGCTGCGAATTTATAAAGAACACGCTTAATCTCATATGTCCAAGATTCATGCATCTGTACACTCTTACCAGTAATTTGAAAATCAAGCATATAAACATTTTAGGATTCATCTGCTAGTGCCTTCACTTTTAACTTTATAAATTTCTTATACTGATAGACTGTACAATTCTGTATTTCAATAGGCAGGGCATTCCATAGTGCAATTCCTTGATACATAGGGTTCCTTTTAGAAAAGGAGGTCCTTGGACGTTTCAACCTTATTTGTCTCTTAAATTGTGACCTTGTCCTTGGTTCTTGGACTAACAGATTATCCTTAGTAAATCTTTTCATATATACATACAACATTATCTAATATCACTGAACACTGCCCGGTAAATCTCTTGGCATTGTTGTTACAATACACTGTCACCCACCCTGCATACGAAACTACACCTTTAAGGATTCTGCCCCTCGGCACTGTAACGCCAAACCTGTGTGCCATCCAGGATCCGCCCCACCCCGTCCTCCCTGCACCTGCTGTAGTCTGTTGCCGAGAGCTCCACCATATACAGGTGCCATCACTCAGCTCCACTGACAGGGCTCGGCAGGATGGCCTCTGGCATTTGGCCAGGCTTCCTGTTCTTTATGGGGCATTCCCTTCCGGGATTCTACCGGGAGGCCCCGACCTTCCGAGGAGAATATAGCAGTGTCCGGTCCTCTTTCGGGCAGGGGAAACGCTCTTAACCTAACTGAGAACGCCTCTACGGATTTGTAAGATATATGCACGACAGTTGTGCTATGTCCTGACTACGTCGCAGCGCCGCCTGCGGACAGAGTCGAGTATTATCTTACTATATATCACTTCTCACTGCCAGCGGGCAGGATGGTACAGTGAATAACTGATATATTTCTCACATATGGCTGCACGGCGTACTAAACCCAGAGAATGATCGAGTCTGCTTTATCTCATCCCTGGAAAAAGTTTTAATAGCCATAGGAATAACTTTTTAAAAGAGAAAGAGTAAAACTCCGTTTATTGTTTTTTTTTAAAGCAGGTACATAATTCATAGGAATAACATTGAAAAATAATATGCAACGATCACCCCAGTAAAGTGATAATACTACGCCATGGTCGTTATGGAGTGATGGGAGATGATCTCATAAAGAACTGGCCAATCAGCGGCCAGGATTTCAGGGAACAGACAAGACGTCAAAAGGGACATTTATTCACTAACTGGATTTGCTATCACTGCACGAAAACCACTATTTTACATATATATACGCCATCGCTATAACGCACGTATCGGCTGTATCGTGGCTTGTTTATACTTGTATACACCTCTTATACGCGTCTGCGTTTCGGGCGTCTACGAGACGCGAGGTGTTATGGTGTCGGGTGGGGGCCGGGTACACATGTGCAGCCGTATTCACACTTGTGCGGCCGCTTTCACACCTGTGTGGCCGCATTCACAGGGGGTAAGATGATTTCATGATTCAACCTCAAGTCTGAAGAGGGTCATTATATAGTAAGCCTGATTGTCCACACATTGAAATGGTGTTTGGAAGTAAGATCTATTAGAAAAACAATAAAAAAAAGAACATAATGCAAGGTTTACTATGTGTAATTAATCAATTTATACTTAATTAGGTTTTTATAAAATAAATTGGTAATATAAAATTGCAATTTTCATATAATACAGACTTGGATGGTTAATGGAAAATGAAATATGCTACCACTGATGTCCCCAAGTGGCAGAGGTCGGAATTATTGGATAGTGGCGTAAATAAATAGAATTAGGCGTATATATGACGTATATAAGATCGCACCATGGATACGTATATATAAGCCACTAGATAAGGCGTCTACGAGACGTCTAATAGGTCGAAAATCATACTGATAGATGCGTTTCGCATACATATGTAAAGTGGTAAGTTTCGTGCAGTGTATGTAATTTGAATCTTTCTAATACTGTGATGCTATCCAGTATCATTGAAAGGGGTGATATAAATACATAATACTCCACTCGTTTGGATGGGCCGTAATCGTCACTCGGCTTCGCCTCAATAACAATTGTGGCCCATCCAAACTTGTGGAGTATTGTGTATTTATATGATTCTCAATGCAGTTCTATTTAATGATGTTGTTCCCAGGAACATATTATGTTGGCAAAGACAGTTAACTGTTTTACATTTATTAATAGGTCTAGCTAGATAACACAATAAAACTAAGGTTTGAATTTGGTAGAATGATTCTCAGTCAAAGATGATACCGTTACTTTTGTTTTTAATCTTCATCAAAGTACAAAAAATTGTTGTTTTTGTAGTACGCTAATACTCCTCTCCTGTAGCCTTGCTAAAGCATGGGGGTAACCAGGAGACCATCCCGATGTTCCAGTATAAAAATGATGCTAGACCGGGTTAGATGTCTGTGAGAACTATTGTGATGAGTCTCAAGAGGGCACACAAAACCCGTCAATTCGGAGAATCCTTTGTATTTACTGTTTTATCTGAAATAAAAGGGGGAAAGTATATATATAGGGGGATTTGTTATTCCATAATTACCCTATTAGGATGTCGTGGCTAAATTTAGCAGAACGTGGTGCTGCTCTGGAGGAGACGAACACACGGAAAGGCCACCTGGAGAAGAAACCGGTAAAGTCGCCATAAAACCATATGATATCACGAAATACTTAAATAGAACTGAACGAGAGTTAGCCTGAGTAGTTTTCATGCCACGACGGGCAGGTCGTGTATTACTACACGAGGCGATGGGATTACTAAAATATAAATATCGACTCAACGACCAACCTTAAATGAGTGCCGGAAAGTCTATGGCGGTTTTTTATTAGGGGTAGGATAAAGCAGTATACAGTATATATGTAATGATAATTACAAACACCAGTCTATTTTGTGATATATAAAAGGACGTATGAAAATACAAATTAGTTGCACATGGTTTGGTTCCGTTTTTAAAGTATAACGAGGCAAATATCATTCAGTTCTGTCTCTGATGTCATTCTCTTTTCCGCATGCACCTGCTGTAGATGTTATCCTACCCCTAATTCAAAATCCTATAGGTTTAACATTGGGTTTCCGTATGCCACACTGACTGGCATACGGAGTTTTATATCCCACTAGTGGCATACAGCATTGTTATCACGTAATATTCCAAAATCGAGGAGATAGGGTAGGATAAAATCAAAACCTGATTCGTTTTAATCTTGGCCACCGCATTCCACTCCTGAAGTTTTGGCTCCGGACTTCACTTGGCTTTGCCTCATGAAGTCACTTTGCCAAACTCCAGTCATGGAATACGGTGGCCAAGATTAAACCTCATCCAGTTTTACGATGACATTCCATTTATTACAGGAAATCCCTATTTATGTTAGCCTTTCCACATGTGCCCCCCCCCCCCCCCCTCACGAATGAGCTGGCCTCTTAATTCCTTTAAACTTCCTTTTTTTTGTGGAGAATATTTTATTTTCAACTAGTCATGAAAATCATGTTTCAATGTGACTTGTAACTTCAGAATGAGATACAAATTGTACAAGATATATACACACAACTATTCTAGCAGCCATAAAGAAACAGATACATTTCTAAATAATATAGGGTTGTCATGCACTGGTAAATTAATCTACCCTGTTTCTACAGATTTTCGAAATACATGTGTCACATCTCACCCATGGAATATTATTTCTTCTCCCGATTTTTTTATTTTTTTATTTTCATACAGGACAAAACACAACAAGACAATATGACAGACACATCAAAACAGTATTTGCAGTTAGTACTGCCCACCCCCCAAAGGTCCACACTCCACCTTATTGGATTGTCTCCCACAGTTGAGCTAAATACTTAAATTTATGCATGCGACCTTCCTTCATATATACATATTTCTCTGTCTCTAATTTCCTCTTCAGTTCCACCATGAAAGCCATGATATCCAAGTCATTTGCATAAGATAATTTCTGCCGATGCACAAAGGATTTAGCTTGTAAAATTACATAATTGACCATCCTGGTTGAGGAGGCAACACCATATCTTCCAAATATAACCTCTTTTTTAGTAATCTTTAAGAAGTTGTCACTAAGGACATTTTTCAGCCATCTTGTTATGGCTTCCCAGAAAAACTTTGTCTCTGGACATTCTACCAAGAAGTGCATTAAGTCATCCCTTTCTGTACAATAGTTACATTCTGGGGAATCAACAACCTTTCTCTGGGCTAAATATTTATTGCATGTACTAGTACCATTTTAAACCCGGTACTGTAACGATTGCAATCTTGTGTCCCTAGAAGAGGAAAATGGTATTCGATATATAGTCTCCCACTCCTTGGAGTTGATTTCGAGATCTTGAAAAACCTTTTTCCACCTACCCATACAGCTCCTTTAAACTTCCTTATCTTCTTTATGCTAAATCACATGCACACAGGTATCCTAAAAAGTGATTATATGTATATCGGAGGGCATGGGGCGAAAGGATAAGATTTTCCTGCTTCACTTTAAAATGATTGATAGGGGCACTTGCGAAAGGGGGTAATCCAAACCCTCATACACCCATCTTATGCCCTTTGCCCCTGTATAACAATATTCAAACAATGATATAGCTTTGGTAATCCATGTGAACTGTCAAATAATATATGGTAGTAGTCACATCTATTCATCCCCTTACAAGATAGCCTGAGAAATTGTAACCTGACTTTGTATTCAGACGGACCCTTTGTTGTTTATGATAAGGAAATGTATTAATGTGGGTGATCTTCCTTGTATCTATCCAACAAAGACAGGGATTACATCTATAAATACATAGAAGGAATACATAAATTGGTCGTGTTACGTATATGTGATTGTATATAAAATTCCTGAAGAAACTATATGCAAAAATATGATCGCCGATGAAGGTGCGTGCTTGTTTTTTTTAGATTTAGGAAAATCTTACCAGCTTCCAAATGGTTACCCTTAATCATTCATTACTATACATTGTATACCCATGCCGTATATAAACTGTAAATACGCACCGTTTCGCCATATGACTTAAACATATCGTATGGAACACTGTTCTGTACGGCAAATTACGAAACATTGTGCCGTACACATCAACTAAAATGTTAGTAGTTAAGGCAAATTAAGTTAATTATTTTATTAATTTTGGGTTTATAATAAATACAAAACCACCCAATATGCTCGTACAAGCTACAAACTCGGCATAAATGCCTCGTTCGGTACAAACCGTCAATTATCATCTCGTTTTGTAGCTTGTACAGCATGGTCTGGTCGTTCTATATAATTATCTCTCCACTATTCTGTATACATTTTATACAAATGTCCCTTTCTTCTCTTTTCTCACCTTTTCCACTTCACTGTTCTTTTTCATTATGTATTTCTTCTTTGTGCATCCCTAAGAGACATTCCATTTTCTCATCTACTTGCAAAATTTGTCTCATGAACAGTTCCTCCATCTGTAATAGGACATTCTCTTAATCAAGAACTGAGAATATCGAATATGTATGTTTTCATCGGGTGGCAACTTTGTAAGACTTTGTACGATCGAACAACAAGGAACACTCGTGTTTTTTTCATTTAATCTTATTAAAAGAATAACCCAAAAAAGGGAGCCAGTATTGTGCAAGACCACTGAAATATATGTGCCTCGAAGAGGCGAAAGGTTCTGTATGTTTCTCGGCTGCAAAGCTGTATGTCTCGGATTTTGAATTTGAATTAAACACTGCTATATCCTTGAAAAGATAGATAAGAAAAATAGATCCGATGATTCTATCCTACTCTCTAGTTAGTTCATACTAAAATTACCACAGGTTTCTATCTTAAACTACTCTATGTGGAATAACAAATGACAACCATAATACAAGACAGATAAGACTATAAATGATCGAGGTCATTGCAAGGGGAGGGGATTATGATTGCTTTCAACGGGTTTCTTTGCATTGCTGTTATTTTCCCTTTCAGCGCATAGTGGTTCAAGGTAAACCTCAGAGTCAACTCCACCAGAGCCTACGTAGTGTAGCTCTGACGACCAGTGTAGAGAGGTGTGTGCTTCAAGTAAGATTGGTCACCCACACTGCACGAACCTTACCGCTTTACATATGTATGCGAAACGCGTCTAACAGTAGGATTTTGCGTCTAGAAGTTAGACCTGTTATTCGTCTCGTAGACGCCTTATCTAGTGGCGTATATACATGTCCATGGTGCGGTCTCATATACGTCATGTATACGCCTGATTCCGTTGTATATACACCAACATTCCAATGGTTCCCATCTTTGCAACTTGGGGACACTACTGGTAGCATATTCATGATAAATAAGTCTATATTATATGAAAAATACATCTTATATTACCAATTTATTTTATAAAACCTTTATAAAACCTGATTGAGTATAAATTGATTAATTACACATAATAAACCATGCAATAAGTTGTTTTTTTACCGTTTTTCTGACATTTTTTTCTACTTTAAAACACCATTTCTAGGTGTGATCAGGCTGGGGTCAGTATATAATGACTGTGTTCTATTTTATAGTTGACTCCTAAAATCATCTTACCCCCGCCTCACCCGCCTCACCCGCCTCACCCGCCTCACCCCCACCCCTCGGCGGCGGGCAGCGGGGGGGCTTCTCACTGAGGCTGGCTGGGGGTGGCTGGGGGTGGCATGGGGTGGTGGGGGGGCATCCTTTTTTTGGGTATCATATATACGCCTGGCGTATATATATTGCGCAGAGTATGTTTTATCTTAAATACGCCAGGCGTGAAAGACAGCCAAGTCGCGCGCGTCTACATATGGAAACTGTCTCGTAGACGCCCGAAACGCAGACGTGTATAAGAGGTGTATACAAGTATAAACAGGCCACGATACAGCCGATGCGTGCGTTATCGCGATGGCGATATATATGTAAAATATTGGTTTTCGTGCAGTGCCACCCCTTTCTGCACTGAGCTACGCTTTAGGGGTTGATATGGTTAAACCCTTTTCGTGTCCACGAATTCTCACTCTCAGACCAAGTTGATTTTTCTATACTGGGTCTGAGAGCAGAAATACTCATCAGGAAATATTCACAGCTCACCAAATTGATAGTAAAGTTTAAAGTAAGAATATGTAAAAATAGCTTTAAGAGTGAGAAATATCTTATTTTCCAAATAGACAGGTAGTGGGTGAAGCTGGTCGTGTATTCAATCGAACCAGAGCGAACGTAGTGTAGCTCTGGTGGCCAGTGTAGCTTCAAGCGTGTTGAGTGGGTTCCACGTGTAATTATGAAGTCTACCACCAGGCGGCTCTGAGTGATTCAGACACTACTGTGTGTCTACCTTGTGCGTTACCTTGTATTTATGATTTCCTACGATGCATCCACTATAAGGTGACAGATAACAATGTACTTTATCACTTTCCTCACTACATTAAAAAAAACTTTTTATAAACTTCATTGAGGATGGTTTGTCAGCCCTGAGAATCGTTTTCAGAATGGTCGGGCCGAATAACAGCTCTCCGGCTCTACACGGACTTCCAAGTCTATGGTTCATATTGGCAAATAATTCTTGGTGAAGCTGTTTGCTACAGTGATGTGAATTCCTGTTTTATGCATCTATGTGTTTCTTATAAACATAACATGCTTGCACTCCGCTATGTGGAGGTACACGTGCACTCATGCCGCTCCGTGTCCCTACCCGTGACCCGTGGTTTTTACTTTACTGTCACCTTGTGATAGGCATAACAACGGAATTCCATACACTTTCACTGGGTTGACATGGGAAATCAAGATTTCCACATCACCAAGCCTTAATAAACTATTTCATCAACGATTTCAAATATGTACCTAAATGGAAGAGTAAAGATTATGGCTGTAAGTATGCTGGGGGTTCTAGACCAATGGCAGATTTTGTCTGGGGTCTGCAGGCAGAATTCCCTCATTTTCAGAAAATCCGGCATAGAAAATCAAGATTTTGACATTATTTCCACCTCACCAAGCATCACAAACTATTTCATCATCGATTCCAAGACAGTTCCGAAATAGAACAGTTAAAATTATGGCCCTAGGTGTGCTGGGGGTTTCTAGGACAACAGGCAGATTTTGGGTCACTTTGGTTGGGTTCGGCAGTCACAGTTCCCTGACTTTCAGGTGACAAATCCAGAAAATCAAGATTTTTTAAACTATTCCCATACCCCAGGGCCTTAAAAACTATTTCACTGTCGATTCCAGTGTGCTGGGGTTTTCTGGATGCACAGCACATTTTGTGTCAATTTTTTATATTCAAAATATTTTGTCTGTGAAATAATTGTTAATTTCATATAATTTCAACTATATGACAAGTATATGATAATTATATAAGTCATGTTTCATGCATATGACAGAATAGGTATGGTGCTGCCTTATAGCTGGTTAGACAATAGACCCCTGCCTACTCTGCACGTCAGCTGTTGGATAAGGTGTGATACTACAGGTGTGAAAGTGGTGCCATCTTACAGCTAATACGGGAACATACAACTACATGCAATTGGAGAACAATAGCGAGTTTCTAACCCAGGTCTTTCAAGTCTGTGGTATACCGTTACGTCTTGTATTAGGTTAATTGGTTTGAATTCGTTGGAACGGATACTTGGTAGGAAACAACTATATATTTCCTTCCAAGATGCCGTCAACATATTGCTAGATGTCACTGCATACCTAGACGTCACGTGTGTGTTAATACTGTATTGTGTCTAGACTAGTCGTTTCTATAGTGCAGTTCCTCATCAATTAATCAGAGATATGCAAACTCGATGCGCACCTAGCTTGTTACAGTTTAGTTAGTGATGGTATTTTCCCGTGACCTTCTATAGCGTTCACACTTCCCAGAAACGCCTCCCCTCTCTTAACTTGCTTTCTCGCTTTAACGGCGTCTGCTATGGGCCGCTTATGACAAATAGAAATGTGACATAGTCTCAGCGTCATGCTTCGGTATGTGAGTGTTTCACAGACACCATAAAGAATAAGGTTTCAACATCTCTATTTGTTCACGAATCCTTTACTCTGCCCGTGGTGTCTATCTAGGTGGCTGCTCTTTTGTTGGTGACATTGTTTGGTTGGTTACTATGCGAAGCGGCCCAACATTTGTAAACAAACAAGATGGAGGAAATGCCACAGTGAGTGATAGCGCGTGTTGCCTGTAACTGCATTAACATTTGGCTGGACTCACTAGGGTTCGGGGAGTCACTGGAATATTGAGCATTTGAAACGGGATTTCTTTTATAATCAGACCCTTTACAGGTAAGAGCAAATATGTCTATTTACACCACATTATCACTGTTATCTTGGCATGAATTTTCTACTCACGTTTGCCAGGAACCACTGTATGTAAATCGATTGAGCATGTACTGTACAGCATACTTCAAAGCCGGTCATCGGTATTGACGCTTAGACCAACGCCATCCAGGTCATGGACTTAACTTGTCGATACATGTTAACTGCGAATACGAAGACCAAGGCATGTTTATATATTCATATTCATTTTTCTGTAGCCCTATATCATAATACAGAAGTATGTACATTATCATAATGAAGTGTATCGTAAGTCTATGTATATGCTCAAGGTTCTGTAGAGAATTATTCATTATCATGTAGCTTGATGCAAGATCCATTTCATGAAGACATATGGTTAAGATTAACTTGAAGATGGAGAGAAAAATGTGGTTTTGTTTGTGCATGTTACACAGGTTTTGTATTTGTTAAAAGCATGGGTCTGTATCCAAATCCGAGTTAAAAGGAATACAGTATATATACTATATTCTTTTCATATTGGTGAACAATGGGCGCATGTCTGATAGCCCTTTTTGCATGAACATTACAGGTGATTTCTGGAGAACAACATATCACAAAGAATGCCTCGACCTAAAACACAAAAGCCTGCTCCCCAGCATGTTATTCCAGTTCCTAAGCCCACATATGTAACTGACCCTGCCTATAGGAAGAATGGTAAGCATGAACATTTTGGATGTACAATTGCGTGTGTATGTTTTGTATTGATTTTCTTTGATTGTGTTTCTGCAACATGCTAGTGTGGAAGTGCGCGATCACCTTATTCCTATATACCTATGAGCGAACAACCTATGATTACCTTACGCTGCTGGGGGTGGAATAACTTTTGTTTACTGCCCAGGTTGACGTTTACTGCCAAGGTTGATGTTAAGAGACGTTCGGTTTTTATCGATATTAGCCGACAATTGAAGGTATATAGGAATAGGGAAACCACGTACCGGTGGGAACATAGTTTCCCTCTATTCCTATATACCTACTGCCGTAAGTGACACAATTACTACATGCTGCTCTCTACACTGTATTGCACGGCTGTGTATAGTAATAAGATAATGTAGTGCCTGAGCCCGTAATCGGTCATACTCGATCATTTGACAAAAAAATGTCCCTCTACCTGTGGCGTCAGGATGCATTTTTGCATTAAATGACCTCGAATGGCCATCTGTATGGGCTCAGGAATAGAGGGAAACTATGTTCCGGTGGGAATAAGTCAAAATTACGAGGTAAGACTTGGAAAAATTACTGCCCAAGTACGGGGTTTCCCTATTCCTATATACCTTCAATTGTCGGCTAATATCAATAAAAAAAAAACGAACCTGGGTAGTAAACGTCAACCTGGGCAGTAAACAAAAGTTAGTCCACCCCCCAGCTGCGTTAGGTAATCGTAGGTTGTTCACTCATAGGTATATATAGGAATAGTAAGATCAGAAAGTGGCTGAGTCATAGGGAAGTCGGTCCCTGGCTATTGTAGCATAATTACCCGACCGGCCATCACAGTAACCACGTTTTCACTTATTATTGGAGGATAGTATGTTTTAAGTATGTTATTGGTTTTTTTCTTAGGTCAATGAAATCCACGATGTGATCGTAATACCCAAACATAGATTCCCGTAGCATGTATGACCTGTTGAAATCTTGTTAATGTTGTGATATTTTTTCGTAAACTCTGCCTTATTCGTAACAAAATCTACTCATGGAAAGTGTCAATAGAGTCAATATAGAACGTTTTACAATATCGACAACCAAGAGTGACATTTGATAACCATATATATATGAATACCAAACAGTACAAAATTGAATTCCGAAATGCGAAGGGTACTATTGATACAACCACCATAGCTATATATATTATATATATAGTTGTTATTGTTGTTGTTGTTGTTGTTGTACTTGTTTTCAATAAGATATTCAGAATATAGATAGAAACGAATCGCATCATATATTATAAGCATAGCATATTATCATAGCAAATCTGTAAAGAAAGAAAAGTGTGCAATACCTTTTACTAAGATCATTATACTGCGAAAAATTTCGCTAAGGTAACAGTAAGCCAATACATAGACAGATACGTATTGATAAAGATGATAGGATATTCATGCAGTCACAAATTGAGCTAAGTTAAATGATATACATGGCCATATATGCATGGGAAGGTAAGCAAGCGATAGCATTTCGTATAAGAAGCAGTAAGTATACTCATCTCAATCCCAATAATCTGTTATCTGTCCTTCCCAGGTATAGACTATGTGGGGATCGTCGGGAAATTGGCGCCGTTGAAAGTGGTGGTCAAGAAAACCCAAACTCGGAGACGTCCGAGGCGTCGGGAGCCGGCTCTTCCATACCACTCGGCAGCCACCATGGCTTACGTAAAGGCCGTGCGGAAAACCTTCTGGAACCGCCCGGAGATTTTCGACGAGTTCGTCACCATCATGGGCGAGATGAACAAGAGCCCAGGGACCCGTCTGGTGGAACTCATCAACCGCGTGGTGGTGCTGTTCGACGGGTACCCGGACCTCATCTTCAGCTTCGACTCCTTCCTGCCCAACGGTTACGAGCTGGAGCTGCAGGACGACGCCGTGGTCATCAAGGTCTACGAGGACGGAGAGTTGCTCACGGAGGACGGGACCCCCGTCATTTACGGACCCGGGACAGAGACTTCAAGGATGGCAAGGTCGCGGAAGGTCGATATCGATGAGACTGTGGAGTATGTGCGGGGGGTGAAGAAGACGTTCGCTTTTCGCCCGGAGGTGTACCGCCAGTTCATGCTACTGCTCCAGGCGTACCACACCGATACCGCCGGGGAAGAGGAGACCATCAGGGACGTCGTGAAGCTCTTCCATGGTTATCCTGCCTTGGTTCTCGGTTTTAATGAGTTCCTTCCCAGTGGTTGTCGTATTCATATGTACGACACCAAACAGTACACAATTGAATTCCGAAATGCGAAGGGTACTATTGATACAACCACCATAGCTATGTAGCATGCCTATTTATTTGTATAGGGAGAGGTACTAATGCACTATGAATCTCATATATATGTCAAAATTGTATTGGCTTCGTTATTGAAGTTGTCTTCAACTTTTGATATGTAAAAGAAATCTCTTTATGAAATATACAGTAATTTCATTAACTTATAATTTCCCCTCATGTGTGAATGGATATACATGTATAGGCATATTGGGATATACTTGAAACGTTGTGTTTATTGTATGCGACTAGATTCATAAAGACTATTGTAACTGGTTAATATCTTATAGATTATATGTATATTTTGTCTGCCCATTACCAGTTATTACTTAGATTATTTATTTTCTAAAGAACATATTTTATATACGGCACTTATAGCTTTAGAAATAGGATGTCTTACGGAATGCATTTGTATAGAGGGGTTGTCGGGTATAAACTGCAGAGTGCATCGTAAAAGAGCAGAGAGAAATAGATGCGTTCTTCTTGCACAAATATACACATGTAGTCTACTTTAGCAATACAAATATTGATGGTTATTGTTAATGTAAGATAAACCCGATATATGATATATAATGATTATTCGGAAAGTAGGAAGCTATAATCTTGCCAATGGTTTTTAGAGATATATTGTTATCCTACAGAGGTTTTACTACTGTAAACGTTATGCGACGGGACAATTGTCCGTTATTTGCCTCTAGCTTAATGCCTTCGACTTTTGTCGTCGTCATATTTGTTATGACAGAAGTCTAATATTGGTATATAAGAAAGTTACAGTTAATGTCCTAGCTCAGCCTTTCTATCATAAGAATATGAATATATGTGTAAAATGTATTGCCGTTGTGTAAATATACCTAATAAAGACTTTATGACATACATTGTGAACTTCTGTCTAGAAAATCTAGCTTGATAAAATTCGAATTAGTAGTTAAAGGCCAAAACACAAGCCAATTGAACAGAAACAAATAGACATGTTTAATACTTTTGATGAATACACAGTATATATTATTGTTTTGTACATTTGTTCTAGCATAGAAGAGTACCCTTCCATTTAAATGTTTCAGATATCAATTAAAATGTACAACAATTAAAAACTAGGGTACATCTATTATATAATACATACAACACGAATAACTTTACGCATATGAGGTTATTACATGGTATCATTTCAGATATAGACCTTTGCTAATTTCTCGACAAGTTTCAAAGGCCTGTTGACCCCATATAAAGGCTTAAAATATAAAGTGGCCTTCCCCGTTGGAAATTGCTTTCTGGAAGGAAGAGGCCATGAAATTATTTTAATTAGTGTTGTCAATGTATACCATTTTTAATTGGTTGTCAACAAGGAAATCCTGAAGCGCAAAAACAATGAAACAATATTGTAATAATTGTTAGAAAAATAAAACATAGGCCATATTTGTCGTAATTCGGTATACCTCACTAAAATAGACACATGAAACTCAACTCTGACACCCGCGATTAAGACATCCCTACAGTGTATTACCATTACTTTTTCTAGTGGCATGTCAGTTTAAGTTATATTTACATATAATAAGGTCCTGGATGTAGATGTCCCCTTAAAAAAATCACAGTGTTCCTCTCCAGGTCAAATTGGAGAACAGTCCTGAACGTTTAACTGCTTGTTCTAAATGTCAATTATCTTAATGTACCACGCTTATCACCTATTGGAAGGAGTCTCAAATTCATATCGTACAAGGAAGAACAAGATGACTACGGTACTGTAGGATACCATGGAGCACACAAAGAAGTAGATGATGTAGCACTTAAAGCCTGTACAGGTGAGAGAGCCTTCTGACGCGAAGGCGTCGTAGAGGACGGCCAGTAGGAGCTGGGCAAGCAGTGTCACTACTGTCTGTAGGAGCATCACCATCCCCCAGCCTGCCGGGAACGTCTCCGCTGAGAACAGTTTGAGATGCAGACTGGGTCCCAGTGTCTGCACACACGCCCCAGCCACCTGGTACCACACCACGCTCACCATCAACACGGGGAAAATCCCAGCGAAACCCATGTTGACCAGGCTGAGGGCAATCAATCCAAAGGCAAGGAGCATATAGAAGAGTGAGCGTGGTATTTTGTGTCCGACCAGATCGGCAAGTCCGCCCAGTAACGGGGGTGCTATGGTGCCTGCTATGGGTAAGGAGTAGACGGCGAATCGTATGTGGTCCTCTAAACCGAACGACGTCATGATCACAGCCAGGTTGGTGACGTATGCGTTCCGCATTGCAAACAGGAAGACGGATGGCCACAGCAGCTGGTGAAAGAGCTCAGAGCGGAGGAGTTGCCACCATTTCCCCGTCCACTCTCCGTCGCTGTTCCTGAACCGCTGACCTTCCGACTTTTGCTCCTCCTCCGCTGGAGTCTCCACGAGGTCGGCCGTGCTCGTCGCCGCGACGTTCGTTGAGCTGCCCGCCACGTACGAGCTGCTCGATATCTCGAAGGGGTTGGAGCTCGTGGCCGTGCCGTACTGGGTGCCGTATATGGGCGCCGCAGTGCGGATCGGGATCATCTCATGTTCGCTGCAGTTGTCGTCATAGTACTCGCCCACCATGTCTTTGTATTCGCCGTAAAAAATGCACGCCAAGAAGTTGACACCGGTGTAGGCGAGTAACATCACCTGAAAGAATATTTATTTCTTTATTTCCAAAAAAACGTCATTTCTCCTAATACTACATGAGAGATTGATGATATTGAACAAGATTATTATTCTGATATTTCTCTGGGAATAAGCGGCTACTTATGATGTTGTGTCTTGGCAATTATATGTAGGTAACCGAGCAAAGGCAAGTTGCATTAGAAAAAATTCAGTTTGCTCTCATTTCAAAGTTAAGGAATTCCGATAAAATGTATTTTACGGAGGATGGTTCTTCAGCCATATAATTTAGCTGTTGTTCCCTTTTGATAAGTAACCTGTGATAAGTAGCACAGATGAGCAACAGTGAGCAAACAGGCAGATGGGGTATAGTGTCTTTAGGGTTGAGGGCAAAAGTGTATCTGGGAGTGAGAGAGTTTCTGAGTTTGCGGTAACAGAGTGTGTGAGTGAGTACGATGGAACCCTTTATCTTGAATTCTTTCAAACTGGTTATATAAAATCAGGGAGACCAGATATGCCTATAACTGGGTGAAAAATGTATTTGATGCGGTCTTATCATAACGCCTATGAGAAGTTCCATTCGTCAAACATTTATTAAACATTTATTATATTGGATCTAAACTTCAGTAACCTGAATAAATCCTGCTCTATTCTTAAATAAAATTCCTGGTGTTTGTTGGTTGTGTGAGAATTCAACTTAGATTTAGGTGCCAGTGTTGACCCACCCTAAACCGCAAGATTTTAGTTTCGTTTATAATCTAATCTAGTCTTGTTGTTCGATTATTATTGAGTTGAATGGAACCCCTGTTATACCTGTAAACTGCTGATGTATGGGGTAAGTGAACTGAGTTATGGTATGTTCTCTATGTAGCGGATAGACATTTTTCTACAAGAGAATGAGTTGCATTGCTTTGGAGACCTATAGTTGTGGTCATGAAATGATCGAAATCTTGGTCATGAACTTAACTTGGTGATAACACCACTATTGGACTAAAGGACTCAAGTATTGACTTGCCAGCTCATGGAGCGCCACTATTGTGTTGAATTATATATTTATGTTTAGAGACAACTGAGTGACATGGTCACTATAAGAGTCATATTTACTATAAGATTTGTATTATGGGTGTGCCTGTAAGGAGACTCATACCAGCGCAAGCTGACGTCCTTGCAGTCTAAATACACAAATAAAAAAAATAAATATAAATAAATAACCCTTCAGTTGATGATCCATTCTATCTGCAATGTTTTTATTAGAGTGTCTGTAGTCCGTAAGATATTGTGCATAATTGGTGGCAGTGCAGACTGGTTATCTGAACTCTCGATTCACACCTGTAGTCTTTTGCTTGTTGTTAATTGATGAGTTCACGATATGATAAGAGAATTTGGAGCCATATGAATGAGGTTATGGCGGATAGATTATCATATATGATATTTCCACTGATTTTCTCTTGAAACCTCAATTGCATTCAGGAAGCCTAGTCAAGTTTGGAGAGCTTTCCCCTGATTACTATTAAACAAGGTTGCATTATCTAAGGTGTAAGTAATAGGGATAAAAAAAAGATGAAGTGTCATATCTATATTCCCTGGTAGCCCACTAGAAAAATTATGGTTATCTAGATTGATCATATGTCTGGTTACTTTTGGCGGAGTAGTAGAGATTTGTCGATATTACCTGGTAGAAGTCCTGGAGAAGACGTACGGCTTGGTAACTATCAACGGGGGGTGGGGCCAGAGTAGTGTTGGCAATGGTCACTGGTATGTGTGTAGGTCTCATCAAGCTCCCATTGAGGTAGTCATAAACCAAGAGCAACGCTCCCAGCACAACACTACGCATACAGTGGATAATTCCGCTGACGATGCCGGAATGTTTGTAGCTGAAGTTGAGCAGATTAACGCTCAGGGCCAGCATGTACATGAAGCCACCAGAACATCCTGAAAAGAAAACCGGAATCAGAACAAATTCAGAGTCATTTCGATTGCCAGAGTGGTAATTTGATGGGTCAAATTTTATGTATTTTAAGATATTGTATCTGATCATTTAGAGTTTATACCGCAGCCTCTATCGAATATCAGATGCGGTTATCCAAGAGTTAAACATGTTTTGATTAAAGATAGTACTGTCTTCTGTTTCGAAAAAGCTGGATTATAAACTGAATAAATGCCGTTGGATTACTTTCATGTAATGATTATAATCTTGTAAAATTACATGAATAATTCTGGTGGAATCTAGACGCTACAATTATCTAACTGATAACGATAATGCATTGTAGATCGGGGCAGTGCTTATGAATATCATAGGAACCCATACATTTCCTCTTTATTTATATAACTACTGATTGTATTAGTCAAAATAGTGACAAAGACGGAAAATAGTGTAATCTTTGTGATTTTTTCGGATCCATGTATATGTAGGTAATTTTCCTACATGGACGAAGATACAGCAGGGACCTGTAATAGTGAACACCCGCAGCAGAGGTCATCCAGTTATGCGAGAGAGTTTAACAAAGAATTGATTATTTCGCTTATAATAGGAGTTTGATTTTAACCCACAATAATGGACACTAACGTTAATTGGCATCCGCCTAGTGGGTTCTAAAGTTCAAGTTCCAAATGTAACTTCCATGAGACTAAAGAGAACTTTAGAACAGCAATTGCTAAGCCTTGGCTGGACAAACCCTGGGTTTTGACGCACAGCCGGAAGTAAGACTTGCTAACTATTATTTTTAACCATGAATTAACTCATTTAATGTCATACATGTCGTATGAAGTAGTGATAAACTAGATGTGACCAATCGACCCTAGCTATTAAAAACTGAGCTATTGTCCACACAGAATATTGGACAAGTAGATTCTATATAGCGGATACCTGGGCTGAGTACCAAGATAGCCTGCTATTCCGATCTTTTCCACTGTAGTAATACTTGCCTGACTGAACAAATACTTTCTATATACTACTCGCGATATATTGGATTTTTTCCCCAATTTCAAAGATATTGTTAATTCTTATTCATGGTGAACGGATGGTCTTTTTTACTAAAGGGAACCTAAAATAATAAATTACCCGTTCTTAAACACCCGCATCAATCTGCACCAATTATCTTTGTTCTGCATGGTACGAATGAATATTATCATACTGTAGTGGGTCCCGGCATCTGCTGCAGAGCACATGCCCCACGCGTTTGTAATTTGTTTCCGAGCTCGTATATTCAAAATACCGGACAACTAAAGTACAGGTAAACAACACATTGGGTAGATTCCATAGAGAGCCAGATTGCTGCTACAGTACTACTGGAAAGCAAAATGTTCACAAATGTTTTAAACAAAACTTCCGATTAAGCTAAACCGTGTTCCATAGAATCTGGGGTTTGGTCTTAGTTTACACTTTCTATGGGAATATCAACACAATGCATGTCAAATATTCGAGAACGGGACTTCCATACCTAGAAGTGGACATTTGAGTGTCTGGGTCTATCATTTAAGTAGGTTCACTTCGGCTCCCCACAGATAAGTTCACGAGCAAGATCACTGGTAATTATTAACTGGATACGTTAAAACAGTTTAATGATAGATTACCCAGAAGGAAGTAGAAGGTGGCGAGTATGTAGAAGTGGTCTTTGTAGAAGTGGATGTGGTAAGTAGTTCCCCATATCAGAAGACAACTCAACGTGGATGTGATGAAAGCGACCCCTGAGAGCCACCTGGGGTCAAACTTCTGAACGAAGATACCGGTTGGCAGTGCTGTGACAAAGCCGAGGTTTGAAGCGCAGATGATCAAGGCCACTGCAGGTACAAACATGATAATACCATTTAGAATTATTATTACAGTGATCGATGTTAAAACGGATACTGATATACACTAAACCACCCCTCTACAATGTGATATAGGCTGAAGAAATATGTTGCTCTCTGGTATTAAGGTCTATGATTTAAATAGGTGACTAGACACTTTGCGATCTTTTCTAAATAGTATTTATGATACTGCAAATCATTTTAAGATATGATATACAAGATTCTCTATTAATAACTGTTGTATCATTTACTCGTATTAAGTACGGCAGAAATATGATCAATAATACGAGTTAATAAGGAACGAATCTATTCTGGACACCATTTCGACAGGTACATGATTTTGTACAACACGCGTACGTTTGTTTTTTTAGTCTTTGCTGCGTTTTACTTTTATCTAATTGAGGAAAGCCATTCATTCTTTCCAATGACATTCTGTTGTTGTTTATTTGTTTGTTTGTTTCTTAGTTTTCTTCTTCTTTCGGGAAACCATCACTGTTTGCAAATATTTTGATGGTAAACAATAAACTGAACACTGAACCGACCTAGGAAGGTGTTTTAAAAATGTACATATATTCTATCACGTACCCCTGCACGTCAATTTGATTGTTGCTTTCCACAGTTCCCTATATCATGTATATTGTGTATATACTGTTGAATAGAACACGTTGAGACATTGGCGGAGTGTTGACGTTCACTTCCAGACATGGTTTCTACGCCAATTTGACATTATGAGACATTATAAGACATTATGAATTTCGGCTATATAATAGATAAAGAACAACATATGATTATGGTCGTACATCATACAAGACTCGATATAGTGTTTTTTAACCCGGCCTTGAAACCTCGTTCCGTAAATAGCATCAAGCCCCATCTCGTCTGATATGATGTACGAACATCGTAAGGATATTCTACATGATTAATAACCTTCCCCATGTTCAGTTCATGATTACCCAGCCGTTTAACTGCAATATGAACTACATGTACAGTTCTCAGTTTACACTATACTTACACTGCTTCTGTGAGAAGCCAAAGGCTAATTTGAGTGTTTCCCCATAGACGGCGAAAAGGTCAAAACAGAAGGCCAAGCCAACCGCCATGCATCCCACCGTCAGCGCCGCGTAGCGGAGGACGGCGCGAACTGGACGCAGGTCAAAGCAGGCAATGTGTAACTCCTCGTCTTCCGCCATCTGCAAGGGCAAAGGTCACCGATCAGTAGGTCCCGCGAATCTTCACAAAATGCATCATAATATGGAATTTATGTACCTCATTGTATAAAAGATCTGTACTCATTGTATAAAGTATATCCCCATAGAGGTATGTAGACGTGTAATAGGGTCCATCAGTTGGGATGTTATGGCATACATGTCAAATCATGAAAAACATGAAATTTGCGAAAACTATATCATTTCCCGTGTCATTTGTGCCATTTTCAGTGCTAACAAGCGGACATTAACCAATTCTCCAAAATAAGATGGGCCCTAATATCCCTTTATGCTATTTCTACCTCCCCGCATCACAGGTGTGATTGCGGCATCGCTGTGGGGCCGAGGTGCGACTGAGGCTTTCTCACCACCGGTCTCGACTGGGCTCTAACGTCCCGACTTTTGGGTGGTGAGCCCTAACATCCTGCAATCTCTATGGATATATGATACCAGATACACGATATAGTGAATGCCCAGAGCTCAACTCGTATGGTTCATTTCTTATCCAAACGTTATGATCCCCATTGTTTAGACGTCTGAGATAATCAGACCATTTTTTTGTGGAGAATGTTCAACCGAAAAAATCTCAATACCTGTAATATAGAGGGTCAATTATTTTGGGGGTAAAGGGCGTCTGTTGTAAAGAACACTACCTCCAGGTACCTAGAGGAAAAGAGACGTCCAAATATTCTGGGGTTTTTTTCTATTTATAACTGTAATCTTGTAGGGCCTACTCTCAGGTACACCCTATTCTAGTTATGGAAGATGCATACCGCTCTCAACGTTCCACCTGAAAGTATGTCAACTATAAATATAGCCCCCTCCCGGTCCGCTTCCTCCGAGCATGGACCCGTATATCTACACTGTGATCAGCCCGTATGCAGGCTCCAAATATAGTATCTGTTATTATGCATGGAAGACGACATGACACTTACCTGCCAGGTAAATTGACCTGTTTTTTCAGTCCTTTGCTAACATTACCTCAAACCGGTATATTATTAGACCTCTATTATAATATAACATTTCTGAGGTGGGTAAATAACCTGGGAGCGTTTTGATTGCAACAAAGAGTGTTTTATTAGAGCATGCTTGCACGCGCTAAATACATCATCTAGAGGTTAGAGGGGTCCATATAGACTTTCAGGATACTGCATGAAAATTATCCCTTCACTATATGTGTTCTATTCACTGTGATATTGAGAACAGAGCAGGGAGCCAGTGTCTCAGGGTCTTAGAGGTGTGCCCAGCTGACCATGACCAATCACTCCAAGACCGAAATACCTCATTGACCCACTGATGCTTGATATGTTTTGATTCTAGTCTCGGGCAGTTAGAGAAATGGCAAGTTGACTGGGTGCAAGTGGGTTACAGAAAACGATCCATAAACTGAAGTTAACCCAAAACCTTTTAGTAATCTATTTGAAATTGCACGCTCATTCATCAATGATGAATATTCTATTTGCTCCTAGTTTAATAGTACTCCATATCCGGCCCAGAAATCTTTAGATGCATTGTTGGTGTAGGTTGGATTAGCTGGATGTAATACGTCCGGACATGATGGCTAATTTATCGTATCCTGAGCTAATACCTATCAGCGTGAGGGTATATGGAAAGGCAAGTCATAATAGCATGGAGATTACATGTACACATAGTGTATGTAAACACCTTCTTTATAAGTGTTTCACTAGACACATTAGAGTAACTAAGAACAATCCCCTGAAAAACCCGCATATAGAGTATCCTACGAAACATTTCATCTTTTATCGCTATGTTACATTGCAATGATGATGTATCATCCTATGACATTTGAATTTCCTCGGTGGGGATCATAAAAGGACCCTCGCAAACTCTGACAAGCGAACAGGTGCTGGTATTGTGTGCGTGACTCGTCGCAGACAGAATCCAGCATTGTTGAATCAGCCTCAAATCAATATGCAGGTGAGTCACAGCTGTAGAACTGAAACGCATCAATCAAAGTTTGTGCCACAGGAAAGGCGTTGTATGGTTTCCCTCTTGCGATGATACATGTAATGTTGTATGAATTACCATAAACTATAGGCCTTGATCTAACCTTAAAAACAATACCTGATAAAGAGAAATGCACTAATTAACAAAAGAATAATGAACATGGACAATTTAGGACTTAAATTGATATTACAATTTTCATAAAAAGATATTTCATATTGATTGTGAGATCAGATAACTGAAGTAATGCAAATGTATATCTGATAAATGATCTAATGCATTAATTAACAACCGAATGATGATCATGGACAATTTATGACTTATATTGATATTACAAATTTCATAAAAAGATATTTCATATCGATTGTGAGATCAGACAACTGAAGTAATGCAAATGTATATCTGATAAATTATATAAAACCTATTGAATTATATACATTGGTTGTGACGAGAATACGACCTGTTTCGAAGTTTCAATATGCATAATATAGCTTTTTCGCCACACAGTAACATCAAACCAAAAGTATCCCAGGGGTTTAGAATTCTAGGGAAATTGTTGTTGGGTGTCCTCAATATCTGCGATGGTATGACAATAATTTCTGGTCATTGCATTATGACAGAGGCCCAATATAGTCAACGTGAAGGCACGAAGAGGAAGCTGTGTCCCATTTACCTAATTCACACCGAAAACTTAAGAGATTGCTCAAGTGAGTGCTACCTGTTTGGATGTGACATATTCAGTTATAGGAACAGAAGCACTATCTTCCCAGTCTATTCTTATCTCTTAAACCTTCAAAATATCCTACACTGCCTAAGGACATACTGCCTCAGAGATAAATAGGTCGACTTGCCGTATTCTCCCTTATTATCAAGCGCATGATGATTACTGTTTAACTAGGCAAATTGCATCCACTTTTTGGTTTTTGGTAACTCATGACAGAAACAGAAAACGCAAATTGTTTTCCTCGTATTTCTTTACATTAGTACAACATTGAAGTATACAATGACACAATGCAGCGGAATGAATCGGGCTACCAATGTGGTATTCTATAGTATTAGTTGTACGTGTATCATTACGGTTTCTCCATGGAAGTGTAATTATGGGAACTGGTAGAATTACGGAAGAGTTCCACCGTACTTGATTATTATAGAAAGGGATGGGGTAAAAGCTAATTGCTATCTAAAGATTGTTTGCACGTATATATATATATATATGTGGTAATCATACACTTTAAACAATCCTAAGCTGCCTAGCGTTACCGTGCAAATATAATAGGTCAAGGGGAAGGATATACACATCTACATGGTTTTGGTATCGCAATATTATGACTCAAGGACATTTACATGACGTCTCTCCTCATGCTGTTGGTAATGCTTTGTCAATCTTGGTCCGTTGTGTTATATTTAGATCCGGTTAAAGATACTCGAAATGAAGGAACATTTTCCATTAGCTTATGTATGCTTTCCCCGGGAAGTAGGCTGTTCAGCATGCACCATATGTGCAAGTTCTAATTCATCTCAAATGATAAGTGGAATTGAGCACACTAGGACAGTGAACGGCTTACACAATGTTGTGTTTCGTAAGCAGCTGACTGAATGGCTAAGATAATGGATGTAGTGATTTGTTACCACTGTGTCCAAGATAGACGCATAGTCCTGAAATGTCACTCTGTGAATCTATTACCCATCTAATGCAAAGTAGGCACTACAACGTATAAGATCCCGGTATCGCTATAACTACACGTCAATTACCCGGAGAAGATGGCCACACGTCCACAGAACCCGTGGTTATTTTGTATATCTCACCAGGGGGTACGAACCTGCATCGATAATGGGCAGCATGGGACCCTCACAGTGTAACTCTCCATGAAATAGAGTCAATTACAATGCAATATTTGTTTGTATAATTCCTGTTTCCCCTCACTAAAGTATTAAAGTAACACCTGTGACACAGGGTCGACTATTGTTACTCGTTGTTAGTACCAATTTATGCTATATATGGCATGGACTGTATAAGGTTGTAGATAATAGACTGTCCATGATACAGCTGATAAAGCAAGGGGTTTCATTATCATAGCCGAAAATTCTAGGTTCTATAAATCACCCTAAGGGACAACTATATCATAGTAATGGATATGGGAAATTGATGGTGCTGTTTTGGTTACCCTAGTAATTATTAGTTTTATGTAATTACCAACTATTATCTTACTATGAAGCACAGTTGGGTCTTTCAGCTGGTGTATACAACTGATTATTACGTAATGTGATGGAAGTTCCCTCTATCAACCCGAGGACTGTCTGTAACGAACATATGTCAGCATATAAATGCAACCGTTAGAGAGGCAGGCAGATAGAAACACAAAGGCAGAGAGAGGGTAGAGAAAGAAAGAGAGGAGAGAATAGAAAAATACAAGAGAGGGAATGTCTTCCAAGTACCTAGGTAAAGAATCCGCCCTCATCTCCATTGAGGGGTGAACAATCAATTCTGGGCTGTTACCCAGTGTACAACTGTTGAAATTATTCACTTTTACGTTTGTGTTACTTTTATGACATTGCCTGTACACTGCGAACCTGTTTACAGCTAAATAAACCAGTAATAAATACCCGAGTTCCGGTACTGGCTTCTCTATGCTTCGATAGACAAGCATAAACACTCGCTGGTGGTTGTTGCCTTGTCAATTATAGCCGAGCATTTCAATAACAACTAGGAGTAAATTGTGAAATATTGTATTACTCTGTATGATATTTCGTGGCAAATCTTAACTAATCTAGGGTGGGTGAATGATAAATAAAGCTATTCAAGGATATCAGTATATGCATGTTCATAGTTATGTAAACTGTGTTTGCCAGATACGTTGGGTATCGCTGAACATGTTGGGTATCACCAGACAGCAGATATCATAAAGGAAATCGGATGGACTGGAGGTGGTCATGTGGCCCGAGCACAAGGAGTGCATGGGTCAGGAGCAAATAAGAGTCTGGCGCGTCCATGTGTCTCTCCTGACCCTCTGACCTGGTGAAGGTATGATTGTTGGATGGTGAGGGACAAAGGAGAGGAGTGGGAATAAAAAGGCTGTTTTGTGATGCTTCAGGCAGACCCCAGGCCAACATCAACAGTGAGGAGAGACCCTTTACAACCTGCAGCAACTTATTAGCAGGACAGGACACTGCAAAGACTGTGCTGTTAACACCGCTGTTACACCTTTTCAGGACTCTGGACCTCTGTCTCTGTGCACTCACACTCCTGTTTCTCTTCCTAAGTACCGAACTCTTTCATCCTGAATACCCTCGTTCAATCCCACATTGTAGTCGATTGTTGTTTATTAACTGATCTTCTAATCGTGTAGTCGTCTGAAATTTGAATCTGTACCACACCATTATTAATTGTTTCACCCCTCAAAATCCAAGGGATATGGCCATTGTAGAATCTCGTAATAAATTAGGTATAATCATTTGCTCTCAAACTTTGATGAAAGTTGTGGTTTCCAAATTCATGATCGGCTCAAGTTAGCTGGAAATATCTGTAAGGTTTTGAAGATATCTTAACATATACTTCAGCAACCTAATTTCAACACCCACAAATAACACTTTGAGTGACAACAAGGCAACCTCGCCAAAGACCAGTGCAAAATACTTCCAACAATATGGTATGTTCATCATTGATGAATGAGCGTGGAGTTATAAACAAATAAAAATTAAAAGGTTTGGGTTCTATTCAGTCTATGGGTTATTTTCTGTAACCCACTTGCACTAAGTCCCGTTTCTGCAACTGTCTGCCTAGGATCCAAATATATCAAGCACCAGTAGGTCAATGAGTTATTTCGATCTCTACACAATTGTTACCCACTCGTTGGTGATAATGTGCACGCAGGGCCTGATGTGCACGGGAGAGGCTTCCATACTTTTCAACCTTCATGTGACCCCTTCTCCCATGTGCCTTCACTTTCCAATTTTCAAAGGACTCTTCGGAATATTTATACCATCCTCCCACCCTACAAAAACAGTTTTCTCACTCCTTCATAGACTCACTTGGAGGGCTTCCAATTCAGTAAAACAAAAATTATTCAGTTAACTACTTCCTTCATAGTTTTCACATCAATAGTGTCAATAAAATTTATCCAAACCTTTCTAAGCGTTAATAATGATAAAGTAACGTTGTATTGTCTAGAAGTTGCAAAGAAGTAACTAAGTATGTTTATTGAAAATCAAATTGTTTATACTTGTAGGGTGCGTGTGAGAAAACTGACAATCATGCATTAAGTATCAGCATTGATGATTGAGAGCCAACCAGCCCTGTTGGAACAGGGCTAGTTACAATGGCCACTACGTACCAATTTGAAATAACCAATTCAGTGAAATTCAGTGCACCACAAGAGAATAGAAATCTTGACAGCAAAGGACAGAATATATGCTTGTGGAAGAACTTTCACCACCAAGACAAGACCTCTGTTACAGCGTCCCTACAGCTGACTGCCCTCGCTCAACTTTGACCACAAGTCTGGCCAGGTAATAAGTAAACAAGTGTGCCAACTGAGAAAGGGGAGGGGTGAGTTCTGTAAGATCTAATTGGCCAAGGGTATAGTGGCTTCAATGTTTCTGACAACACACTATACGCGTATATGATTGACTGTGGACATGATATGCACTATGCTTACAAATAATATAAGGCATTTATTTCAGTGAGCATGCAATTAAACCACACAGGTTGACATGAATGTCATCTCATGGGTATCCTCTTACCGCTTTATGAGAAGGCATGGAGTTGAAGTTTAGAGTATCTTGGGAAGGTCAGGATCCTGCCATAATCCAGAACGGAAACACAGGCTATCTATAGTCCTCAGGGTTTCCTGCACCAATCTGTATACAAATATCCATGATGGTCACTAATGATATGATATTATATTGGTATCCTAATATATCCAACGTATGTACACATTATGTAGGTCCTCGCGTAGTACTGAGTCCTCGGCTACATAACCACCAATGGGCCAACACCGCGACACAAACTGTACACCATCAAACTTCACAGTGTGTTCCCACACATACCACGCATATAAAGCCGGCTATACATAGTACAGGTTTGTCTCTACTCCTCTGTGACCACTTCTGTCCACCTGTGGCCAGCCTTTGGGTGCTTGTCTGAACCAGCTCCTATATGGGTGCGCATGTGGAGGCAGCCAGTGGCCAGCCCAGTGTGTCAGTGGGTGAGAAGCATTGCACCCTGCGACTCGACCGTCATATCGTGGTAGAGCAAGCGCTGGGTGTGTGCTGCTGGCTGTGGCGGGTTGTCCCGGGCCTGTGTATACGGTATCTTGGTGGATGTATGTCGGTTGGTGCCAGGGGCGCACGATATCCATGTGGCAGGTATGTTTTACCCATGCGGGTCATGAGGTAGTATAACAAAAAGCTGTTATGTGTACCACTATATATATATATATATATATATATATATATATATATAGCTATTCGTGTATCTATATAGCTATTCGTGTATATATATATATATATATATATATATATATATATATATATATATATATATATATATATACATATATATAGGGAGACAGAGAAAGATGGAGACAGAGACAGACAGAGACAGAGACAGACAGAGACAGAATCTACATATATATGTAGGATATTATTAGATTAAGAAGGCACACGATAAAAAGTTCTGTTAATTAACCTGCGTTTCTGGTTTTAAGCATTATGTCATCTTATTTTTCTCCTGATTGTAGATTAGACGACAAATGTATGATTATGACTCATTCAAATATAAAGAAAATAGCAAGTATACAATTTTATTGCGTATTTCTGAACGCTTTTACATTGATCATGACCGTACTCTGTGCTGAATCTCGTACCACAAGCTCACTGAAGCATGTGTCATTGGACATGCTAAACAACTCGATAATAGGGTTCCGGTAATACTAAAGATGATAGGTGTGCAAGAACTATACACCCAACAAATCTAGGTTGCTGCCTTCACTGACCCATGTCAAAAGTCGTTCGCGGATTTAATTCTATAATAGTATCATAAACATGCTATACATAGAAAGTGCGCACAAATTGCGTATGGGTCATGTGGGGTCTCAGCGGTACATACGTACTTCTAAGTGCTTGTGTAGCTTACTGACTACAACAGACTGTTCCACTAATCTAAATATGTCGGATAGGATGGGGAGGTTTACGAGTAAGGGAAAACTATACCCTCTGACCTAGGCATGCACCGGATCGGTATGGGATGTAGAGAAGTGTAGGACCTATTTAGGCGGGAGTCAGGTATTGGTAGGAAATTATAATTCATGTAAAGTGATCTGTAATTCTTATACACCCCCGAGACATGTATATACATATTGCGAGTTGATTTCCTGGCAAATTGCAAATTGTTGATAACATATAGAGGGTGGTGATAATTGCATTGATGAATGGTTTCGAGAAGGTGTATTTCATAACTCACTCCATATAAGAAGTCCAGCCTTTTGAGTTGTCATTTAGGCCACTAAAAAATAAAAACTTGTTTCTCATCACCAAGCCATGAAAAATATGACGAGGGCGCTTTTTTTTTTTTTTTTTTTTTTTTTTTTGCTATATCAAAGATGGCAGACATACAGTGAAACCCCGCATAAGCGGACACCCTCTAATCCGGGCCAAAGTGGCTGCATACGCGGGGTGTCTGCTTACACGGGGTTTCCATATTTTTACCAGCTATACATTTAATGCATCCCTGACATCAGGAGCTTTAATTTGATACTAAATACACATACCTTTTATAATTTCTATCAAGGTTCATCTATTTAAAAAAAAAAAAAAATCTTCTACAATCGTTTTTTCTGATGCGCGCGGTGATGAGAAACAAGTGGTTTTTTTTTAGTGGCCTTATAACAAGAATAGATCCTGACACCGGAGACACACCAAGCGAGTCAAGGCAGCGATCTCTGTTATCGCCAACACAAAATAGCATGTATGTGAACAATTATTTTACAGTAATATCTCCCATCCATAAGTTAGTGTCTCGGAAGCAAAAATGATGTGAAATATAGAATTATAGCGCACATATTCGTCATTTGGTGTTGGCGATTCCGGAAATCGCTGCGTTTCTCGCTAAAGCCGGAGACACACCAAACGAGAAATGCTGCGATTTCTAGAATCGCCAACACAAAATGGCGTGTTTATACATGTGAGATATAATTTCATATTTCACCTGATTATTGTCTCTGATATGCTAACACATCGATGAGAGATATTACTATCAAATAATATCTCACTTACATGCCATTGTGTGTTGGCGATTCCAGAGATCGCCGCCTTGACTCGCTTGGTGTGTCTCTGGTATTCGTGTGTCTCCGACATTAAGCTTCTGCGGCCATCCCTAGTTGTCTTGTCCAGGTCAGACTAGACCAGACACACAAATTGGACACTCTATCATACTCGGGCTATTCCATACAAAGCCAGGTTTTATCAATGATAATTTCAAACTATTGTTCCGTCACTTAAAGGCCGCAACCGGACCACTTTAGAATCTTCCATGTGTCTATTGTGTGCCCTAAGATTAGAATGTTAATCATTGATGAATGAGGGTGCAATTATAAATGAATAACAAGTAAAAGGTTTGCGTTACATTCAGTCTATGGCTAGTTTTCTGTAACCCACTCGCAATAAGTCAACTTTTACTTTCTGCAACTGTCTAGGATCCAAACGTATCAATTACCAGTGGGTCAATGAGCTATTTCGGTCTTGAGTGATTGGTCATGGTCAGCTGGGTATGCCTCTAACACCCTGAGACACTGGCCCTCTGCCCCTATCACAATATCCTAGTAAATAGCACGCAGATGGTGAAGGGATATTGTTTTCACAGTACCCTGAAAGTGTAAGTGACCACTCTAACCTCTAGGCAATGTATATATCGCGTGCAAGCACGCTCTAACAAGCACGCTCTAAAAAGGTACCCACCCCCTACCCTCCTGTGTGCTCCAACGTGTAGATTTATACATCTCTATAGAGGTTTAATCGTGTTGGAGATTTTATGTTCGGCGCCCTGCAATAGCGCCCTTTCATATATCTTTTTTTTTGTAAACCTGAAGGGATTTTATTTATTAATGGTAGAAGTGGTAGCAAGGTAGGTCCGCAATGGGTAGTCAAATTAACGTTTTAGATTCTTAAAATGTCATCTCCTCAGAAATATAAATATTTCATATACAGCTTGCTTAATTGGCATTGAATAAAAGCATTAACTTTTTTTCCTAAGTATAATATGCACATGTGTATTCAATAACAACATATGAAAATCAGTTCGTGACCATGACGAATATCATCCACTCGGATAAATACTCCACCGTAAAATATTGTCATTAGATATAATGCTAAGGAAAGAAACAAAGAGACCTGCTTCTTGTCCAACTGCCAAGTAAAGAACACTCTACAGCAATTATCTTTAATTGTCTGTGACAGAAACCATCCAGTACAGGAATCATTATAATAGTGTCATTCCAGCAGTGGGAAAAGACATTTAGATATCAAAATAATATTATTCTCGTCTCAGAATGACCGTCTTTTCCATATTTGAAACATGCAGGTTGTCGTCTAGCATACGATCTAATTGTGCGTGTTTTCGATAATAATGTAAGCTTCCCAAGAACCTAGATTCCTTATGCCCTATTATTGTGTTGTTGGCATAATGTGAGTCCGGAAAAAAGTAAGTTGACTCTGTGACCGTCCCTATAAACATTTAGGTTTTCAAGAACCTGTAATTAGAACCTCGATTACATCTGACATATCTTCCTAGAAGAAAGTTCTTCTACAACATCTCATTTTAGGGTGAACTTTAATGTAGATACCTACTGTAAAAAAAATACCTTTGGTTGGGTCCCTGATAACTACATGTACAATGTACCTTGTTTCAGAGTTTCTCAAGATAATCACCAGTGCAGGTTTAATTTTCAAAGGTCCACAATCGAAACTGAGTAACTTCTACCCGGTAACATTAAACTACAATGGGGAAACCTACAGCTCCAGTGAACAGGCCTATCAGTGCCAACGGGTAAAGATCTGTGGAAGAAACGATCTCCTTCGTGAAATCAAAAAGGCGAAAACAGGCTACACAGCCAAAAAGGCAGCGGACCAATGCAAGTTGAACCACTGAATGGCTAAAACAAAAAGAAGAGATAATGACACAAATATTAAATATCAAGTTCAGAATGCATGAAGATCTAAAGCGACATCTACTGGCTAGTCACCCCCATACAGTGATAGAAGGAACCCGAGACAATTACTGGGGCGGAGGGGCAGACCTAGATGATGAACTGTATACACTCGGTAAATTCTACGGTAGAAATACCCTGGGAAATATCCTTATGAGTATTAGAACCGAGCTGCGTCGGGAGAACACAATCGCCTCCTACCTACCAGCGAAAAACACCTCAGGCTAATTAAGCCAACTTAGATTGGCAATCTGGAAGCGTGAAAACTTCTACCTGCATACTAGAGCACAGGAAAATTTTGTTCACACAAAACAAAACTACCATGGCAAGCGCACGCTACCTGATCATTGGTGATTCCAGACTTAGGTCTATGGGGATGCACTTAAATCACTGGAGACATAACGATTATCACATAGAATACTACCCAGGGGCGACCATTCAATGATTAACGCGACATATAGTGGAAGCCCTTCGCATCAAGAGGGAACGACACCAACGTTATGCTGCAGTATACATTTTCTGTGGAGTCAACAACTTGACAGAAAAAAACCCGATAACAAGAAAGATAAGTCTACGTAGTGTCAATGACAGCTATGCGGTGGACGAAATCCTAGACCTCCTCGACGATGCGAAGCTTGCTGTATACGCAATCACCCCTGGGATTCCAGTGGTGATAGGAAATATATATGGAATAGCACTCATTCGGGCAAATCGCACAAGGAGGGTATCACCGGATCAACGTAACTTGAATGCACAAATCGTTGCAATAAACGAAGGAATAGCTAGATTAAATGACGCTGAGGGAGTCCATACCCCGTATGCTGCCACGGAAATTCAGTGAAATCGCCCAAACAGATGTACGGTTCTACGATACTATCTACTGCCTGATGGAGTCCACCCCAGCTTTACCGCCCAGCGCGGTATAGCTCGCCTGATCTCCTACTGCATCGAGAAAAATGTGTTCCATGGATGTCACGAATAACGTTATGAAATTTCTAGGCAACGGTCATATGACTATGTCGGAGATAACATGAGTTATATGTACATCTTAAAACTATGGTGGTCAAATGACCCACGAACACCAAGGACATAATACCAGATTGTGGAGATCTCCTACCGAAGGGTTTTGTGTGTGGGTGTGTGTGTGTGTATTGGCTTTATAACATACTGGTGATGCTGGCCATATATCCCATTGATACTAGACACTTACAGGGTCAAATGACCACTTAGTAGTATCATCACTAGGTCAAATGACCAGTAAGCGAATTCGAGGTCAAATGACCAGATTAAAGAACGATTTATAAATGGAAACAACCTGGTCAAATGACCAAAAGTGACATCATAAAAGACATCAGGTTAAATGACCGACAAATCAGCAATCTAGGAAATCACTCAACACCTAAACAGCAACTTACCTGTATAGAACCTGAACAATCTAGGACCTTTTTATCATAATAGTCTTTATGTAGTTTACGCCAACATTTTGAATAATACACTCCATTCTATCACACGAAGAACTGCTGCCCTAAGAACTTATAAGAACTTATAATAATTTGTATTGAATTCTAATATATATATTTGTAGTATATGACTCAAGCGTCAAATTAGACAAATTTCCACATTCTTACTATTATTATTTGCAAATACTTACATGTTAATATTATATAAGAAAGGAATCAAAGACAGTGACAATAATACAATATCAGTATCGCACTATTTGCACATGCAAACATGCTTCAGAAGCTTATTTCAAAGAAGCTATGGTTGTAATGCACCACTGCACCTCAATGTATCGTCTATATTATATCTCTTATGTTATGTTCGATCCCGGGTGTTTGTATGACATGAACTTAAATCAATTAATTATTATCAAAATACTCTTATGGCTTTCATAACCCCAACTGAGCTAGGTAATCTTAAGGGTGAGATTTTCTTAAATGTAAACGTACATAGCTTATACATGAAATTGGACCAAGTAAGTACAGTATTTCAATTATGTGACTGCATCACTATAACAGAGACGTGGTTACGAGATATACATACTGATAATCTATTACAGCTGGAATCGCACTTCATAACAAGAGTAGACAGATGCTAAGAAAATGATAAAATAGGAGGAGGTGTGGCGATGTACGCAAGAAATAGAGTACGACCTTTTCTTAAGAAATTAAATGAATACTATATATCAACACCGAGATACGAGATACTTACCTGCAGTATAAACGAACCAAATAAGCGGAAAAAATTAATCATATCGGTTTACCGACCGCCACACAAAAATGTAAAATCTTGTTATCACTATCTTGAGGAAATCCTAAATGACCCCCGTTTTAGGAACACAGAAATTTGGATCCAAGGAGACTTCAATGTCAACGCAAACTCGCGAATGTGCCGGAAATATCGTATAATGAGATCTTTTCTTACAACAACAGATTTGAAACTGCTTGAAACAACAGATACCTTTGTACATAATAAAGGGAAGTCAAAGATAGACCGTTTCTATAGGAATGTACGCACATAAAAAGCTCAGGAAACCTAAATATGTATATCTCCGACCATATCGCAATCTATGCGCAAAGAAAGTGCCAAAATGAGAAAAAAACGGAGACATATATTCAAGGGCGAAATCTAAAAAAGTTAACACAAGAGATGATCAAAAACCATATGACAAAATATAATCAGCAAGACAACTTATATATATGAATTTAAAATTTAAGATCATAACTAAATCGGGCTTGGAATTACCAGCAGCTATAATAAAGGATATAAAATCTAGGTCTCTACTTTTAAAGGAATTGCAACCATGTAGATATATCAATTCTCTCCGAAATAAGAAAACTAAGAAGGAAAAAGGCTACACTTGCCGAAACGTTGTGTACGACTGTTCACGCCAATAGACCATCCATTAAACCGACTCGGGCAGATGTTGAGTTGTACTTGTTTAAACTTACTTCATTGATAAGAAGGAAAATACAAAGAGATACACAGAAGCACAAGGCGAATGTGATAGAGAACCAGTTAAACAAAATAAGGCTAACCCAAAAAGCTTTTGGAAATGTCTGAACAAAATATGGAACCCACTGGAAAATAAAAATACTAACGGTTTAACAGATAAGGATAATACTGAAATACAGATGAAAGCTGAAGACATGAATCACTTTTTCATTAATATAGGGCAACAAATATTAGATAAATTGGGACCAGTTGACTTCCGCCTCCTGCATGAACAAGAAAATGCAATGGTAGATTTATTTGTTTTCCAATCAGTTAATGACTCCACTATACTAAGAATATTGAAAAATCTGGACTCAGATAAGTCTACCGGTCTAAATAAACTGAACTCTACCTATCTTAAAAAAATGTTGATGACTACACCTTAACTTCTAACAAACATGGTGAATAGGGTTATATACTCCTCTAAACTCCCTGAATCACTACTACATGGAACAGTAACGCCTATCCCCAAGGTTGGAAATTTAGACACAAACTGGCGACCGATAACGGTGATACCAACTGTATCCAAAATAAAAGAAAAAGTTCTCCAAATACAAATTCAGCAACACCTAGATTCCTATCACATTATAAACCCAATGCAGTTTGGCTTTATGCCAAATAAATCAACAGGCCAAGCAATTTTCCATTTAATAACAGCAATTCACAATAATGCAAATAGAGGTCAGATGACCCTTGTACGTTCGTGGATCTGCGAAAAGTGTTTGATAGCGTTAGCCATGACATCCTGTTTGTAAAACTGAAAAAAATCGGTTTAAGCAATGAAACTATTAATCTGTTAAAATCTTACCTTAACAACAGAACGCAATCGATCAAAATGGATAGATTGAATCGTCAAAACTAAAAGTAATGTGTGGAGTCCCCCAGGGCTCCGTGCTGGGGCCGACCTTGTTTATCATTTTTATAAATGATATTTTTAAAGTTATAAAAAACGGACATACCTATATGTATGCCGACGATCTAGCTCATACAAACTCAGGAACTAACATAGAAGTAATCAGTGAAAGGATGCAAAAAGACCTAGACGGTATAGGACAATGGCTGTCTGTAAACAAACTAGAAATGAATACGAAAAAAAACAGTCCAAATGTGGATAAGTAAAAAAACAAAGAATATCGAAATAGCCAGAAATTTGGTAATGGGTGCCCCTTTGCAAAGGGTCCATAAATTCAATTATCTAGGAAACATAATAGACAGTAATCTAACCTTTAAAGACCAAATAAATAAATAATAAACACAGCCAGGAGCAAACTAGGGAAATTAAGAATCTTGAGGCATCAAATACTGATAAATGCAAGAATAACCATTTTGAAACAGAAAATATTACCCATATACGACTATGTAGACTTTATCTATACCAGAGCTACAAAGAGAGATCGGCAGAGGCTTGATGTTTCTTTCAATCAATGTATGAGAGCTGCGTTGGGTATAAGAGAACAAAGAAGGTATTCGGTTACAGATCTGTATGAAAAATGTAAACTTAGGCCCCTATCTTACCAGAGATACCTACAATTGTTTATGTGTATATGGTGGTGGTCAAATGACCCCTCTAACAGTTATACTCCAACTAGAGTGACTAGGTGTCAAGAAAAGAAAGCATTAAGAACTGAATACCCCAAAACTGAAAAGTATAGGCATAGCCCGCTATACTTCGGTGTGAAAATCTGGGATAAACTGCCAAAGCACATTCAAGACTCTGATGATAGCTCATACTTTAAAATATTTGTTAAATCATACCTCTTGGCTAACAAGGCTGAATGGGAGTAGACAAATCTGAAAGTCATACTTACACCCTATATGCTGGCCCGAACGCTATATATATACTTTGTACATATAAATCTATATCTACCTGTAATGTCCTGTGTGTAACATCCTCTAATCACTACTATCTTTCTCTGTCTTTTTGTCGTCGCATATGCATATATGTTACTTCTGTCAACATGTAAAAACGCCCTATCATGGGTGAATGTTGTTTGATTACTGAATAAATTTTTTTTTTTTTAATTTCAGGAACTGATCCCAACAAGTTATGGTGTATCTCCAAGGACTAGGATTTTAAACAATTCAGACTGACTCACATCGAGAGTGTTACATATAGGTATAACTATATGGTTGTAGGTCGTTCAATGACATTCCCTCCTCAGTCAACTTAGGATTTCCTTTGTAGATGGCTAGCAGTAAGGGTGATACATTTACGACCATATTCGATGTTCACTTGTCCTTATCGGACTTTATAAAACTGATAGTACCACAAGCTTTAAGGAGCTAACTTCTTATGGTTATCAGGGCTTCTTGTCTTATATTTATCAAGCACGTTTGGGGTCATTTTGGTATTTTGGACGCTTTTATGGTGCTCAAGAATGTCACCTCCATGTACTACAGTGTAGTTCATACAGTGTGCACTGTTTCCAAGTTCGAGTTCCTATGACTACATATCATATGGTAGTTGTATTGATATAAAATCCATAGCTCATACCATCAAAATTATATATATTTACTCAATTGTACATCTGCCCAACCCCGCATGTATACACGAATTCGGGAGGGAGAACTGGTGTATGCCAAAATACAAATTATTCGCACATGACCTCTGTCTCCATTCTGTTCTGACAAAGATGTTGGTATGGTTCAATCCAGGCCTTGTCCATGAATTGTCACTCTTAGGACATTCTGCTCTCTGTGGGTTCTGAGAGACAAACTACTTACTAAGAGATATTGATAGTTCATGAAATTTATAATAAATATAGATTTATTGTCATTTTATTCAGAATACACACAAAATAAACATGGAAAACTGGCTCCAAGAGTACGAAATGAGAGACTCTCAGAGTGGTATTAAATATCTGCAAGGAGTGACACTTACAGGTCGTAGGTGCACCCAACTAGAGCTAACGCAGTGTTGTTGTTTTTTTAATTCTTTATTTTCATTGGGACAATCGTCAGCGGTTAGCTGGTATGAGTGAGTCTCCCAGCTCTGATGGCCAGTGTAGAACAAAACTACATCGTGCCTCTTAGATTGGCCGCCACCCTCTCTCCACTCTGTTCCGAGTATGAGGTTAGTTTGGTTTAGTCCAAGCCTTGTCCATGAATTATCACTCTCGAACCAAGTAATTTTGTTCCAACAGGTTGGCTCTGAGGGCCGAAATACTTACAAGGAAATATTCATAGCTCACAACATTAGTAATTTTGTTATGCTTTTTATTAGGGTTATCAAACATACAAGAATGCTCGTCCGGGCTCGGCATAGGCCGGTCTTCGCTCGGTCCCTCTGATGTCGGAAAGGACCTTCACAGTAAGTCGTATTGTATGCAAGTATGGCTGGCAATCGTTCAGGCAACCTATAATTTGATATAGAATTTGAATTTTGTTATATCTAACCACAGGTGACCGACACGCGACAATGTCATGAGATGCGATGAAGATATTCGATACAGGCATAATCCAAGAAATTTCATTCTTATGATGTATGCTTCAAATAGACTTTAAGTCCTATTCTTGTATACTAATGGAAATCTCTACTTTTAAATTTGTTACATTATTTTGAAGATCCAAAGTATTCTGTTACTTCCAAAGCTGGGCTGGACTCCGTTGCAACGCGAACTGGTAGTCATCCCAAAATCTTAATTTTGGAGGATTGTAATGGATAATCGTATCATACCAGCGTTTTAGTGAGATTTCTAATACAAGTGTACGTTTTTACTCATGTTTATCCGATAAACCAACCTAACGTATTGTAATTATGTCTACCTTTATGTTAATTTTATTCAAAATACGAAAGTTTTGCAGGGAGAACACTTACAGCTCTTTTGGGTCAAGGTGGCTACCAGTAGTGCGGCTCTGGTGGCCAGTGTGCGTGCCTCTTGCTTCAGTCAGTTCATACGTTTAGCACGAGATGGCAGTACAAGATGAAAGGAGAAGGTTATGTTATTGCTGTGCCAGGGAGCCTTAACATGAGTCTAGAGCGCGTATAGCTTTAATCACGGGCTGGTCTGTCTATCGGCCTGCAGCTATAAAGAGATGTATTCTCGGGTATTTATTCCGAAAATATGAATATTTACGACCGATTTGAGGTACATGTATTTATAATGACACAAAAACTTAGTGATGACACTACAATCACTCAGGGACTCCAATCTATTGAACCCTTTATATGATATATAACATGATATAATGTGTATGACTAATCCATCATCATCACCGCCATCTAGCATCTCTGTCATCACAGTTCCCCTCACCTCTACTAACCCTCTATACCAATATATGTTCACATTCTGACCAAGTTACACAGAAAAACTTCTTTATGGAGAGAGGGCAATAAAGTGTATTAACAAAAAATTACAGCGGCCCATATAATAATCGGGGCCTGTATATACAAACCTTTTTCTGTATGCCATAGAGACCCAGGGATGATGTGGGTTAGATTTATTCATCACTTATGGACGACCTTACGGACGGCAGAGACTGCCTTATTGAATAAACATAGATACTATCAAACCATAACCCTAGTACGAGGTAGACAGATTTTTATGTACGAGCCTACTTGCTCCAAAAGCCTCGTTCTGAACGAAATCATCATATATACAACAGAAAAAGATATTCTGTATTGGCATCATTACTATGTTTTTGTATATTACCCTATGTGACATTCAACCTATCTAGCTATCACCCTGCCTAATAGCCTATCCACCAAACAACGTACCCACACATGCCCACCAACCAACATCCACACCCACCAACCTGCCTACCCATTGGCTACACACCCACTGCATACTCATCTTTCAAACTGCCCGCCTACCAATATACCTACAGACAAATCTGTTTATCTATCAGCCTGTCAACCCACTAACCCATCACAAGCCTGCCTGTCAGCAGTTTGTGTCACGGGCCTGTCTGTCCTGATGGTTTACTGCCCATCCACCTGACTACCTGCCCATTTAACTGCCACCTTGATGGCTGCCCACCTACCTGACAGCCTTAATGGCAGACCACCCAATTGTTTGACCACCCACCCTAATTCACACCCACCTCATTGCCAGGCCGACTATCAACTACCTTTGATTTCCAGCCTGCAACCTACAGAAGGTAGGCAGTCATGTAAGAGGGTATCCATGTATGTGGGACAGTTGGTAAGATAGGCAGCCAAATGAGTTGGCAGTTAGCATATGTGTGGTCCATAACTATCAAAAATTTCCATAACTATCAAAAATGACTTGGTTTGAGACATTAGTCATGTCCATAATAATCAAAATGTCCATAACTATTAACACCTTCTTAAACAAGCGCATTACCGTATTCGCGTTACAATGCTTTACATTCCGTTACACTCAAACCATGTTACGTTACCGTTTCACTCGTTATGTACGATACGATGGCTGAATGATATGACCTATCGAACGATGTACAACCTCGCGACAAATTGTCGTATGTTTGACATACATCCTACGAGGCAATAGGTTTACTATGTTTAAGCTATGTACCCTCCTCCTCCTCCTACCCCACACACACCAAGGCATGACATACATTCATTCAGTATAATGATATATATTTAACCCACAGCATTTAAGCTGAGGTATGTCGATGTATTTCACTGATTTTACTAGCATTTCCTTTTTCATTGTTCCTTGAATTAGGCCTTTTCTTGTTTTTGATACATACACCAGTATAGATAAAAAAAAATATATATGGGCTTTTATGCCTTATATCTCATTTATATTTTATATTACTAATGGTCTTAAGCACATCATTGACTTATACATTTCAATTTTAGTTCTGAATGAATGAAATTAATACACAACTACAGTGCAAGCTACACCCTCGACACCCCCTAGAGGTGTCATACATTACGACAATTTTGGACGATCTAAGATGATTTGGACAATGTAGGTCACCATTCATGTAACGAGAACTGGGCCTGAAATTTTATCTTATCGTACAAACCTCGTAGCTGTACGACCAAACAGTCTATGTAACGACAATCACCCTACGACCATCTTGGGACTTTTTATACGATCCTACGATGATCGTACGACCTTTATATAACGAGGTCTGTTAGCATTACCGTTACCGCGTTTCCGTCAGCATACTGTTACCATTGTAAGAGAGCTAGTAGTGATTGTACTCTGGAAATCATTTTAGTTGGATTCAGGCAGTGAGTTTATCCAAGTCTTATGCCTCAATAATACAGTGAGTCTAATAGCAAGATGCTACGAGTTTCTGATGACTTAGACTTGATCTTATCCCGAGATCTAGTATATTCTACCTAGAATTTATGATTAAGCAGGACCCTCTCCTTTGCGGGCCAAAGTGCCCGTGTTGCGGGGTATCAGACTGATAATCGATTTTCATATGATTATATAGTGTACATTATTAGTATATCACATTACAATAGACAAGGATTAATGGAAAAGCTTTCTTTAATGAGAAACAACAATTACAAATTGAATATATAAATAAATAGTTCAGGAAATACATAAACACAGATAGGTATATAAATGCATGTACATATTCATTCAGTAATGAGATAAATCCGCACCAGTTGATGCAACAGGTAAATTCCAAGAACAACACCCAACTTCTATTCTACTTAGCCCTGCTTTTGTGCTTTCTCACGGCTACAACCGGAAACTGTTATCCCATATGACGGATCCTGCTTTTTTTATTGACCACCCCACCTAAATCCCCGCTCTCGCCAGATCTCCTTTACTGCAAGAATATTAGTTGGTTAGATGTACGTCATGATAATGGTTAGCAATATGTCAAAATATTCTGCAAAGATGTTATTACTCGCTGGCTTGATGAGTAATGAGTATCTTTTGTAAATGCGGCAAATAATTATGTACGTCATATCGTTTACATGTCGTGAAATCGTAATACACGAAATCATAAGTTACACAGGTGCTTTGTAATTCATAAGTTCCTAATTCATAAGTTATACCAGTACGTTATACACAGTTCTCCATAGCAGTCGGCACCATGACCATAAAATGAGATTACATTTGCAAAGTACATGTATGCGTATTTGCCTGTCAAACAAAGTATTTACAGTAGTGATATCGAATTATATGTATTTGCAACACTTGACCCTGTATTCAATAAATCGAAGAGGCTTAAATAGATCAAATAGCTTTGATGTAGAATAGTTGGACCTTCTTGATAGCAGTTTGGGATGGATTTCTTCTCAGTGGCCCGGGGTTCAATATAAATTGATGGAAGATTTACATAGTTTACAACATATTATACCAAGGTATGCGATTTCTTGTCGGTCTACCTCAGACAGAAAATCCATCACCGCCAAAAAGAATGATGATAATTAGCAGACCACAGAATGGAACCATTCGGCAGGTGAAGACTGAACTTTGCCACTTTTAATAACGTTCCTTTGGCTCTGCTGGAGTGGTCGTCGCTATCACCATCTGACGTCTGTGACGCACATAGAGAATGACGATGTAGATAGGCATCATCAGGGTCAGTAGAACAGTCAGGAGCAAGAATATCCTCACCTGTGACCATAAAATAACAACAGATGAAAAGAAACTATCACAGATTTTATACAAAACAAACCCATCATCAAACAGTCATTGATATCCTTATGTATAGACACCGAACTATAACTTTAGGTTACATTATCCTACCCCTAATAAAACAACCGCCATAGACTTAACATAGGCAAATTTTATGTGGCAGGCCGTGACATAAAGTGTTTTTTATGCCACTAGAGTAATAACATTATTGACCAATCAGAGAGCAGGATGTCAGCTACTATGAAAAATGTTCTGTTGGTCGTTGAGTAAATATTTATCTTTTAGTAATACAAAAGCAGAGACGGGGTAAGATAAATACGAAACCGAACTCGAGTTAGACTCGTCAGTGTCTATGCCACTCTGGTCAGGTCTGTTCCTCACTACACTCGGCTACGCCTCGTGTAGTAATACACGACCTGCCCATCGTGGCATAAACATTGTCAAGTCTAACTCTCGTTCGGTTTCTACTAAATATGCAGAATAACTGAATTTCAAATAAGAAGTAAGAGTTATACTACCGCTAGAGCGAAACATTCAGGCACATTGCTATCGATTCATAAATATATACACAATATTAACTAGTTTCAGATACAAGTGACCGTATGCTCCGTATACTCCATGTCTGCCCATACAGAGTTCCTATAGGTTTACTAAGGATTTTAGTATTAGGTGGATAATAAGAAATGGTAATATATCTGACGAACAGGCTTATGTCCAAGATTGATCAGAACAGGCTTTATATATTTTTGAGCGAGAGGAAACCTCCACATTCTTTTAAACTAAAATGTGTTTATTTATGGAAAACCTCCCTTTCTTGATGAAATCAGTGGCATATCTGGAAAACATTTTAGGTTAATTTCCCTTTTATGATTCCGATAATCGGTTTAAATGAATTCTAGATAAGTTTATTTGAATGGAGGCCCATAAAAACAGATACAGTTTGGCTGCTATTATATATGAGATAATATCACCCCGCTGCATACATGATATATCAGAAATATTCACTGAGCATATTTTTCATCAACAGACCAGTTTGTATGAGAATATATTACCATTCAAGGAGTGCTGTCAATAAGATATCACTAACCGTTATCAGACCTATGTGTGAGGAGTTGGCCCACAACACGTAAGGGTACTGGAAGAAGGATACCACACCGCTTATACTCCTTGCCAGCCCGAAAAGCCGTCCGTAGTGCTCCTTTGGGAAACTGCGGATAGAGACACTGATAATATGCTCAATTGTAAATGAGAAATGGGAGACAATTTATAAAATGAATACATATCTAGAGGAGTTTCGTTATAAAGACAACAAAAATTATAGGCATGTGTCACTTATAATGATAGTGCCTTCCGGAAAATGTTTTTATCCTTTTCCCAAAATTCATACCTGGGTGGAAGGATATGTGTTACCTCCTTTACATCACTTGTCACGCCATATAGTCTTGTCCTTAGTCCATATTAGTCTATACCCACTTCCCTCGTTTACTTCTCAGCAATAATAGCACACTTTTCCTCCAACTCGTAAAACATAATTTTACACATTTCAGTCCGTCCAATTCATGTTTGTCAAACTCACTTACCAAATCCTATCCACCACTATTTATATTTTATCAATGTGTTTATCAAATATAAATATCAATTTGATAGAACGTTATCAATTAATAGAACATTGAACTACTTACGAGAGCTCAAGAAGAGCCACTCCTGTAGCATAGAAGAAGGACCTGAATATCTCGGCGAAGATGACGACGATGTAGATAAGGTAAGGGTGCTGGGCGTAGATGAGGAGGCAGAGCATGACGGAGCTAAGCCCCGTGATGATCAGTGACGGCAGGGCAACGATACCCCGCCCCGCCTGGCCCGCCGCCATATCTGTAAGGTAAAGGTACAGGTTGAATATGAAGTAATGTTAGGGAAGAAGCTTAAGAGCAAGATTGGCTTACTTTTTTTTTTTTTTAATTGTTGTCAAAAGTCTATCTTGAATTTCCGAGGCTGTACGTGATGGCTGGTGTCCATTAATGAAGTTATGATTCATCAAAACCTTCGAACAAATGCAAACAAGATAGGTATGTTTGTATCTGGTACACCAGGCAACATCCAGGATCCCTTGTTCACAGTAGAAAAGAGAAAATCATGTTGTTTACCTTTTATCAAATATCTTCTGGAGTCGATCAAAATGCCGCCCAGTGGAGAAATGATGATGGAACACATCATGGCATATCCGAGTACGTTAGTGAAGTAACTTACTGAAAGAAACTAACAAATTTCAGTATAAAGACTGAATACAGGTGTGTCCCGAAATATAAAATTTTCTTTAAGTCATCAGATATTGTACTGAGCCGTATAACGGTTAATATGACTCTATAATGGGAAGCCTCAATAATGTCTAAAATTGACGTGTTTGTGAAGGTTTCCTTTTACGAATAGCACAAGAAACCTAATATTTCTACAGCCACTCTTTCTGAAATGAATCTCACCGTTAACGATCAACGGATACATAACAGTTGACCAACATAATTTCGTCATACAACGGAGTGTAGACTCCAATCAATTTTCATTTATTATAAAATCTTTAGATAAATACATTGAATGATGCTGACCTTGAGCAACGTCCTGCTTCACCAAGGAGCTGACCCATATATTGAACTGTGAGATGAATAACTGTATGCGAATGTGTAGAGCGCAGTACCAGTAGATATAGAGTATATAGTACATAGATAGCATATCCGAGACAACGCTAGGCACAGCACGGTCCCCAAGGAGATAGCGAATTATCAGGTTCTTTGATGGAGACTTGTTTTTCCTTTTAGTCCTTCCTTCATCTGAGGAGCTGCTCTGGTCACTGAACTGCTCCCTTGGGCTCACGTCCGTTGCCTTGTGTCCTGTGTCTGTCGAGTCACTGCTAGTTTGATGTTGGTTGATGTTTGGTGAGATCTTGTTTGATGCACAGCAGCACGAAAGGTTGCCTTCGTTTGGCAGCAGGAAACACGTGATCGCTAGACTTGGCAGCCAAAATCCCGCCAGTGTCACTAATACCCATTTCCTGCTCATTCCTACATCATGCAACAGCTGGAAAAAGGCAAGAGATCTTATAGCACTGAATATATACTAGGAAACTAACAGGATACTAACAAGTTCTCCACCATATGTAAAATGGAATTCGTTAAACAAAGCGTTACCTTGTACGGTTATGTTTCCCTTTTTGCGTGGAATATATTTCATATGCATAATTAATTTTCCAGAGGAGATATACTGTTTGGTTCTATTCCGATTAAAACACCCCTCATGATAACAAGACAGACGTCATGAACATATTTTACTTCATATAATTCAATTGTGGTTGATAATTCCTAGTAAGGATATGTCAGAACATATCGAGATTAACAGATTTACATAATTATTTTGGCCCTGATGTGTTTCATGGGGTACAGGTCAAGGCATGTACAAATATGACCATATGACAATTGGTAAATTTACTTTGACCACAAGGAAGACCACGACTGAAGAACTGATACTGCCTGCATACAATGTTATGATAGTAGAAGACTTCTTTCCAGCCATCCGTCCGATCTACAATAGTCCATAGACTTAAAATTGACTGCCAGTATCAGACCAGGAGCAGATCTAATTACAGACAACAATGCATGGCGATTGAGACAAAATACATCATGGTAAGATACAAGTTGATGCACCTTTGAAAAGTTCTACTCTACTAGGCTGCATATGAATCGCCATGATTAACAGTCCCCCGATAAGGAGGCCAGCTACCTACGAAGTGAGGGGTGGGGTGGATGTACACAATTTTAGACATTTTGAGTCCATATCCCTTCTTTATTCTATTGCCTACAAGATGAAGAGAACGGTGAGGGAATAATACATTTCCTGAAATTTTACGTACTTTATAGATGTTTCTTCAGGATGTTCTGACTTAGGTCTGATTAAGGTTGAAGACCAGACTGTGGTAAAATTATGTCGCGGAGGTTAACTCCTCTGCCTATGATAATTCTGCATTACTGTCGATACAATTTGAGCTATCATTGTTTATATCAGGAAGTAATGGATCAATAGATATGCAATTTGGAGAGAACATATGTCTATATTGTATTTGCTATGTTAACCGAATGATTATTTCAAGGAAGCCGTGTCAGATCATGTGAATTAGTAAAAACCGAACAAGAGTTAGACTTGACAATGTTTATGCCACGATGGGCAGGTCGTGTATTACTACACGAGGCGTAGCCGAGTGTAGTGAGGAACAGACCTGACCAGAGTGGCATAGACACTGACAAGTCTAACTCGAGTTCCGTTTCGTATTTATCCTACCCCGTCTCTGCTTTTGTATTACTAAAAGATAAATATTGACTCAACTACCAACAGAACCTTTTTCATAGTAGCTGACATCCTGCTCTCTGATTGGTCAATAATGTTATTACTCTAGTGGCATAAAAAACACTTTATGTCACGGCCTGCCACATAAAATTTGCCTATGTTAAGTCTATGGCGGTATTTTATTAGGGGTAGGATAAACAACCCATCCATTGGCGTTATGCACTGACGCCATCCCGCCTCTATTCGTGTGGGCCCGCAACAAAGCCCTGCCTGAAAAGGGTTCTAGTCTTAATTTGGATTAATAGCTGAAGATAATTAGAATGAGATTTCAACCGACAAACTTATAACTTACATATGTGTTGGCGAGGATCATGGTGATGCAAGACGTAGCCACACAGGCCATGCCAGGAAAGAGAATCCACGATACATCTATGGGAATCGCAGGGAGAAAGGAATAAAAAATATTAATGAGACCGCTTTCAAAAATTGTAACGACCCCTAGGCTTGTTGATTCATGAATAGCATTGTACTGTTATCCTTACACATTAGTAGACCTGGGATATACAGTCACCTAAAGTATTATCTATATTATCAATTTCAGGTTGTTTTGGGGGGGTTTTCTCTCTATTCAGTAAACTTCATGACATTATTATGATCGCCTGCTGGCGTTCTTCTTTACATATGTCAGAAGCAGTACAGGACATCAGGTACCCACAGATAAGTACACTGTTACATTGGAAATGTAGTTATTATATCTTTTTGAGTCAATTTCCTTCCGTTAATCATATAATAATTGTTAAACAGTAGATCATAGCCCCTGTAATACACTGTAGAGCAATTAACATCTTCCTGTCAAAGGGTATGCAGTTACTAGTTTCGATGATTTGGTGGAATAACGATCGACAATAAAGGTATACAGTATAGCCATGGTGATCTTTTGATCATAAATTGCACAACTTTGAGGTTTGTACTTGCACACTCCAAGCGTATTATACTAAAATCAAGGTGCATGATAAAAGTTTTATACAGATAATCATTATCTTATTCTCTGAAGCTCTTCTGAGAGTTTAATGTTTCAACGTGCAAGTGCACAGTGTGTTGTGGGTCTACCTGCGAAGCAATATTGCCCCATGTTGGCCTTGGGAAAATGAATCTTTTTCGCTTTATTTACCTTTATCGGCGAAAGCTAAAAGAAGGTACCCACAGGATCCGGTCATACTGAATAAAATCGAAAATGTTCCTCATGCATAAGCAGTGACCGTTGCATATTCAGAATTAAAACTCTCATTCTCATGTTTCCTTACTTATATTTAGTACTTGGATAACACTTAAATTGTATAGGATTGTAGTATTCCTACAAAAGAGCCGTATTAATGTTTACAATTATGTAATATAGGCTTTCGCTATCGTATTAGGTCTACATTGATAATATGTCAATTATCTAAGTTTACAAATAGTGCTATCCGAGCAGCTGTATACATGTGACATGGTACTTGCTTGCCATAATGGATGGCCGTGCACAAAGGTTGATGAAAACATTCACTACCTGTATCTACAATCACGGATTAGGCATACAAAACAAATATATACAAGTAGTGTTCCAAGTAATATGCAGCGGATATTAAGCAGAAATACTAACATTGGTACTCACGCAGCAAATATTCTGGTCAGCTTGATGCCAAAGGTGTCAAATATCCAGCCGACCGGAAATGATGTCAGGCCAAAGAAGGCCATTCCTACGGTAAAGACTAGGGAAAGACTCTCTTCTTGACTAAGACACTCCACGTACTGTGTCTTATTTTGACTAGCGTAATGATCTATAAAGACAAAAATAGTCAAAGGATACAATCAAATCATCATTTTATATCCTGGTTTGTATTAGCTACCGAATTAAAGAACCAGATCGGCTCTTATTTTTTCATCATGAACCAAGTTGAGTTATTCAATTCGATTAATATAATGTTGCTAATAGAAGGATTTATAATCGTCAAGATATAGTTTAGGTATGCTGAAAGTCGACGTAGTATCACATATTGCTAAGGCTAACCTTGGGTATAGTTGGTCGTGTGGTTTGAGGCAGTGATGGGATCAGGACAGGATAATGAGAACAAGCCATCCTCCTTGAAAACAAAGGCCAGAGACGCCCAGCCGAATATCGTCCCTCCAAAAATGATCAACTCAAAAAAACATGCAGTCAGTGTCGCCAGCGTTCTCGCATTGGATGGGCAGCATGTCTTCCTGTCCTGAACATCAAAGAGAAATCTTTTACACACAATCTATATCTAACTAATTACAACATATCAGGTTTTTACATGCAGCCTTAAACAATAGCAGCGCAGTTTATGATCAGGTACTTCGAGTAATTAGATTTTAACTTATGATGGCTATCTTTGGGAAGTTATGCATGGATCACCTTGTTAGATTAACCCTTGAGCGACACTACTTTGCAGTATAGAACACGGACACACTCTCCGTTGTTTATATTGATAGTTTGACGTAGAAGAAACCTTGGAACACGTACAGATGTGTATGGAGTTAAGTTAATTCACAGACTTATTTTGCCAATTGATGTAAATATTTGGATTGAAGGGTGTGACGACAGGGACCGCCTGTATGTTACAACCTACGAGAACCAGCCTCCGGTGTCGAGTTATATAAGAACTTACTTCAATAGTGACTTGTATCAAACCGCAGAACAAAACTTTAAAGTGCATCAAGACCTGGCAAATAGATGATGGACTAAACACAATGTAAGGTTGTCCTGATATGACAGCGACCCAAGTTATGGTTTGAATACTAACGAGCCTTATAGAGTAGAAACCCATATACCCTGGACCCATTGCATCCTTACTTGGCCAAACATTTATATACCAACGCAATGAGTAGTGTATCTTTCAGGTAGGATACATGGTTGTAATCAGATACATCTCATGTTGGATAAACTTTGAATGCAATCTATATTGGCAACTAAAGTATTGACTAGCTATAGCAAGTTGAAATCTAAACGTCGTTGGGCGTTTGCTTCCGATTTATGTTTCAGGTACAAAGTGTAAGTGACACAAAGTATCTCCATATAGTTCATCACCTAGAAATAGGAATAACATTCATACAAGGAGCAGTACAGGTGTTAACAGTCTAAGTAAAGTAGTAAAAGTGGCCCATAAAGCCTTGCTGAAGTGGTTAAGAGACCTACCTGAGTGGGGACCTCGTCGACCTGTGCTGGAGTCATGTCGTAGGATCAGAGTCTGACCAAGGTGTAGATGGGACCATGCAGATGTGGATGACGCACTGCTCTGACGTGCATCACTGTCATGTCATTGGTAACATCCCTCCTTGTCAGAATGGATCTGAGCGTCTGTGAACTGCTAGACTTGTCCCTCACCCTGAGGTTACATATTATTCTCGTTGGAAGTACGAGTGGCCCCAGGTTTACCCATAATAATCAATCCTTTTGCACAAATTTGCCTTTCTTCCATTTTGAAACTAAATTCTTTCAAATAACCTCTGAAATTTTGAGAATAGAAGCAGCTCTGATATATCTGTAACTACTGTATCAAGAGCAGTGTTCTGTCACTTGACAATAACACCTACATGACATATATGGATGTTTCCAGAGCTAGATGACAACAATTTTCGCTTCGCGAAAATCTCTATGTCGATATGATTTATATAGTAGTTCAGTATGCCTGGTATCTTATTCCCGCTACTGGTACTGTATCCGATAATAACGGAAAGACATAGAATAGAAATAGAGAAGTGTTAAACTCATAGTCTCAGGGAAATCTAACTACTTTCTTTAAAAAAATTATAGAGCCTGGTTACTATTATTTTACAGATAAAGTTGACCCTGAAGACCAGTGATATATAAATTTACTGAATCTTTGTTCTGGGCCTTAGGTACAACTGTTTATTACAATTTTAAAGGCGCGTTGCGCATATTGTTGCATTATATGAAACAACTTTGTTATACATATGGTTAAATATGATAAGGTTAATTAACACCAGATATAAAAGTAAGTTTTTACAAATACAATTAGGTTAATTAGAACACCTTGACATATATAACTAACACGTGTTGATGTTAATGACTAACACAGAAGATGGCAAATATGGATACAACTTATTGAGTTTTACACTTATATATAAACAATAAGATGAATTTGAGAACAAATTAGATAAACTGAATATATATACATATCAAGTATAAGAAATTTATCCAATTAATCCAATGAATAATTTAGTTGAATATATAATTATATAGAACGACCTGACCATGCTGTACATGCTACAAAACGAGATGGGGAATTCTCATCGAGTTTTGTAGCATGTACAAGCATGGTAGGTCGTTATATATTTATTATATACCCAAAATTTATAAAATCTTACCATGTATTGACTTAGAAGACTTGTCTAGTCTAAGCCCACACACTGCTGATGGTTCAGCGTGGTCAGTATAACAGTGTTCTGCACAGGGTTCAGTATACAATTTATACTGCACATTTAGCAGCAGTACGTAATTATTAAATATATTGTATGGGTATATAATAAAAGTTAATACTGGATTGATGTAATTAAAAACAGATAGCTAAGGAATAAAAAAATAAAAAAATAATTTAGAATAAAAAATGATGATAACAAATAGATAAAATAGAAAAAAAACGTGGAGTGCCTTGTAGCAGGTATTATGGTCCAGCACTGACTGCCACTCGAATTTCCATGCCAATTCAAAGATGTTTACTGTGTACAATAAATAGTCCTTAATATATATATGTAATCTTGCCAGATCACCATTCCTCAGTAGCTGATACATCCCCCTGATAGTTAGCTGCTCACCACTCTGCTTGTGTGATATAGACGGGTACCATCTCGTCGGGGCTCAGCACCATTGTTCCATCTGCTGCCCCCATGAATCTGACAGTGTCTTTCCTCTTCTTTGCTATGCAGAGTTTACCATGCTTTGGTATGTAGTCTGACACTTTCAGGACCTTCTTGCTGTTTGCTTTAATCATTAGAAGCACTGTGGTATCATAGTTGCTTGATCTGTTGCCAGCCATCACAACAGTGTAGCCCTCATCTCTGCCACTCTGCCTTCCATAACCATCCTCCTTATTCACCTTCAGCACCTCTATCACCTTCTCCCACCCTGAGGCTGCATTGAGTAAGGCTGTGTTGTTGTCAGCCTTGTCAGTGAAGGGTGGTGCTCATCATCATTGTCCTCTAATTCGCTTCTCCATTTTTCAGCCATCTCTGTGAAGTTTGGGTTACCCAACCTAGCCAAACCTTGTTGTAGCCTCCTGGCTTGGCCACGTGGTATGTCCAGCTTTTTTTATCATTATTCAAGAAACATCATTAACGCCTACGGACATTCGCCGTATTGGCGTTCTTCCATGAAAGAGTCACAAAGAGCATTACAAAGATGTCACAGGACAACATGAAGACAAATTGACATACATGGTCTTGTTCTCAAGACATATTGACATCCATGCAGACTACTAACTTATATTTTCACTTCAATAAAAAGATTTAACAAAATTCCAGATTATTATCCTCTCAGAGACTACGATATTGTTATTGTGACACGTACCTGTTATATTATAGTTCTAAGGTTCCATTTAATAACTCTTCCTTAACTTTCATTTTAGATAAGTCACCCCTTGGTAGGTTTTGTGTTTCCTTTGTTAAGGAATTCCATAATACTGTAGCGGTCCACTAGTTCTAATCTGTTTTCCTCACTACCCAATATTAGATTGGTCTATCTGGTGGAGTGTGACGAGCGCTACCCTATGAGGTTTCCCACATAGGTTGGTTCAGTTCACTTTCAGAATGTAAAGGAGATGTGGGATCCCTACAATGTATACAAGCCTACAGACACAAAACCAGACTTGGAACAGTTCAGGTATCATTGGATGTTTATTCCACCTGATTCAAAGCAGTGTACAGCCACCTACCAGGGAATGTCCTAGTTAGCGTAAGGTAAGAGGATCTGTTCCATCAACCGCTGAAAGGTCTCATGGAGAAACCTAACCAGTCTGTGAGGCTCCAAGCGGTTTGCTCGATGCAGAGGAACGTACAAGTAACCTGTTGACCTGCTGCAGACTCAGCCTATATATATACTGACTGAGTTACGTAATGCGAGCAACCCCATAGTATTTGCATACACGGGTCCACCAGCCTTACTGCACAGCAGGGATCAACACTCACATCAGCAAACCAACCACTGCTCGACTACCCTGGCCCCTACATCATATTTCCCTCATATAAAGGAGACTTCCTGTATTTGGCACTATTAGGTATTTATATCTTCTCGTTTTGTCTTGTGACTTGATCTCTTATATTAACTAAATTATCTTTTGATTCGCTTTTCCACTTTATTAGGGATACAATATGACTGGCTCTTCTGAGGTTCATTTCTCTAATATTACATTTCTATTTACTAGGGATTGAATCTTGTTTTTCTGTTGCAAGTTCCATTTTTAATGTACAAAATCTTAATATTCAACTATAGGAATCATCATATGCTTGACAATACTCTGTGATGCTTTTTCACTTAGACAATACCTAATTTTCATAAAACAAAAGAGTTTCATATTAAATTCTGACATCTCTGGTCGTCAAAATAACAAGTATATCATAGTCTCCATACTCCTTTCGGGATAACACTTTCGTGGTCTTTCTTTTCAGAACGACCAACTCGCCCATGCCATGAATTCACAGTCGCGGCCTGGTTTGTGGGATTCTTCACTGTTTTTGTCTATCATAATGAAGTGTGTGTAAGCATGCGGTGCACACAGGCCCTTGCCAGGGGTGTGGCCGGTTTGAATGGATGGCGAGCACCGGAGGGGGGGGGAGTCTTGACCAGGTTGAGGTCAACCACTGCACCCTCTCCCATTCCCCATTTAAACCTTTATGTATATTATATACCTCCATATACATGAAAGAATAGCTCATTTCCTATGAACTAAGAAAAGGACTTCCACCTCTTTGAATCTTATATTTACTTTATATAGATTTCGGTTTTAACTCAAGCAGTAGTGTGATTAAGGATGACATGGGGCTGACTTCAAAGTCTCAATTTTCTTGTCATTTACACCAAATACCTTACCTAGATTGGGAAGTACGTACATTTTGTTATACATTTGCTTATAACCACTTTTCAATAAAATAAACGCCATGATTGTCACGTGACCCGCATGGTTGGTCAGTGGTAGTCTTCAAACTGTAATTCTAAAGATTTATATTGGTGGTATTGGTGGTGGTAGCAATGGTTGCGTTGTTGGATAGCATTTACGTTATATAAAAATCAGAGAATCCAACCTTCCATTTAGATCGAGGTCTAATAGAATACTGTATGGCTATAAACATGTGAATAAGACTAAGATTCATTTGCTTACTAACCCATGGTACCATCCACTAAAGTACTATTCAATAATAAACCTACGCGTGATGTAATTAAAAATGAACTAATTTTCTTTTGAGTATATTAACGCTCAAGTAATTATGATTTCACGCTCAAGTGGTTATAACGTTACGTTACGCCAACAAGTTTCTTCTGTTATCTTTTAGTGCATCAGGTATCAAACGGAGCGTTTTTTTAGTCCAAATTATAAATCTTTAGAACATTGAGGAAAAATAAACATTCAGGACAAAGTTAAAAAAAAGTTCTTTCGTTCGCTCTCTCACTTAGATAATAGCGTTGGAAAAATTGTTCAAGAACAAAGTTAGTTGTCAATATGAAACATTGAAAAGATATTGCTATGCATAGATAAAGATGATAAAAATGAAGAGTTTGGGTCCTCTCAAATATGTACATTTGTTTCTTTTGGTCTGCGGTTCTGCAGACATGGGAAAGTATTTCCCGCAAAGACTCAGACAATACATATATTGTCACTGCTGTCTGCAACTTTTTCTCTCTTCCATCGTACACGGGGTTTTATATATGTGAATCCCATATAAAAAGAAATACGCCTCATATGATTATTCCCACTTGTAAGTCGCGTGTTCCTTAGCCGCAATAATGCAATGGAGATTTATGAGGAGTTGTTGGGAAAACCGGTTATGCTAAGATAACAAAACACGTATTATTCTCATCTGACTTGTCTGCTGTGCTAGATAGTTTTTTGTGTACATATGTTATTGACCTCGGGATATATATTTTTTTAATGTTTTAGCGACGTAGGTGGCAGAGAATCCTTACCATTCCTGATAGTGACAGACCCAGCCGCCCAGCTGCAGTACTGGGAAACACTTCCGTCACGCCTCCAGGAATCTATATGTTGACGTTTGTAGAATAGTTTCGCATCCATAACACGTTAACAATACAGGATACATAAGTAGGCTATTACACCACTCGTTCATTAATTATGGAGTTATATAGTATAGGCTATAGCGCCTAGGGTAAGTTGAGCATTGGTCATGGATGAAGGAGAATAAACTGAATGCTATGGACTATGGAGGAGTGTAAGGGAACTCAAGCCATACTGGCATTGCACTGCTGAGGGAATGGAGTTAAAGCCTTGACCAAACACAACGTCACGGTCCGTGCCCTTCTTGTACGCATGACGGATCGTCCAGGGACCATCCTGTTTACCGGACAACTTATCTCTATCCACAGTAGTTCATATTGTTGCCACGCGCGCCGCTCCCGTATGGATGGTGTCTGAGCGCGCCGCATTTTTCTCCTCAGTGTTCGTGAGGGGAGACTGTAAATTAACCCTTGCTGCCCTTTCTTCCCTGAAATTCGAGAATATCATAAGCATTACCACTGAGTAAAATGATAGTCATGTATTAACACACTTCCTAATTTGGTATGTGTGGACGATGCATCCACAATAGGCCTTATGATACACTACACTGCACTCTTTCTAGTCTAAAGTTGTAACAATAGAACATATGATTGAATAACACAAATTCCAAATGATTAGCGGTGGGAAAATTTACCTGAATTGAGAATACGCTCAAGTAAAGGGAACCTAATTTAATTTTTGAACAAATCCACGGTGTTGAAATCCTCTCTCATATTATGCTTCCCGAAGAAGGCACTAGAAATAATAAAATTTTCAGTTTTACTTTCTATCCTCCAAAATTCATCTATTCACTGAAACTGACTCCCTATGAATAATCAATAACGTAATGCACCAAGGTACATGTACATGTTATTATTATATACCTATGGCTGTATCAAGTGCGTATACTGCCCGCTCCTACCCATGGCGTATTTATACCCGTACGGCACACTGTCCCGTACGGGGTATGTGATCACGTGACTAGATAAAATATCGCCATTTTTAGGTATATAATAATACGAAAACGGGCTGACTATCTTCGTACATCAAAATACTTGGTAAAATTATTGATCACATACATCCCTCTGCCTCCGGCATCGGGATGTATGTGATCAATAATTTCACCGCGTATTTTTGACGTACGAAGATAGTAAGCCAGTTTCCGTATAATACGATCTCAGGGGAAAACAGTGTGCGACAAACACTCAAAGTAATTTTTCGCTGAAGAGTCATCCATCAGAGGACAGCTTTAGCATCACTGATCTGATGACAGATTTGACAGATGTGACGGTTTTATGTAAGTAAAGGTCTATATATGGACCACAGCTGCACTGAAACGGCAAACACATGACCAGCCGCTACCTCAAGGCAGGGAGACTAACCAAACCTTTCCGTCGCATATTGCCTCGATCAAATCCTATATTGATAAGGAAGGACGCGAACATTAGTGAATGTGGTTCTGAATTTATCCCAGTGAAATTATAACCATTTTGCACTCGCAAAATAAATTTTTCCACCGCATAGATTGCCATCTTGTCATCTAGTTATTAACGGCTACATTCACTGCTGGTTCGCCATTTTAGACATAGCGTTCCGGAAATACTCTCTGTAGAGGCTCAGTTATTTGTTTTTTGTGATGCCATTCAACATCTTTTTGAGTAACTTTCCTACTGCTCAAGGAGGGATTTAGTACTTCTTATGTCAAGTGAATAACAAAAAGAATACAAGGGACGGGATAAATTATAATAAACAGATCTATAGTAAGGCCGTAAAGGTAATCGGTAATTTCTTGTTTTGTCCGGAAGATGCATAATTCAGATCTCTGCTCAGTCGATATCAAACACTGTAAGTTCCGAGAATTCTGAAAAGCACGTAGAGACAACCTTTTGGCTTATAAAGGTAGATAGAGCTTAAGCTGGACGGTGGACGTGGGCGCCATTGAAGGAAGGGGCTGAGACGCCATCTATATGCAGAGACTCTCATACAGATACTGGACGTAGGGGTATACACTTAATTCGGCCAATCGTTTTACAATATCCAGCTGGATTGTATGCTAGTGAATTAAACGAATATATAGTATCTGTGTGAGGCACAATTATCTTTGAATGTCTGTATGCATTATGGCCAATTTATGCACACGAGAGAGGGCCACACTCTCCAGCCACCTCTCCCTCTCCTCCACATTCCTGAGAGGTCACATGGTCTTCAATGTCCCTTCACTTCACAACGAAAAAAAATGGACTAGGAACGCACCCACCAACCCTTTTTCCAAAACTTTTCCCCTCAACTCTCTCCCCACACTCGTTTCAGTAATACATGGACTCATACAACTCCATCAACTACTTCAGTCGTAATCCATTCTCTTGAAAATATCTAGGGGAAAAAACCTCCTTATGCATGCCTAAAGCATCTATCTTGGGATATTCTATAGTTCAAAAATTTCATACATCCCGACGTTAATCCTGAATAGACACGAAAGTAAGCATAGGTCACGTGACCTCTAACAGCTGGACCAACCCTTACTCCTGGCCTAGAAAGGTGAAATGTTAAAGCGTTTAGGACATACCTAGTATTCCCCTGATTACTAAAGTGCAAGGCTACTGAGTATTGCAGTTTAGGGCATGTGTCCTCTATGTATTCTAGTTATTGACAACTGTAAAGTAATTGGAAACATAGGTTTTAAAAGCACAGAATGGATTGTGAGACTACTGTGCTTTGTTTGGTTATATATTGCTATGCCTAATTTCTGTAAACAGTAATTTAAAAGCATATCGATTTATTCATCAATCCCTGCTTTCAGTAGATTATTATTCGGACTATATCGCCTTATGTTTCTGTTTAGCATGCTCTCTTGCACTTTGAAGCATTGAAATATTTAAAACTAAGTCCACCTCTGGGACTCCGGGACGAGTCTGGTATGTAAACCAGCATTCTTATGATGCGAAGATCTGATGTTTACTTCAAAGTAATCCATATTGTTTGATGTGTATATTTGCTTGTAATATTTCTGTTTGTTTTCAATTACTATCTTTTTGTTTTGTTTCGATAACTTTATTCAGCAAGTTTTCAAAGAAATCTGTAATCTTTCTTCCGATCAGTTATTCCAACACAACCTTAGAGACCTAAGTTGACTTATCATTATGGAAATATATTGTTGTTTAGAACGCTAAGTTAAGAACTGCCTGGCACAATTGGTAAGAAATTAAAGATGAAGCTTTAGCGAGGCTGACAAGCGCACACATTGCCTGCTGGAGATGATCGATTCTTCTCCCTATTCAGTCTACATACAAAGAACCATCCTCCATTTCAGGGATAGAGTGCCACAGGTGCAAATAGCCGGAGTGGGATGCGCAATTAGATGAAGTTGAATGCTAATACTTAATGGGAATGAATCCAAGCAGTACCTGTACAGTCGTTTACATACGTTGATGGCTAGGGCAATTAACTGTGGATGATCCAGTAGTATACATACTTTCGCAGGCGGAAATATTGTATATGTATGTATCACTGGCCTACTTCTGTGGATATCCACTTGAAGGAACATTTACACGATCTACAAGGATATTAAAACCAATAGTGTAATTTTACTTCATATATTCTATTTTTTAATGAACTCAACAAAAGTGCACAAGGTTTTGTCAAATCCCTCTATAACCATTTTACAGACTCCTAGATACAGACAGAGGTCTCGATACAAGTATATTTATATGTACACGGTGATATGTTGTACGAGGGAGATGTATACATCGCCCTGAGGTAAATGATTATATAGATTACATCTCATTCAGAATTAAGTCGCGGGTCCTCAATGATTCCGAAATTTGATCCAGCTAGTGATCCAATAGTGATCTATAGTTAGAACGAAGAACTGATAGAATGAATTCACTCAGCTTGAAGTTGTGAAAGACAAGATTTGAACTGTGACAGTTTGGCCGAGGAACTAAAGGCATCAGAAATTATTCTTGTAGCATCTGTCTAAATGGTCCCTTATCAGAAATTATTCAACTACTTCTTCCATGGTATCTAAGCAATAAAGCATTAAAGACACTTCAAATACTAAAAACAATGGTTGCCGGTTGATAGGAATATTCTTTCCAATATGTATATCATTGGACACGTTGCACTGTGGATAGAGATAAAGTGAAATACTACAATGTGCTACCTTGCCGGTACCAAGGTGAGAAACATCGTTAATAAGCATTTTATAAGAAAAGCATGTAGGCATTAAAGGTACAAGCTGATATTTGTTTAGTCATTCATATACATTTTAATTCATTTCACCAACTGTAGCTATATTCATAGGTAGTAAACAATTTGCATCCAGTGTTATTCTAAACTGATTCTAGAAAATAACTATTCTCATGCGTTTGATTAGACAACATACCCTGACAGGTTCATATCTAAATAAACATATCAAGAATTAAACACTTAAGCACGAGTACGATCAAATATGAAGGGAAAAGAAAATAGTCGAACGTATATCAGAACATGTTCTCGTCGGTCAAGTGCCGGGTCAAGTGCTGTTAATCTCTAAATGTCTAATCTCTAATTATCTTATAAATATTGACACAGGCAATGATAAATCAATGTGGATGAAACATGATTGAAATCTATATGCATGTATAAGCAAATATAACCTTTCGTGGTAAAAGCCAGATTTTACACGATTAGAAATATTGATATTTGTGTTTGGTTAACTATCATATTTCCTTCATGCATGTTCAACAGAAACCCCGAAATTGCTGATCAAATTGAGTGTAGTGCATATTTCAGAAAAGGAAAGCTTCCTTCTGGTCTTTAATCGCTGTCCACGTAACACAAGGGCGGGCTTAAAATGGCGAGGTTGATATCGTAGTTATAACGTGGTCCTACTGAGTGATCGGATCCTGTGTGATTACACGATCCTAACCGCCCGCAGGAATTGGTTTATCCGAGCCAGGGGTTTCCTAATCCTCTTCACTCTAGCCATGCTTTCTGATACGTATCCAGCTGTGTATAGGGGATCTTTCCTGTGAAGTGAGTACTACAGCCCGCCTTAGGTACGTGGCTCTTTAAGTCGAGTTAAACCATACCGCAGTGCCGGACGTACATAAACACGATCAGTCCTTTGTGTTTGTTCCCATACTCCGAGGAGTCAGGATCTTTTCTTAACATGTCCGACTGGAAGGAGCTGCGTTTCCAAGACATGGATCGAGTAGCAATTCAATTGGTCCTTTGAGTGCTGTTTGATACCAACCTTCAAATTTATCATCGGACTGACGTCTGTATCGGTGGCCTTCGAAGTGATCAATAACGGCCCGTGCTATTCACTACGTGACTGGTATAAATAATAGTACAGTCTCTGCCAGCTCTGGATACCATGGGTCTACTTGGTGATATATTGAAGCAATCACAGCAGGTTGGCTCTGCTATGCATGTGCGACAGCAGCACAAAAAGGATTCCAGTATAACATTTACCATTGATAAAATAGCCATTGCGAACAAAGCGCCTCTCTCCCGACCTCCTCCAAGGAAGGAGGCATGGGGCCACAGCGACCTGAGTCCAGTCGCTCCGCCAGAGGAACAGGAATACTCGAAGGTGTCCGAAAAGCAAACCAGTCAATGCAGACCAGTGCGGGTTTCTACCAACAGAGCAAACCGTAAGGTAGAGATGATGAAGGAACTCGGACTTACACGGGAAGACCTTGCAGAGAGACCGTTCGACTCTGATGATAGTGACACGCCATTGGATACAACTGGTGAGGAGACGAAGAAACCCAATGCTCTGTTTGTGAAAGCCAAGCTAAAGGTGCCCCGTGAAACGAGCGCCAGGTTGAAGAGAGCTTCCTCAGAAAGGAAACTACAAGGATGCAGCCCACAGCCTACCAGACATCCTCTGAAGAGGGCTGCTTCTGAGAGGAAGCTTCTTGGATCTGCCAACAGCGGAACACCATTAAGAGGTGCCAGTGAACAAAGCCTAGCAGCAAGAAGGAAATCCGGAGAAGACATGCAGCTCTTGAGGATCCTTGTACCAGCGCCGAGGAGGGCTTCCTCCCCCAAACTCACTTCTTCGCATCCCACCCCAACGCTATCCGCGAGGGCTTATATATCAGCCATCAAGTCCAGCAAGGAGAAGGTGACTATTGAGGATCTACTGGTGGCCTCCACCGGCACAGAACCCGGGCCCCGAGGAGGGAAGGAGGAAGAGGAGAAGTCAGAGGAGGATAGTCAGGAGGAGAGAAAGGATGTGGCAAGGCCCAAGAGGCCACCACCAATGGGGCTGAACCGTTTTGACAAGGATGACCCAAGGCGTAAGTTCTACAGGCGGATTAAATGGAAGAAGAAGTCACTGGTCGATTACGACCAGCTTCTTCCGAGAACAAACTTCTATAGTTGCCATGACAGGGTGCTGGCGGCTGCGGGTTATGATCCACAGACGATGAAGCCATTGAGGGGCACCACGCCCATGACGAAGGACATCAAACAGAGAGAGGAAAAGAACAACACGGTGGATCCCTCACAGGCCACAACGCCAAAGCCTTCTCAATACCATCGAAGGCAGTCCCTGGCCATCATCGCAGAGGACCCTATTGATGATGAGTATGGCAGGAATGACTCCTTCATCGTCCGATACAAACCGATATTGGACTATCTAAAACTGGTCAGGAACAAACCAGAGGATTACCTCAGTTTGAAGAAGAAGGTATGTGTAGTTTCTGAGGATGATTGGCTTGCGGCTGCTTGTGATGCATTTTCGAAAGGTCATCAGCGAAAGGATGCCGGTAATTTAGTGATCCAGGCTGCGTATGAACTGGGAGGTAAGGCCAGCCATCCCTTGTTTACTAAATACGAAAAGGAGGAGAATCTAAAAGCAGCAAAGAGTCTGGCAGCCAGGCCCAACACGCCGAAAAAGAAAGGACTAGGTTATATCCGCGAACTCATGAGGACTATATCTCAAGGTAGGGGCCTGACTGATCCAAAAGACCAAAAGAACAAAGGACCCATTGTGGATGGGTTGGGACAAATGGAAGGGAAGTGGGTCAAGGCCGAGATTTTTTCACGTGCACTGACGACTGCGCAGCTCGTGCGAGCACGTGATGCGGCCTTGCGTGAGTTGGGAGAGGAGTCTGTTAGCATCAGGCGTTGGTGGGAGGCCAACAAGGATTGCCAATATTTACGTGTAAAATACCTAAAATCCAATGCACAAGTAAACGACGAACAAACATCACCCAGTGACCAGGACTCGTTATTAAGTGAATTGTAATATAATCGGGATTGATTTATATTCTTTCATTATTAGGTTGTTGTGAAGAGATTGCAGACTCCAATCTACTTGTATTGCACATTGATGCTTTTAATCTATTCAAAATACCGTTATGAGAATCTCATTTTGAGTTATTCTTGAAACTATGCTGCTATTCCCGCGTTATATTTAGGAATAATCTTTATAAGGGTATTTTTGTATTGCGATTGATCTTTACTGGTCGCTGACATCTCTCAATGTAACATATGTCACATCACAATGTCACAGAGAATATTTCATCATATTGTGCTATAAAACTCCGACATTTAACATGGAATAAAGTGCCCATAAGCCTTACTTCATCTTCTGATAAGACGATGTTATTTGATATACATGTATTTCATAACCACTTGGAACTATACCAAGTCCACAGTTCATATCAGGATTGCAATTCACAAAAGAAATGATTGGTACAAAACAGCATTTGTGGACAATTGAACCTTAACGGGTTTACCTCGAATAGGCAACTAGGCTATAAAATCAACAGTCGATTCCATCTTTAACAGTAGGAGGTCCTTACCTCAATTTATCAGTGATGTGGACCGATTCCCAGTATCATGCAAAGACACGTGAAGCCTATTATAGAGTACGAAATGCATCAAGTCTTTACCACCTTTCCGCTGTTTGGTCTGTCTCAACGCATCATTCGTATTCAGTGGTTGGGATCTCAAGGCTGTTAAGGCCGACCGCATCTAGGTCTTCCGAGGATGGCGAGCGCAGGCGGACGGGAATAAGCAACCATTAGAAATAGTCATTCAGAAATAAATTGCACCCAAATCATCATCATATATTCATAAACTTTACAACCAGTTGTCGGCTATTAGTGCCAACAGGAATCATTCTGGCTGACGCCTCTACACTTCCACATTTAAAGAGCCAAAGGTTTCCTAAATATTTCCTCTTACAATTGCAACTCGACAGAAATCGTCAAGAATTGAAAATACATAAATTACCTATTTTCCGAAAAAGTAGATTTCCTATGGTCTTTTATAAGCAGAATTCTACAGATGTGACAATGCCATATTTTAGACAATGCCATTTTGGCGTGCAGTCCTGTGTCTTTTGATAAAACATCTCATAATGGTATGCAGAAGCTACCTGATAATTCTTCTATAGCCTGCGGGAGTTATTCATTTAAAATCATCCTCCGATAGTACTTCACCTGTGCTGTCTCATCTTTTCTCTGTCGCTCTCCATACACCTCATTGGTTTTCTGTCTAAGTTTCCATTTCCAAACTTTTCAAACCATAATACTACACTGCGTTTCCTTTATACCAGTCCGACATTGTCGTACCAGTCACCACCTTCTGAGAGACCCCCCACCCCCGACGCATAATGCAGGTATTGTACCACCTGAGCCCCTCGTTGATTTCTGACGCTGCATATAAAGAGAGAGGAGCAGATGGCCAGTGTACTAGGAATACCCAACACCCCAGCCTCTCCCGGCGGCTGAGTCACTTGGCATTGGTCAATAGTTGGCGCACACGTCTGTACTGCGGTGTCTTCTTTTAGCAACCAATAGAACGGAATTCTACTCAACTCACATATACCTGCCAAGGCAACCGTCGGTATTGGATGTCTACCTTATAATTGTTAGTGTCACCTGGATGAATATTAACTTCCTCCTGCAGTGATATCCCATGGCAGGGATTGCAATGATCAGGTAAGAGTATCCTTGTATTTAATTTCCTGTGCTAATTCATGTCTTAAGGGACCAATTGGTTTCCTATGAAAAGTCTAGATGTGTCCTCAATATATAATGCTTATATAAGATACATTATGGTGGACATATTACGGTTGGACAATAATATCAAGAGGCGTCACGAGTTTGAGTCTGTGTTTATCTATGCCACGCATTTTGTTGGCTCCATAATTTCACGAGGCGAAGACGAGTGACATTACGGAGCCAACAATATGTGTGGCATAAATAAGCTCAGACTCAAACGAGTGGCGTCTAGATTTTATCTTACCCCATTTCCATATTTTTTTCAGTATCAGAAAGTAGTGGCATAAACAACACTTTATGTCACACCCGTGACATAAACAAATCCCATGTTAAGCCTATGGCGTTTTTTATTAGGGGTAGGATAATATTTGAATACTCGTTGTTTTCATTCCTTGAGTGACCGTATCCGTCAAATTCTATGGTTGAAACAGGTCATACGTTCGAATCTATATTACTCTCCAACTAAAGCAAGTTGTCTCTCAATTGCCTGGCATATTGTTGTTGCACGCTGAGCATTCAATTCTGAATTGTCGACTGCACTATTACAAGCGATTTCCATTCTTTGCAGACAAACGATCGCTGCTACATAATTGATATTCGTGACACCCCAGACAGATTTTCCGTCGAGATACTATCAAACCAAACTTTCCTTTAAAGTATTCACTACTTTGGAAACAAAAACAGAATTGATTTAAGAGGGGCACACAATGTGTCAAAACCTGGCTACTTTCTAAAACTATAACTAAAAGTAATTGACTCTAGAATTGACACGCTAATACTGACAGCTATATGAGTTTCATCCCCACTATTGTCTCTCATTGTTCAGTCAATGAGATGTAAATCCCCTAGAATTAATTTGGCAGAACACGGCCGATTTAAAAAGAAGAAGAAAGGGAAAGGTCCCATGTATTGTACAAATTCGTCTAGGCACTATGAACAATAATCACCGCAATGTTGCGGTGGGAGTGATATCTGTTCATATCGTATGGTAACCATAAGCAGGGTAAGACTGAGATTGAGGGTAGGGCTGGGTTCAGGAGGAGTGTACAGATGGGGGCCAGTTGGCCTTCGCACCTGAAGGTGAGTAGGGCGCGCCTGGTGTGGCATGGAGTGGTCGCCGCTGTGTTTCTCAGCCTGGTCAATTATGCAGGCGGGGAGGCGTGCATCTCCGGACGCTCATCGATGGAGGCGTCACCAGACCCGGGAGCAGAATCCTCCTCCAGTGGTAGGTTCACACGGAGGTTCCAATAGCAAACTACTCCTTTCTTATATATTGAATGTTTACCTAAAGATGAAAAGAGGCATGTGTCAAAGGTTGTTTAAAACATATTAAGTAATATATTCCTATTCGTTATATAAATATATATATATATATATATATATATATATATATATATATATATATATATATATATAGAATTGTCATATTGACAATTGTTCATGTTGCAAGAACTTCATTCATGTAAAATAGTTAAAGTTGTAGCGAATCTATTTAGCCTTTTATCTATTAGCAACCAAGTATGGTTTCGCACTTATTAGTCATGTAAACCTATATATTGTTACTTCACAAAACGCATTCAGCCAACTCAGTTGTTAGCTTAATAAAGAAGAGGAATTCGTTGTTCGGGTCAATTTTCCTTTTGATTTTAGTATTCTCATCACGTTTTTCACGTGTTGATGAAGTCGTGGAGGATTATTTACACTTAGTGAAGTCTGATGCGTCCGTCGTCTTCCTCCATGGTTACCGAAACGGTATGGGCTCATTCTACTGTGATTTTATCCCAAATTAATCAATTTCTCTTAAATCGGGATGAACAGCATTTGCTTTGGTCACGGCATTATTACGTTATACTCAATGTTTGACACGTTAAGTTTACTTCAAAATCGTTGTTTATCAGCGTACTAATAATCTCACTCCTTACAAGTGAGAAATATATAAATTTCATTGTTAAAATTCATAAAGCGAATGGTGAATTTGTTACTAATTTTGAATGGAATGCTGTTCACGTGAGTGTCCATATAGTCTATCATAATGGAAATACCAATCTTAATTAAACCAATATACGTTGAAATAAATTTCAAATATTGATATATTCTTATTCTATATTTTTTTACGCATGGCATAGGGGAAGTGTGTTAATTGGCATGGCTGTGATAGGCATACAACTAATTCATTGTTCTGCTAGGGTCTATTCCCAAAGCTCCCTGTACATTGTCATTTTCGCTATCTATCTTTCTCAAGCTCTAGAGTAAATGAATGAAAATGAAACTCAGAAAACATATACTGATAGGAATCAACTAATGTCTGTTGATATTTATTATCTCTAATCAGTATAAGATAAATAAATCCACTGGTCTAACCTTCCGCCTTCTGTTACAATAGGGCCCGAAGCAGACGCTGTGAAATCAGCTCTTTCCTTACTGGGACTAAAATATGAAGAATACGAGGTTTCTGTTGGTCGAAAACTTGATCTCGTTCCAAACCCTGCATTGGACTCATTCAGCTGTGTTTACATCATAGTCGGCGACGATCGTGTTTTAAGAAGGGTGTTCTCTCCGGTGAGATCCATTTTATGTCACTTTAATTACATGTATGAGGCTTTTTTTTTAAATGGAAGCTCAGTTGTAACTCCATGAACACCTTAAAAGTGTAAATATCTCCATTTTATCATGGTGATCCTATTGCTTGGTTTCTCCTCTACTCCACGAGAATACAATATGCATATGTTTTGAAATCTATAATCATTCACCAGTGAATACATTATGCTACTGGTAGATACATATTTTCATAGAATCTGCAAAGTGTAGTCTATATATTGATTCAAAATTGTATTCTGCTTCGAATTATAGATGTTGTATATTCTCATATTTCAGGCGCGAAAGGGTCTTCGATGTGATTGGTTGATACTGTATTCAAGAGATGATATTGAAATCGTTCAAAGAGAAGTAACTGCAGAGGACCGAGTGACGATAATAGATATCAGTCCCCTCACTAAGGTCACCAATCAGTCCCAGGTAAATGCTTAAAGCCAATGCCCATCTACCGATTCAAATGGGATTCACACGATGGTACAAATGGACCTGAGACTGGTGTACTTCGCGCCTTTGCACCAGTCGGCTACTATTTCCAGCTGGGTACAAAGTTTCAAAGATTGGGGTGTTCTACAGTCTCAGGGTAACATGGCGGCTTCAATTCACCACTGAGACTCACAGATTGGGGGAGAACGTGTGAAATACATTTTTCTCACCAAAATGCTCCTCTGAATTTTAAACCTGTTTAAAGTCCAAATCTCTTGAGATTCTGTTCCTTGTTAGGGCTGATTGTCACCGACAATTGCAAGAGAAAAAGGTTGTCTCAGCGAAAAGGAACCCTGTCATTCACACGAGGAGATTGTGTTGCAGTACCGAATCTCAACAGGATTTGTCTCAGACAAACAGCCTGTGGGGTACGTGAATCCCACCGTGTGAATCCCACTTTAGGAACATTTATGAACCTTTGTCGCCGACAAACGGCCGGTAATTTGTCGCAGGCAACCCATCCTAACGGAGTCTGTAGATGTGGCACAGCTAGGCAAGGCTTCCCACCGATTAGTGAACCACCGCCCTCAGACGTCCTTTTGTCGCCGACAAGTTGTGGTTTAAAAGTTCCAAAATCGGTGGGGATCAGTTTATCAACATGTTGATAAATGTTGTCGCCGACAACAGAACATTGGAAAAGGAGGGTTGATTGGTTGGCCGACAAGGGCCGACGAAGTACCTACAGTAATCGCTTGGTGAGGCTTGTAGGGGGTGCCACACTTGATATCTATGGTTTTTGCCCTCCCGCACCGATTAGTGTACCTCTGTCGGTCAGAAATCGTATTTCAGTCGTTTGGTGTACACTCAAAGACCAACACTTGAAGGCACTGTTCCCAAATCCTAACACAGTCGGCGGGGTGCATAATCGTATATCTGTCGGTAGGTGTAGACTGATTTGCTTAGGACTAATACCCTCTACCCCCTCTCCTCGAGGGTCGCGGGTCGAGCGAGGTATTACATAATTTGCCTGCGATAAGGTGACCGACTCGTATACGATTTGGGGACTAATCGTTCAACCTGAAATCGGTAGATGGACATCGCTATAATATGCATGGTCTTGTTTGATAAACCGCATCTCATTCCTCATGATATTATATTCTGAGAACTATTGCAACAGGTATATCATAACGATATAACTATAGGTTATCATCACGTTTACCTATGTCTAGGATTACCTGCTTTATAAATAAATAGATTAACAGACAGGGTTACGCTGTTTCCCAGTCGTCTAAATGTTCGCTTGGTGACTGTGTGCCTTCTACTCTGTGCCTGTCGGTAGGATCGAATTGCCACTTACAGAAACTCGGGTATCGATCGATGCTCAAGGAGTTCTGCATTGTTTTCCTGCTTACATGTGCGCCATGCATGATGCTTACAGGTTTAGGGTTACCTCCTCGACACATACTTTGTGGGTTTGCGGTGACATTAATTATTGATCCCGTATGCTGTGAGCAAACACGTATCCATCTCAGCCCATATTGGCCGAGGCCAATTATCTGAACAGTCGCACTATTCCCAGAACTACCTTCCTGACATTGCATTTATCACTGCCTCCTAACAGAGCGACACATTATAGATCCATACACGCATATCGCGTTACATTGTAAAATGATTTGTCACCATATGCAATCTGTGATCAATGCGCAGTGAGATCATAATGTGACCATCAGTGTTTACGACACTACGTTCATCATTGAATTTCAGAAAAAGACGCCCTTTCTGTATATTTCCAATTTACTTGTTTTCCCCTTCATATCATTGGACTCTGCGACATTTGTATGGGTTCCATTGCTTGAATGTTAAGACCTTCAGAGCAACACTTTAGTTGGTGAGAAAATAAATAGTACTTTTACAAATACGGTAATTTGATTCCGTGCTCATCAATGGAATGTACGGCGAAGCAGTCAAATTAGAGACATGAACAGTAAACCCGACAACGCCGGACCAGAGAAGATCAGACAAGATCATTCTGCTCTCTTTGTTCCTGTAGGTGTCTCAGAGACGCATGATGCCTTCGTCAAATTGGGATCGGTGAATTTTCATAAGGAAATAATCATCAGATTTTAGTATAACGGGATAGTCCGGTCTTATCTCGTCTAGTCCACTGCACAAAAATTCCTCACATGTTACAAATTGACAATGGCTCTACAAAGCAGGGCATTGTTGTTATTGTGTAATATCAATGATTCTGAACGTTTATTTCATGTATAACTGCATTATTCCAGTTTCGGGCATCTCATGGAGAATGGAGTCGTCATACCGGCTTCGGGGTGTATAGAACTCCCGTGTATGCCCCCGCTCCGCACCCCTCTCTCGGTGTCCCGGCACCGGGGCAGGGTAAAGGTCTCCAGTACCTGGGACAATGGACGGGCCCTGGATCCCTCGGCCTGGCCTTGCAAGTCCCGGAGACTGAAATCAATTTTCATGGGAAGGTATTTAGAGTGACTACAACAGCAGTAAGTTTCTCACACTCTAACGATTGAATGCAAGCAGATTCGAGCCCTGACCTTTATTCTGTATTCAATTGCTGCATTGTTTATCCCTATAAAGATTTCAAGATCACGGGAGAGCACGTAGCTATTGACTCTACTGATGCAGTAATGTGTGTGAAGTTGGCCTGAGGCTATATGTCGGCATTAATTATGGTAATTTCAACAGAAGTGATTTACACAAGGTGTAGCCGGAATTTCATCACTGTAACATCGAAAGGTTTTTATTTAGGTAGGAGTTAAACTTCCGGTAATGTTGGAGTACACAGAATTATCCAAAACTAGATATTGATTTACGACATCATGAAATGTTTTTTATATGACAAACCATATATAAAAAAATTATCAGATCATGACAGCACATTTTGTACCGGGCTTATTGTCCTTCTTCTTGACCATCATTGACCTGCTTAACTGTGATACCAACATTTAAACTTATGTTCTTGTAGCATAGGCCGTTTCAAATCAAGAATGCCCGTACTGGAAGATATGAGGGAATATCCTTCGAAATCCTGAATATGCTCGCAGCAAAGTTGAATTTCAGGTACTTGAGAATATTTTGTAATACGGGATAGCAGAAATGTGTCATTGTCTAAAAACACTAGCTAGAGTGAATATGTTTGTATGTATATTCCTGGCATTGCCTTTCGAATAATCAAATTAGGTTTCTATCAGCTTGCTAATTTTGTTATTGTTCTATTCTAACATGGGCAAATACTGTAGCAAAACCTATTACTGATAGCATTTCGTATAAAGGTTGCATTTGACAGGCGAATTAAAACAACGAGTTACTCCATACACTTAGCAGTATGGTTTTATTGATTTCAGTTATATCATTGTTGAGCCGCTATCGCCTAGTTATGGCACCCTGGAGAATGGTGAATGGAACGGTATGATGCGTCTACTGGTGGATGGGGTAGGTAACGAGGCACCTGATTCATATAGGGTTATTTTCTACCTGATACCCTTAGAGGACAAGAGGATAAGTTGGGATATTTCATAGATACTTAATGTCTATTCAATCTTTTCTATGTATTCGTGAAATTCGTATTCTTATTTGTTCCACCCCATCTAATGTATAGAGATGAACAGGAAACAGTTTGTCCGGATGAGAGGGTTATTGTGTTGAGGATATCTCTATGTACATCACTGAATGAACCTATGTACATGAGTTTAAAAAGGTATAGTGGTAGACCGCTAATTGTACAAATGGCGAACTATATCTAATATTTTTTTAATCATATGGAGACCCCCTGCCCGTACACACACAGCAATTGCACTGTCATAGTCAGTCTTAATTCGACGATAGCATTTGCCTATTACGTCAAAGTTTAGTAAATCGACCAGAGGGCAAGCGCCCCAATGTGGAAACTATCTTGAGTTTTGTGCAGAATTCTAGCACTTATATATTGGTTCTCGGTCTTGTCCAATATCGCCTCAAAGTGAGTTTCAGAAACGGTATATTCTATCATACTAATCACTATTTACATGTATAAAAAAGGTTTGCTTCTGATCATTCTTGCTCATAATTTGCCCTTAGACCACATACATGCGTCTTAATTTAGATCACTGATGTTAGCTCTTGAGCAATACGTATATCACGAGGACATGCTTCCATATCTAAATGCCTTCATATTCGCTGAGGCATCCGTTATTTGATTTGAACGTATGTAAATAGAGGAATCTTTTAGTTGGCCATGGATGTCTGTCTTCCCAACAATGCTAACTTTTGCCGACTATTTCAGGAGGTGGACTTTGGGGTGGCGGCCTTTACCATCTCGGAGCAGCGTAGTAAGGTGGTGGATTTCATGTGGCCTTTCTGGGAGGAGCCGTCTACCTTCCTGGTGGCGGTGATCGTGGACACGACGACCGGGGCCGTCTACCAACCCTTCCGGACGGCCGTCTGGATGTGCCTGCTCGCCACCATCCCCGCCGTCGCCGTCGGGGTGTGGGTTTTTTACCGGAGCGACCCCAACCTGTCCCGCTTCAGGAGAGTCCCCGGTGAGTTTGGCCTGTGCCTGCTCCACGCGGTAGGATCCATTTGGCACCAAGGTAGGTATTCAATGGAGGTTAATTGCCTCGGTTGAAAACCATTCTCTGGGAACTTCCACTATCTGTAATATACACGGCTATGAATAAAACCTTTTAAGACCGGCAAATCTATGCCAAAGGATACTTTCATGGCATTCTTGAGATGAATAATCAAATTTGGGAACATGTTAGAACGATCCGAAGATACCAGACAACAGTGTCGTTCTCATAAATGGTTTGTCGGGTTTTTGCATTGAAAGGATTAAAAAAAGTTGGCATTCATGGTTCAGATTACCTTGCATACAAAAGTTGGTCAATGAAACGGATATTTGGAGCTTGCAATAGATTTTATAATTTGGTTCAAATGAATCTATTACCCATTACCCAGCCTTTGCGGAAAAGTCATAACAAAAACATATTAGGCCCTTGTAATCTTCGTACAGAAGATTCTGCTAACCCAGTCCCGACAGCAATTCAACTTTAACTTCAAAATAGCTTTCGTGAATCTTAATTGGATATTATTCTTTACAGTCAGTCATAATAATCTAAATCATCATTAGTGGGTAGGTGGATAATAAATACAATAATAACTGGGTATATTTTGACGATGTAATATCCTCGCCGTCGCTCCGATATTACTACGCGTCAACTACTAGTTAAAGACCATTATATAAGGATATATCTGATAAATAGATATAATGTAAAAGATTCCAGTCACAAATAATTTGTACGACCAGAAAGGATGTGGTTAACTATGTTAGACCATGGCTTTATGAGCGCGGGAAATCGCGCTCATATACGTCATCTAGAGAGGTTAGAATGCTCACACAGGCTTTCAGCTTACTGAAGAGAATCTAACACTATCAATGTCCCAACTATAAAGGCCTGGTTAAATGAGCAGGGGTCCAGTATCCCAGTCTGACCATACAGGCGCTGTGCCTAGTCACATCTGACTTGGTCTTACATCACAATATTTGGCCCTTATTTGTCCTGAACAAACTGGTTTCTGATTGGACACATTCCCTCCATGCTGCAGAGTCAGCAAACCTGTTTGACCAGTTATTCACTCTTGTGCTTTTAGTGACCACATACCAACCCCCTCCCCCTGCCCACTCCCACTACCACCCCCACCCTACTCTCTGACTTCTTCTACTAACAATCAGAAACTGATGGGACACATTCCCTACATGCCACAGAGCAAGCAAACCTGTTTGACCAGTTATTCACTCTTGTGCAATTAGTGACCACAGACCAACCCCCTCCCCCTGCCCACTCACACCCCCACCCCCACACCTACTCTCTGACTTCTTCTACTAATAATCAGAAACTGATGGGACTTATTCCCTCCATGGCACAGAGTCATCAAACCTGGTTGACCAGTTATTCACCCTTGTGCTTTTAGTGACCACAGACATACACCCTCCCCCTGCCCACTCACACCCCCACCCCTACACTACTCTTTGACTTCTTCTACTAACAATCAGAAACTGATGGGACACATTCCCTACATGGCACAGAGCGAGCAAACCTGTTTGACCAGTTATTCACCCTTGTGCTTTTAGTGACTACAGACACACCCCCTCCCCCTGCCCACTCCCACCCCCACCCCTACACTACTCTCTGACTTCTTCTACTAACAATCAGAAACTGATGGGACACATTCCCTACATGGCAGAGCCAGCAAACCTGTTTGACCAGTTATTCACTCTTGTGCTTTTAGTCACCACAGGCTGATTCAAGACTTGTAAGACTGTTGTGAGACTGTTTTGAGACTGTTGCAAGTCTGTTGCAAGACTGTTGCAAGACTGTTGTAAGACTGCTAAGGCTGATACAAGACAGTTGCAAGACTCTTGCAAGACTGTTATATGACTGTTGTACGACTGTTGTACGACTGTTGTAATACTGTTGCAAGACTGTTGCCAGATTGTTGTAAGACTGTTGTATGACTGTTGCAAGACTGTTGTAAGACTGTTGCAAGACTGTTGTAAGATTGTTGCAAGTCTGTTGCAAGACTGTTGCAAACTGTTGTATATCTGTTGTAAGACTGTAGTAAGGCTGAAACAAGAATTGTAATACTGTTGTATATGGCCAATACAAAACTGTTGCAAGACTGATGCAAGATTCTTGTAAGATGGTCACAAAACCATTGTAAGACTGTTGTAAGACTAATACAAGGCTGTCGTAATACTGGTATGAGACTGTTGTAAGATAGTTGTAAGGCTGATACAAGACTGCTGTATACCTGTTGCAAGACTTGTTAGACTGTTGTAAGGCTGATATGAAACAATTCTTATATAGACCTTACAACAGTCTTACAACAGGCTTACAACAGTCTTGTATCAAACTTACAACAATTTTACAAGAGTCTTGCATCAGTTTTACAACAATCTTACAAGAGTCTTACAAGAGTCTTGCAACAATCTTACAACAGTCTGCAACAGTCTTGCAACAATCTTACAACAGGTGGCGACAGTCTTGCAAAGTCTTATACCAATCTTACAACAGTCTTGCAACAGTCATACAACAGTCTTTAATCAGCCTTACAATAGTCTTGGGTCAGCTTTACAACAATCTTACAACAGTCTGGCAACACTCTTACCACAGTCTTGTAAAAAAACAGTCTTGCAGCAGTCTTGCAACAGTCTTACAAGTCTGGCAACAGTCTTAAAACAGTCTTGTGAAAAAACTTTTAGGGTCATGATATACAACACAAGGTGATCTCTACCCCAGAAAATTGGAATTATTATGTGAGAGTTTATGGTACTTTAGAAGTGCCGCGCTCATCCATTGTAAATGGAAATATCATTAGCTCCTAGTTAGAGTGTGCTTGTACAGAATATAGGTTGCTTAAAGGTTATAATAGTCACATATAAGCTTCCAGCATACTGCAAAAAAATACTATCCCTGCACTATCTGAGTACTACTCACTATGATACTGGGAAAGGAGAAGGTGCCAGTGTCTCAAGGTCTTAATAGCGTGCCCAACTGACCATGACCAATCACTGAAGACTAAAATTCCTGATTGGCCTGCTAGTACTTGATATGTCTGGATCCTGACTAAGGCAGTTGAAGAAATGGCAAGTGGGTTACAGAAACGATCACTAGACTCAATGTAACCCAAAGGTTTCAATTGTTATTCATTTATAATTGCATGCTCAAAGATAAACATACTATTTGCTCCTAGTTAAAATGTAATCGACGGGACCTAGACGTGTGCTTCATAGACAGAAGTACCGCACAGTCAGTCCCCCTGGTGTTTAGATGAGGAAACTATTATCGAGATGGTCATATATCACTAACCAGGAGTGGTCAGGCATATCCACCACTAACTATATTGGAAATTGACGATAATACACATTACACATATAGAAACAATTTGACTAATCTAACAAATGTTAAGACTCTATTCTTTTTTATGCAGACAGTCACTGGGTCCCGGCGGGTAGCGCGTCCCGGGTGCTCTGCGTTCATTGGTGGATATTTGGTGTTATCATAACGACCATCTACTCCGCCAATCTGGTCGCCTTTCTCTCCATAGAGAAGACTTTGCTCCCTGCTAATTCACTAGAGGAGCTTGTAGCTCGGGAGGATATTGGTGCGGTCCTTGAGAAGAAAACTGCCATTGAACAACTGCTAATGGTGGGTGCTTAGATAACGCGAATTCAGAAGGAGATGCCGTAAAATAAAGTGTGTTCACTGGAAAGCATAAATCATACTCGAGGAGGCATATTTTTTATTTCACCCTAAGATTCCAACTGGTGTTATCAATTTGGGAACTTTCTCAACTAAGTCCCAAACTAGACTTTTTTCCGGAGCTAAAATCCTGTTTACAAAAGTAATACATACAGTAAATCTAGCAGTAGCATAATGTTATTAGATCATTCGTCATTGAGTAGAGTGAGCTTTACCAGTATTTCTCTTTACCTTCTCACTTGACCATGCAGTTACTCGGATATAGCATCAGGTGGGGAAATTCACAAGGGACTGGCGCCATCTTGGCTCACTGAACTAATTTCTCACCTGCCCCCTTAGAGCCTTTTAGCTAAGGGTAACAGATCAAACTTGTGAACAGTCTGTGTGTTACCTGTCTCGAATTTATTATAAAAACTATATTTATTATTTTATCAATACCTTGTACCAACGAGTATACTCGTTGCTTATACACACCGTTTCAATGCTCGAATATTTCACCATAATCTTATTATGTTTGATCATGTCTTATCAACATATTTTCCAAAACAGAAATAAAATGTCTTGTTATTTATTCCTCGCTTCCTTATTTAAAGGTTGTACTATGATAGGACAAACTCCACTAGGTGCTACTCTCCTTTGCTGGAGGCAGTGTAAATATTGATTTAGGAACAGCTGATATAGCTTTGCTCTTAAAGATCTTTCCTAGATTGATGTCAGGAGCCCAATCTGGCATGTAATCAACACATGGAAATAATTTTACGTTAAGACTTGCTTTCTTCGACGGCAAACGTGTTTCCTTTTTGTCTTTCTATCCTGTCTGTATTGAATCGTCTACACAACGTTGCCTCTATTTCAAAACTCATTAACATATTTTGTGAGTTTTCCCATTCATATACATTTAATTTGTCTTGTATTAAATCCCATTGCTTGCAAATGGCTGGTATAAAATTAAAGGAATGTATTTACTTTTTCAAAAGGATTCCGGAGAGAACAGTCCGTTATATCAATCACTCTGGCAGAAAATTATCAAAGGTGACGCATATAAAGACAGTGAGGCATCTATTAATGATTTGCTTCAACGTGCAGAAAGGGGAAACTTGGCGTTTATCGAGGAGCTAACAGTGGCTCAGGTGTATGCTGAAGAACATTGTGACCTTAAAATCTCTGATGCACGTTTCTTCAAGGCCTACCTGGCTTTTCCTGCAAGGAAAGGGTTCCCCTATACAGATATCTTCAACCGGAAGTAAGTAGCGCAGGTGTTATAGCTACATTGTGGTATGTATGAGGTCTAGGAGTATCTATGACGTTTATCATCGTTTATATTTATATTGCTGAAAACTGCTCCCAGCTTCCAATATTCTGGTATTGTCTGCGATGCCGTTTTGAGCCACGGACTTTGTATTGCCTGGATCTTATATAAATGAATTCATAATCTTCTGAATGAACTAAATTCATATCCTTTTCGTTCATCTTTAAATCCCCGGTCTAAAATAGACCAGTGGGTTTAGTTTACTAATATCTTTTATCATTGAGTCTTCCCTCCATTTTATAACAACACTCCCTATCTTTCTGTCATATGATCATTGTCGCTCAATCTCTTTCCTGCACATTTCGCACTCATTCTACTTTAATTCCTACATTATCTGCCATATATTCATACTTTTCTCATCACCTCTTCCCTCCACAGGTCTGTCATATATCTGACTACATCTTATGATATTGCTATTTCAGGATCATGCAGCTAAACGAGGGTGGTTTTGTGAGCAATTGGCGCGCCAAGTATTCTGTTGGAAAGCAAGGATGTCAGCCACCAAAAACGTGTGTTACGTCACATCAAATATCTATGATCAACACCACAACGGTCTGGAACATGTTGGGAATTGGGGTCCTAGTGGCAACAGTGGCACTCTTCATAGAAATGCTTCTCAAGTGGTTTGTTAGTACATGTAATAAAGTCACGGTTTGCTGTTAAACGGACTTTTGTTTTCAATTGAAAGGATCACCCATTACTCACTATAAATAGAATTATTCTCTAATTGCTAAGGATGGGAGTATTTTTATTCGGGAAAGTGATGATGAATTTACATACAATCACAAAATGATGTTGTGTTCTTCCTCGCACGGCCGGCATATACAGAAGTCATTATGAAAGAATGATACAGTATTATGTACTCCAAGTCCAATTGATTGTTACTAGTTCTAAGTCAAAAAAGTTGTGTGATAACATAAATGATCACAAGGATGAGGCACAAAGACAAATACTAGATTTAGACAAGATACTATCAATAATATACTAAAGACGAATGGACGGTGTAAATCACTTAATCAGTATAACTAATGTCCGCGTTCCAAGGTTGCACCATTTCTAACTAGAGAGCCTCATGGCGGCGGGGTGGCGGTGCAGCGTGTGATACGGTAGATGTGGACTAAAAGGTAAAAGGATTGAATTTAGATCAGAGGATATGCTAGATGTTTGACTATGATTCATCTTGAGTATACAGTATCATAGAACCCCCGCGTGACCGACATTACATTGAAATAGCTCACGATTAAAATGTCTATTTGCATAAACCATGGACCCATAGAACCTTTACCTTTTGGGAAAGAAATGAACTATTCATAGGCATAGCACTCAACCATGTTTTATAAACGTTGGCCCTGGACGTTATGTACTCATGAATGAACCGGGATATCTCGACTGCCGTGATTGTGTCTTATATGTAATGAGGATTTCTGTTAGTGGACTTGTACAGGAAAGTAAGCCACATTATGATGGCGAATAAACAACTTTGACCATAAATTTTAACTGAATATAAGAAAATAAAACAACTCAGAATGAGATCAACGGCTTATGTTGCCTCTCTACTTTCCCGAAGTTTATGGGATTCCATCGATAATCAATATACCTATCTAAATTCATATTTGTGGGCTTGACGAGGCAGCGCCATGAATCAGCGCGCCAAATCCTGAATTTCCGCGGAGCAGACGACATCCCTCCCCCTATTAAAGTGCCTTGAACTCGTGTGACTTCAAAGTCCAGTCACATGAGGTATGCGGCGCTACGACTGGGTCTATGATAGAAAGCTGTGTGCATGATAACACCAGGGAGGAAGAGCGCGATGTACACTCACTGGAAGCTACTCACTCGCCCGAGTCTAAATTTCCCTACCCACCAGTCAACCGTGTATAAGCATATCAAATGGCCAGGTCGACTGCATTGGGAGAGAATGCTCACACGTAGAGCTTCGGGTTTCCGGATCTGACATGGCCCAGATGTCTGACACTGAGGATCCAACTGTCAAGGCATGCATTCAAGAACACTTATTCAAGGTGCTTGTAGTTGGAGACTTTGGAGTCGGTATGTAGGAGTGCATTATAATATGTTTATAAATATGACATGGTTTGATTGCATTTCATCTCCTATATTTTATCAGTGATATACAGAATTTATGGGTGTGGGGGGATGGAGGTGGGTTATCATTGGTCCAATGATATACACTGTGCATATTGGAAGCGTGTGCTCAGTTGCATCTAGCTTTGCTTCATTACACTGCTAGTGTATAGACTGAAATGTATTTAAAGGTGCATGTTTATGTGCACAACATGTGAATAGAATGTATACACACAGACAATGTTCTATCTTGTCTAACACCAGATGAACTAGGTGGCGAAACCAATGAATGTTACCGCAGAACAAATATACATAAAATAGGAAACATAGATGTAGGGCAGAACTTCGTGTCAGTGTGGCATTTTGGTGTCACGTAAAATAATCCTAGATAAATATGTTTCGCATACACTTGCTTCACATTCGCATCATTCGTACATCAGCTATGAGTAAGTGAACTGCTTCCACGAATCACTTAGATTGCTCATCTAGAAGATATATTCAGGAGAAATGTGATGTAATACAGTTTGGTTCGTTTTCAAGTTTCTGTTTCATGCGATCACTCTGTGAATGTTTATTCAGACCACCAAACATTTATTTGTGTGTCCATAAAAGAATAATTCAACTTTTTCTAGTATCTTTGAAGCAGTTATGCCCATAGAGAGGCATTCGTGCGCTATGATTAACATTGCCTTAAGCACACTCTCGAGTTGAAAAGGTTTCAGATTCAATTGTGTCTATTCATCAATATAAATGCTAAGTATCGGTCGGAGACGATACTTCAACTAACAGCCTCTATAAACGTAGCGATTTGACATTAAAAAGGGGATATTGTCCTCGATTGATACATAAAATATGAAAGACAATCGAGTATTATGCTTGTCCTAAAAACTTAAATTATCATGCCTTTCCAATTTTAAACGGGCCTTGAATAGGGGTCTGTTACCGGTGAGGCATCATTTGATTGACAACATTGGTATGGGTCCATCAAATTGAATACATGCGTCATCTTGTGATCATGATTATGATAGCATGTGACCCGGTCCCGCTGGCCTATTGTATGAAGCTCCAGCGGGTGTTCTGGCAGGTGAGGGTTAGGCGTGGGGTGTGGGGTTTTGATAGAAAGGTCCCGTTAGAGATGTAACCATCATTGCCCATTCATCCGTACGCAAATATGGGACCATTGCAGATACATATGGAGGTGTTCTGTATATGGTTAATGAAACATGATGTATGTCCGGATTATTGGTAGGGTAAAAGGATGATAAATCACCTGCGAGATTAATCATGAAGATAAACGAATACGATAATTGATTATGTGGGTATAATTGTTTTAAGAAATAATTTTCATGGGATTAAATAACTTACCATCCGTACCAAAATATCAGTTATTTTGTGTCAGTTGAATATCCATTTATATGATGCTTAGTAAGACCAATATAGGATGTCATCTATGTGAGATGTCTCAATCATGCCGGCTAAAGACTAAGCTCCAATTCTAACAGGCTGAAGTCACATGCTCTCTTTGTTCTCAACGAATATACAATACCGTATGGCACGAAAGATAAATATCTTACTATCGTAGTTAAATGTATGATAAAGTTATAAACTTGACATGATTAACAACATACTAGACAAGTGATATATAGTATTTGTCATTGCAAAAATCTAACATACCTCAATCATTATGTTTCATATATTTCAGGTAAGACATCAGTGATACGACGTTATACAGAAGGTATGTATTCGTTCACCAAAAGACATGTTGTAAATTTATCAAGCTAGCATTGTGGAGTGTATATACTTGACCTAGATATAGCCATGGTGCTGTAAGCATGTTTACTGAGGTATAGTTTTATGGTACTTCTAATCCAGGTTAAATTATGGTCATTTATGTTCATATTATTTATTGATTTTTATAATCCACAGGTACCTTCACGCCAAATTACAAACTAACACTCGGGGTGGATTTTGCCCTGAAAACTATTGAATTTAACTCAAACACGAGGATCAATCTTCAGTTATGGTGAGTAGATCTATAAACGAGAGCCTTAAACTGAAAGTGAAAAATACTATCGTTCAGTAAGTGTTTTGGAAACGTATATTGTGCGTATAGGGGGGGGGGGTGTGAACCGTCTTCATGGAGCTTTATAAATTTGTTATATTATTGAAAGTCTACTGAACCGTGTGAAATCAGACAACCCCAGTTGGGTCAATTTGGACCCATTCATGGATACCACAATTGCATAAACATTCAAATACCAGGAGCAAGTGGCTAGATACAAGTTATGGGGGTCTAGAAGTAATTTAGATGAGAAATTTTTGTATGCGTGGAAAGGCTTCATATTGATGCGATGTATTAGACATTCCCTCTGATGGGGGCAATGTGAAGCTTATTGATAATTTGTTTATAGTGACTCAGACTCTGATTGAATATATTGTACCATTACATATTTTGATGTATGACAACGGCCTATATTGTATAACAAATACAGTTTAATCTCGCATAAGGGGTCACCCTCCGGGCCTTGCAAAGGTGTTCCCTGATTGGTGTGCTCAATATATTCGTAATTAAATGAATTGACCATAGACGTTATCTCAGGGCTTTCGCAGGTACATAATGATTGTATCTTGGATGTGTTATCCCCTCAATTTCCCCTTCATATCAGATTCCCAATACACATGTACCTGTGCACCATCTGGTATTGCAGAGCCACAACACTCTTGATATTTAGGATCGTTAAATCCACATGAGTGGTGTGAGAAATTCAAAATAATTTGACATCATATCCCACAAAGTGTAGAATAGTAGGGGACCTCAATATGATATGAAAATATACAAATGAGAAGTAAACAGGGGAAAAACACAAGAAAACTATCTAAAAGAAACAACTTTATATCCGATTACCGATTACCGATTCCGGAAAATGGGCAGTTTTATTGCATTGGTTGCAGGGATAGAATAAAATCAGGAAACTGGGTTAGGGATCTTTTTTTTTTGGGGGGGGGGGGCGTCTCTGTTCATCCCGACGCCCTAGATGGGAGGATGTAGTAAAGGTAGAAAAGGACGGAAAAGGGAGAGATAATTCAATTCATCTACCGGTATCATGTTTTCTTATCAGTGTACACCTCAGAATATTCTAAACGTGCCGTACAAACCATCCTACTGCCGTAACGCTCATTGCAAAGGACATAAAAATAAAGGACAAATATGTCAGGGGGACTCTTTTTTAAAAAAACGTAGGGTCGCATTTGTTACATATATCTGCGCGTACGGTGCTTAACCTTCGTGCATATGATATATCATAGAAGCAAAGGGCTCCAGATGTGGAAGTGCAGCCAGTACATTAACTCGTCCCTATTCATTGTATATGCAAAATTAATTGTTTAAAGTATATTTCCCGCATGCTTATGCACAAAGGGGGTTCATTCACCGATCATAAATATATGAAATGAGTAATAAAAGTGTTGCAACATGGTCCTACTGTTTTTTAACATAGCGACAAAATAGTAGTCCTGGTCAATCGTATCAAAGTCAGATCATGATATTTATAGATACCAATAGATGTCTTCTGATGTCCATAGATGTCTTCTGATAGCTGGTGACACGAGTCCTCATAACTCATTGCATTTATTATGTTTCATTATACACATACGCATTGCCATTGTAGGGACATAGCGGGACATGAACGCTTTGGTCAAATGACAAGAGTTTACTATAAATATGCGTAAGTATATTTCCAAAAGGATCAATGATAGAATACAAGACTACAAGCAGTTATATACTTCTCAATCCATTCCCCTAAAAATATAAATCTAGCGTTCCAGAAATGTCACTAGCTCTAGAGCAAACCATACTCTAAGTAACGATGTTCCACAGTAGATTTGCCTTTACAAATTTATATTATGTTTTGAGCACCCTTGAAAATATATAACTCAGCATAAATGGATACGTTTATTTACAGGGATAATTTAGATATAGTTAATATATCTTGTTCTTATGAGTTATGGAGATTGGCATTGTTGCAATGTATTAAAATCTAGAATAGTGCGCCTACGCTATGAAATCTGGTTATATTACACCGTAAGCAATATCAATCAAATAGAATCAGTTATCTTTATTTTAGAAATAGTATTCTATTTCTAGGAAAGAGATCAGTTGATATTAAGCCGTTTATGATTATCATTAAGCTGCTGTAACATATCACATCAATATTTTATTGTCTTTAGGATCGGAGCAGTCGTTGTCTTTGATGTTACAAGGTAAATCTTCTCTTTCCAATTATAAATACATTTGAAATGTATTGTAGCGGTCGTCGGCTGTCGTCCATAGTCCAATATTATCATACTAATTATATCCCGGGGGCGAAATGCTACCATGTAAACGGATATTTTCGACCTGGTCGATTCGTGGCTAGTGTAAACAGGCCAGGCCGACAACCCTATCCACACAAGACAAGGGCAAGAGATCTCAAAGAAACAAAATTTTCTTAATACCAGCAAGCAAAACAGAAAGAGCTGAAGCTCAATCCCGGTAATCTATAACTAAATGCAAGAGTTAGGTGTGAAGTAACAAACATGGGGGAACCGGACACAATTAATCAAGGTTCAATGGCCACAGTTGACAACATTGGGTGAGATCCCAAAACGTCCCTTCTTCACAGAAGGCCTGTAGTAAGAGACCTATCAATCTGCTGCCGACAGAGCCATATATATATAGCCGGCGGGTTACGTAATATTGGCAAGCAAAGCGATAGCTTCAACCATTCCACCATACTGCCATATAGCAGGGACCTGACTGCCACGTCCTCTAGCGAAGAAGACACCAATCAACACCCATGCCCCCTGCAGTACTGTTGGGATATGTATTTATCCAGCAGCAGGGTTTAATTCAAAAGGCTATACATAAAATAGAGGGCGCAGATAATAGACAATATCTATCTATCCTTTTAACTGCGGTGTGTGCCTTGCCATTGAACCTCAGAGTTCCTTGTGTGTGTTCAATGAATGAGAATACATATCCTGATTTTTCATTACATCAATCTATGTTTCATCTATATGGCATAACAAAACTTGTTTGTCAAATTCAGAGTGTTTTCATTTTTCAGAAGTGCTACATTTGATGCAGTCACCAGGGTATGTATAATGAAATGTTTAGATAGAGATTCATCACATCACCGTTGATTCTTTAAGAATTAAGAATTAGTAGAGATACTATAGAGGAAACCTATGAGAGTTTAGGGTCTGAGCTCATATCCCATCGAGTTTGAATCACGTAGTAATTCACAAGGCGAAGCCGTGTGAATTACGTAGTGAATTTATCTCACCCTTAACATTGACTAATTGGCTAACATTTGTGACATGAAACCCCATTTGATATTTTCCCTCAATATCTAATGGGCGTTAGATACAAGTTCCAAATGTTAAGTCCATGGAGAAAAAATACCAGGGGTGAGATATATATGTATGTTGTATCGTACATATATACATATATGTTTATTTAGTTAATCATTAATACGGCTTCAGGTGATGAATCCTGAAAGAGTATTCATTTCTAATCTTACTAAAAGATTCAGGAAAATGGTGTATCTAGTATCACATTCCATATGTTTTAATAATCTGCTGGCATAAATATATGTAATCTACATTTATTTGTGTTTTTTATCAGTGGCTTGATGATATCAAATCTAAGGTGACAATGCCTGATGGAGGATCAATACCACTTCTGTTAATAGCAAATAAGGTAGGATGGGCATCAGATCTTCTTAAATAATATATGTACTGCAGAACCCAGAAAAGTGGACAACCCTCAACCCTGACTCAAGTAGTCAGTGTAGAGGGTTGGTCAGATGCTGGGGTCCTACTGTATGCGATTAACTTTTTTTTCTTAAACTTTGCTTTTATATTGAGAAATCAAAAAGAGTACAATATGTACCATTTGGTATCGGTCCTTGACACGAAGTAAGCGTTAACAAAAACAACAATCTTTTACTTTCATTTATATCCTCATAATTGATATGCAATGTACCTCCTTATATGAGGGTACATTGTTACAATCAAAATAAACATTTCATTTCTACATGCATGATAGACAGCAAATGTCAGTCGCAAAGACCTAATACCCGATGAGTGAGAAATGAAATGTAAAGAGTGATGTAATCTGTCACGATAGTCTCCAGGAGGCTTACTGGTATTAATTGAATAGAGCGCAACATTATCTATTGTATTGCCATTTTCACCATGAAACTCATGAAACCTTCTAGTTCCCTTTGTTAAATGTAGTATGTTCAATGATGGGTATCTATATTGCAGTGTGACCACAACACATCTGATGAAGCTCTTTTGGATACGCACATGCTAAACGACTTTTGTCATCAAAATGATATCATTTGTTGGTTTCCTACCTCAGCGAAGGATAACATCAATATTGGTAAAATCATTTTGGATATTTGTTTGATAGGTATTATAATTAAATGGGTGTCTCATCATCATAAAGAACATATAATGGTCAAATTGCGAAGTTGTGTAAAGAGACACATCTTACTACAGGTTATAGATAATCAATTAGTATTCTATATTTTAAGTATATACAGGTATACATTTACCAAATGTAACATTAAACAACACTTCTATGCCATATTAGAATCATTTTCTCTATCTAGTGTGCACTAGATATCTTTCCTCTTCTCTGATCAGATTATTTGGATAGTTCCTCAGATAGCAAATAGAGGGGTGTTTATGCCATGCGCACAAAATATGACACTCTCCACTACACTAATTGCTCTCCTGCCGAGTACCAAGGGTATGATTTCAGCGGTGAGTTTGGCAACCAAACCCGGTCTACGATATAGGGAATGGTGGGGTTAAATCCCATACGGGATCACTTGGTAGTTTTGTTCTATGTAGCTCTAAAAGCAGAAATACTTAATAGGAAGTATTTATAGCTTAACCAATTGATAAGGGATCCTAGCTTTATGTTTATTGTATTAAAAAATACACATAAAAGGAGATAACAAAATAGTAAATTGGCTTCGAGGTTAGGATACAACACACTCTCCAAGCAGTACAAAAGGTCTGGCATGAGAGTAACAGAGATTTCATACCCTGTAGTGCAGCCATGATTCATCAGATGGCATATTCCTGGATAAAGGTATAACTACTACACAGGTGGTAACCAGCAAGGGTCAAGGTGGCCTCTGGATTTAACTCGACCAGAATTAACTTTGTGTAGCTCTGGTTGCCAGTGTGCATGTTGGGTACAACATAACCCTCTATCGGTTATCAGAGAAACTACTCTGCCACCCATGGAACGTTTAAGACAGAGCTGTTCAGGAAGAAAAGGCATGCTGAGAGTGGGCAGGCATGATGAGGTTGAGCAGTCATGGTGAGGACCAGTATTTAAAAAACAAAAATTTTAAAAGCTTTTGGACTTTGGATCATTGTCATCGAGGTGAAGCCGAATGATGATTACAGCTCATCCAAATGTTTTAAAGCTATTATTTATACTGGAGTATCATTTGGATTAAAAGAAATCTTCCAATGGCTCCAGTCTTAACCAAGTATTTGCCATGCCTATCAGATAGGCGTACATTGGTGGTAAGTGCTTGAACATAGCTTGCTTATCAAATACAATTTGATCATTATAATTTGAATCGTTGGTTTACAGTTTACAGCAAATAGATAACATGGAACTTTATAATAGGATATATGAATTTCACGGTAAGTAAAGAACATGTCTGTCATCTGTAATGAGCTGGTTATGAGTTTATAGAATTGTAGCCTAGTTGATTAGGGAAAGGCTCGTTATGTACATCTTATTCAGTTTACATGTAGTCTGTCTTAGTAACTTCAATTTGTGTTTTTCAATCTGTTTGAACTGAATTTATGTTTTGTTCATGTGGTTGCAGATTGTTTCTAATCTTGGCTGTCATGTACTCGACGAAGTTTTATATTTATTGTGGTTGATATGAGGTGCGCCTTTCAGCACAGGTGCATCAAACAGATGCGTGGGTCGGTTTGTGGGATTGATGTAGGTTTTGGTTTTTAGATCTATTGTAGGCCAAGATTTTCAGGTGAGAGGAGCGTTTTTCATGTAACAGATGTGTTTTACATCGGTTATGTATTTCTCTAGTTGGAGTCAGCGGAGGAAAATTCCCACATACTTTTAGTCCTCTTTTCTAACATTTTTGTTAACATTGTTTATTGCCTGCTTTACAGGAAAGTTTTTACGTATGTATTTTAGCAAATTGATTTTGTGGGATGCCTGTTGTATTGCTTTGTCAATATGTCTTTTGTAGGTTAGATTTGGGTCTAGTCTTACACCTAAGTAATCGCATTCGGTAACTAAGCTAATTACTGTTCCTTGTAGTTCTAGGGCATTGGTTTTTAGGGTTGTTTTTTTTTGTCTTGTTCAGAAGTCCGAAGATCATAGCTTTTGGCACCCTGTGGCGTTATTCTCTTAGTGAGAAGAGTTATTTCTATCTCTCATCCTGTACCTTACTTTGTGGAGTATTCACAGTTTGATGGTGATTTCAAGTGTGTACGGTATAATTTCCTCGTATATGTTATTCGGCGTCATATATAATCTCCAGTCATCGCAGTTTGTATGTTCGGGTTACGATGTGGGTGTTGTTTCGTCATGCTGGTGATTTCCGTGGTTAACATAGTTAATCATTCAAATAACCAATTCATACAGAACGGATTTAGTACTATAAAAATGTTATCTAGTGTAATAGTGGCTATTAATCTCATGAAAACTGAAAATGCTATCTAGTGCACACTAGATGAAAAGTCTCGTGAAAACAGACAGTTATTGCGCACAAGGAATTATATATTTTCATGTCACCTAAAGGGCTCGTAATACCGTATTTAAATGAAGTTTTTCATTGTTTCAGATGAATCATTTGATTTTCTCATTGGCCATATCTTGGCGACAAAGGGAGAAATATTAGATTCCGTAATGATGCAACGAAATCCAAGCAGCCTGAGTTTGCAAGGAAGCAAGGAAAACGGAAACAAAACAAATAGATGCTGCTTCATTGTATAACAATCCATCACCGAGGAAATGTTAATAATTATTATTTATTCACTGCCATAGTTTAAATAGAATCATGAAAATGTCACGGACTTTTCTACAGTGGTGTCTTCCTGGGTTATTACAATGCATTTAATTATTATTTATTCAGTGTCATAGTTGGAATGGAATCATAAACTCACGTAGACCTTGATCAAATGAAAGCTAGTTAAAGAGGATAATTGGAGCTGCGTTAATGCTACATGTATATGGAATCTCTGAGAGTCTACGATGTAACTCATTTACATGGTACACATTTCTCTTTACCAATTTTCAAATTTTTAAAGTTAAATCATGACAATGTACACAATTATATCAAATTGAATTATCATTGGTGATATAGGTTCGATATCAAAAATCCTCACACACACTTTGTTTTCAACTAATTTTTCAAATTTATTTAGTAATACATTTTATGTATGTATTGTAAACCTCGATGACAGATAAAAGATGCGTGAATTGAATCGGATTACAACAGAAAACGTCCCCCCTCCCATATCTATCTATTCCAAATATTCAGAAAATGCAATTAAATCAAGAACAATGAAAACTAGGCTGCACAATAATACAATCATGAAGGTCTGAATTCTCTGTAGCGCCAAATTATGGATTTGTGGAATAAAATGACAAAGATGAATCAAAATATATAGCACAGGTGTATCTACTATTTCCAACACAATAATGATTTAAAGTGAAGTCCATGACAGAAAAAAAGAGACAACTATTGACCATAAACACCGACTAAGAACGTATTGCAATTGTTTTGTGCATAAATATGTGGATTTTTCTTCTGTCTGTATAAATATATAAGAAATATAAATCAACAGATTTACATAAGTATAGATCTATGATAGTGTAGATATGCCATTGCCGACAAAGCCGGGAAGGAGATGACGCTTCTAGAGGGAGTCGATCATATATATATAGATTGTGTATACATATATACGCATGTATTTTCAAACATTTATTTTATGAAAGTCGGAGTAAGACCATTGTATGTCACTAAAATTTTGATGAATAATAAAAACGTTTAAATCTTGGACTATGTTGAAATTTGATGTCACATACAAAGTAGAACATAATGCAACATAACGAGACATTGATAGTATCCTTAACTTCAACATGTATATAGATCCGTGAGCACGAGTATGATTCCCTTTCCATTCACATAACGTATTAACGGGTACGTTCGGCTCCACAAAAGTACACAGCGCCGCTCAGGTTCTTCGCTTTGCAGTTTGTTTTTCTGAAAGTTGCTTGAGCGGTGCAGTATGCCATGAAGGGTCTAGCGACTTTTCACACCATAGAAACCGATGTTAAACCCACTGTACATCTCTGGTAATATCTCAGTAAAAATCCAACATAGAGAAATCCAACAAAAAATGGCATGTAGCTGAGGAGCAGGGGAAGAGGGTAGGCAGGTTCCTTTTCATCAATTTGTTATGCAAAGATTGTTTTATTTGGTTTTTCTCAAGCCAACTGCCAAAATTGCAGATGACAGGCTTTGCAGATTCAAACATTCACACTTGTATCCCACAAAGTTTGATATATCTTGTTAAAAACACATCATACTACCTTTAATTACACATATTAACCATGTACAGTGAGTTCAAACATCGATTTACATTACGCCGGTTGAGCGATAATACCAGAAAGCTAGGGTGCTCGAAAATGACATAACCCTTTACCAACTGCAGCCTCGTTTTGGTTTGAACATTCTGCTCCCGAGAATTTCCTTATTCACGCTTGGTCCGTCCCTCCTCCGCCAGAATGTATCAACAACCTCTATGAACAATCTTTTCCCACTCCTGGTTGTCTCTACTATGAAACTTAGTAAAGTAAATGGAATTTTAATTCCCTTGAGGGACATAAAAGCACCGTTGGTAAGACACCTTCAATCAAAAGGAATTTACCAGATTATAAGGGCCATGGACTTATTCTCCTATAATGTCACTATCGCGGATACAAAATCCACATTGACACACATATCGACCAGGTAATTTAGATATATAATTCCCGACTTGTTTTCCTTTCATGAACTTTCTATATAAATTAATAAAGCATGACAAACAACCTATAACATGTCCACCATACCCTAATTATCTTGTAACAATCCGATTCCTCAGCGCCTTGGTGTAGACCCATACTTGCAAATCTTTCTAGCTTTATTTTCATGTGCAATTCCTTATACGTACTTATTTTCATAAATACTTTAATTTGGAGAGTAGAATATTTGATATCACGTTTTCAAGACATGAGCGCTGACATTTACAGAACGGTTTCTATATCAGTCCAAACTGTTGCCTAGAGTGAAAGCTGCCACCTTCATCCCTCATATGGGAGAACAACTGAAGGAGGGTGTATTTGCGGTTGAAGTTTCTAGATTATAAATCTCAGTTGCATTGTGCCCTGGTGGTATATTTGGATTCCCAATTAATCTTTTTCACTGAATTTATGTCATAGGCGGTGATCAAATCGAGATGAATTCAGGCAGACATATACAGACACGAGTTCCTTTACTTCCCAAATCACACAGACATCATGTGAGGACTGTCCCTTGATATAGCAATAAGTCTACCACTACTGGGGAAAAACAAATATATAAGAAAGGTGGGGACTGACTCAAACCCACAGCTTTGTAATCAATAGGGCAGTGCTTTAATCATAGAGCCAAATCCCCAACCCTTATGAATCAGGTAAGGGAGACTTAGTAATTAGGTATATCACCAGGATGATAATTTCAATATTTCAACACCCAAAACGCAATGCATATAACATATATTTAATTTATTCATCTATGTACAAGCACGATGTTATAGGTTTGGTGAATCGTAAAGAAAATATCATCGACTCTACTTGCACAAACTAAACAATGTAGTGTCCTTGAAACATATTGTTTGGGATGCGATTTGCTTTAACAATGAAGATAGTTAATACAACGAAGGAATAATACCACTCTTTCATTCAGGACAGTAAACCGAAGTCCAACTCATACGTTTATAAACATGTGTTACATCAGGCATGCTGTAAAGTAATTTATAATCTGTAAACAAACAATGAGGTTCTTCATAATTCATATTAATCCGCCAGCTTTTCCAGGTGTTAGGAAACCATCAGTAGGACTCATTTGGAATTCCTGGAACCTCTGTGTTATCCGTTGGGTAATCTTCAAGTATTTGTCCATACAGTTCGTCGCACAAGCTGTCTGTAATATTTAAGACGATAAATTGATTAAAAACTGTTTCTGCTTTATAGCGGGCTACAAAATCAGATTTCTAAACAACAGTCTTTGGCATCGGTTCATCTGATAGTAAATTTTACCGCGTATTTATCACGTACAGATACAGTAATTCTGTTTCTGTATACCATTTCAGGATATCAATGATTGAACAAGACATTTGATTCTACGAAATATTTCCCAAAAAGAGAGCAAATATATGAGATATAAAATGAAATGCATTGAACCACAATATTTTTGTCCATTACTAATGATACAGGACGTCTGTATATCTGAGAGTAATGACCTCTATGAATCGGATGATGAAGGTGGTTTTCATTCATAAATTATGCAACGTAAATTTTCTCTTTTGCGTCAAATAAATGTTGAGGAAAAAAGGAAAAAGGTACAATGTTCTTAGAAAGTATTTGCTGTAAAACGCATATAAAATGCTTCATGGCACAAACTTGTGAGGTGTACAATTACGAGAATACTCAATCAAATATCATCCACAGGTATTAGTTTACAGTTTTTCTGATACTAAAGTATTAATTCAAGGGATTCGAAAAAGTAATATTATTTCATACCTCAGAATCTATAACTTTCCTGGTTGTGAAATCGTGTACACAGGCGTTGAAGCAGTTTTCCGATAGTTTGTTGTATGAGAGGAGGAATTCTTTAAACTGAAATAGGGAAACGGAGTCATTATTACAGCTTATCGTTGTATCATGAAAGAGGTGATACGTTTCTGTAGTTATCAGTTCTTGTGGTTTTAACCTATTGTGAAACCAATTTGAAAATAGAGAAAGAGTATAGCTAACACTCTCTGCATCATTAATATCTTAGGAAGAATGATTAAGTTATGGTAGATATATACGTGGATTTACATGCTATATACATGTATTTTGGCTAATTCACCATTCGAGTTATATTGTCGATTTATAGTATAACTAGCGATTTCATTGATTCGTATTTGGCTACCACCTACCCCCATCGCCCTTCCCCCTACAATTTCTAACTGCCGTTGGGCCCCCTAGCGGGTGAACGGGAAACCATCATAAATTTGTGGTTATCATTTCGTATGACACAGGTGTTTGAGCTGATCATCGGCGATCAGAACTCTATGGATTGACACCAGCGAAAGGGTGAGATCTCATTAAGGAAAAGAGATCGGAAAACTACAGCTCTAAATAATGTTTTCAGTATGGCTAGAAACAAATCCTAAGGATAGAAGTACATCTGTGTAGACAAACACAAAAAAAGAGTAGCAGGATTCAGTTAAGAACTGCACAAGAATCTCACTCTCGTGGCCCTTCAGTCTCCAGGCCTAGGTCTGGTTCACTATGTCTCTATGTACAGGAGCAACTCCAAGCGGATCTGACGGAAATTCTAACATTTTATATGTGGTAGGTAACAAATGGGTTTGTATCACCACGCACCTGGCTCATTGTCTTTTGCGTGTCATCGTCCATTACTATTTTTGATGCCATATTGAATACCTAAGAACAGAAAAGAGAGAAACATATGTATTTATTAAAAATGCATTTAATGTCTGATAAATCCACAATCAATGAAAATAATGTCGAATCACGTAACACACGTAACAGACTGCAGGTTCGCACTCTGGACACTATAGTCATCTCCCCTGAAAAGAAGGCCTTTCCCGGAGGATGATCATTTCTACCGTAACCCTATTCACACATATAGGAACTCTGCCATTTTGTCTACTGGAAATATATACTCAGTTGTAGCTTAGGAAGGGATTATCCTCAGGCTTCTCTGTGAGAAAGAAATTGTGCTTTCCCAACCATTGTCCAAGGAAGTAAATGCTAAGCAGTTGTCAGGTTGAAATGGTCTGTTATAGGGTTACTGATTACGCATGAGGACAAATCCCAAATGCCACCACCCACCAACTTTTGTACAGTGCCCATTTTGAGGGCAGGTTGTAATGCTATAAAGTGAGCTCATCAATGTGTCTTACCACCATACATGGAGGTAGAAGATGCCACAATGAAGAAGATTTTAATAGCAACTCACCAGAGAAGACTAGATTTATGCTAGATCAAAATTTCTGCACTGCATATGACCAGTTAGTCTAGAATGACAATTACTACAGTAAAGTATGAATGGCTTTTCCGTGATCTAGGAAATCAGGACTTTTGTCTTCTGCAATATTTCCCTGTAAATTAATGGTGTATTCCAGTAGCTTTGTCAAAGATGTAATATCTGTCATGTTTTGATATCTTGCATTAAAAAAAGAGAAAATTGGGTGGGGAGGGGGAAAGGTCATAAATGGACAGCCCCTTAGTGGCAGACGTCATAAATACAAAATGGTAAATGGGGCATTGTAGGGGGTGCACATATATTTTCATTTCATTTTGATATTCTCATTCATTCCAAATCAAAGATCCCTGTCAAGATGTCACAGCAAATCCTCCACTGTGAAGACCAAAACGCACAATTTTTCAAGGTTAAAATCTTGAATCACCTTTGAAATAATAAAGATATCTTTTGTCGAAATTTCTGCCGATGAACGGCAAACAGGGTTCGTACATAGACAGCCCAATAAAATTCCAGGCTTTTTCCAGGCTTTTCCAGGTTCTAATAATTTTGTTCCAGGCACATAATAATGTCAATCAATACCATCTTGCTAGTGAATGAAAAGTCATTGTTTATTTTCTGAAGGGTACATATCATATCGGGTCGCTGTTTTTGAAACCATGTCTGATTTATCACCAAATTTTGTTAAAATTTTCTTCATCTTCCTTACTACTTTCTTCATCTTCCTTACTTCACGGACTAAACAAATTGTTTGTATGCAAAACTAAAATTTCCAGGCTCTTCCAGGTTTTTCCAGGCCCTCTGTAAGAATTCAAGGCTTTTCCAGGCCTGGAAAACCCAAAAGCATAATTCAAGGCTTTTGCCAGGTTTTCCAGGCTCTGTACGAACCCTGGGCAAAATTTGGGTCCCATGATTATGCAAAAAGACCATTTTTATTGTTTTTATGTGATCTACCTAGCTCATGTTTACATGGTCCAACACTTGAATTAGACAATTGAGGCATCATTCTGAGAAAGGAAACCTAAATCGAAATGACATGGGGTTTACGCATAAAGCTATGTAGTCCAGTGAGTGAAGTCACGTGACGATTCAATGACAAGGTGATGTGAATCCAGTCTGAATGTCGGCCCCTGAGTACTCAGTCAGTGGCTTATCAATATCATGATGAATATCAGTAATGTCACTGTCACTGTCAGTATGTGTATTCAACAAGTGCAATCGCAAGTCGTGTAACCAGAAGATATCGGGGTGAGACGCCTAATTGCAAAATCATGATTAAACACAATACAATACAAGCGTAAACAATAGGAAATGTCGAGATCTTGTCTCAATTCCAACGTCATATCACTTTGACAAGAGATACAGCGTGAGCGATAATAAAGGATATTTCTGGCTGTAAAGGAGTCACACCCCCAACAAAGCAGAAAACCCAACCAATAGATAAATTTGATGCCCAAAATCGTGCCCCTTTTCTAGATATTTAATTTACCTGAAATAGAACGTTTTGTGTAATACATATCCCCACCACGTGCTTACCTGCCGGTTTGTTTTTGCGTCACCTTCAGATCGTGTCAGAACATGTGCAGCTTTCTACCAAACTGTGTCCGGTGCTTCCCGACTGTTGTAGTAAGGTATCCCCTGATTGGTTGATTCTTAGTATGTACAGATACTCGGTTCTATAATTTACACAGATTTATGCATATGTATCTACACATTACCCATCAGATTAACATAACTGATTGGTTTGAATTAAAAGAAGACGGGTCTTAGTGAATACGAGAGAATCATTATGGTAAATCTTGTGCTGTAAATGATTTCGTCTGCTCAAATGCAACACCAATCAGAGGCATGTTTACAGATGTCAACTTTCTGGAATGTTGATTGAAAATGGCGGCGGGCAGTACGACTGTAAACACTGGACTCGATCTCTAAAGTGAATGGGATACCTTGGAAATACGATAAAGAATCCACAATCGAACAATGTTACAACGAGCTTGTGTGCTGTGACTACAAAACCCGGCCAGGTAATCAGATAATCTTCACGCGAAGTGCCTCCGTCGAGGAATAATTCTACGATGGATGCCGACCTCATCACTTTGCTTAACCCCGAGGAAGAAAAGGAAAATCACAATGAACGGACAAAACCCACCATAAATGAATTGTTGTTGATAACTGATGCTGCCGTCCAAGCTCTCGACAGGAAACCACAGTCCATAAAAATAGCAACGGACCAGCGATCGAGCAATGCACAACCAGAAATTCGCCAACTTCACTCATTATCGCCCAATCAGCTCATGGAGTTGTATGGGGATGGTGAGCTGGACAAGTCCAACAATGAGGTTGGGTCTTTAAGAATTAGTAAATCAGGTTCTCAATTCGAGGAACTTGACCGAAATAGTTCTCATCATTCAAAGAGTTCAACTGCAAGTGAAATACTTATAAGATCCACATATGCAACACCAAGAAATACAAATAACTGTGCCAAAAATGAACATGATTTAAGCAACATCTCTAGCATAAGTGCTAAGAGTGGCATCAGTTTGGCAAGTTCTGGATTTCTGACAGGTAATGCGAAGAAAGTTAAGGTTTCATCTAAAAAGCTTAAAGAAGTGCGGTCCCCTTTCGACAATCTCCAGCCTGTAAGTAAAAGTCAAGGGCCTGGCATTGGAAACAACCCCAGATCAAGTGGTCCTGCAGGTGTCACCGTTAGTGCTGGCGATATTGCTCCCCCAATAATAAGTTTAAATAAGGGTAATGTCGGCAGATCTGGTCAGACAATAGAGAAGGCCAACAACAGAGAATATTCTGCTACAGATAGAAAGAAAGTCCGTGCCAATCAAGAGGAAAATCAAAAGCAACGGTTCCAAGTGGAACGTCATGTCTCTAAAGAAGAATTGTCTAACATTTTGACCCAAAATAAGATTGAACCTAAAGATAGTTCTTCAACAGATGGGAGCCTAAACAATTCCAAGCAGATTTACAGAGATTTTCGAAATGACTGTGTGATAACTGATGTATACGGACCAGATCAAAATGTTGACCTGTGCAGTTCTCAAAGTTCGTCTAAAAAGAGTTTTGATCCAGAATTGATGGCAACCACATCAAGTAAAATAAATGCAGATGCCGTTTCAAATGCTTCGTCCAAAAAGGCATTTGGATTTACTGATACAGGGTCTCTCTTCATCGAGGACGTTATAGCGGGAGCCCTGACTGATTCATCTGCCACACCCTCCTTACAAACTTGTAAGTTCACCGTTATATTCAAATGAACCTCAACACTTCTTTTCAATTTTGTTATTGCATAGATTCTCATGACTTTTAACTGTGTCAAAGATTCAAATTGTATTAGTATGATAGTTGTAGAACTTGTATCCCAGGGATCTCAAGGAAATCTATGATATCATGGATTTTTCAAAAACAAAAATATTGCCTTACTATTTAAAAACCTTAATCAAACCTGTGTTTGTCAACTCCCTATTATTTCTGGAACCCTGAATATCTGACTTCCCTGTGAATGTGCATTATTACTTTTGTGATTTTTATGGTTTTCCATGACAAATTGCCCAAAGATAATGCATGGAAGAGATTTCACATAAATACGTTGGTCAGTTACCAAACAAACTACTATAAATTAATATATCACCAGGAAACAGCTCCATCCAACACTTTCCTATGCAGATATTTGTTTTAACATTTATAGGTTATAAAAGGTAGGGTTATGATTGGAGAGCACAGACCGTAGGACCAGTCCTTCTCACCAGGGGACAAAGCTTTCATTGCTTATGACTTCCGAGCTAATTTGTTCATTGTGGTCCAGAAGTCCAATCTTACTTTTATTATACGAAGTAATATTAAATATCTTTCTAAATTGTATCTTACCATATTGTTACCGGTAAGATTACCATGCTGATAAGGTAGGTAGATCAGTAAACAGTATATTACTGCGTTACCACGCTTAAAGCGAGTTACCATATTCCCTTATTGTCTACGGTGGAAGATCCAACCTCTAGTGGGAGATCTAACTTTGTGTTAAAACTGTTTGTATAATGAATATGAAAAAAAATACGAAAAAAAACATGAGCTTATCAATATCATATCCTTTTTTACAGCCATCGAAGACAATTTCAGTCAACCTGACATTGCAACAGTTCCAGAATCAATTGTGACAGTGACCGCCCAAGATAAATTAGCCGGCACTAACACGTCGGGGAGTGACGCGAGTGAAAACTACCCGTATGCGCTACAGGACAGATTTGGAAAGGTATTTATATGTTTGAAAAGAAATGTTTTCAACATTAATACGGTCAGGTATGAAGACAAATAAAAACGATTAAAAACCGCACCCATATCTATCAATAAATGCAGCACGAAGCAAAAGAGCTCTAGCCAAATTCTAGACAAAGTTTGAATATCTGAGCAGATAATAACTTGTATTTTTCCATAAGAGGAATAATCGCAGCAACAAAGGATACCTTATAGCTAATATATTGTGAGATTAAAAAGTGAATAGCATTTTTGAATAGCAATTGAAATTTTTCGAGTCTGTCATAGGGAGCGAGACTATATAACTAACTTATTTTGCTCCAATGTTGAGATTCCTATCGTTGGACCTTATTCACTGGAAATCCACGACTTAACTACATAGACTCCCTCTTTATTGTCTAGTATCGTCCTGCGGGTGTCCTACGCCAGGGGGCGTTAGTAGACGGCGTGGACCCACAGAATTGCCACCCAACGAGTGACTCAGACATCACTGTCACACAGTATGGCTTGTCAGACAGGGAAAGGAATATTAGGAGTAAATTCGTCAGAAGGTAAGGACATCTTAGTACCTAGATGATTGTCATCATTTGATATGATAATGTGTATTGTGTAAGAAACTATTTTCATGGTTCTGATGTTAACAACATGGTAATATAGTGCCTTAATTTCATTGATTTCATATAGGAATTACTCAAGATATACCCATTGAATATTTTAGTGATCCAAATTTAACAGAAAATTAAGATTCTTCAACATATAACTTTTTTAGGATAACTCGATTTATAAACATCACCACGTCCACATAGTATACAACATGAAATATAAGTTAGCAAATCATTAGTGTTGGCCGCGGAGAAAGTGGTATAACACAGTTTGAGATGCGAGATCCTTTTTTAGGGGTTCAAAATACATGTCTGTTCAATGGGCAAAAATATCTCGGTTCTCTATTGTGGCATCAGTTTCCCTTCAATGTGTGTTTAAAGTCAATATCGTAGTAACAACAGAAAACATTAATTTGTCATGGTTCTACAGACAGCAGCACGGTGGACCAATCAAGCGTGTCGTCCAACCTAAGGTCATCCAAACAGGACCATCCACGGGGAATGCCCCCACGACTTCAGCACCGACCTCTTCCAGTTCCGACGCCATCACCACGGCCGCCGTGGCGGCATCAGCCGCGGTAGCTGCTACACAGCCCTTCCTCAGAGTAAGCATGGGAAGCCATTGCCTTTCTCTTATTCTTCATTCTAGAATAAACAAATTTGATGCGTATTTGACACAATCTCATTTCTAAACCTTGAGTCGTGTAATGCCATGTTTTCCCTTTTAGCAACCACCATTTACTCATCATATCAATCTTATGTTCTGCAAATTATTTAATCTTCTGACACAATGACTGATTTACATATGTTACAGGTGACCCTTATTTTGGCTAAATAGAAATTTGAATCAAATTCTAAAGAAATTTCTTCTGTATGCCCTGTGTGAGCAATGTTAACTTTTAAATACCAAGTCCTATATCTCTCTCAAATTGACTTAAACAGTACCATGGGAAATTTAAGATTATACAACATAAATATCTCAGAGGACTAAACACGTTTACCCCTCTTGCATTCAGGCTCAACAGGAGGTGGAGCACCGTATGGCAGAGATACTGGAGAAACTCGCCGTCCTCCAGGGGACTAACCCGCCCCTGTCGGCCCTGGCCAGCACGGGGGGCTCGATGGCGCCCCTGGAGAAGTCGGCGGGCAGCGGCGGGACGGAGGTGTCCGGGCGAGTCGGTGAGCTGGAGAAGCAGCTGGACGACCTGACTCAGCGGCGCCTCGACTACCTGGAGAAGATGCACGAGCGTCAGATGATGGTTCAGGTATGAATGCACTACCTATAATTAATAATGCGTTAGTGATTTAGTTGTATCATTTATCCTACCCCTAATAAAAAACGCCATAGGCTTAACATGGGATTTGTTTATTTCACGGGTGTGACGTAAAGTGTTGTTTATGCCACTACTTTCTGATACTGAAAAAATATGGAAATGGGGTAGGATAAAATCTAGACGCCACTCGTTTGAGTCTGAGCTTATTTATGCCACTCGTTTTGTTGGCTCCGTCATGTCACTCGTCTTCGACTCGTGAAATTATAGAGCCAATAAAATGCGTGGCATAAATAAACTCAGACTCAAACGAGTGACTTCTCGTGATATTATTCATGTAAGTTCTTTCAAATACTAAAGATCATTTAGGACAATTACATTCATGATTTGAGATATTGTACTTGAGTTATCATGTTCTGTTTAGGTACTAGGAACGCGGTTGGAGAAAACGGTGAATTATAGATATTTCAAATGCCTGTTAGATTATATTCGTTACCGTTCATCTTTCACATTCAGTATTTTTTCTTTGTCAGAGTTTCCTGTGTCAAGAATTCCCTTTGGGATAAATTAAAACATAAAAGTCATAGCATACACTTCCAGATTGATCTAATCTTATTCATAAACCCTGTGTAATACTTAGATGTCAGAAGGAATCGAAATTGCTAATGAAATACAATTTAGACATTCCATTAAACAGTTAAAGCGACGAAACTAATCACGCAGAAATTACGAAGGCTAACGAAAATCTTTAATGTTTTATTTTCATTATTCAAACACCTTAACCTTTAAAATTATCAGGGAGTAACCTGCCAGACTTTACAATTGAGAGATATGCAACCTTTCGGTATTTGACGTTAAGGAAAGTCCCTTCGTGCATTCTTGTTGGTAGCGGCGAGTATTTATTGAATAAAAAACTGACATGCTGACATAATTTTATAGATAAATTAATGAAAATCGAGGTTTTCCACTAAGTTAGATTTAATGATATACTTATTATGTCACCCATGTCACTAGTAGTTTTACTATTCTTGGTTATTGCCATTTTTATTATCAAGACATTGTGAATATATGTGTGTTTGTATTAGTATCATTTACTCCATAAAGAATAAGACATATCACAATGATAGTAATAAATATGCTTGTTAAGCCTTATTTGATGAGTACCTAGCTGACAGCAAGAACTTATTGTTATATCAAAGATTGTGGCATTGATTCTTTACTACTAGCAAAACTCTTATTTGTATTAAAGTGTGAAATTTATCTAAAAGGCAGTTGCCATGGTTTTGATAAATGAGATATAAGTAGCATGCTACTTCTAAAACCTTGGTTAAAAATGTAGCAGATGTAATTGTATTTTTTTCCCGAATGTTGGAAACTGATGTCTGATCTATAAAGGTCCGAAATTCACATTTAAGAATCTCCCGATTCCATTTCCTTCAACTCAGGCGCAGCTGCTGTCCATTACACGCCAACCTGGCGCGCCTCCTGGTGATGTGGTCGAGAACCACGCTTCAAACTGGGTCCCGGAGAGTCGGTGGCGTCCGTCAGGTGTCACCCGTGTGCCGGACGCCGAGCCCCGCGCCGAGAAGTACAAACTCTACAAGTCACCCAGCGCCAAGCCCAAGACCAAGGAGGAGCGGGAGAGGTCCGTGCTCGACACGCCCGCCCCGCGCCGCAAGCCGCCCGCCCCGATGTCCTTTGACGGGGCCGGTAAGACGGCCAGGAGCCCCCAGCGCAGCCCCACAAGGTCCCGACACGGGAGCCCCTCCAGGGAGAAACATGTAGCAAGGGCCAGGCCTAAACGTGAGGATACTATTTACATATGGTTCGCCAGAAGAAGAAAATAACACGTTGACCCAGGATGATATATTCTCCATGACATGAAAATAAAGATTATACTCTAGTGAAAAGAAATATAGAAAAAAATGTAAATGAAACATGAATTTAAGTAGAATTCTAAGTCATGTGCTGAGGGATATCAGATTTATTTACCGCGATAGTCTTCAGTATTTTCTCTCCAGCCATTGAGAATGCATGGACCGGTAACAGGCTCCACTTCTACTTATAAATAGATGTATCGGTTTCTACTTGCGAAACGTTCAGTTTCACTGTTTAGTTGATATCAAACCAGAAATTTGATAACTTCTTGTTCCACTGGTTAACTCACGTAAACGTACTCTGGCGTATGGCGAATTACAGAATATAGACTAATCTGTCCTTTCTGACCACTGTATCTATGAAATATTCATCAAATCATTCCCAAGGGAGTTCTTAAGACTTCTTAATGCAAACATTGTAAAATTCGATAAGATTTTGAGTTCTCTATAGTAAAGTCAATAGACAGATGCCATTGAAAAGAGAAGGGTATTTATGTCCTACTTCTGCTGTAGCCTTGGGTATAGTTCAGTAACTCATGTTGAATCTTATTTGAAGCATGTTTGACATTGGTTCTCTCTGGTGTCTGCAGCGTTCGGGTTACTGGAGGAGATCATGTCGGGTCACGACGACACGCCGCTTTACGGACCCTTCAATCAGACCCCGCCCAGCTCCCTGCCCACCGCCAAGTCTCGGTCAAGGTACGTCATGTTTCCATAACAATTACATAACACTGATATCCATTTAAATCTTCACACTGGATTGAAAAGGCTGGATCTGAGGAGGACTGCACGCGGTAATCCAGGTATTATCTATTCTTTTTTTTAAATTCCTTTATTAATGTTTTCGTATTCGATAGTTTTCGTGATAACGTACATTCATTTTACACCAATAAAGGTGGCCAAGTTGTGTCAGTTTTAATAATAAGCTGATTTTCATCACAAAGGACTGTACTTATGGAATACAAGTAGGATTTACCAACATCTCATCAATATTTTGTAACAGATTAAAAAAAATAATACATAGGAATAGGACATCCAACATAGTCTGAAACATGTGACATGGATCAGGAACTTACAAGTTAACTTAACTCCTGCTCTGAATTCAGTCTCTCCGCGCCGGTCAATAATGTAATTTTCCTTCCAATTTACAGCAGTTGTAGGGATACAGGTTTTCAGGTGTTTCTCTCAGCTCAAAATATATTTCATGATTTTTGTAATTAACCTAATGGAAAGGTATTAAAAACACACAAAAAACACACAAATGCATTGGACCAGGTTCCCTTGCCTAGAAGCACCATAAATCTTCCCTCACGATTTTGTTTATGCAATATGGTTCTGCAACCACTGGAATTTAGTCGGAATTAATTTGGCTTATATACTGAATTAGCCATATGACTTCACCTAACACTCAGAGGCGGCCAGAGATCAGAGCGTTGGAAGCAGGTTTTTACCCAAATCAAGTATCTAGAAGGAAAATGGCTCACTAACTGTGAACTTATAATGAATACGATGTGGCACTAAACACCCCTTGCTCAGTCAGAAAAAAAGCACTGAACTTTTGTATGCCTCACTTGCATCCTTATATTAGCGATTTATTGAATCAGATTACTGATTTGAATGTTGATGTGATTATAGATATCCCATACCTAAATGTGATGGCTATAAAACACAATCACAATCTGGCTGACTTACCAGACCCTCACAGGTCCTTTCTCAGGGTTTGGTATATACATATATAGTACAACCCCACTTAGGGGAACCTTTGTTCGGAACGGTTCCCTGTATTAGATGTTTAGTTAACCCCGTGTAAGAAGAACCCCAACCCTCCTCAGTGGAAAGTTTTACATGGCCGGAGGGTATCCTCGTACTCGGGGTTCTACTGTATGTATATTCGTATATAACCATTGCATGTGGTTATTATTGCCCATACCTCAAGGAATAAAAAGAAATACATATTGATGAGTCAGGAGATTACTACACATGAGGACAGCAACCTACTTCATAATGATATTGGTTTAACTTAATCCACAGTGAAATTCGAGCATACCCTATTAAAATGGCTTCCACGAGGCCGCTTTAATCCCCTTGATTACAATGCTGGTGGCCTGTGCGTGTGATCCCCGAAGCTGTGCCAAATCTCCCCGGTTCTTCTCACGATCCGCACTTTATACCACGGCACCGAGTCCCCGGAGTTTGTGCGCCGATATTCAAGCTTCACTGCCTGTAATACTTGCTTAATTAATCTCTAATGAGGACGCCATTAATACAATAGAGCCTGTACCACCGGGGATACCGCGTGGAGGCAACTGGAGACGGAAGACTTGGATAACCAAAGAAGGGAAGCGTCACGCAAACCGGCTTATAAGATAATATAAAACATGAAACAAAGCGCCTCAATTACCACTTCCAGCTACTAATTATGTATCACTTCCACTGCCAAAGTAGAAGGGGATGCTGCCATAGTTCGATCCTTTCACATTACAGACATGCACCGCTGTAAGCATAGCATGATTAGGAATTAAAGATGACTCTGGGTATTTATCAACTAGCCTTTCTCCACGTGAATAGACTATTTTGCTAATTCGTCATGTGGTAGGCGACAGAAACCACTATGCCAGAGGAAACACCAGGACCTGGATGTCTGTGAAAAATAACTTTTGGGATGGGTTTCCTTCTTCTTTGGATGAAGAATTAATTTTTAAAAACCCACGTATTATGGCGGGGAAGAATTGAGGGAGCTTCCTTGACGCCCAGCTTTATTTCAGTCGGTCGTGTTCAGGATGTAGGAGAATACTGATTACAGGGCTGTAGAGATTATAGACGAAGGGGGGCCGGCAGTGTACCTAGTGCACCTATCCTACTTGTATGCCAGTAATTGGAACAGGAACGTTAGGGAGATCTCTTGTTTAGTCGATAAAGTAGGCAAGGCGAGAATTACCTCGTCGAAATTCACTAGAGGGTGTCCAGTAACATGACCGGGTACCGATTAGACCTTAGACCTTTTGCTAATAAGATATAACGCTTTCATTTTTACTGTTTCGTTAAATCGTTATCCTTCCATTCAATATACTTATCTTGGGGTTACCTACTTGCAATCACTCACTCACTCACTCACTCACTCACTCACTCACTCACTCACTCACTCACTCACTCACTCACTCAATCAATCAATCAATCAATCAATCAATCAATCAATCAATCAATCAATCAATCAATCACTCAATCACTTAATCACTCAATCACTCACTCACTCATTCCGTTCACTGCTATACTTGCCTATTCACTCATACATTCTTATCTACGTGTACATATCCTAATCGGGAAATCGAAATGTGACGGATGGGTATGAGGATAGAATGGGAGGAGGGGTGAGGGTATAACGATATGGGGTAGAGCTTAACTGAGTGAAGCATTTCCGAGTCTGAGCGAAGTCTTCCCAAAAAGTAACTACCACAAATCGTCATCATCAGCATTCAGGTATGACATCACAGCATAGATCTCTGGTATCACTATAAAGTGTAGTAACAGATCACAAATTATACCATCGTGATTATGCAAAGCATAATGCAAAGTTCAATCACCTCTGATCTCATTCAGGTATCAGAAAAGGGTTTTCAAATCAATTCTTTATCCTTAAATTTGGTAGAAAATGCTTGTCAGTTATGTTATATATTATTCATTGTCGCTGGTCAACCGACCCGGTGCCCTGATCTAAGCTTTCCCTGACCCTTGTTTATGTATTCTAAGGCTAGCCTATGCCACTGCCCATTCTATAGCTAAATGTTGTTCAGGTCGACAGATCGAGGAGTGTAAGGGATTGTCAGGTATGTTTCTGGATTACATTGTGGAGGCTAATAGGTATACCATCCACCTAATATAAATTGTCCATAGAAAACACATAGGGAGTGTGTATCACCATACCCAGACTATACAAATATATTGTATGATGCAGGTTCCGATAAAGTGCGCATACGGAAAAATAGTGCCTTCCTGAATTAACTAATATCGGTATGGCACCTGTCAGGAAAAGGTGGATTATAAATATAATGTAGATTGGTTTCAGATAAAAAACGGTTATATGCTCCTCGGAGTTGACTCTGTGCAATATCCTTGCATGTGCCTGGATATTATTACACGTCAACTCCTCGGAGCATACGACCGCTTGTATCAGAAACCAGTCAATATTGCGTATGTATGTGTAGGAATGCGACGATAGTGACCGGTGCGGGGACCAGACCGTGTACCATCTACCCACCTTCTGCTGAGGCGGCATCCGGACCCAACCCCACTCTCATCCCTGGTGTCGACTGCCCGCCCTCCCCGCCCCTCCACGTCCTGCACCCCCTGGTGGCCACCTCCCGCTCGGACCCGGGACGTCACGTCAGCGGGCGCCGTCCGCGTGTCGCTGCGCGCCGCCAAGGAGGGCCGCGCAGTCAAACTGGCTAAATTTGGTAAATTCGACTCGGCATGGCGCGGCCCGGCTCAGTTTTATGTCGGCGAAAATGGCCCGCCAGATATGCGTAATGAGACGACCGTGCAGGGGGGCCCCGCCGAGTGGCCGCAAGTAATCGTGGTCACGCAATAGACGAATTCTGCAACTGGCCTGTAATGCAAATACAAATGCATCGCGTGCGGCCGAGGCGAGCGGCTGCCACCGGGTCGGAGCGTCCGTAATTATCAAGGGATCTGCGTGCCTCCAAAACAAGGTGGCGATGGTGGCGACTATCAAAAATTGTGGAGGGAAATCAAGTGTGTGATGGGGGTAGATGTGGAGACAGGCGACTTGAGACAGCGACATGCGATCACATGCAAATGGCGCTCGTTCTGGGCTTGCAGTGCGGCCCGCGCGCCGCCTGACGACAGCTCCAGGAACTAACCAGCCCCCACCCACCCTGCCATCCTCCGCAACATCTTCCACCTCCCACGGCTGCTGGCTGTCAGAGCGGCCCAGCTAGTGGCTAGAAAGTTTCAAATAGCAAAACCGTAGCAGGGAACTGTCCCCGGCAGGGCTGAAGAAAACGGCGCATGTCGCAACATTTGACACGTTCTGCGCCCCAAAAAGAGAATGACAGCGGACATTGAAAAGTGGAGTTCTTCATCTTTCCCTCACGCCATTATTGCTCAAGGACGTTGGAGGTGGAAGGGTGGGTGGGGGCATGTTAAGTTCGTATTCAGCAGCAAGTAAGATCATTTACGATACAAGAGTGAAGTAGTTTCAAAACCGATATTATTAGCGATACCTACCATTCTCAGTTAACCTCTTGCATTAATGAACTATTAAAAGTCATGGGATCCATTTAAGGTAGTCGACAAGACTAATAAGATCTTATCAGTCATATGTTCGTGGTGTATTTCATCACACATGGTACTGCTATCAGAAATTATTAATGTATAGATAACAGAATAGAACATATTGTATGTTACAAATAAGTGTATAACTTTATGTGAATCTTCTGTACATCAGTACGAAGGATATTGCCCTAGTGGGCAGCATCTCCCAAGAGAATAGGTTTCCTAAAACTGACAAAAAAACGGTTTTAAATTAAATCCTACTTAGTATTCCTGAGTGTTAGATTTAGAAATAAGAGAAGCGAGCTTCTTTATACTCCGACACATTGAGTGTAATTCCGGCACAGAGTCCTTTATGGATAAGGTATGCTTTGAAATTCTGAAGGTCAAAGCAAAGATGAGCTAAAACTCCAAAGGCCACCGCCTCCCACCTGAACCCCAAAAGCACGACTTTATGCAATACACCCCCCATTAGATAAAAAGCAACACACAAAGGAAATAGGAAAAACTTCCCAGTCCATGCTCGCCCACGGCCACCCGTCATCCCGCCACCGCCTCCTGTCCGTGTGTCTAGTTTGCAGTTGCTCTAACAGGTGGCGCGCGCGTCGATCCTAATTCGTAGCCGGCTCGCGGCCGGGTGTTTGCAAAGGGTGGGGGGTGAGATGTTGAGAGTGGGACTGTGCACGGCGCTGGGGGTTATGACGGTAGTTGATTATGCCATTAAACATCGGGTATTCTGAGAGACGCTTTGTATTACAGTCAATTAGATGACAAATGGGTCATTAATGAGCACGATCTACCGTTTGTTGACATGTCGCCGGCCGCATGGACGGGACGCCCGTCAGCTGCTGTTTTGTAAGCAGTGGTTTCGGGCCCCCGCTTCCTGGCCCGGTTGCCATGGCAATGGTTTCGGAAAACCGGGAATTATCTAAACAAAGTGGCCTCATTACTATACGTCGCATGCAGAGCGTTATTTGTCAACATCTACGCACTGTTTTGGATAATTATGGCGTAAATGAATTTTAATGAGGACTTAGATTGCCTGTCAAGATGGGAGTGCGGTTGGTTGGTAACCAGTGCCCCTTGTTGGTTAGACTGGAGCACTGGCGGACTGCAGTACCAACCTAGACCGCCACTGTCTCGTCATTTATTAATCTTTTATTGTTATATCTCCCGTGATCGCTGGCAGGAACACCAAGCTGCAGTTGTTTTATGTCAGACCACCATCCATTTTACTGTTACCAAGCACGTTCCCCTACTTTTTTTTGCACTTCGAAATGTTGGTTGGAATAGGGATATTCAATTAAAAACATTAGTTATATATGTGTGTGAAGTATCGTTCATGGGATGTAATCTCAATGTATTCTGTTCATATGAAAATCAAAGTCCTAGCCTGTGAATTTTAGTATCTCCAAAAAGTAATTGCCACTGATGTATGCATGCCATATCCTGCTTGCCGTACTTCTATCTCAACAATTTAGTTTGACTTTTGAAATGAAATATTCTATACATCCTTGATTGTGTTAGTTACTTCTGGTTCTATTACTGAAGAGATCTGTGTGAGGAATACGTTTATAGCTGCTATACTGAATCTATGAGAAAAGTAAGCCTGAGACATAAAGCATTTACTGAAGCGCTTACAGCGTAAAGCTCCAACCCTACCTCTCAGAAGATCTGGCTGGCCGGCACTTCCTCGCAGGGTTATTGGGCACTGACACGAAGGAGCACATCCTCAGGCATTTCAAAAACCCCTGAAGCCGAAAAGGTCGAGATATCCATCGATTTCTAGATTTCAGCCGAAATGTGTAAATGGCTTTTGGGTGTGCGCCAGTGGCGTGGCCGAGCAGTATGGATAACTATGCAATTATACCTAGCATGACAACTGTTTGTTTGTCATCCGCCATTTGCTCCGGTTCACAATCTCCCCGGGTACACGATGTTTTGTCATGCACTCGGCTAGTTAGGCCTGAGTGTGGGGGGAGAGTGAGAGGGGGAAAAAACGCCGCGTCGCGATAAAAAACGTCCATGACGTACGAGCCTCACTTTGATTCCCGCCGCCGGCCGCGTCGCCCCGCGCCCGCCTCGTCAATTTGACGTCGTCCTACGTCGCGTGCCGACCGCACTTTGTGCGATTCGGGGAGGGGGGTAAAGGGCGGGCGGATGTGGGGGGGGCGGGGGTGTAAGTAGGGGATGGGCGGGCGGGCGTAGAGGAGAGGAGCTCGCTGGTTCTCACAGGATCGAGCAGACCCCCTGAAAATGAGCGAAAATAGAAAAAAAGTTTGCAAAGTGGTTCAGGACGCAATATGGCGATAGGTGTGGCTGTTATGTTGGAGGGGGTGGACATGTACTTGGGTCATCATCATACCACAAACTCAGCTTTTTACCAACGAAATGGAGAATCAAAAACATCATTTGATAAAATTTGAGGACGCTTGGAACGTGTATCTAGTTGGAATAGCTAATCTATGTGTTCTATAGTTGAGGAGAAGGAGACTTACGATGGACGCTGGAGATTGAGGCATGGGTTCTACTAAACACATTTATTTGAAAGTGTGAATGGGGTGAAGCAGGGGGTGATAATGGTGAAGTGGGGGAGGTTATATGTGGTAGTAGGGAGGGGCTAATTACGCCTTATGTACAATTTTTCCTACACATGTTCTTCTTCAGTTCTAAAGTCAGTTTCACTTAGTTTTAAACATCGCTACCACCCTCCCCTAAAGGTGTTCTACCAATACGTCCTGCGCTTCAAAACCTTTTTCATCGTAACAAGCTCTATGCTATTCTTAGATTATCATCAATTATTCCATTCAGATCACGTCCCAAATGACGTCGAATATTTTAATTTCCTCTTTGGTTTTCCAACCTTTATCACTCAACGGCATAACTCCAATATTAGTATGTACACAGTTTATTTATGATAGTTTGATATAGCCGTGGATGATCAGAGTGTGTGGTAAAAAGTTGTTAAAATACAGCTGAATAATGAATTCATTACTTAAACCATCGAAGGTAGCGGAAAATGTAGTGGACAGAATCACGTCTTTTCTTATGAATAAACTAAGTATTCCATGGTTCTTGAGAATAACCAAGCTTCTTGTTATTCCCATCACGGACCCAATCGTCTCTAGTTCCGTTATTCTATGCCTCACACAATCTCCCTCTTCTGTCACGAGCAGTATGAAGTACGTGCATCCTAATTAAACATGGAATGGAAGCACGTGTATACGTGACATCTAATGAGGCGTAAAACTCCGATCAGTTCGCCTCTTCTACAAGGACACTTATGCACGAGTGCACTTGTGAATGTCACTATTGCCCCTATTCATGTTTTATTCACTTTCTTTTTCGCATTTTGATGGTTTGCCAAACGTTTATTGCCCACCCAAGGCATGGAAAATGGCCTAAATTTGAACTAATGCAGGAATGGCATGACCGCTGATGGGTACCGACAGAGGCTTTATATCGGTTCGTATCTATGGCGATCAGTCTACCTTCAATGGAATAAGGTAATATATTCCGTAGGCATTAGGGAATATGTTGAGGGCATGTATAGTATTTCTTTTAGAAAATTACTGAAAATTACGTGTATTGGTAGTAAAAGTTATCTTTCATGCGACGCACTGACATTCAAAGGTAACTTTAAAAATGTCATTCTTGATATCCAATAGTGGAATTAGATGGGATGGGGAATGCAAACGATTGAAACAAAAGTTAGCCAGTGATATATCCCTCTGTGGATGCTTTAATATGACTGCGCTAGTTTCGGGGCGCCACATCCGCTCTCACTCAGTGCCGTGGCTGTCTGCCAGGTGGCACCAGCGTTCACGCAAGCCCAGGCGACCCGTCGCATGACGCGACGCGGGTGGACTTTGCAAGTCTTTCTCGCATGATAATTGGAATCACCTCTGTCTCTAGTTAATAACAAGTGCACTCATGTGCCGTGACAAACGTCTGTCGTGTTGTCCGCGCCGCAGCCGCATCCATAATGAGGTCCCATCAGCTGCGCGCCCCGCTGAGGTCGCCACCGCTGCGATTTCTTAGTTAGATGTGGCATGACTGAGATATTTAGGCAGCCTCCATCTCGCCCGCCCTCTGGCTCCCCCACCCCCACCCCCACCCCACCCTCCCACAAACACGGACCACCCCAGGACGCCGCCCGGCGCGGACGTACCCCGCCGGGGGCACGCGCTAATGCCTCCGGGAGAGAGAAAACAAGGAAAATACACGGATAAAAAGTGACGTATAAAAAGATTCATTCATCTTCATGAATTGAATAGCATTTGCATGTCGTCCGGTGGCAGAGCGCGGGACTGGAGACTTGGCAGTTTCCTGCACCTTGGGGCCCGGGCCCGAGCAAATGCACGCGCCTAAGTACGCCAGTCATGCAACATCCAGCCAGGCGGCGATATATCACGGCTACATCGCGCTGGGACGCTGCTGCGGCGGCGGCGGCGGTGGTTGTGGTATGAGGGTGGGTAGGTGGGCGGGTAAGTGGGTGGGCCGCCTCAGTCTCCCCTCCCAGCTCTGATCAGTGTGGGTCTGAGATGTTCTGGGGGTTGGGGTCGGTTGGCGGTCCACACAATCTGGTCACGCATGACTCCACAGAAGGCTGGCACGTCATGCAAAACGTTGGGCGCGGTTCCCCCTCCTCCCCAAAAGTGTTCCCGTCGCCCGCCCGGTGGGGCTGGTGTGTACGAGTAAGCCGCACCCCCGTTTCGCATGTTAGAGCGAGGCCCAATCAGGCTGGTCGTCTAGCTGGAAAACCCGGCCGACCTGCCTTCCTCCTCCTGGGTCCCTCCTGGCCGCCCACACGGCCTGCCTACTCGCCTCTGACGTCACCAGCTATTTAGAGGTTTTCTTTATAAGGCTACAAGGACCTAGGGTCCTTGCTATTGGTGGACGTCACGCACCGACGTTGTCCTTTAAAGATACCTAAGCATATATGTTCCCATTATGACACTGGGTGTGCTTGTCATATGAATTACAGCAATTGGTAGTAAAAGAATGTAGTGAGTTGAACAATTTCACAATTACCTGAACCATCGAATCCAGGGTGACTATGTACTTGTTGAACAAGTGATATTATAAACCTCTCTATTATATATCTAAAACACTGGCTAAGTACTTACCAAAAATGTATCAACCTTATATAGTCGGGACCACTGGGCAGCGGTCTGTCACTAAAGCCCCTCCCTACTCCACTCCCGATTCCGATGCCGTGCCGTCAGGGACCCTAATGTTTGACCATCGCAATCGTCGATGTCGGTCCACATAGTGTTGAATAACTCACTGAGAAAGTTGTATTTTCTCAACTTTTGTCTCTACCGTAATTGCTTCTTCGAATATTCTAGATACACCCTGAAATTGGGATGTGTCACGTGCTGGAGAGAGTTATAATTGCCATGCTCTAAATGAAGTCGGTAAAATGAACGAAAGGGGTGTTTGGACTGTGGTCCGTTAGTAGTATACTAGAGTGGTGATTTGTTACAGGCGCCGGCCCTCTAGTAAGAATAAGGGGGGTTCGGGGCCATCCATAAAGTACGTACGCACTGAGGGGGGGGGGGGGGGGACTCAAAGATTTCAGAAATTTTGTGTATGCTCCTTCTTTGTTCTATTGCATACAAAATCGGGAAGGGGGGTGGGGGGTCAAAAATTTCGGAATTTCTGCGTACGTACTTTATGGATGGCCCCTTCCTCTTGATAATTTGCCCTCCCTTCCATATGATCCTAATAACACCAGCACCACCACCTTGCACCGTATCGGCTTCTACTCCTTCAAACACCACAAGCTGCACTGCACCCTAGCTAGTTATGGTCTCCCGTAGCCATCATGTAGAATGTTGAAGTTCAAAACCTATGTCCACCCACTACATCCTACAAACACTTCGAGCACACGCAAACTTTCTGGTTCTCGAAATCAACCTTTCTAGTTCTGTTCCCTGCCTCAGCGTGGCGCTGGCATCAGGCCACCGCCGCTTCCGCCTCGGGCCGCACGGTGTCGCTGCCAGCGCCGTATTGACCCCCACGAGGGGGCCGCCTTGCCCCTCCGCACCCTGCCAATAGTCCGCAGGGTGACACCTTTGATGCCAGTTTGCCCGATTGGTGGAGGCAGCGGGCAAACCACAGCCGTCAGCCCGGAACCTTTGTGACCTCCCTGTCAATCCAGCTTCTCTTTTCACTCCGCTCAACGTGATTTGTTGTGTTTTTTTCCCTTATCATTCCCGTCTTATCATTCAAAAGATTTGATATAGAATTTTCTGTTCAGATGACCAAGTATCGACGAGTTACAAATTTCTTTTTGTCTTGTTCTTTTCTCTATTTTTCAAAATTTTATTTGTTTATGTCTGAACATGTCATTTGCATTCGCCAAGGGGTTCATATTGCGCATTCTACTTAATATTCAATCCTATATAATACCTTTAGACTGTTATGATCCATGCGTACTTTACTGAAGATTCAAGTACAGATAGTTCTCCAAAATCTTTTTGAAGATGACCTTCCTTCAAAGTAGATATTGGAGTGTCCGAGTTATAAAAACTTTTATAATTTATTTCTGAAATAACTGAATGATCCAAAATGTAGAAACTCTAGTGCATTCCTTTTCTCATACTTCATCAGATTATTTTAATTTCACAAGTACCTGTCTTATTTGGCTATGTACTGTCTGTTGCTATAGTCCTGTTTGACGTCTGGGTCGGTCCTGTACGTCTGAAGAATGTAACCATTTTATAATTCAACCACCCATTGAACTGGTACTGTGTATGGACGAACTAACTCCTGACCAGAAGTATAATTAATTATTACATTACAATATTGCTTACGAAATACTGTCTGTTGATTGTAAGCTAGACCGAAAATACAAGGGTGGCAACTTACATGACTATGTTGACAAGCTTGGTGTCGGCTAGACAGAAATTGATTTTGTGCAGCATATAAACATATCATCTCATCTCATCTGACATACTTTGTTTATTTACTATATTTACTGTACTTTTGCTTTATTTTCTCATGTAAATTTGTATGACATATTGTCTTTTGCCGAAAGGAGAATGAATGAATGTCCTCTGTGGACTCAAACTCTGTACTATGACCACCTATCTACATCTGAAAAACTCACCCTGGTGAGAGATGTTTGAATCTAATTTAAAAAAAAAAAAAAGAACAGTTGCTAAATTTCATACTATGTCTTATGGTTTACAGCATGCGAGAAATCTGCTCTACGATGCCATTCCTTTTCCATGTGAAACAAAATCTGCTTCTAAGAAAAACACACAAAAAAACAAATACATGTATAGCATTTGTTCTACAAAGATCTTTTGATTTTTGAATCAAATGCATCGGTTTGCTAGTTTTAAACGCAACATGTATTATATAATACCTGCCCTGACAATTGACGTTTCGAACAAGTAAAAAATAGACATGCAATGCTCGTAAAATGTGTTGTGTGCTGAGAGATTTTTAATGAGCATCTCCTCATGGTGGTTCGATTTTAGCCAGCGCCAAGGCCTAATATCGTATACCTATGGTCGAACATGTATGAAATGTCGTACCCACTGTGAATTAATACGTCGCACTAACGGTAGAATGACGTCATAAAAATGAGATCCCGTTGACATGACACCGTCAAAAACAAAATGGCCGATTGCGTCTCTCACTTCAAAAAGTTAATAACGCCTTAGACGTAAACAAGACGATACTTTAATTGTAAAATACCTCAGATACATATCAATATTATATGGAAACTGGCTTACTGTCTTCGTACGTCAAAAATATGCGGTGAAATTATTGATCAGATACATCCCTCTGCCTTCGGCATCGAGCTGTATCTGATTGATAATTTCACCAAGTATTTTGACGTACGAAGACAGTCAGCCCGTTTTCGTATTATTATATACCTAAAAATGGCGAAATTATAGCTAGTCACATGATCACATACCCCGTACGTCACAGTGTGACGTACGGCTATACATACGTCATGGGTAGCAGTATGTGTGGTTCATATGGCCAAAGGTATATATAAATAGTGAAAACACACATACAATCAGTGAAATATCTTAAAGCTTATATAAAGCAATTAAGCTCTGTTAATTAATTCAAAAGATTAAGCCCCGCCCCACACACTATTGAGCATGCGTGAAACGGAGCTACTAAGGGCATTTATTCACTGGGAGTACCGTGGCACACTGTCAGGCCTTGTGTACATGTACCCTGGACAACTTTGAGGCAATGGTCGTCTATAGGAGCGCTGCTCCAATGCTAAAGCATAGGAGTGGTGTTAGGACATTGCTACCTGCGCCGACAGTCAGACTGGAGCTATAAAACCGACACCTAGACAGCTGAGGGCAGTCAGTCACGCCTGACACTGAGCAGAGGACACACACAGCCCTGATTACAAACCATGACAAGCACTATAGGCAGAACAATGACCACAAGAACATATGGTAACTAAAACAATATATGCTCAATATCTATGTTTATCTGTGTATCTATATTTACACAGGATAATCTCACTGTATTTTGCACATTTTGTAATGAATATGCAAGGCCAGGTGAGAGAAAGTTAGCAGGGCAGTGAGCCATGACATGAGGGTCAAGGCTGGACTGGTCCTGTAAGGGTTATTTGTAAACATGATATTTGTTGGAGGGAGGGAAGGTATCTATATAACTCTGTGTATCATGTGTCTCTCTATATATCATGTATCTGTGTGTATGTGTATGCCAGTGTGTGTCTGTATATAGTGTCTGCCTATCCATATATCTAAATATCTATGCACATAGATATCATATATATATATATATATATATATATATATATATATATATATATATATATATATATATATATATAACTGCACTCTTTGGGGATTCATGTAATACAAGATCTACCTTCCATACTTCACCTGTCGCTCCCACCCTGTGGACTGACCACCATGCCCCTGAGTGTGGGTCCTATATACCCCCACACAGCGCAGACTGCGACATGGGGACGGGGTGAGCGGTCAGTGGCAGGTGCACAACACACAGGCCGCCCTGTCACACAGTGAGAGGGCGGCGTTATATTTTTTGAAATTATCATTAAGATTAGTTCCCGTATTTCAGCTTTAATAGCGACATCCTGAAAACGTTAAATAACATTGACTTACCAACCGCTGAAGTGTAGGTGGGCGGCGAGCGCAATTGTTTTGAAAAACGTAAACAGACCCTTTTAACGATTAAAATGACATAAATAAATGAAGTAACGATCAGAAAATTTTACCATTATCATAAGTTTTCAAAGTATTAAAGTTAATATGAAATCGTTTTTAAGAAAAAATGAAATAATTAGTGCGTTCAATCGTCACCAATCGCCGCACTCTCTAGCGATTGACTGAGGAACCAGTGTAAGAGACAGTGGGCCGTAAGGATTAAGCTCTAGCATGCATGGCATTGAGGTCTAGCATAAGATAGGCTGTAAGTCGACGATTTTGTAAGGTATATGATAATAAGTAAAAATCCTAACTTTAAGCTCGGTCAATAAACGTTTCGCCCACAGTAAGGGCGTTTCCTAACATTATCAACGACTAATATTTCTAAATATCGGATGCACCACTGTGTATTTGTGGCTTGCTCCCATAGATAAGTCAGTATAATGTAAAAGATCCTCCTTTGAATCTGTTATTGTGGTGAGAGTTATGATTGTTCGGTCAGACCTGTTCCCGCTATACATACGGCACTGACAGGCAGACATGCTCACAGACTAAGAGACAGACAGAGAAACACTTGTTCGCTATATATCTGCACTACTCACCTTCCTTGATGTGATATAATAGATATACGTGTTCGCCTGTGATTGGCTTATGCTAGGTTCTCAGTAATCTGAAGGTGGATGGATCACTTCTAAGAGAAAACGTGGTCACTGAAAATTGTTGTTGATATATCGTTTATCTCGATGCTGTGTATTAATAGTTGAATCTCATTAATAGTACCTGCCTCCTTCTACTTCTTATATTGTTATATCAAATCTAATGTTTTTTCAATATTTTTTAACAAATCCTTTTCTAGATTTTGAAAATAAAACTAATGATATTTTCAAAAGTTAATAGATTCGTGAGTATATCAAAAATACAAGGTCGTCATTTGGGCGATACGCCACATGATTTGATATGTAAATGTATATTCTTATATACAGTGTACATATAGATATACTTGTGTATATATATATGTCTCATGTTCCATATTCTTATCTGCGTTTCAAGACATATATTTGCCTTGTCAATCTGAATTATAATATCACTAATAGGCAAACCAATTTGCTTTTATTGCGGTTAATTGCCTAGTTAGTATACGCCATCTGCTCATGCCAGCTTTAATTGTAGTTTACATGTGGTACTGTTTATCCTATGCCTGATAATGAGAAATAAGACAAAGTACACATCTATATATCTCGGCCTGGTACGTGACTTTTGTAAGGCCTCCATTCGGATGAACAGTGTGCTTAGATAGTACACAGTGTCTGCAGTCCATTCGAACCCGAGACCAGACAATCAGTTCGGTATTAAGGCACCGTCGGGGATATTGCGACTCGCTCACGGCCAGAAAATGGCGCTGTTAAATGCAGTGGCGCGCCTTGCCCGGTGAGCGCTGGGAGCCCGGGAGCGGGCAGGCGACGCCGGGCGGAGACGCGTCCTGCACGGCTTGTTTGCTGCCACTTAAAAAGTTAAATCAATCCACAAGACAGCATCTGATTTCTTCTCGTCTCCGTGCCCGCCGCGGCCCGCGTGGCATTCCGCTCATGCCCGCCTTGCCGGCCGGCGTGTTTACCCAGCGATCCGCCGCCCGCGCCCGGCGCACGCCGCTCGAGTTTTCACCACTACAAAGTACAGATCAGGAGATGTCTTCATCAGCGACTTGAGGAGGTTCACCCTCCGTTTTCTTTTCTTTTCTTTTTTATACATTTTTTTCTTTCATCCTAATTTGCCTTTTCTCCTTTCTGTTTGGGATTTTGTGGATTGAAGCTCAAGCGCCCGGTCGTTCGAGTAGTTGGATGCTGCACAAATGTGCACAGTGGACACGTGGTTTGAGTGTTGATCTGATTTAAGCCGTGCGGGTCGCCGTATAGACGGAGACTTGCTGTGTGCTCTCATTCCGAGCTTCAAATCTGATATCAACCTGTTCTGGGTGGCGGCCAATGTTTGCTGCATGTAGGTGAAGTCCCTGGTACTACTAGATTGGTCTTGCTCACTGGAAACGGGAGTAGAGTTGACCGAATCCCATCAGTTCCATTCATATATTATTATATACCGGTGTATGGTTAGTGTGTCTGAATTCCATCTGTTCCTCGGTATTTTTTATCAAAATATCTCTGAACAGATTCCATTCAGACAAACCAACCACGTCTTTCTATAGTACTCCTCTGACGAACAGCTGCAAATCAATGCCCCACTACCCATCGCTGTCACCCACTGTCCGCTACATATTTCTTGCCGTACCTACTCCTCATTGCCAACTAAGAGCCTCACAATTCCTCTTGTCCCTGTCGGTTTCATACTTCCCATTACAGAGCGTTTATTGATTGCGTGCCACGTCTAGCCACCGAGGATGAACAGCCCATCGGAACCACTTATTAACCTGCTGCATTATTGGCGATCCACTGCCCACTACCACAACCGACTGCTTGCTGCCTGTTGCGGGCTGCCGAAATTGCCCGCTGTCCATTGCCCGTAGCCACTGCCCATTGCCCGCTGCCCATTGCCCGCTGCTCATTGCCCGCTGCCCATTGCCCGCTGCCCATTGCCCGCTGCCCATTGCCCGCTGCCCATTGCCCGCTGCCAATTGCCCGCTGCCAATTGCCTGCCTCCCAATGCCCGCTGCCTATTGCCCGTAACCCGTCAACCATTGCTTACTGCTCATCGCCGCCCGTCCACCGCTGCCCGTCGCCATACGTCTGTCACGTCACCAACACTTCATCATCACCCTCAGGGTGAAGTGACGCGCGCCTCCACTGATGCGATGACGACAATGACGTGACGTGGTCGCCTCAGGTGTGGCTAAGTTCCCGGCAAGGGACTAGGAGGTGGGAGAGGGGTGTGTGTAGGAGGCCGAGGCACCGGCCGCCCCTGGGCTCGGCGGTCACCATTGTCTGAGTGATTACCGGACCGCGGGTCAGTGCCACCACCCGCTCGCCACCTCTCCAATGCCCCGCGTTCACCACTGGCACCATTTAATTAGGTGGCCGCGCCAACTCGGTGTTATGGCCGAGTGACCACTGCCTGCAGAGCACAGCAGTGGGGAGTCGCACTAAGCCCGGCGCTGGTCCGCCCGTCCGTTGTCTGCAGGTGCCCGCAGGCCACCTCTACATCAAGGTGTCACCCGTCATGGCCCGCTGTCAGCCGTCATCGCCGCCGGCTGACCGCGGCCACCACCAACTTATGATTATCATCATCCTGCTCCTCTGCCTGCCCCCACCCCCTCTGCACCCCTTGTCTGCCTCCCTCCACGTCCATGATTCAATCTACTCGCTGCCGGAAGAACAATACGCGTCCTCGCCGATTACCCTACCCGCCGACGTCTCCACTCCGGCCGCCATTGTGCGTGCGCCGCGACGCTTCCGGGCGTGGCCCGACGTCCGGTCAGACGCCGCCAGGAGGTGTATACGTCACCGTCGATGACAGGAGCGTTGCCGTCATGCGCACTGCAACCGCTGCTTTGGTAACAATTACAGCTGACCCGCCCTCTGGTGAGGAAACTTGGAACCTTTGGTCGCCGATAAAGGGAGTTGGAAAAAACACGAGTGATGAATATATGTATCGCTGGAAAGTTTTACTCTGCTGTTGTTTTAAAGAGACAACAATATAAGTACATAATCGGATATACTATATACCATTTAGGTGGAACTTGCCGTCTAGTGGTCTGATAAATATATTTTCATGTGCTTATTTAAGTGGAATTGTGGTATACATGGTCAAATACAGTCGAAATCTCACAACCTAATAAGCCACCACTTTTCACCTTATGACTATATTTTCATGGGTTTTTTTTACCTTGAATGTAAAGGTCACAGCTGGCCAAACTGCGCAGTTCAGGTCTGACTCATTCTTAGTCATTAACTATGAAAGAAAAATCCCATTTTTGACGTATCATATTTATCAAATAGTACCATGCATACAAAACATTATTACCAATTTCATTCATGTTGTTGATATTGAAATTGGGAGTTTTGGTTATTTCATGCGTTAGTTTTATGGGTTTCTATTGAAATGTAATGAAATTTCTTTCTGTGTATAGCACGCATAGACTACATGTACAACTCGTTTGTATTGTGTGCTAAGGGTAATTAAGATGATTAGGTAACGAGATAAGATTTAATGAACGATAGTCCAAACACGCTGTATATTACTCCAGCAGTGTCAGATCCGCTATGGATTCGATCTAATTTTGTAGAAACTGCCGTAAGGAGCGTTTAAAAATGGCTACAGTCTCAGCTTTCTGCATGTCGGCTTCTAGTGTGTCCCAGTCATAATAGTCCCATATACATGCACAGGGCAGCAAGTAGGGATGATGTTAACGTTGTAATAGATACAAGATGAAATGTTCGCGATTATAGCAATTGAAGGTAAGGGGACGCTGTAGGACGACTCAGAACCCAGTTGGGAACTGCATGTCATATTTCAATGCAAACCCACTGGGCTTCGTTGAATCTTCAGCCATGATGTTGGTCTCAGGGAGTATGTCGGAGCCGAATAGATCAACACGAACACTCAAGTATCTATGAACACTTTGGCTGACGTCCTAAGGCTATACTTAGACATACGTCCCCGGCGTGCCTTCATCTTCAGCTGGTGATCCATCTAGCCATGCACTGTGTATTAGACCACCCTCAAACTGTGAGCGCGCTCTTTGTTTCCTACCTACTGTAACACAGACCGCGGCCTGCTGGGTGAGGGATACCCGCCCGCCGGCCGTCCCGAAGTTATTGATGCCGTGTCCGGCCTCGGGTCCCGGCGCTGATGCATGGCGCACCACGGAACCGGGCCAAATTAAACCGGCCTAAGTGGCGGCAGGTCGTGAGAACGCGCCCCGCCATGTCCCCCAGGACCCACTGGCTCGTGACCAGTGCCGGAGCTCGGGTCAAAAGCGGAGACTCAGGAGCTGCTCGTGCAGTGGGGCCATGATCGTGAGTGACTCGCGAGAACTGGACCTAGAAGGCCACTAGATGCTGTGAGGTGGGGACCAAGGCCGCCATAGCTGCAGGAGGGGTGGTCCAAGGGGAGGGGGTGGTGAAACGTGAGAGCGGCAGGGATGGTGGCTGGCCGACTAGCACCTCTAGAAGAGCACCCGTGGGATTACCAAGCTACTCTGTTCAGGGTCCAGGATCAGGAGTGCCTTGGGACTTTGGTCAGCGGATAGTTGCAAACAAGGGATGCAGCTTTACGAGCTGCACGAACCCCTGGTAAAGGTCACTTATTTCTTAAGGCATGGAATGGGCTGAGGGGTAGCACAGAACTGGGAGAATGGTCAGAGGTGTATTTAGGCCTGTGCTAGGGATGGGCCGAAGCTATGAATTTGTTAAGCGTTGATCCAGGTCCAGGCTCAACACTGGAACTGGGGGGTCTACTTAATTGCATAACAACTTATATTGGGGTTTGAAAGTGGCGTTTCTACTGAAAGTGTGGTTTAGAGAGTTGGATTATAACTAGATAGAGGTCAGGGAGTCGCATTCTTACTCGAGCTAGAGGTCAGGGATGTGCTTCATTAATTGTATCAGGGTCAGTCAGCTACTGTGCACATTGATGCAAGTTGAATATTGAATCTGACTCGAGACTTGGATGGTACCAATGTAGGAATGATGTTAGGATTGGTTCTAGGTTCAACATAACACTCAGATGCTGATGATAGCAGTCAGAGTAGTGCCCGGACCGTTGAAGTTAGTCTAAAACAGGCAAATAGTTTAAGGAGGAGTGGCTGAAGGTAGGCTTAGGCCAGGTATAAGAGTGGAACGAGGAATGGCCGAAGGTAGGCTTAGGCCAAGCACAGGAGTAAAATGAGGAGTGGCTGATGCTAGGCTTAGGCTATGCATAGCATAGGCTTAGGTCAGGCATAGAGCGGAATAAGGAGTGGCTGATTCTAGCCAGGAATGGAATGGAATTAGGAGTGGCTGAAGGTAGGCTTTGCCATGCGTAGAGTGGATTGAGGAGCAGCCGAAGGTAGGCTTAAGCCATGCATATAGTGGAACGAAGAGTGGCTGAAGGTAGGTTTAGAGCAGGCAGAGTAAGAGTGAAGCGAACATAGATCTGAATGATGAGTGGTCGAGGGCAGGCTTAGAATGGACTGAGAGTTGAATGATGAGTGGCTGAGAGCAGGCTTAGAATGAGCATAGAGTTTCACGAGGAGTGGCTGAGGGCATGCTTTGAACGGGCATAGAATTAAATAATGAGTGGCTGAAGGCAGGCTTTGAACGGGCTTAGAGTTGGATGAGCAGTGGCTGAAGGAAAACTTACTACAGGTATAGATTACGTTGGGAAGTGGGCGATTGAGAATCATAGAGTGGGAGGCTGGATTCTAAGATGAGAGGTCTAGGCATAAGCTGGAAGGTTATTGCCATGTATCTGAAAAACTCAAATTTGAGAGATACAATAAACTAATATTTAAAAAAAAAAAAGTGAATCGGTAACGGAAGTCCGTTAAATGAGAAACATCATGCTGGGATAAGAGATTGTTCAGAGCAATGAGGGACTTTATGGTGACCTTGATGGGATATTCATGATAAGTCTGCCTAGAGCGGCGATAGAGGCCCGATTGAGAATGAATACCTCAGAACAGCTCTTGCTTAGTAAACAATTGAAGGGTACAAAGACAAGTTTCCTGATGGGTGTTGAATACCTACTTCTAAGATACTTAGCTGATAAAGGGGATATATATACGTCATATAAAGTTGAATAATTGAGTCCCTTTGTGCGAAGTGCATTTGAGTAGGAAAACATCTAATTTCTTGGAAGGCAGTTTCGGAATTTATTAATGGTCTTTTGAGGGCATTTCAATGTACATTTATCTAGTCATAAACCACAATATGCGCCTTAATAATTCCCGACACGGGCCTAGATGAAAGCAAAAAGGCCCTCGCTATGCTGACTGACAGCTACCCATGCCCTGAGGGCACACCTGACCTTGCCTGGACCTTGAAGATGACCTTTCCGTGACCTTAGAACGTGAGGTTTCACGGTACGGGTGACGAGGGTTACCCCCTCCCGGGGACACAGGATGGGAGGAAGGGGTGGCGCTTCTAAGACGTCCAGTAATGAATGATCTTCCTCCAGGGCGCGAGGCGAAGCATCGACCACCTCCGGGCCGGGTGCGAGGTGGGCGGCCGGGGTTAGGGTGGCGCGCGGGGGGTTGTGGCGGCCGGGGTGGCGGTCCGTGTCTACCGCTGGCCCGGGGCGGCCTGGCGGGATCCAATAACCGTGACAATACTGTGGCGGGTCGCCGACCTGCCCGCCCTGATCCCTGGACTGCGGGATGGGGTGGGGGTTGTGGGGACTGCGATAGGGAGTTCCGAGTGGGTTGAGTGGACGCGCCTACCTCTCCTACCCTGCAGTCATGGATACCGAGCGTGGGAGGGGGGAGGGGCGTTGCCCGAGATATAGAAGTATATGTATGTATCTGAGTGACACGCCCCATTGATGGTGAACACGCGGGTAGTAGCACTCCTTGGTATCCAGATCGGTGGTAGACAGACGGCGAACCTTAATCTTGGACCCCTGTCTCTGATGTTGGTCTGAAAGGGGGTGGCCTGTCGGCGGTGGTGGTGTTGAGAGGGGGTGAGGGTGTTGAGGAAACATTCACAGATTGCCATGGTCGCGTCATGCGACAGAGATAAAAACAGTAGCGGGGTTATTCACATCGCTTGAATTTCATTATAGTTGCGCTAATATTTACAGGTAGTCCACAGTGGCGCTCGTAATTCAAGCCGAGTTGGCACGCACCTCTACTCGTAACCAATGCTAATTGTGGCCTGGCTCAGCAATAGAAACATTCCGAAAACGATGCGACGGGAACACCCTTTGTCGCGATGGTGTCCTGCCATATTTTTTCTTGAGTAGAGATTGCGCGTTAATGGGCAGACGACATTCCGCAGTAACCAAACAAAAGATAACTCCCACCCGCACAAAGCCCCACTGCTCATCCTTCACAAATCCACAGGGTGTTTGGATCAAGCACCTGCCCTCCCCGAGCTGTGAGTGGGGCTGACCCGACCCCTGCCCCCGCCCGGGGCGTGTAATGGGCCGTCCGGGTAATGGGCCCGACCCCCAGGGGGTGGCGGGGTGTGACGGGCCGGCCGGGTGATTGGATGGGAAAGGTAGGGTCAGGAGTGGAGCCCCACCCTGAGGGTAGCTGAGGGTTGATTACCTGAGCCTCCGGCGTCGCCAGGTGTCAGTGACAACCTGTCTGGCCTGCTCCCTCCCACTTCACACCATGGGGTGGCGGGAATCTTCCCAGTATACCCTTAACAGGCTGCTTCACAGGCATCGATAGACCATTGTATATAGATGACAGTTTTCCACTTTTCCAAGGAAATTTGCGTTTTCACTTTCACTATATTAAGTAATTTTCCATGTGTAAAACAAAGATAATATTTACCGAGCCTCATTTACGCCAATAAAACAGTAAATTATGAACCTTCCCAAAGACCCAGCCTCATGCTGTGGATATGCTCTCCAGATTTTCTTGGTATTTCTGAGGGAGCAAATTTCACATGGAAATTATGTCCACGCCTTTTTTTCCTACCCACTGGTCCTCTGTGGGTTTTCTGAGCGTTGTAATCACACAAATACACGTTAATTCTTAGACTGATGTGTTGGGTTGATAAATTGTTTAACGATACCTCTATGAATTTTTAATATATCATCTCTCAGATGTGATACACTTATGCAAACGCCTCACACATTCAAAAATACGTGGTAGTTAATATTCCGGTAAAGATAAAATATTGAAGTTCGACAAGAAAGAGTAGTCTACCGGGGCCCAGTCCCTTAGTTTGCTGATGCATGCATTTATCATCATGGATTTGTTTAATAAACTCCATTCTAAATGTGTTTACACCGAAAGTTCCTGTGAAAAACAGAAGTAATCAAAGGGCATAATTACCGGGAAATGAACCTTGCATATCAAGTATTGATGTTGATAATATTTGCATATTTATTACACGGGAAATAGAAATTGCCATTTTAGTAACACCTATTACTATGATTTGAAGTTTTATTTATTCAATTATATTGGCAACCCGATATAATTCACACCCCGATCCCCACCAAACTAAGAAGGAGAAAGACACCCATAAAATCTTAGGTTTTTCCTTTGCCGATAATATCAGTATATGTCACGAAATTATATAGATATACATTTTAACAAGTGTTTTGACGTGATTCTTAAAATCAAATCTTTTCACATGACACTACGTTCTAAAAATGATGGTAAACAGACAAAGACAAAGATTGCCCAATATTTATCTAGTCGTGCTAAACGCATACCAACCATACCTGTTGATGAAGCCAAGTGTGTATCTTCGTGTCCTATTTTGAGATACAGTTAGAAAATAAGTAATCTATACCTACAAGAATTTTCGAAATTATGTTCGAAAGGACAGGAATATGAGGTAGTTGCGTAATACAGTACACGAGTTACATTTTGTGTCAATCCTTTACGCCTACAGTTGAAATCAGCTATCGTATTGCTCGCCATTCTTGAATGAATTCTCTGACCTAGATTTGTATACGTTTTTGAAACATTTCCAAAAGGTAGTACATAACCTGTTGGCTCGTTTCAATGTACTCCCATCCTGATGTACATTTATACATTAGTATCATGGTATCAGTTTCGACGACTGTCAAAGTTGTGATGTCATGACTACCAAGGAGGAAGGAAACAAATAAGGAATTAACTTTAATAACTTAAAGTAAATTCTCAAGATTGTTTAATACTGGTCGGCCTTAGTACCATAGGCCAAACATAATACTCACAGTGGATCTGGATTGCGGGCAGATCATCGCATAATTTGCCGAATTGTTATCAAAATATGGGTAAAAACGATGGCGGTGAAGTTTGGGAATCTTTTGTCATATCTTATTCATTAAAAAGGTTAATGCTGCCTGGACTACTCATAGGTCGATATAGAAGCCTCTTGGTTTTAGCTTTTCACACCGAGCTCTAGGAATCAGAGCGTAGTGTGGCTTATATGAGTACTGCTGCATGAATAAAAGACGTGTTTAATCTACACACTGTTGCCCATACGTGATGACCATACATACGTGATTAGGCATTGCTGTAGTGTAGATAGGCAGATACCCTATTCCCCGACCTTTAATAAACACGTTCTTACCGCCACCACGCACAGAACGCAACAAAAGACCACCAGGAGCAGAAGTCGACTGGTATATATACACACCCCCAATGTCTCCCCACACCCCCTCCACGCCCCTACAGTGAACGGTGTCTGAGACGCAGCCCGGTGCGCGTGATTCTGGTCACGCTCCCCGCCAGCCAGGTGAGCTGATGGGAGCAGCTCGACTGGGGCCGCATGAGCCTGGCCCAATTAAGGGGCCCGCCGCCACATGATGGAGAGACGGCGCCGGCCCATCGGGATGCGGCGCACAGCCCGGGCCCATGTTCGCGCCCCGCGCCCGCCGCTCCGGTGACAATGGCCAAAATGTATGGGTGTAATTGTTTACGTCAGGGCGTGGTCCGGAATAAGGCTAAGCAGAGCGAGCTGTTCCGCGAGCTGTTAGCCGCGGAGCTTGGACCACGAGCTGCTCCGTCACTACTGGGCTGGGCGTCGGGGCAGCGACAATGCGCATTGTTGTCACTTCACTGAAGGTCCGCCTCAACAAGCAAGCCTTACAATGGCCAACAATACCCAAGAGTGATCACATGTGGGTAAATGAAGCAGACCGAGTGTTTGATAAACTACCTAGGAGTATGAATAGTTACTTATCCTTGTGCAAATTACCAATATGTGTATATAAGAATAACAGATTATTTTTGGTTTAGTTTTAGAATCTAAATAAATCATTTCTTAAATTCGCTTTTTATTCAAACATTTAGACACAGATGCAATAGAAGACAGTACATCTCCATAGAAGGAAATCACACAGCCAATATAAATCGTGCGTTGGGGATAACGCGCAGAATTACGTCAAGCGAGTTACTCGTGTGCCTGTTGCAAGGCAGTAGGTGGCCATAGAAGACACCTCTTTACAACCGGGTTCTCTATGGATCGCCCATGTCATTAGTATATCTATTTGTCAAAAATCAATATGAGATCATATGCTTCGTTAACTCCCCACTGGCACCCATTCTCTATGAAATTTACGAGGTTATTTGTGAAAACCACACCTATATTAGATACCAAGCAATATAAATCCAGGCCATTCAGTAAGATCCCTCCCTCTTTTAAGGTGTTATTTCCGGAACCAGGACTCCTATCACCTTCATTGTCTCTACATTTGTGATGCCTCATCGTTAGAGATCGATCCGTTCACTTTCGCTACCACTGCTGTAGGAAAGGGAGCGTCATGGGCCATACCCGAAAGCATAGGCCTGTAGTCTCTCTAGTGTGATTTTCCCACACCCATCTTGCCACGCTGCTGTGTTTATCACCTGCATTTACACTGAATTCCAAATAGTGATTTCAGATACTCAGGGCAAGAGAGAAATTTTTGACTTCCTCAAGGAATGTAAGATTTTCGATAAGATATAATCTGGATCAACCAGGCAGCATACCTTGCTATTCAGGATATGCAAATTTAGTGAAGTAAACCAAAGTAAGTCTAATTGAACAAATTGGACGTTTAACTACCAAAACAAACAAAATCAGATACTGAGGCACCAGCCGTGTCATGCATATTTTCTGTTAAGACAAACATTCTGCCTGTGCCTTATGTTGGTGTCGATATGCCAGAATGAACGCGAATCAGTATACTAGACCACTGTTATACTGAGTACAGTACGTCACAAAGCAGTCCATTGCACTCTACATGTATATCATTATCAAGCTTACTATGAATGCCTGCAACATTAGAGTAGGCAATACACAAGGCAGTTGTTATACTGCAATGCAGGTCATTGACCGTCTAGTGCACTACACCATTGTATTACTTGGAGGGACGTCAACTTTTCCCCTCATTGACGCCAATGTTTTGAACCTCCCCACATACATTCCAGCCCCTCACCATGGCTGACACAGACACGGTTCCACATTTTCTTTTGTGACCTTTATCCCTATTATGTATCTTTGTACTCTACTTGACAAATAATAAGTCGGGTGGTAAATGTTGACTCATTATACTAAACCCTTTAATTGAGGGGCGGGATTTTACTACATAACAAAACCAAATAACAATCTACAAAAAACAAATCCAACATGTGAGATAAATACATACCATGTAAGAAAGAGGAAATGCCACTACCTCATTGGGCATCTGACGTCAATTGAGCAGGAAGAGGATGTGGACCATGACTATCTTTGGTGTTTATTAGGAGAAATATATACCACTTAACTGAGGATGATTCAGTGGTCCCGTAAAAGTATTAGCTGATGGACAATGCCAGCAACATTTCATGGCATAAGTCATTCATTGCAGTATACCAAGGGTCATTTGCCGCGAAGAAGGCAGTGCACCACGCCTTTCTATTACCATGCACGGGACAAGCCTTCCCAGTGCACTCTGTAAGAAGGGCAGCCTGCACGGCGAGCCGTTGTTAATAGTATGCGCGTTGATGACAGATCCGCGTCGGGCTCCTTCACCACCATGCATGCCAATCACCGCCCGCCCGGCCCACCCGTCAGGCATTACCTATTCCGCGCATGCAAGTTATTTCCCGTCAAATACAACATATCGCAAAAATGTTTGTTTCCCTGATCATGGCCGGTAAATGAGGAGCGGCACGTGTGATGGATGACCGGGCAGTGTGCCTCCAACCCCCGGACGAGCAGCTCCGTCAGTCGTCTGTGTGGTCGTCCCCTGCATGTGCTCCACCACCCGCACTGCTGCCTGGACCAGCTCCTTTAAAAGCACGCGTGCTAAAAGTTGCAGTTTATCGATATATTTTTGTTGGTGAAATTGGCTATTTTTCTTGCTTTCAGTTTTGCCCTATTTTACTGTTGTCTTTTTTTTCACGCCTACTTAATTCGTGTTTCGGCACTGGACTATTTTATCCCTCCTCGTTTTGTTGAACGTTTTGCTTGTATTTTTATTGTTTTGGATTTTGGTTCTGAGAAACGGCATGGAATCTGGTGGACATTTAAAAAACAGTGAACACGACACTGAAAAAAAAGATACCAATCTCTTTTAATGTTCGTCATCCGTTCTCCTTGATTGGTCAGGCCTTAGCAATTCTCCCTTTTTTGTCCCCATGACAATCTCCAGAAGGCTTCCTTTCTTGTTTTTCTGGCTTCAGTTTCAACTTAAAGACTAAATTCCAGCTGATCCTGAACATAGCCATAACAGTCTACTCCCCCTAGGAGGATGAATATCATTGAGAAAGAGCTGTCAAAGGCTTTGCAGAAGTGAGACACAGTACATCTATCTTGGGAGTGATGTAATGTAATTGTTAGTATGGCCAGAACATACTTAGCTGTAAATCAAGGTTATAAATCAGTTCTTTTTCCTCTTTTGTATTGTTTACTTGCTAATTTTAGCAAGTTTTAAGGGACATTTGTTCTTTGGAGCTTTCATGTATTAGGAGTCTCATTCCAGATAGAACTAGCTCTGTAGATCACAAACATTTACAACTTTTCCTATTCTGGATATATAACAGAACCAGTGCTGTATGTTGTATGTTACCTAATACTATAGCCTTATGTCCTGATAAGTGAACGCTTTTTTTGTGTGTGAGAGAAACACAGGTATAACTTGTAGAAATAGATGGTAACCATTGCCTTCCAGTTCATAATAAGAGCAGGAAACTCGCATCCATTCTTCACAAGGCAGCCCTATTGCCAGCCCACCTCAATTACTGCTGTGGCATGGGGAATCCTCATATTACGACATTTATGTATGGCACAGGTCTCTTGCAATCTTCCTGCTTTTCAGAGTGAGGGCCTGTCAAGTAGTCAGCTTATTGGAATGATTATGGAGATGCGCTATTTGATCAACTATTCCAAATCAGCGATATTTCTTCCACTTTCTGGAATTTCCTTTCCATCTGGTATTTTTCCGAGTTTTGAAGGATGTTCCAATATCCGCTCCCCACTTGCTCTGTTTGTTTCTTGCTTTTTTTCATCCGTTTAGTTGACTTTCCATTCGTCCTCTAATACCTCCGGCTAACGCGTTGGAACAAGGTCAACTGAATAGACTTGACTATACCTTGTAATTTGTTCACGCTCTGTCTAAAATTACACTATAGCACCAAAGTACCCATGACTTTATCCACAGAGGTTTATTGTTTATTTTAGGGGCTTCGTGCAATGAACTTCATTTAGAGAACCCCTCCTATTCTGTTCATAACCCTGGTCAATAGGGTGCGCATTTACCCGGGTAGGTGAAAATGACCCATATTCTGGATAAAAGCCGCATTTTAATCGTTATTTGTTTTTAATTCCATGGTTATTCGCCAACGATGAACGTACCATTTGTTCCTAGTTTCCTTTGGTTCGGTGTGGGCTTCATTGACTGTGGGTTGAGGTTTTTGTAATGGAGTCATTTTACACATACCAAGAATTCACTGAGAACTGTGTAGCGGGTCAAGGCGGTCTACACTCACAGCCACCAAGCCGTTTAGATAAGCTTCCCTCCCACAGCTAGTTATCTAGGTCTTCATGCAGTCACCCAGACTTCAAAACTGTCAGGCGCCATTAACCATCCAGTCACTAAGACACCTAACTCGACAGGGTATCTAAAAAGTTGACCGCTACTTGGTGAACCTACATTTCTCGACCCTCCTCTACTGTACTTCATCAGCCAACTCGTC